>OZ014550.1:38036807-38664932 GCA_963966155.1 Clivina fossor | reverse complement strand
ATATATATATATATATATATATATATATATATATATATACTACTTTGGCATTATCCGATAATTACTAATAAATGAAAATATTTTTTTTTCCAAAAGTTGGCAGCACTGATAACAAATAAAATTTTATATTTATTGTGTATAGACAAGAGTCTATTCTTAAAATTTGCCTACAAATCGTATAAATAATATTACTAAAATAAATTTTGAATAGTTTTTCTGGAAAATTGGCAACACTGCATAATATTCAAATTACTTATTTTTTTCAGGTATTCAGAAATTTTATTAAAATATTTGATTACAATTTGGTAAAATATAGCTAAAATAAAATAATATTATTTTTCTCAAAAAGTTGGCAAGACTGTTTAAAAATAAAATTATATAATTGTTATTGGTATTAGGAAAATTTCAATAAAATATGATAAATAATATATCAAAAATAAAATATTAAAATTTAAATAATTTTTTCTCCAAAAATTGGCGACACAATGGAATTTTGTATTTGTTAAAGATACATATATCAGAAGAATCTATCCTGAAAATTTTATTGAAATCGGATAAACAGTACCTACAGCCAAAATAAAATATTAAATATATAAATAATTTGGCAACACGGTATAGAATTAAAATTATATACTGTGTGAATATTTTCAAAAAATTGTATTAAATTTTCATAAATAGTACTTATAATATTTAAAAATCTTCTTGTATGAAACACTAAAATTAATTAATTTATGTAGGCACAAATTGAATCTTTTGTAAAAATTTGATTAATCTCGAATAATAGTAGAGCCAGAATTAAATTTAAATATTGTAAAAAAAATACTAAAATATTTAGGTTTTATTTTGGTTTTACTATTTATTCGAGATTAATCAAAATTTTTACAAAAAATTATATTATTGCGCACATAAATTTTAGTATTGTATATTATTGTCAATTTTCTAAGTTAAAAATTACTGAAATTTTTATAAATTTATTTTGGTTTTGTTAATTAATATTAAATATTTATTTTTTTAATTTCTTAGTGCCCACAAAAATTATGTAATATATATTATACAGTGTTGCCAACTTTCATAAAAATTAAATTTTAATTTTTTATTTGGACTATATTATTTATCAGAATTTAATTTTTGGAGACCATGCACCTGATATTTATAAGATTTTTAAATTCTTTTGTTATGCAGTGTAGTCAAATTTTGGAGTAAAAATTATTAAAACTTTTAATATTTTATTTTACTATTTATTCGATCAATCAAATTTTCAGGATAAATTCTTCTGACATCTTCAATTTTTGACATGACAATTTTTGAAATAAAAATTTTAATATCTTATTTTGTCTGTTCAACTTTAATTAAATTTTCAGGTTATATATTCTTCTAATTTCAATAATAATTACGTAATTTATTTTTTTCACATTGATGCCAATTTTTGAGAGAAATTATTAATATTTTATTTTACCTACGTTTTATCAGTTTTATTTAAATATTTGGACAGAATTTTTAAATGTTTGAAAAAATTTATTAATTTTATTATTATACAGTGTTGCCAATTTTCTGGAAAAAACTTATTTTAAGCTTATTGTTTATACGATTTCAAATAAATTATTGGGATAGATTCTTTTATATGCACAATAATTACAAAATGTTATTTTGAATTGTGCTACTAACTTTTGGTGACAAAATTTTATTTTCATTTTTGTAGTATTTATGAGATGCTGATGAAGTGTTTACCCATATGCTTTTAATTTTGTTATTTACACTATTTATCTTGATCTGCAAATCTGCAGATAAAAATAAGATAAATAAATTCATAAATATATGATTGTATGATTTCGGGCTCATCAAAATTTGAGATTAATTTTTATAAAAACAATAAAAATGACATCTACTATTTTATGGTTTATTCGCTGGATTTAAATTTCAAATTACTTGTAAAACAAGAATATGTTAATTTAGAAAATGGATAAAGTTAAAAAATTACTTTGTTTCTGAAAGTTGTAATTTTCAAATTGTTTTTTTTTTTGTTTTTCATAATATTTTCTGTCATAATTTTGTTTTGTTTTCACGAATTAATTAAAGTAATAAAATTATTATAAATAATTAAATACATTTGATTGTTTATTTATATTTATAATTCTTTAAAGTCTGATATTGTTGCTCAATAGTTTGATACATTTTGTAATTTTGATAATAGCATTATTTTAATTTTGCTACGATAACACTCAATCAAATCTATGATATGTGTTTGTACATACGTATATGTATAGATTAAATTTAATGATAATTCTTTGTATTAACTTGTTCATATTTATTAAGAAAAAAGAGAAATTGCTAACCTTTTATAAATCCCGCAATGACGACAAAAAGAACTACGGATAAATTAACAAATGTAAATATATTATTTACTAGTGTGGATTCTCTTGCTCCAAATGCGACAGCCGCTGTAACATAAAACAATTCATATTTAACAGGATTTAATTCTTATATACTATAAAACAATATTTTGTTTTTATCAGAAAAAATAGATATTCAAGTTATATTATTTCATCTAGTTCCGTAAAAAACACGGTCAATATTATATAATAAAAATTTACTTAATTTAATTTAATTAATTTGACAATTTTTTACTTTTTTAAATTTTGAAGTAAAATAATAAATAATAAAAAAATTTTATATTTCAAATTAAACTTTGTTTTTTTTTTAAGTTAAATTTTAGTTGCGTTTTTAGTGACCGTTTATTTGAACGTATAAAACTTAACACAAGAAATTATGTATTTTTGAATTAGTTAGAATTTTAATCACAATAAACCACATTCTGTAATCAATTGTATAAAAATGATATACTTACTTGAAAACACCATAGTAACACCAAAAGAAAAAAAATCCGGATACTCAGCGAAATGATCAATTCTTATAGGCATTGTTTCATTTAGATAGCCCGACATTTTATTTCCTATTAGATCGTCCAAGTATGTACTCATACCTTTTACAACACTAGCTGCACCTATTGAAGAAAATCATGTTTAGATCTATAAGAATCATTTTACTTTTTTATTTATATATATATATATATATATATATATATATATATATTTACATAGATACCTATGACATATTCAAGTATGAGATTCCATCCGATAATGAAAGCAATAAATTCGCCAACACATACATAACTATAAATGTATGCAGAGCCTGCTTTTGGCACACGAGCACCAAATTCAGCATAACATAATCCTGAAAAAAGCATACAGTTTTCAAACAAAGTTGAATAATTTAAAATTTATGTTCTTTTGTTTTTTGTATCTACATTTTCAACTAAATTTTCAACAAATTATTATACAGAAATTTAGATTTAAATATTTAGTCAAATTAGTAAAAGGTTTTGGTTAATCTTTATCGCTTACGACTCACATTGCATTGCCTCATAGTAGAATCTTTCTCGAAAAACGACCTAACTAAAGCTATATATATAAGTATATATATATGGCTATATATATATATATATATATATATGGATATATATATATATATATATATATATATATATATATAAATATATATATATATATATATATATATATATATATATACATATGAAAAATTACGTCGTCGCTTGCGATTTGAAAATAATTCACTTTTGTTTACTTTAATTTACTAATTATTCAGGTTACACATGACCATTTTATGTATAATTTATTATTATTGAAAAAGCTAATTTTTTGTTGTTATAGATAACACTATAAAAAAACCGATAGAGTTAATCGAAAATACTATTAAAAGTTAAAATAATAATATGTACATTGTTTATTAAAAAATTTCTACCCTAAAATTCTGAAAAACAATTCTTTTTGAAATCGTTTGTAAATTTTGCTTCAACTAAAAAAAATTATTTAAAAATAAATAAATTCACATTGATTATTTTAAAACATTATTTGTGATTAAAAAAAAATAAATGGTTAATTATTTTTATCTCTGTAAAATGATAATATTTATTTGTTTTTATAATTTCTTTTAAACACTTTCATAAGTTATATAAATCTATACCGATTTTAAAATATTAAGTCACAGTTTTTAATGAAATTAGTTTTTAAATGATGCGTCACAAAAGTGGTAATACTATTTAACAATGTTTCGAATGTTTTGTTTTTAGAAAGGAAACTTTTTAAATATAAACTCTCTGCTAAGTAGTTTTGTGTAACGCTGGCCAAGTAAAATGACAATAATAACAACATAAAGATTTACCTGCAAATATTGAAGCAACAGCAGCAATTAAAAACGATATTATAACAGAAGGTCCAGCTAAATTTTTAGATACTTGTCCAGCTAATACATATACACCTACGCCTAGAGTACTGCCTATACTCAAAGCGGTTAAATCTAATGTTGTTAGGCATTTGTTTAATTCGGTTCGTCCTAGTAATTCACTTGTTACTATCTTCTTTCTACTTAAAACACGATATATACTCATTTTCTTGAAATTTTCTTCTAAATGGCTTGATTAAAAATACTTGCAATAATGTGTATTGATCTGAAACAAAGAATTGATTTCGCATTATCTTGATTTTATTATCTTATTTTTATTTTACTTGATAAATTTTAAATACAGGAAACTTTATGTATTTTCTTGTAATACATTAAAATTCTAGTATTTTTCTTTAAATTAACAGTGAATTAATAACCTTTTAATATTTTATATGTATTTCGAAATTCATCTACCTAAGTACTAGAATTTAATACTATTATCATTATACATGCATGCATTGTGTGAGTTGATATGTATTTTGTAAGATAATGAGACACATTTAATTAATTTTTAACTTTTTATGTAAAAGCGCATTATTTCAAAAAATGTATTATTAACTGCTATGCATATTAAAATATTTGTATTGAAACATTTTTCTTTTTGCAAAACAATGTAATTAAAATAATAAATTTATTATAATTATAAATGTAGATAAGTTAATACATAGTTATGTAATAACACATATTTTTTATGTTTAACAATAACAATAAAAAATACAAATTTATTATATGCAAGATGATTAATAAGTCAGTTATCATCTGAACATCTGAATATATTATTTTTTTCAAGCATAGAAAATTTCTTTGACGATACTAAAAATCAAAAAGAAAATATTTTAATATAAAATAACTGACTCGTTAATCGACATTAACACTCGGAATCTAACATATTTAGTACATATATTGTTATTAGATAAAATTTACAATAAACTAATTTATTATAATTATTAATATAGAAATGAAAATTTCAAAAATTTTCGATATATTTAAGAAGTAAAGGAAATGTTACTTTTTTTATCTATGTATACAACTTTATTCTACAGTTTTCAAGTACAATTACACCGAATTATCTTAAGTAGATCAAAAATTATAAGAGTACAAAGTATTTATTGTTATATTTTATTAAAAATTAATGTAAACTTTCGTAATTTTAAATTTATAAATAATTACCCCAAATTTTTTCCATATTTTTGTCACTTTTCTATAACTAAATACTGTTTCAATTTCACTTTGAAATGATCACTTCATCATATAAATAAAGAGTAATTTTTATTATTATAAAAAATGCCTTTCAATTTGCATATCTCTGTTTGTCAACGAGAATGTGATAAATAAAATTATTTTATACGAATGAAGTCTATTATACATGGCAGTGAGTCCAAAAGTTGTTTACTTTATATTGTCAGATAACAGATAAAATTTTTCTCTTTTAATAACGATTTTTTTGGGTTCTCATTTTTAACATTTAACGTATATAAAATGATACTTAAAAAGGTTATATTTGTTTACAAAGTTGAAAAAACTTTTAAGGAAATATATTTGACTGTATAATTAAATGCAATATTATTTTGAACAATCTGTTCAAATCTAAAAAAAAAATATTTTTTCAATCGTCTTAAACCTTATCAAACAACTGACGTGATTTTACATAAAATTTTAGATACTTGATGATAATTGAATAATTCAATGAATCACACGTGTTTATTGTACTTTTTTCATTGAACTAGTTTATTTAAATTAGTATTTTTTAAACAAAAATCTCTAATCTTATTTGTCATGTTTTATCTCAAATTTGACAGAAAACTTATCAGTTTTATACGGAATTGTTTGTATTGTTCTTATTTAAATTTTCAAATAAAATTACTAATTAGTATTCGGAAAAGCAAAAACAAAACAATTACTAAATTTTTGTATGTACGCTTTGGCGGATTTTGCTTGTCACGGGGGCCGTTTACTTTCATTCTGAACTATTAAATTATTTTATATATAATTCTGATTTAGATGACATAATTTATTTTAAGGCTGTGTGTTGCCACAACTAAATAAATAAAGTGTATTATTAGAATTTGTTAAATTTCTTTTATTAAGAATAATCTGTGGGTTCAAAAATTATAAAATAACCTTATTTTTTTTATTTGTAGGCGATAAATGCAAATAACAATTGAAACAAACATCACTACATTATTCAGCGTATTTAAAAACATAAGTATGCAAAAATAATAGTTATTATTTTCACAGCAAAAAATTTGTCATTAAATAAACTATATTATATAGGATATAATTTATGTATAATATAACAAGAGCATGTATTTAATTTTTTTTCATATAAATTTATTCTAACGATATTGTCCAGTTAAGTAGTATTTGAACATAGTTTTTTACCACTTTGACTGCAAGGAAAAAGTGGTATAGCGTTTGGTACGGTGTCTGTAACATTAAAAAAAAAAAATGTATAGAAATCCTTCATATAGCCTCTAGATGACGAATCTGAACTTAGTTTATGTGGGTGTATGGATGTGCGTCGTCAACTCACTCGATCGTAAGTCAAAATTTTGTGGCCGCAACTCCTCCTAGACGGTTCAACCGATGTTAATGAAATTTTCAGGATAAATTTGTCTAGTGCCCAAGATAGTCATGTGGTTTTAGTTTTTTCCAGTGATGCCAACTTTCCGAGAAAAAAATTACTAAAGTTTTTAAAAATTTATTGTGGCTACATTAGTTATCCGATTTTGATCAAATTTTCAGGAAAGATTCCCCTGGTGCCCACATAAATTTTGTAATTTTAATAAAATACAGTGTTGCCAACTTTCCAAGAAAAAAATTACTAAATTTTTTAAAAATTTATTACGGCCATTTTGTTTTACCGATTTTGTTCAAATTTTCACAAAAGATTCTTTTGGTATCCATATATATTAGATAATTTTAACAAAGTACAGTGTTGCCAAATTTCTGAGAAAAAAATTACTAAAATTTTTAAAAATTTATTATGACCACGTTATTTAACCAATTTTAATCAAATTTTTATTAAAGATTCTCCTGGTGCCCGCATAAATTATGCATTTTTAACAAAATACAGTGTTGCCAACTTATCGAGAAAAATTTACTAAAATTTAAAAAAATTCATTGTGGCTACATTATTTATCCGATTTTGATCAAATTTTCAGTAAAGTTTCTCCTAGTGCCCACAAAAATTATAATTTGATTAAAATACGATGTTGCCAACTTTCCGATAAAAAGAATTGATAAATTTCTAAAAATTTGTTATGCCCGGCATTATTTATCCGATTTTAATGAAATTTTTACCTCTTACCGCCTATAATATTATATATTAGCAAAATACAATGTTACCAACTTTCGGTGAAATAATTTTTTATTCTTATTTCTTATCATTTATGTGATAATGTCAAAGTGGTCTATATATGGGTTTACCGGCTGCTTAAATTTGCCAATCCAATACTATATGAATACAAACATTTACTTGTTTTGGTATCAAGTTTCTCTAGCAATTTTTTTTTTACTAACAATTTTTTTTTAATTTATTGTAATTTTAAAGTATTTTATTTGAACATTTAAATAAAAAATAATATTTGTCTATCAAACTGTACTAGATAGATAAATATTTTTTTGGAAATATTGTCTGAATGATTCACAGTGTATAGTTACAATCTAATATATTTTAACTGAATTGTCTGTCTAATTTTGATTTATCATTTTTGTCAACTTCAAAATATTTTAAATTGTTGTACATTTAGAAATTTTGACGAAAAATAGATTAATATAGTTAGTGTTACAAGAAGAGACATCAAGACCGATTTTTGTTCTGTATAGTTACATAATTTTTACGCTTTTGTTAAGTATATATGTATATATTCTATTTTATAAATTTTAATTTGTTATAGGACATATATAATATTTTTTTAGCAAATGTATTAAAAAAAAATAATTAATCAAATCATATTTATTTTAATATGGTGTCTCCAGAAAAATATCGCTTGATATTAAGGATGCATAAAAATACAGCTAAACTGCAGCAAACTTAATACAGCAATATTTTAATTTTATTAAAAAAAAATTGTTTCCAATTTAATTTAAAATTAATAAACATATAAATATGAGTCATATTTTAGGGTATTTGGTGTACTTTACCTAAGATTTAGTAACACTAGTCTAAATGAATTAGACGAAATTTGAATTTAAAAAGTGCGGTTAATTTTACAATATTTATTTATAGGTTATTCGTATATTTTGAAATATATTAATGTTAGTAGGTATTGGTTTATTTTTTATTATGATTTATATTAATAACATGTTATTGTTTTATTTTGTTTGTTTAACTAAAAAAGGCCAAATACATCTATATTTGAAATTGTTTAAATTTGAGAAATATAGAAAAGAGCATGTTTTTTTTAGATTTTAATTTTAATATAAGTATGAATATTTTACAAAAATATAGACATCAATAATAAGTATAGAAAATATAAAAAATAATTACCTTATTTTATTAAAAACAAATTCATGCACTGAACACAATTTTTATAAATATATTAAATATGTTCACATCTTATATTATTTAAACAAAACTAATCTCAATCATTCGTAAACAAATTATATAAAAATTTATATAAATTGTTTCTATTCTATATCGTATCAATAACTAAACTTTATAATGTTTATATGTGATTAGTAGATAGTTAAGTTATTATTATAATTATTAAATTAATTAACCTACTTACATTTACATCGTATCAGAAGTTGATATACATATGTAATTAATTACTAATAATGAAACATAGTTTTCAATATTATGTCTAGTGATTTTAAATTTTAATAATTAGTTAACGGAATTTTTATTTTATTCATCATTTTGGTTCATCAATATATTATTTTTGTGTATAAATTAATTATATTATAATTTTATTAATAAGAAACATCATTATGCAATAAATTAAATTTGAATTATGAATTAAATTTAAATCAAATATATATATATATATATATATATATATATATATATATATATATATATATATATATACATATATATAGAGTAAAATTTTTGTACTACGTTGTTACAAAATAATAAAATAATAATTATCAAAGCGAATATATGTTTACATTAAACAATATGTATATATATATATATATATATATATATATATATATATATATATAATAATAAGAAAATAGGCGGATATACTGTAATAAGTTTTATTATAATATAAAAAAATTGCAATAAATTAATAAATATGAGTATATAATTTGGTAAAAATATTGAAAATATAATATCTATGTTTTCCTGTTTTCTCTAAAAATAAGTTTTATGGTAACAATAAGTAAGTTTGCATAGTTAAAGTGTATAATAATATATAAATTTATTGATACATATAAAAAATTATGAAAATATTTTGTTCAAAAATTGTATGAAATAAAATTTTTGTTTTACATTTAACTTGTTTGTGTAAAGTATTTTTCTGATAATGTGATGTCATTAATGCCAAAATTTTATGTAAGGTTTTTAAAAAAAAAGCTACATATGCTGTTCTAGGTACATAAATTCTATTCGTTTTTAGTACTATTTACTCTGTTTACTAAACAGATATTTTAATATGATGTAGCACAAATAATTCGAAATCTATAACCGGCAAATGCTTTGCAACTTATTTATAATTTTTTTAAATATAAGAAACTAAATAATTATAACTTGTAATTCCAGGTCTGTTTTAACTAATAAGTACTGATTATTATTTTAAAATAATGCTGTTTTTATAAGAACAGGACTAAACGATTTACCTAAAATACATATATATATATATATATATAATATACATATATATATATATATGTATATATATATATATATATAATATACATATATATATATATATGTATATATATATATATATATATATATAAATTTTTAGTATTTAAGGACAACTGTTTTTTAATATACATATATTTTTGTACAAAAAAGTAATGTTAACATTGGTAAGTAAATATAATCAAATTGAAAATTATCTCGAAATATAAAGTCTTTAAATTTTATAAATTGATTGTATTAAACTTACCTTAACATAGGATTTTCCAATTCGTCGAACAGAAACTGAAAAACTATGAAAAATTCTACGAAAGACTAAACTGCCAATAACTCGAACATAGAGTTTTAAATATCGCACTTTGAGAAATATAATCGCTATCAAGATCTTACGAGAATTGATGATGAGATAACTAATCTTTTTCACAATAAATATCTTTTATGACTTAACTAGTATTAGAAATAGTAAAACTATTATCTAAATAGTACAGGTTTATGGTATTTAATGAAATTAAAAGTATCATAAATGAAATGTCAATTAGAAACCAATTTGTTTTTGATAAAATTTATATGCACTATGTTTAAATTTTTAGATTAAAAATGGTGTTACTAAGGTTAAATTAAAAATATGAGATTATCAAGGTGATAAGAAAATATATAAAAGATTAGAAAATGATCTACTGTGGCGAAATTTAAATAAAAATAATATTATAAAAATAATATTATAAAAAATCCCAAAACCACACTTAAATTAAAATAAAGCTAAATACGTATTTCGGAAGCTAAGCTTCCATCTTCAGTAGCAAATAAATTTACAAAAATCTTTAAGATTTTTGTAAATTTATTTGCTACTGAAGATGGAAGCTTAGCTTCCGAAATACGTATTTAGCTTTATTTTAATTTAAGTGTGGTTTTGGGATTTTTTATAATATTATTTTTATAATATTATTTTTATTTAAGAAAATATATGTTTTTTATTTAAAAAAAAAAATTAAGTATCTGAACTATTCAAAAAAAAGTAATGTTCTAATGATCTTTTATCTTATTATTATATTAAATAATCAATTATTCAAATAGTATAAAAAACGAATGTATTTAGTATATAATTTTCATATATATTGTTTAATAACAATAATAACATGATTCTTAAAATATTGAAAGAATCTTTCAGAAGCCATAATAATTAAAACAACTTTTGGTTTAACGTTCTGTTTAATTTATAATAGACTTAACGTTCCGACACTATAAAGAAATATACCAATTGCTCGTTTGAAGTACAATATTTTTACTAAAATGGTGCTTCAGGTTTAACCGGAAGTTGACCCCTAACTTCCTTATTCTAAATGTAACATTCTATTTTTTGTTCTACCATTGAATTTAGAATGAAATATTATAAATGATTACGTCAAAAATATTTTACTTCAATTCACTTGTATTTGACATTTTGATAATTTTTAAAATTTTTTTGTTTGAAATCAGCAACATCTTGAGTCTGTATCTCAAGAATGCGATCAAAAAGTTTTAGTTTATAAACGGGGGTTTATTAAGGGAACTTTGGGATATTTTTTTCATTAAAAACAAATCAATTAAAACTATTTCAAAATATGTTTGCAATATTTCTGTAAACTCCTCATTTTTTTACTATTTTAATGAATTTTACGATAAAATTGTTAGGTTTTTAATAAAATAGAAAAATATGTATTTTGGATACAGTATTATTAAAAAAGCTCCGAAAAATATATTTAATATTTTTTCTGCAAATTTTTAAGTGCGTAATGGGTTAGATAAGGAAAAAAATGTGTGACATCATGTAGAATGACATCATATTTTAATATGGTTTAATTGTCATGACAACGTACACTTAGGTAAATAATTTTTTGACACATCTCATAACGAATAAAATTTGGATTTTTTTTTATTAAATATGCTAATCAGAATCACAGCTTATAAATATGTTAATTTCAGACTGGGATTTTGTTGTCGGAAAAAATTAGAGAAATCGGGGGTGAACTTGTATAGTGAACTTTTGCCTAAGTGTTTTGATTTGGATCATTAATTAATGCTTTACCAAAATAATAATGTTAACCTTATTTTTCTTGGGTCAATAGTTCAAATACTCCCCTAGTACGAAGGCTGCTTTTTATATTGTGGAATTAGAGAACAAAGACAAATATTTATCATCAAAAATGGCTTTATTGTTTTTCAAAATAATCTCCATAAATATCAATACACTTTTGCATAAAAAAAATTCCTTGGGTACCAAATCGGGACTACAGGACGGATGACCCATCAAATCGATGTTTTGAATGCTCAAAAAGTCACTTGTTTAAGCCGATTTGTGACAGCTCGCATTTTCGTAGCTGAGAATGATTTGAATTCAGAGGTTGGTTTTTCTTATTTTTCCGAAGACTTCTGACAAACAAATGGTTATATACCATTCGGAATTGAGCGTTCTACGTTGCACTAATAGTACGGCTGCGGCATTTTACTGGAAGTGCTTTGTGGACGAACAACTTTTATTGGATTTGGCTCATCTTGAAAAACCCACACAGCTCACTACTGTCACGATGTCAGAGACATGTTTTGAAGTATCGCGATCGTACTTTTTGTGCATTTTTTTGCAATTTGCTATGCAATGCTAAATTTTTTTGACGGCCAAATTTTTATGCAATATTGATTAAATGCTGGTCCCACTAATGCCCAAGGATGCCTTAATCTTACTATAACTTACATAACGATCTTGCGGTATCAGTTCAAGCACAGCATCAATGTTTTTCTTTTCGGAACAACAACCGATTTTGGACGATTTTCACGAAATTCGTCGTTGTGCGATCTACGGCCACGATTGAATTCGGTAAACCATCGATGAACACTAGTATTTGATGGTGCTTTATCACCAAAAGTTGAATTAAGTTCATCGATGTACTGCTGTTGCACGAAAATGTTCACGATTTAATTAAAATTTTTGACCGAAATGAATATTTTAAGTTATTGTAAACAACACAAATAGCTCTCGTATATCAAAACGTTCTGAGTACGTATACCGTTAAAAATGTCAAACTTTACGATGGAGACGTTAGTTGCCAGATGGCAGCACTGGGGTTACCCAATTCCGATATATAAAGAAAATCCTCGTACAATGTTGTAACAGAAGCTTATTTCCAATTTAACTAATCAAATAACGAATAAAACTGTACCCAAATGCTGTCGATTTTTTTGTATGAATATTTATTAAATAATTTGCATATAAGGAAATGCTTAAAATATGTTAGATAACATGCTAAATGCTGGAAAACACTTGGTTTGGATATCATTTCAATGTGTACAAAATTAGCAGAGATACTAATATTGAAATTCATTGCACTGAATTTAAGATTGGGTGCATTCCTTTTAAGAAATAAAAAAGAGTTAACTAATACATTTTTGTAAATATCTAGTTAGACATGGTGTACACAAATGAAGTGTATAGTTTCGAACTCTAATAAAAAAATTGCATATCAATTGTGAAAGTTGTATATAACATGGTTGTTGGTTATATAGAAAATATCTAGCTAGTCTAGCTAGATATTTTCTATGGTAAGTATAGTATCGTCTAGCTACTAGACGATACTATAGTTCTATCTATGCATCCCGTGCACTACTGTTCATAAAAATATTTCAATTTTACTATTCGTAACACAAACTTATATCTTCGACATACAACAAAATTTAATGATCATTAAGCTACATTCAAACTGCGGTTTTAGCAGTAGCAGTTTGAATGTAGATTAATGATCATTAAATTTTGCCGTGTGTTGAAGATATTACGTGGACTCTTTGCATCCGTAATGAAAGGTTCGTCATTGCACTTATCCTGTCGCCCTTTTCCCGTGGAGACATTGGCCCGTATTCTCACCTCATTTTTTCGTGAAAAAGTGCTTTTTTCTTTATTTTTAAAATATTATTTTACTTCCATTTTTCATCAAATGTAAATAGTTTTTCTATTTTTGATTATTTTTTTATTATATTTGGTATTATAAAATTTATATAAACTCTTATAAAGTGCTTAATAAATAATTTTAAGTAAATGTCAAAAGTACTTTTGACAAAAATTACTTTTGAAAAGGAGGTGAGAATACGGGCCATTATTTTTGTTTACAATACAAATGGCGCCACTACTCGCCAAAGTTTTGAACCAGAACAGTGTTACCAAGTTACTAAGAAACTTTCACAGTTACTATTTTTCCCCATGATAACCATTTTCTGTATGTTGTAGTTTTATTTTTATTACACTCCGAAGTTGCATACTTCATTTGTGTACATTTTTTTTTTTTGGATTTGAATAACTTTAATTCAAGCATCTTGTGTTTTGAAGTAAATTGTATATTATCATCTACATTGCCTGTAATTTAATTTTTTAAATGGTAAAATATTAGCTGAAGTTTAATCTGGTTAGATTATGTTTGTTATCTTAATGGAGTGAAAATAGCAAAATATAATAACATGATTATAAAATATTTATTTTTGTAAGTAAATAAAAATTACGTAAAAATATAAAATAGTTACAATAGTTTGAAAATATTGGTTGTATAATAAATACGTTTTAAGTCAGATATAAAAAAATTATTAATAGTTTCTACTTAAAAAATTAATATGTATATAGGTTCCATATTCCAGAATTGATAAGGTTATTTCAGATTATTTTGCTATATAAATGAGAAGCTTTTCAACATAAAACAAAGTGAAAATTATTAAAAAATAAACATATTTAATTTAGAAAAAAAAAATAATGTGAAATTTTGTTACAATATACATTTTTTATTTATTTTGGAACTATTCTGGAACATGTTATTTATTTTCAAATTTACCTAAAAATAAAAACTATAATTTTGATTGAGATTCAAATTCTTTATGCAAAGTTTACATAAATCTAAAATTAAAATATTTTTATATCACTGATAAATTATTACATCATACATATTTAAAATCTAGTAATTTCTTTGACATCTTCAGTATTTGAGGTTTTATTATTTGATTTAATTGAAGAAGTATTTCCATTTTTTGTCATTTCTTTCTTAATTTTTAATCTTTCTTCACTGTGAATAACGCTGTAGAAAATATATATTACAAAACCTGAAATAAATAAAATTTTATTTTACAAAATAAGTATTTTTTATATAAATTTTTATTATAAACATTTTTTCCTAGAAATTCACCACTTTTTGTACGAGATACATACAATTTTTGTTAAAGTTTCAAAATGTCCTATTTTTTCAAAAAAAAAAAATAATTAAAATAATTTTCTGTAAATTATCAATTGTCGTTACTAGAGAATCACTTGAAAATGTTCATTGACAACAAAACCAGTGATCTGTTATATTTACGATAAAATTTGCAATAATTGAAGAAAAATACTGGATAAAATTGATATGCAATGAATAGTTATACTTAATATAATAGGTTCGCTTTTTGAATATACAAAATGAACGTCAAGTTTGAAACAAAATTTCTATTTCTATTGGCAATACCAATGGTTCTCAACCTTTTTTTTTAAAACGTATTCCTTAGAGTATTACCTAGTTTTCAACTATTCTTTAAACATCATTATGATCTAATGTTAGTATAAATCTTATTATTTAAAAATTCAATAATATTTGTGAGGTTATTTTCTTTAAAAAAATACTCACAACTACATATCTTTATTTTTTTAATAAAAAAAACACACACACACACACACACACACACACACACAAAATATATATATTTCTAACAAAAATAAATAATAAATAACAAATCTTAACAGAGTAAAATTTTTTTCAAAATTTATTATATAAAATAAGATGGCTTTAGGTTTAAATTCTGTATTAATATTTATTAATAATCGACGTTTCGACAAACTCAATGTTTGTCTTTATCAGGAAAACTGATACAAATGACATATAACAAAATATAGAAACAAGTTACTAGGTAACAAATAAGTAACTAGATCATACAAATATTTTATAAATTTTTAATTAATGGAAGTTAAATTTAATTTAAATCTTTATACAATTCTATAGCTTCTCTTATCAATCTGCTATTAATATTGATTGATCTTGCAATAATTACAGTATTTTAAAATTTCACATCATGAAGATACTCTAACGCATGTTGAGCAATAGCAGATTTATCTGGATGGTCTAGAAGTATTGACTTCTTATGTTCTGTCAATTTAGTAGAAACAGTTCTACCTCTCTGCCCAACATAATGTTCAATTGCTCGATTGTATTGCTTTATAAAAAATTGTATCATCAAATTTTTTTTATGACCTAGTTATATATTTGTTACCTTGTAACTTGTTTCTATGTTTGTTTATTTACTGTAAATCTGTAAACTGATACAAATCAGTTTTCCTAAAGAAGACGGACATTGGATTCGTCGAAACGTTGACTCTATTAATAAATATTAATACAGAACTTAAACCTAAAGCCGTTTTATTTTACTCTAACAATATTCTTATAACATATTAACAAAAATTGCAAAAATAAGTATTACATATACATTTTTTTGTATATCAAATCAAAAAAAAAATTATACATGACAGAACTAAAAAAATCAATAACATACTTTTGTCAAATTAGCAGCAATTTCGTTAAAATTTGGTTGCCACGAGGTTAACTGACAACAAATAACAAAGGCACACTCACATAGATATGGATATTTACAAATGGCAAAAATTGAACTTAATTATTTTTTAGAAAACATTACAATATGAAATTTGCCATTTTAAATCGGAAATCAAGCTATCGCCTTACAACTACTTCTTATACCCGTAGAGCTACACTGTGAGAGACATTGAGCTATAGGGCAGTATAAAAACATTAGTATCTTATATAACAATTTTTTTGAAAAAAGTACAAATTCATTTCAAAAAATGTAAATTTTATTTCTAAAAAAAAGTTTCCATCTGTAACAAGTTTTTTTTTTTACTATTGTTTAAATTTAATTTGCATTTTTGTTGTATAAGGCGTTTTATATTTCATTTAATTTAAACTATACGTTTATATTATTTATATGATATTTTCGTAAAGAAACATATGGAATGGAAATATTAATTCCATAGTAACAGATGTGACTGTATTAAAAATAAATGTATATAAAAAAATTGTTATGTAAGGTGCTAATATTTTTAAATCGCCATATAACCAATAAATAGATCTATTAAAATCAATTATTAAAAATGGGGTTGCCATTTAAAAAAGTTATGATAACGTCATAATACAAAATCAAAAGATGATAAAAAAATTCTTTTATCGGAAAGTATCTTTTTAAAAAATATAAAATTGATGTAATCGAGAATTTTTCGATAAAATCTTAAACCAAGTACACAATAATATTAGCCTAACACCTAGTGGCGTATCATACTCAAAGAAATAGAGATTTTTATTTGAAACTCTGAAAATCTCTAAGAAATTCTTACAGTTCCAATTCTGACAGTTGTTCAGTTTTTGTAGAGGTTCTAAGAGACTTTTTTGAGATTTTCAGAGCTTATGCGCAAATACTACCGAGCATTGTAGTTTTAAACTTTTTTTTATAATATGCACCGTAAGTTTGAATCGGTAATTTGCCGCTAGAAGTGATGTAATTACAATTAATCGGATTTTTCTAATCCGGATTGATGTTTTTGCATCAACGAACGCGAGAAAGATACACGTATGCAGACCAAAGTTTCACCAAATGTACCTAATGTTCCTCAAAATGTTCCTAAAAATTCAATAAATAAATAAACATATACAGGGTATAGGGTGTTCGTTCGCCAAGTTGATATAGGACAACAACATGGAATACCGATAATATGCAGAATACTTCTTTCTGAAGTAAAATTCGGAGAAATACTTAGAATACTTTTCGATAAGGAATAAAAAGTTCTATAATTTAGTTTTAGTTTAAATTTAATAACATGTGCCGTTTGGGCGCTAAAAATTTTGTTTGATTTTTTAGTTTTTTTTTTTTTCTCAAAAACTATGATGTGTTGGAAAATAAGCGTGCTATGGAAAAATGCGGAATAATGAGTACTATAATTGAGTGAAAAAACCATTATTCTAGAATACATCGTTTAGTAAAAAACCCTAACAACTGAATTTTTGAAAATATCTCGAAGGGTTCCCTTGGAATTGTTTTCAAAATAAGACTTTTTTCAGAATTTGCTCAAAAAAATTTGAAAAAATTTAGTGAAATAGAGAAACAAATTAGCTACATAATAGCTAAGTAACTTCATGCGTTTGAACCAATTTCTGAAGCACTTTTTTACTCCGATTGAGGTACCTCAAAAACATGCATTTTGAACGCATCAACTGCTTCTTTAGGTGTTAAAAAAGTTATTGGATGCCAAATCAGGACTATACGGCGGATGACCCATGAAATCGACGTTTTGAGTGCTTAAAAAATCACTTGGTTGATCCGATGTGTAAGAGCTTGTATTGTTGCGTATGAGCCCGAAAATAAACAGCAGTCGACTGTGTGGGTTTTTTAAGATGAGGCAAATTCAACAAAAAGTTGTTCGCTCACAAAGCACTTCAAAGAAAATGGTGGCCTGTTTTTTTCAAAAAAACTGGACATGTCGCAACCGTACCATAAATAAAACTAACCGTCGAAGACGACAATGTAAGCTCTCATACATGGACACGAACAAGTGACTTTTTGAGCAGTCAAAAAGTAGATTTGATGTGTCATCTGACGTATAGTCCTGATTTGGCACCCAATCTTCATGGAAGATATCTTGAAAAACAATAAAGCTATTTTTGATGATAAATATTAATCGCGAAATATAAAAAGCAATCTTCGTACTGAAAGATTATTTTTTTCTCATTTTCGAGAAAAACTTTAAATATTTTATTTTTATTCTCTAATTCCGAAATATAAAAAGCAACCCAGGTATAACATTGAATTTAAAGTATCGATCAAAAGCAGAAATTCAAAATACAATTTATTCAAAATTTTAGATTTTATTTGCATTTTTTTTTTTAATTGAAACAGATGCTTTTATTTATTTCTCAAAATTTTTAATTTATAAAGATTTTTAGAATGTTTTAACTTTATTAAATTTTTGTTATAGTTATAAATTACGTATAAGCAAATCACATGAGGATAATAATAAGTAATTTAATAAAAAATTATTACGCTCGTACATCTTACACAGGGACCGAACGGGATGGGACGATGCACCAATGTGCTTCACTGCGGCCTGTTCCAGCATGTTTACAATATTTGATAGTTCATATAAAATAAATAAAAATGATCCATGCGGATATTTGCAGTGCGATGCGTTGCGGCCTGCCTCGTCATAATGTGCGTAAGTCTTTAAACGTTAACTGTGTAACTGTTCCGTTGATAGGCTTTATTCTTTACAACTCGTCCAAATTTGAGCGCGTTCCTGTCTAGTTTACCGACAAGTAGTGCAGTGTTTATGAAAATGAATGCATACAGTGATAATGAGTTAGTGGATATGTTGTTAACTTTATGGAGAAGCAAGATAAAATTCATTATTGGCACGACGTTTGTATGCAGAACATTTGAGCAATATGTGATGTAATATTGATAATTAATTTTGATTATGTAGCTTTCTATAAAGTACGCTACTTTAGTAGTCTTGAAAATGTGCACTTTAAGTAAATCAGCCTTAATTTTGCAAATTTTTAAAAAAATATTTTTGTTCTATAGTATACATATACCTTTTAATTCTTTGCTCGAAGTATGAAAACACCCTTTAAATATAATTTCATTAAAATTAAATATTTTATTTAATATCACACCACGTAAGCACTAATGATCACGAGATTTCAATGATAGCTATAATTGTGTTAATAAGTCAAATCTGTTCGTTGTGGTTTCTTATAAACTAAACGCTAAAATTAAAATGAAATAATCTCATATCGGAACTTTAAATAACTAGTATATTATACATAAATATACATAGATTTCAAATTTGCAAAACAAATTATTATACAACTAAACTAACTAAACAACTAAACTAACTAAAATTAAATTATTGTCGCATTTTTTTCATTTGAATTAGTTTAATCTCAGTTTCAATATCTCGCAATTGCAATTCTCGTTTCTTTATTTTCTTTTCAATAGAAAGACATTCCAGTTTTTCATCGTATACTTTCTTTTTACATTCTAAGTCCATACGCAATATCTCTAATTGCAGATTATGTTCTTCTTTCGAAAATATTATTTTTTGAACATTACTTATTCCTGTTGTATTTCGTGCAGTATTACTACTAGAATTTTCAAGTGTTTCAAGATTATCCTTATTGTTAAAGATATTTCCTTTAGAAGTTGATGGGCTTGTACTGGTTGTAGGCTAAAACAATTTAACATTTTATAATGTTTTTTTTCTATAAAAATGTATGCAGTAATAACTATAATTAATCTTACAATTGATTCTTGATTATTCGTTAATAATTTGGCATCTGAATCATATTCAAATGAAGCTGAATCCAAGCAATAATGTTTGTAGAATACGAATAATTCCAATTGATTTCTCTCACAAGGATGCGACAATTGATTAAAATCATTTGAAATATTCAACCATGTGTTATCCAAAAAATGTTCAAATTTTAATAAATTGTTTCCATCTTGCTTTTTATTTTTGTATTTATTTATAATATCAAGTAACAATACTTCTTGTTGTTTATTTAAAAAATGACGTTTTTCGAGTTTGTACAAAATAATTCGTTTTGATTTTGCCTTGTAATTATCGTAAAATATTTTAAGTTGCTTTGAATCTCTGGGATGGTAGGAAAATGCGTTGAATTTTTGTGAAATATATTCCCAGCTTTTATTTTTAACGTCACATGATTCTAAATCTTTTTTCTTATTATCAATGAAATCTTTATATTCCTCTAAAATCAGTAGTAATAATTCTGTCTCTTCTACAGTAAAAATTTTACCTCTATGCCGTTTTCTATCCATAATGTTATAATATTTTCAATAAATTATGTCAAAAATCAAATATAAATTAATTTTGTTTATTTATTTAGTAACGTATATTACTTGTTTTAGCATCGCCTACGTTATAATAAATTTGTATTTTATAATAGAAGCTGTTTTGTTTGCACGCTGTACAACGTAGTCAACGCGATGGTTTAAGTGAAAACTTAAAAAAAAATGATTTACAACAAGCGTAAAAAATTCAACGGTTTGTTGACAGGATATCTCATGTAAAAGATGTTATATAAACTTAGATCCTATTCAAATTATTTAAATTTTTATCATTTTAGATTTAAAAAAAAATATAATGTTGATTAAGATACAGTTCTTTAACTTCGAAAGGATTTATTCTGCAAGAAGTTTTTCAAGTATTTCTTAAAATTGATGGGCAATAATTGATTCTCTAGTTTTACCGTCGACAGCTGCTGAATCTTTTGGTTGAATTGAAACAATAATCATGTGCTATTACTCTAATATCTGTAGTATATATATATATATATATATATATATATATATATATATATATATATATATATATATATATATATATACAGTGTGTCCCCGGATTGAGTTCACTATAGGTGTAATTGGCAAAATATTTAAGAATTTCATTTTTATGGTTTGGGATTCCGCCCTGCTTTGTCTGAAAACAATTTTAAGCATATTTTTAGTTTTCTAAAAATCAAGGCTGCTATGGAAAATGTAAAAAACTATTTTATGTTCAGGTAAAGTGCTTTTTTGCTCAATAATACGGCATAATGTTATTAAGAAAAGTTGTTCAGAATTTGAAATTATGACTATGCAAAATTTCAAAAAGATCGGCTAACTTTTATTAAATCCACTTTTTGTGTTATTTAACGGAAAATCGCAGTAGTCGCAAAAGAAACATTTGATTGTTATTATCTTAGATAAAAAAAAACATAAAAAAATAAGTTTCTAAGATTGTATTTTATTAAGAAAAGAAAGAATTACTCTATTTGACTTCCTCCAATATCTGCTCATTCTTCTACCCTAACTGTAAACTGGTCATATATTTTAGCTATGTTGATTAGGTTAATTTCATCTATCAAGTCCCTAATTTTTTGTTTTATTAATTCGATGTTATCATTAAAAACAAATTTATAAACTTCTTGTTTTAAATAACCCCACAAAAAAAATCTAACGGGGTTAAATCCGTCGATCTCGCTGGCCAATGTATTGGACCATGTCTTCCAATTCACCTTCCAGGAAAGTGCTGATTCAAAAAATTAATAATCAGATGAATTGAATGAGATGGACATCCGTCTTGTTGAAAATAGAAACCTTCTAAATTCGCGTCTTCCATGGCAGGTAAAAAAAAGTTTTCGAGCATATTCAAATACTTATGTTGGTTTAAATTAGTGTCAAAAAAATATGGGCCAATAATTTTATCATAAGTTATTGCACACCATACATTTACTTTCTTGTACAGTAGACTGTTAGTTTCTATAATTTTATTTTGTTTTAGAATTCTTTGTATGTGCGATTTACTAATAGATAATTCAGCAGACCGCTTTCTGAATGATAGCAGATTATTATTGTTCACGGATTCTCTTACCAAGAATGTAGCAGCGTCTTTATGATCATGAACTAGCTTTTTCTTCTTCACATTTAGCACACTTCCAGTGTCTGTAAACTTTTTTACAAGTTTTTTTAGTCCATTGACAGAAATTGTTGCCATTGGGAATGGCTCGTGAAATCTATTAATAACATGAGCATAAGATGATTCTCCCAGCCCGTAACACTGTATTAGGTAAACACGCTGTTCTAGGGTCAATATTTTTAACAAAGAAAACAATAACGAGCAAGTAATTTGCAAAATACTTAGATAAGCAATCAATTTCAAACAAACATTTAAAGATTTTGATGTTTATCTAAGATAATAACAATCAAATGTTTTTCTTTGCGACTACTGCGACTTTCCGTTAAGGGGGGAAATACATGTAAAAAAAATTTTTTCCGGCTCCAGGAATTCCCGCCAATCGACCGGGCAAGGCGGACGCGACATCACTTAAGATTGGTTCCGAGATAACCCAGAGGTCACAGAAAGTTAAAAAAATTCATAAGTGTAGTTGATTATATGCCACATAGAATAAAAGAAACTACAGCATTGTAGCTTGTTACATTCGGCCAAAAAAAATTCCTAAAAAACCTTATTTTTTTAGGTCGTTACATGTATTTCCACCTTTAAATAACACAAAAAGCGGATTTAATGAAAGTTAGCCGATCTTTTTGAAATTTTGCATAGAATCATAATTTCAAATTTTGAACTACTTTTCTTAAGAACATTATGCCGTATTATTCACCAAAAAGGCACTTTACCGGAACATAAAATAGTTTTTTACATTTTTCCTGCCGCCTTAATTTTTAGAAAACTAAATATATGCTTAAAATTGTTTTCAGACAAAGCAGGGCGGCATCCCATACCATGAAAATAAAATTCTTAAAATTTTTGCCGATTACACCTATAGTGAACTCAATTTGGGGACACACTTTTTATATATATATATATATATATATAATAATAATTAAAATTTAAAATTCAAAATCAGCCAATAACTTATAAAATTGAAATTTAGAGTTCTATACCTGTATCAAACAAGTTACAAAAAACATATTATAAACATATTAACAATCGCATATTAATAAAAATTAAATATATATATATATATATATATATATATATATATATATATATATATTTCGTTTGGTAAGTTGACATAGCCATTTAACGTAGAAAATCGATAATATTGAAAAATATATATATTTCGCTAATCGAAATTCGTTAAAAATAACATTTTTAAATTCAATAAAGCCATTTAATTATTTACCACGTACTAAGTACATTTTAAATAATTTATTTGAGATTACTATTTTTGACTATTGCTAGATCTTAATTATTCTGTTACGCTGATACAGTGGTTAGAGTGCTGACTTATTATTTAGTTACAAAACTAATTTCCTAAAGTTGGAATCTTAGCTACGGAATTATTTTTTAAAATTTTTAATAATTACCAAATTACAATGACTTTATTTTAAAATAGCACAACATAATATAACTATTTAATAATTATTTACTAATATATCTATATAGATATATATATATATATATATATATATATATATATATATATGCGATTGTGCTCAAGATAAAATACTAGAAACACAAACTACATAATTTCTACTTGTAAACGTAATTTTATTTATTTTTTAAATAAACAGTGTTTCAGTTTATTTCCCGATTTATTTGAAATTTATGTCCTAGTTTCTAAATTATTTTTTCATTAATTTCTTTTTTATTTTGTAACATGACAACTATTTTTAGTAATAACAAACTACACACATACACACACACACATATCGCCGACCATATCCCAATGTCTTTATCCTATTCAGTAAACACCCGTTGAAGAAACTGAAGAAATTGGCATATATATATATATATTAGGGTGGTCCAAAAAAATCGAAGTTCGGAATTTCGATCTCGTCTTCTAGGATCTTTTAAACCATTCAATTTTAAACTTACTGCTTAAATATTATCGAAATCGGACAATATTTAGAGGTCGCGCAAGTTAAAAACGTGTTTTAAAAAACGCAATTTTTTCAAAAAATGTTTTCTAGCTAATAATAATGATAATCAGCATTGCTTTATTGTCGATAAGGGTTCTGGGCAACCCATTACATCATAACAAAATGTGTTGAGCCTTTAAACCATATTCCAAATCAATATCTTTAATAATACTTGCTTTTTTTGAGGTGCTTGCAGCGATAATTTCAGTAATTTGAAATGTAACTTTAATTATTTTATTATTCGAACAAACTTTTATGCATTCTATAGTACTTAAAAAATGGTTTTAACATTTACGAATAATAATTGAATACCAACATCGTTAAGATTTAGTGTTGTAACAAAAAATTTTAATTTTTTTAAAGTGCTCTAAAATCGATGTTTCGTGTATTTTTATTAAAACGGATTTTTGGGGTTTAAACCTTCTATCAATACAATACTTGAACATTTTACACACAAAATACAGATTTATTAACTTAATTTTACACATAAAGTTTTATATTAAAAATAAGAATAAAACTTATTTTTAACATAAGTTTTCGACAATTTTCATATTTCGCGCTATATAATAAGTACTCGCCATCTATGTATTGAATTAAGTACTAAAATGACAAGTGGTCGTTATCTATGTTTTCAACATAGAAACCGTTAATGCCAAATAACAACAATATCAATTGTTAACTTTCCAACCTGATTCTCGCTAGTTGTTGTTCAACAATCAGACGCAGAAAATGTCAAGCAACAAGAAAAAGAAATTTAACATAATTGGTTTTGAGATAGATAAATTTGAAAATTGCAGATTACCATCGAATCGCCAAGTGTTAAGTTTATTCTGCCACGAACATTTAACTTTAAAAAAAAATCTTCGCGATTCCGCAAATTCAGTCGTTCGTGAAATTCTGTCAATGTACGTGAAAGAAAACATTCCTGTGATTGCTCTATCAAATGCTGCCAAAAAAGTACTTGCTCTTCATAAGAAATGGACAGATATAAAAAAAAGTATAAACAGAAAAAATGCAAAAACTTTGGTGAACTCCAGAACATTTCAAAAAATGCTTGACAATCTGTTTGATATTACACCAAAAAATGTTTTGAATATTGTAAAAGACCGTAATGTAAAACAATTCTTGATTAAACAAAAAAACAATACACGACTTCGACCGAAAACAACTATTTCAAACAATCAAGGTAAGTTCTTGAAATTTAATTAACAATGTCAATCATATCTGCGTTCAATATAACATAAAATTAATACACGTTTTGAATAAATATTAAATATAGCAATTAAATTTAAAATGATCATTGTTGGACTTTGGATAAAAAAATGACTAAAGTACTCAAAGTTTTAAAGAGGGTACTTGTTATTGAAACAACAAGAAATTAGTAATTTTTTACATGTAAGTTCTAGACTTTGAAGCTGAAGTAGGAGAAAATGGAATCCGCAAAGATGAAGGCGCAAGGAAAAAGAGCGAAAACACAGGAAAGAAAAACAGTCAATTAGTACTCAATCCAGTGGCAAATTATTCGTATATAAGCCACCAGAACCTAAAAGAAGACGAATTGATTTTATTCACAATCAAGTGGCTGCTGCCCTTGACAGAACGGGGATTTCTGACAGGTCTGCAACATTTATTTTGGGCGCCACCATAAAGGCTTTGTCATGTGATATTCGGAACGTTACTTTGAGTCGTCAAACTATTCGTCGAAGAAGGATAGCAGCTAGAAAAAACGAGGCTCATCAAATAAAGCAACTATTCTCATCGGACATAGCTTTAACTTTACATTGGGACGGTAAATTATTACCTGAATTAACCACCCACGACGTCGTCGACAGACTGCCTATAGAACAAGCAAATGTTATATTCGACACAATTAAAGAATGGAAGATAGAATCATCTATAAAAGCATTATCGTTTGACACAGCTTCTGTTAATACAGGTATACGATAATTAAATTTTTCATACTGCTCTTTTGCAACCTATTCATTAACTTTTTTAGTTGTGTATTTTAATTTAAAAAAAAATGATTTAATATAAAAAAAAAATTTAAATTGACTACCAAGTTATTATATATATTATTTTCTTTATATTTAAATGTAATATTTTATTTTGTCATTAATTTATTTAGGTAATCGAAATGGAACTTGTCTCTTACTGGAGCAGAAATTGGACCGAGACCCATTATATTTACCCTGCCGCCACCATATCTATGAGTTGGTGTTAAGAAATGTGTTCGAAAAGCGTTTGAATCTGACAACTACTTCTGGTCCAGATGTGATACTATTTAAACGGTTCAAAAACACATGGTCGACGATTGATCTACAAAATTTTGATCCTGGAGTCACTGACAACATTGTTTCTCATGCAGTTGCATTAACGAAAGCGGAGTTATTAAATTTTGCTGAGAATCAGCTGCAGGTGAAATAAATGTTAAAATTTAACTATACGAAAAAAATTGCTTTAGAATTATTTTATACACTTTTACAATAAATTAACTTCAATAATATTAGAATATTAATATTAATAATCATTATACAACTTGTAATTTGTTTTTAGAAATTTCATGCGAGAGATGATTATAAGGAGCTGCTTGAGCTCGTCATTATTTTCTTGGGAGAAATGCCGAAGAAAAATTATCGTTTTAGATATCCAGGTCCCATACATCAAGCTAGGTGGATGGCAAAAGCCATATATGTACTGAAAATTTTTATCTTTAGAAAACAAGTTCAATTAAAAGCAAAAGAAATACAAGGTTTGAGAGATATCAGCATTTTTATCGTACGGATTTATGTAAAAGGATGGATTACTGCTAACTCCGCGATTTGCAGTCCAAATAATGACCTCAAGTTTCTCCAAGCTTTAATAGATTACAAAGTCGAACACAACTTAATAGCATCGGCGGCTCTCGAAAAGTTCTGTAAGCATTTATGGTACCTTTCCGATGAAATTGTGGGCTTAAGTTTATTTGATCCTAGCATTCCTCATGACACAAAAAAAAAAATTATCATTTCTTTGCAATCAAGTACTTATTGTGACGAACTGCAAAAGCGTTTGACATTGAACGTTAATTCTCCAGAGGAATTAGCATTGTGGAAAAATCGTAGTATAAACGAGTTAGTCTCGCAAAACACAAATAATTTATTCAAACGATTTAATATAAATACTGAATTTTTAACGATCGACCCTATTTTATGGGAAGCTAATGATTCGTATAAAAAAGCTAAATGCATTCTATCTAATTTAAGAGTAGTAAACGACGCTGCAGAAAGAGGGGTGGCTCTTATAACCAAATTTAATTCTCTCATTACAAAGAATGAGGAACAAAGGCAATATTTACTGAAAATTGTAAAAAAATATCAGGAAAGATATCCGAATGCTAACAAATATACTTTGTAAACGCAACTATTTTGACATATTTTGTTAATCATATGTTCTATCCTTATTTTAAAAATAAAGCTTTATGCGTAAAATTATTTAAAATTATGTCTGTATTTTGTATTTTGTGTGTAAAATGTTCAAGTATTGTATTGATAGAAGGTTTAAACCCCAAAAATCCGTTTTAATAAAAATACAGGAAACATCGATTTTAGAGCACTTTAAAAAAATTAAAATTTTTTGTTACAACACTAAATCTTAACGATGTTGGTATTCAATTATTATTCGTAAATGTTAAAACCATTTTTTAAGTACTATAGAATGCATAAAAGTTTGTTCGAATAATAAAATAATTAAAGTTACATTTCAAATTACTGAAATTATCGCTGCAAGCACCTCAAAAAAAGCAAGTATTATTAAAGATATTGATTTGGAATATGGTTTAAAGGCTCAACACATTTTGTTATGATGTAATGGGTTGCCCAGAACCCTTATCGACAATAAAGCAATGCTGATTATCATTATTATTAGCTAGAAAACACTTTTTGAAAAAATTGCGTTTTTAAAAACACGTTTTTAACTTGCGCGACCTCTAAATATTGTCCGATTTCGATAATATTTAAGCAGTAAGTTTGAAATTGAATGGTTTAAAAGATCCTAGAAGACGAGATCGAAATTCCGAACTTCGATTTTTTTGGACCACCCTAATATATATATATGTAGTATGAATGTTGGCTTAGTATATTTATTGACAGGATGACGTTGGGATAAGAAGTCAAATAAAATGGAAAAACCACTTAACTCAATTCATTCGTAACGAGCTGTCGGAGAATGTTTCTCTCCTTCAGGGTCTGCTTTTATTACAAAAATACTTTTATATAAATACATGGATCAGTGGCGTAGCCAGGAACTTGTCATGGGATGGTTTACTAAAGAAATGATATAATATTAATTAATAAAGATATTACTACAAATTTTGTAACCTAACTGAACTTCTCCTTTTAATCTGTGTTCTATTCATGTGTACAAATATGAAACAGTATTACAATCTCTAATATTGATTTCGGTTTACTGATTCGGTGATTTGGAGAAACTGCATGTAGTTTAATTGTATATATCAACGTAGTTTAATTATATTACTGATTTTGGTTTTGGTCGTTCAGGTTCTTGGGGGGTTGGGGGATTTTACCCCCTGTACCCCCTTCCCTAAATATGCCACTGAATGGGTAATATGTTAATATGTTAACACTTTAAAAAGTACATAAACAACGATAAACTTGCAATGGTAAAGTATTCTGTATATAACAACAACATGAATTGTTTTGAATTTGTTTAAATTGAATGAAAAAGGAGAGAAACATATTCCAAAACCTCGTTACCAATGAATTGAGTTAAGTCGTTTACCATTCTTTTAATATGCAATAATTTTCTTATAAACTTATAATTTATATATATATATATATATATATATATATATATATATATATGTACTGTGTCCCCGGATTGAGTTCACTATAGATGTAATCGGCAAAAAATTTAAGAATTTAATTTTCATGTTTTGGGATTCCGCATACAGTGATAATGAGTTAGTGGATATGTTGTTAACTTTATGGAGAAGCAAGATAAAATTCATTATTGGCACGACGTTTGTATGCAGAACATTTGAGCAATATGTGATGTAATATTGATAATTAATTTTGATTATGTAGCTTTCTATAAAGTACGCTACTTCAGTAGTCTTGAAAATGTGCACTTTAAGTAAACCAGCCTTAATTTTGCGAATTTTTAAAAAAATATTTTTGTCCTATAGTATACATATACCTTTTAATTTTTTGCTCGAAGTATGAAAACACCCTTTAAATATAATTTCATTAAAATTAAATATTTTATTTAATATCACACCACGTAAGCACTAATGATCACGAGATTTCAATGATAGCTATAATGGTGTTAATATGTCAAATCTGTTCGTTGTGGTTTCTTATAAACTGAATGCTGAAATTAAAATGAAATAATTTCATATCTGAACTTTAAATAACTAGTATATTATACATAAATATACATAGATTTCAAATTTGCAAAACAAATTATTATACAACAAAACTAACTAAAATTAAATTATTTTCGCATTTTTTTCAGTTGAATTAGTTTAATCTCAGTTTCAATATCTCGCAATTGCAATTCTCGTTTCTTTATTTTCTTTTCAATAGAAAGGCATTCCAGTGCTTCATCGTACACTTTCTTTTTACTTTCTAAGTCCATACGCAATATCTCTAATTGCAGATTATGTTCTTCTTTCGAAAATATTATTTTTTGAACATTACTTATTCCTGTTGTATTTCGTGCAGTATCACAATTAGAATTTTCAAGTGTTTCAAGATTATCCTTATTGTTAAAAATATTTCCTTTAGAAGTTGATGGGCTTGTACTGTTTGTAGGCTAAAACAATTTAACATTTTATAATGTTTTTTTTTTATATAAAAATGTATGCAGTAATAACAATAATTAATCTTACAATTGATTCTTGATTATTCGTTAATAATTTGGCATTTGAATCATATTCAAATGAAGCTGAATCCAAGCAATAATGTTTGTAGAATAGAAATAATTCCAATTGATTTCTCTCACAAGGATGCGACAATTGATTAAAATCATTTGAAATATTCAACCATGTGTTATCCAAAAAATGTTCAAATTTTAATAAATTGTTTCCATCTTGCTTTTTATTTTTGTATTTATTTATAATATCAAGTAACAATACTTCTTGTTGTTCATTTAAAAAATGACGTTTTTCGAATTTGTACAAAATAATTCGTTTTGATTTTGCCTTGTAATTATCGTAAAATATTTTAAGTTGCTTTGAATCTCTGGGATGGTAGGAAAATGCGTTGAATTTTTGTGAAATATATTTCCAGCTTTTATTTTTAACGTCACATGATTCTAAATCTTTTTTCTTATTATCAATGAAATCTTTATATTCCTCTAAAATCAGTAGTAATAATTCTGTTTCTTCTACAGTAAAAGTTTTTCCTCTATGCCGTTTTCTATCCATAATGTTATAAAATTTTCAATAAATGATGTCAAAAATCAAATATCAATTAATTTTGTTTATTTATTTTTAGTGACGTATATTACTTGTTTTAGCATCGCCTACGTTATAATAAATTTGTATTTTATAATAGAAGCTGTTTTGTTTGCACGCTGTACAACGTAGCCAACGCGATGGTTTAAGTGAAAACTTTAAAAAGAATGATTTACAACAAGCGTAAAAAATTCAACGGTTTGTTGACAGGATATCTCATGTAAAAGATGTTATATAAACTTAGATCCTATTTAAATTATTTAAATTTTTATCATTTTAGATTTAAAAAAAAATATAATGTTGATTAAGATACAGTTCTTTAACTTCGAAAGGATTTATTCTGCAAGAAGTTTTTCAAGTATTTCTTAAAATTGATGGGCAATAATTGATTCTCTAGTTTTACCGTCGACAGCTGCTGAATCTTTTGGTTGAATTGAAACAATAATCATGTGCTATTACTCTAATATCTGTAGTATATATATATATATATATTTTATATTCAGGTAAAACTGATTTTTTTGAAATTTTGCACAGAGCCTTAATTTCATATTCTCTACAACTTTTGTCAAGGACATTATGCCGTATTATTGACAGAAAATACCGTTTACCTGAATATAAAATAGTTTTTTACATTTTTCATGGCCGCCTTGATTTTTAAAAAACTAAAAATATGCTTGAAATTGTTTTCAGACAAAGCAGGGCGGAATCCCAAAACATGAAAATGAGATTTTTAAATTTTTTGCCAATTACACCTATAGTGAACTCAATCCGGGGACAATTGAAAAAAATAATAGATATAAGTAATATTTAAACTTACCTATTAATAACCAAACTGAAAATCTTATCCACGTATGTGCGTCTAATTCCAGCATTAAATACAAATTTATAATAACACTCAAGCAAGGTATTACTGGTACCCAAGGAACCTATAAAAAAGTTTTAAAATTAAAAATATTCTACTCTCATATCGAAAATCTGAAAATGACATGAGATGGAGGCGAATGCCGTAATTTATCCTAGTGAATAATAAACATACTTTTTTTATTGCACGATAAAAGATTGAAATTTTAGATTTAAAATTAATGGCATTTATTACGATAAAAAATTATTATAACAAGTATTACTATGATACGTCTTTGCATAATCAATGATGTTACAAAAACAATTTTGAGATTAATCAGCACTCATCAGATATTTCATTTTTATCCTGGAATAACAGTACGAACTAAAGATACAGATGGTGATACTTACTTTAAATGATAATTTTATATTTGAAATTGGTTGTCTTCCAATAATTACAACAATAATAAATAAAATAATACTGACAATAATAAGCGCTGTAGTAATAAACGTTTCCTTGTTCATTAACAGTGTAATTCCAAATATTACAATTGCTCCAAAAGCTGCCGATAGAATGCCTAAACAAAGTTATAAGTTTAAATAAAACAAGTTTTTTTTTCTTCTTCTAAACTTACTAAATAAAATAATTCCAATTTTTGTTATATACGATGAAGATGCTGTGGGATATTTATTCATATTTAGATTAAAAAGTTGACCTATTCCTCGAAATACGTTTGTGGGTACATTATTAGATTTAGTTACATTTTCCGCTGGAAATTGATAATCATCGTTTTGTTCATATCTATAAATTTAAATATTATTTAATTTTTAAAGTAAATGAATGATCTATATACATAATATTGTTTGTATGTTTGTATGTCGAGAGTCCAGACAATAATATTATCTTGACTTTATGTACTATTTACGTTAAAATTAAAAATTATATCAAGCTATTTTGTAACAATTGCAGCTAATTTGAACTACTTAATTTTATACCAAATTGTGAATTAATATAATTAAATATAACATAAAATCAATAAGTATTCATGACTATTTAATAAACGAGAAATAAATAATTTTTTTAATTTAATTTAGACATATATGATAAAGAATTATGAAATACAATCATTATATGTTCATTTGGTAAATTCGTAGAAGACAAGATTAATATAAAAATATCTAATATTTTCTGAATTTTGTTAAATTATTGTTAACTTGTTATAATAGCACCTAAATTTACCTTAAAATAAGAACGCAAATTGCAACAATAGTATAAGCCAACAATGTCCCAATACTCATCATGTCAATTAATTGTTGAAGATCAAAAATTGTAGCCATAATGCCTAAAAAATAGATATATATATATATATATATATATATATATATATATATATAAACATTTCTAAGTAAATAAACAAAAAATAAAAAATTATTTAACTATTTTTAAGAAAATAACCGAAGATAAAAGTCTTTACCCGATAACAAACCCGAGATAATTGTAGCAATAACTGGCGTTTGAGTCCTTGGATGTACTTTAGACAAGGTTTTAAATAAAAGTCCATCGTTTGCCATTGCATAGAGGATTCTGGGTAATGGAAACATAGCTCCCAGGAGACTTGTACATAAAGCAAACACTGCTCCGATTGTTACTATCCATTTTATTACAGGCCAGCCTACTTTATCGAATACATAGGGAAACGGAGCATCTGGATTCTAGAACAATATTAGATTAATGATTTTTTAAATGTTGATACTAAAAATATTACTAATATACGTGGCATTTAGAATATATGTTAGTTTTACAAAAATCTAGGTATTGTGACTTTTTAAATAATGGGAAATTATTTCATTAACTTGTTAGACACTATTGATGAAAAGTACAGTTTTATTTATGATTTATTTGGGTGGATTTTGAATTACTAACATATATAACACTTGAACATATTTTATATTTGAATTTATTTACAATAACGAAACATGTATATTATTATGATAGTGGCCTTCAGAATAAATATAATTATGATAATTCAAATAAATTTTTAGAAATATTATGTTACATTTTAAATTATTTTAATATTTAATAATTGAATTTTGTTCTATGTTACTTAATATTATATTATATTAGCAAAGTAAATATAAACTAAATTACTAAATTATAAAAATATGCTTTAAATTATGTAGTTATTGTTACAGGACGATCCCAACCAGTACAAAGTCCCTGTACTAGTAGTACCAATAAAAACTGAACAACAAAAACTAGTTCAAATAAAAGAAGCTGAATCGATAGCAGCATCAACAGTACCTACAGATCTACAATTTGAAGTTCGACCAACTGAAATCATTACACGGATATAAATACCGGAAGAATCAATTGATTAACCACAAGAAACAGTTAAAGAACCTAAAGTAGTCTCAAAATAAAAAATAACTATTACGATTAAGACACCAAACAAAAAACAAAAAATTGGAGTTAAAAAATATGCATCTGTAAAGAATATTAAAACAATTGCCACTGAAAAATTTGCGGTAGATCCTGATTATTTGTGTTCGATTTTTGCTAGTAAAATGATGGAAAATGTAGATACGTTAGAAACCCATAATATTCGAGATCGCATGATGATATATTTGACTATTAAAACTGTTCCTAGACAACCGGACCCTGTTCCATAGAGACCCCTAGCGGATATAAGTCAATCTTCTTATGATTTTGGTGCCATTGGTGGTTTAGTGGGCTTAGAATTTCTAGGTATAGATTTCGCTGATATCATGGAACTTCAAAATAGGATGCTGACTGAATTATTAAGCAATACTGAATAACTAAGAAAAGTTCTAGAAAATCCATTGGTACAATCTCTGATAAATGTACTGATAATAAAACAGCTCTCATTCAAAATAACAATCAAATGAAAGATTTAATGTCTCGACATCCTAAAATTAAATTAATGCTGAACAACACCGAGTTGTACTGACAAACAGCTGAATTGGCAAAAAAATCTCTCAATGTATCAAGAATTGATGCGAAACTTAAATGGAAGTAACCCTGTGGGTAAATCTACAACAACATTTACAACACTTAGAAATGTATATATATATATATATATATATATATATATATATATATATATATATATATATATATATATATATGTAATAATTTCTAAGAATCTAATGTACCTGCTACAACAAAAAAGGTCCAAAAAGCTCAAAAACATGTTAAACAAGAATGCGTTTTTAATAACCCTCAAATGAGCAGTTTGTAAATATGTGAAATTACTCATTAATTTAAAATATGTTATCAGTTCCTTACACTCATGCCATGCTACAAGCTCTAACTGCAGATCCTATAATGGCATTTTTGATTGTCAATGAAAATCCAATTTACAAGAACAAACAAGCTCTTCAACAACATATAACTTCAATGATGCCCCAACTGATTCAACAATTTCAAATTCCTGATGTCTTAAACATGATGGCAAATCCTCAAACTATAAATGCTCTGTTACAAATTCAAAAAGAATTAAATAATTTAAAAAAATTTTGCTCCTGAATTGGTTTCAAATTTAGAATTGGAGTCATTTGTCGAATTTTCTGGAACAAATGCTGTAGATCGAAAAATCTATTAAAAATCCAATAGAAATGATAGAAATTCGTTTATTAATGCATTAATGACAAATCTTTTTAGATTAATTATTGTTTCTTGTTGAATGGTTCGATATATGAAAAACTCAATATATTATTTTAAATCGCTGTTTTTCGGCTTTATTTGTTAAAATATCAAAATATGTAATTAAAAAAAGTTGTTTATTATAGAATTTTACTCCTAAATTCACATAATTTTAGTTAACAAAAATAATTATTTTTATAAAAGTGGGTTGTCTTGAAACAAAATAACTAATTTTAATATTAGATAAATACTTCTAAGTTAATGAATTTACATGTAAAATTTCTTATTAAAGTTATCATAAATAATATCTATAAAGAACGATATTTAGATTTTAATATACATGCAAGATATCTAATAATTTATGTAGTTATTTTTCAAAATATATTAATTTATTAGAAATAAAAGCAACTTTGCTATTTACTATGTGATTCAAAAGAAAAAGTTTAATTTAAAGAAAACAATTTTTACTAATAAAATTATATATAAATAACATATTTATAAAAAAAATTATTTGATTTTTAAGTGACAATTGACAATTAAAATTAATTTGCAATTAAAATTTTTGAAATATTTAGAAAAAGATATAAAAAATTTAAAAAAATAAATGTTGCACAAAAAATTTGAATATAGGTGAAAAATTGTATAGTAAACAACTTTCATTTTTGTTAAATAAAGCTATGTGCGTTTAATGAAATCAGAAAACCGGAAATAATTTTTGTTGAACGGTTTGCTGTCTCAACATTTGTTGGATTTGCTGGGTAGCAAAGATACCGATTTTTATTTTACTGTCATTGTTGTGTTTATAGAAAAACCGGTAAATTCAAAATTTCTTAAACTCTCATAATATATAATTAGTAAAAATAAATGTTTTTTGTTTTTATTTTGCGACACATTTTATTAATTTAGAAAATAGAAACAGAAAAATAACAAATACGGATTATTTTAAATTTATTACACACAAATTTAGACGATATTATCTGTAATTTAATTCCTGAATCCCATTAAAATGCAGATAAAATATTAACTTAAAAAGAAACTGTTATCTTTATTAGTTTGTATAATTACATTTATTTTAATTTAGTTACAAAAAGCGGTAATAAATTCATTTTCGGTCATAAAATAAGTATATTAACCTTTTTTTTGTAAATCGACGTTAATAAATGTTAAAATAACACAGAAAACCGTTGATCGTGTTTAAAGCAAATATTGATTTGCTGATCTAGCAATTGCTTAATTTACTGACTTTGTTGAACATATTTATTGCCTTAAACATATGTATATCGAAAGTACATCATTTGTTTTCTTTATATTAAAACAAACCTTTCAATATTATACCTTCAATTACGATATTTCATAAATTCATTAATAATTATATATATATTAGGGTGGTCCACAAAAAATATTTTTTACGCACTCCCTAAAAAGAGACTTCATTAAAAGAAAACATTTTTGAGCCTAGTATCGTCAAAAAATATTGAAATTAACCCGTGCCCCACTCAAGTTGAAATTTAAATAGAGTTTAACATAGGTTTTGGACAGTTTCATATATGGCGCGGCGCGTTGTAACTACTTTGATTCTCGACAGTTCTGCTTTGCTCAACGATTTTAATATTCTATTAGGATCACGAAATTCGAGTGTCGTAAGAATTTTTTTTTCTAACATATTGCACCTATCATAATCGTTCTCAAACGCGGTATTTTTATCTAAAAAGTCACATTTTTGTTGAAATATGTTATACTTTGAAAAAATAAAATTCAAAAAAAAAATAAAAATTTCGTATAACACTCGAATGCCGTGATCCTAATAGAATATTAAAATTGTCGAGCAAAGCAGAACTGTCGACAATCGAGGCAGTTATAAGGCGCCATATATGGAAACTGTTCAAAACCTATGTTAAACTCCATTTAAATTTTAACTTGAGTGGGGCACGGGTTAATATCAATATTTTTTGACAAAACTTGGCTCAAAAAATTTCTTTTTTAATGATGTTTCTTTTTAGGGAGTGCGTAAAAAAATAATAAAAAATAATTTATGTAAATGTATATAGGTAAATAAATTTTATGATAGATGAAATTAATGTGGTATAATGCATAACTTACTTGTAAAGATATAATTGACAGGTTATATTATTTTTTTTTAAATAATTTTATTTATTATATTATTACTAATTGAAATTGATGAAGATAGATTTTTTATAATGACATACATACATACATACATACATACACAATCACGCTATATACCCAAAAGGGTGTGGCACAAACTCTTTTCATTATCCCGAAATCAGTCGCCTCCAAACACTCCTATCCAAACAAGCAACTTTCGCTTCATCTACATTCATAATTCCTCTCATACATGCTCTTCTATTCCTACTACTTGGAAACTTTCGCTCACGCAAAACACTTTCAATCCGGACGTTCACGCAAACGTATACCATCAAAATCAATCAAATAAATCTTTTTAACCAAACGTTCATTAGACATTCGCTCAACATGTCCGAACCATCTTAACTAACTAACACCAACTTTTGCTACAACATTTTTTTCAATTTCACACTCATCATACACTAGTCTATTTTGTACCCGATCTCTCCTAGTTACACCACATACCCCACGTAAAAATCTCATTTCCACAGCAGTCAATTTCCGTTTATGCTTTTGCAACCAAACCCAACATTCACTACCATACATCACCGTAGGCACCAAAACTGCATTGTATATACTTAAACGGGCTTCTTTTGAAACATTTACATTCCTAGCAAAAGTTCCCAAAGCACCCAAAACCTTACAACCAGCATTTACTCTCCTTTCAATTTCACGATCAAAACGGCCATCTCAAGACAGCAAACTACCCAAATACACAAATTCATCTACCTGCTCTAAACGTGCACCGTCAATATGTACATTACATTCAGTCATCAAATCACCTTTCTCAAAAACTAAAACTTTGCACTTATCAACATTCAACACAAGATTCATATCTTTACCAACAACATTAATTCTATCAATCATCCTTCTCAGTTTTTCTTCAGATTCAGCCAAAACAACCACGTCATCAGCATACGCTAAAGCAGGTATAATGACAATTTTTGATATACATGTAAACCTTGGATAACAAAACTATTAAGTAATATATATATATATATATATATATATATATATATATATATATATATATATATGATTTCATAAACTTCATTCGCTAATACTTAGGGAAAAGTTACCGTTAAATATTTTGGGATATTTATAATGTTTTGATTTGAAATATTGTATTACTATTACTGTAACACTAATTACGTCATAAATAAATTTATACAATTTGTTACTTACGGCAGAGTTATAAACGATTAGTTGGTTGTAGACTAATACGAGTAATATGTTTTAGTATTATAAAAATAATGAGAGAAATTAATTTTTGAAATAATTGTAAACCACAAAATTATCATAGTAACATAAATATTTAGTTTATTTGTAATGCTATAATTAAATAATGAATGAGTAAATTATTTAAAACTTTTAAGAAACCAGTGAACCATTTACAATCAGAACTGGAACCGGTACTAATAACGATATTTAAATACTAATTCAATAGAATTATAGTTAACAATCTAACGTTTCTAAACGATTTGGTCATCACAACGTCGTCACCGAGTGTTTAAATCTTAACATATTTAGTATAAAAACTAATTCAATACTTTTAAAAAGTATTTAAAATACATGTATCACCTTGTCTCATTCAAGTTTATTTACAGTACTAAATAAAGTCATGTATTATTATTATTTTTATAGTAATTGCGGTAAAAAAATGTTTATAAACATAAATTTAAATAATTTACCTCTAATTTAATTTTAAATATAAATTTTAAAAAAATGTTAATAAAAATAATTTCTCAATTTTATCGCATATTTGAAATTTTTATTCAAAATCAAAAAAAGAAATTAAGTAATAATTACATTCTTTTAAATACGACATTTAATAATTTTTTTCATATATATTCAATAAAAATTAGAAACACAAGTATTTATATTTTGGAGTATTTTAAATACTTGGAAGTATTTTAAATACTTCTAAGTATTTTAAGTAAAATTATTAATTTATATACTCTAAATACAAATACTAAATATTAATGGAAAAGTATTTAAAATACTGAAATATTTTAAGTGATACTTAAAAAATTTTATGTTTACGTAATACTTTCTATGGGGCGCGCGCCCTTTATTTTTTTATATTTATATACTGTGTTGTGTTTGTTACTATTTTCGAATTCAAACGTGACCCTTTAAGGGTCACGGGTTTCCTAGTTTTATTTTAAAAACGGCTCTAATTTTTTTTTTTTTTATTTGTAGAAAATGTCAAACGATAATTTTTTGAATAATGAGTTCTGAAAGATTTTTTACTGTTAATAATAGAATTATTGAAATAGATTAAAATTCGAAACCAAATCATACAAATGATATGAGAAAATAATAAATATAAATGACACAAATCAAAATATATTTTCTATACCTCCCTTTTGAATGAGCGAATCTCGGTCTTCTTGATATTATATTTAAAATATCATATTTCAAATTAATTAAATAAACTAGTAGTATATTTTTTTATTATTTAATGTAATATAATTTTTGAACAAAATATTTATTTATCTAATAAATATAAAAAAAGGTATTCAGTATGCTCATGAATATAGAAAAATTATTTTCTTATTCTTCTGCATCTACTTGATTAAGTGTATTCAAATTTTGTTTTCGTAGCTCACGTCTTCTGGCATTTTCCTGTGCAATCAAATTACCAACTTGCCCCAATTTAGCCCTATGCCGCTCCAATTCTTTCATATGTAACTTAATTTGATATTCGTGAAATTCTATACCGCGTGTAGCTGCCATTTTCAAATTTTCTAATGTTTTGACAGGTACTTCTTTCAATTTATTATTATTTGCTAATTTGGTTCCATTGCAAAATAAATTACGACTTCCAGATAATGTCAGAAATTTTTGACAAAAAGAATATATTGAAATCGGACATTTTGATACTAGCTGTGACATTTTTGCTTTCTTTATATAGTATTTATGGATTTAGACTTGATGATTTAGTTAAAATAACTATAAAATTTAAAATGATTATATGAGTGACATATTAAATTTATCGTAACATGAAAAACAAAAATTTCTAATGTTTTTTTTTATTGTGTGTATTTTTCGTTGTCATAGTTGTTATACTAAATAGTTCACTAGGTAACTTTGTTTTTTATAATTTCTTTAATATCGAAAAAGGTTATAAACACTAACAAAAAATAAACAGATAAAATTTAAATTTGTAAATAAGTTTGTTATAAAATAATATATAGTTTCTACAACAATAACTATAGATGTATTTCTAAAAACTACAGAAAATTAAAAATTGTGATGGTTCGATTTTAATTTTTACATATCTATTACAACATCTCATATCAGATTATAACAAAACTTATATAAAGCCGCTCTGTCGGAGCGTAAGAAAATTATAGAAAAATAGGGCTCTTAAAATTATCAAAGAATTCTATACATTTGATATAAATTAAATATCCGTTTAAGAATTTATTTGAAATTGAAATTTAGAAATGTAACCTTTTGACATAAACAAAAACTTCTGTCGAAGAATTTAGTAACAGAAAACAGAAATGTGTAGTTAAATAAAAATATTTTGAAAATAGAACACATTTCTGTTGAAACGATAAAATAAAATACAACAAATACAGTCATCGGTTATAATTAAATATAAAATAAAATCAACAAATAATTTCGTTTTCCTTTCTTGATAAATATAAAGTCGCCATGCACCAGATTTTTCTAGTTTTAACAATATTCCAGAAGTAACCGGAATTTATAATGTAGTATTTCCTAATTATCGTATATATATTTCTCATACACACAATTAGATGCTCTGGAGATAAAAATAATAAATTCACTTTATTGTTTCAAAGCTTTAAATTAAACATAGCAAATGTATCAGTACAATTTTTATTCCCTGTTTTCTTACACCGTTCGTTTGATTTAATCTTGAATCTAAAGCTATATAAGTAATACTATTTTTGCCTTTTTTAACAATTATCCTCGTTGTTAATTAAAAAATTTAAATGAGATTCAAATCTAGACTTTGAAACTACCGTTTGGAAATGTTGTAAATGTTTCGGTCAGCAAATCGCTACAGGATCACTTCTTTTGTATGACACTTAACATTATAGGTTTGTTCCTACAAACTATGGAACTGGTTCACAACTGTACGAAGCATGCAAAATATGGTATATTTACAAACGCAAACCTCAGACAATTGTCAACTGATTCCAAACTAATTTGATGGTAAAGTGAAACAAACCTTATGTTTTATAAAGATCATAGCTTTACGAATTTTATAAATTTCTAATAATCTTACTTTTTTGCAGTTGTAGTGTACTTTTCAGTTAAAGTCTCGGATGATAACTTACAAGTTCAAATAAATAAATATATATTGTCAAGCATGCAGAAATATCAATAACTTTTTATTACAACTCTTCCATTTGTAAACATTTAAAAAAATATATATATATATATATATTTTCCAATGTACGGAAAAAAATTGTCTCGCAGATTCTTACTGATACTTTCAAAATGGTTTCCGATTAATTCACTAATCCAAAGCAAATGCAGTCCTATTAAATCCGAATTAAAAATTAATAGAGCATAATTAAGCATGCTTGTTACTATTCATATATTAATAGTTTTGTTTTTGTTTTTCAGTTTACCAATGGAGCTGAATGTACAAGTGACCATTTTTTAGCAAATAATGATATAAATACATCAGGTAATTAAATTATTATTATTTACATAGATGTATAGTACTATAACATAATTAATATTATTAATTTATAAATAATTCAATAAAATTCGAATTAGCATGTTTTTCGGACCATAAGACACCTTTTTACATTGAAAAATCGATCGATAAAATAGGAGTTCGTCTTGTGATCCGAAGGTAATATTAAAATACGAATCTTTATACTGTATCGAAGTTAGAGAAGTTCAATTACTGGCGCAATATGTTAATAAAAATAGTCTTTTTTTTACCTAAATCCAATAAAATATTTTCTAAAAATCGTCCCATAAATTTGGGGTGCGTCTTATGGTTCGAAAAATACGGTATATAAAAACTTAGAATCGGTTATATAAAATATTTTAAGTTAACGATTTCGTTAACTTGTCAAAATTAATTAACAAACTAGTTCTCTAGTTTATTATTTATTATGGATTAAATTAACAATGATTTATACAATTGACTCTTACTACTGGTTATATAAAACTTATACTTTTTTTTTATTAAAAATTTTTTGACCATAGGTTGATAGCTTTTAGTCAGCATATAACTAAGAATTATATTCTAATTTTACAATCTTTGATATATTCGTATATATATATTTATATACAGTCGATTCCGCTTAATTGGGACACATCGGGACTAGGGCATTTTGTCCCAATTAAGCGGCTGTCCCAATTAACCGAATTTTACATAAAATTAAGCAATCCATATTTTTCTTTCAATAATTTTATTTTATAAATTCTTGGAAAAAACTATAAACTACATATAACCAAAAAAATATAAACTTTTAAGAAAAAAAGCAATTTTACTAGAAACTGTCATATCACTTCTTGGCATCTTGGCAAGAGTAAATTTTTTTTAAATAAAATCGACAAAATGTAAGTTTAACGAACCTTCCACGCGCGAGGTGTATTGGTAACTGAATCATAACTGAATACTTAACGATTGAGACAGCAGAGATTCGCTTGTGGCGATTACCCCCGATAAATAAGATCGCATTCTCCCCACTGAAAGTATCAAATATTAAAAATTTTTAATAAGAGAGCTTGATATATCCCGAATTTGTTGAGATAAAACTCGAATTAATTCGACTTCCATTTTTACTTGAAATGGCATTAACTTTAAAATCTTAAATATAACCTCCTACATTAATGTACTCGTACTATAAATTACGTGCCAATATTGAAATGAATATGAGAATGTCCATATTTAAGAATGTTATAAGAAAATTATTAAGTTATCTGTGACAGAGATTGAAATTATTAATTTTTTACTCCTTTTGAACAATACATTTATATGTGTATTATATTAATTTACATTCTCCATAATTCACGGTTTTTAACTAATAACAATTCTTTAAAACTTTAACTACACACGTAAAATAGATAACTCGTAAATTAGCGTCGTTGTTAAAATATTGTGCTGTCGACAGAATATCATAATATTCTCAAATTTAAAGTTATTTTGAAATATCATTTTCGTCACACTGAAAAATTATTTTTTCTATTGTGTAGTCGTTGAAACAGTCTAATGATAGGTAATTATGGCACCGAATCCTTTTAGTTATAGCCGTCATAATATGCTCGTTGAACAATGTACTGAATTTAGTAATTATTATTTTAAAACACAATATCAACATAACTTGACACACTGCTTTTAATCGTTTTACATAATATGATTTTTCTACTATTTACTATACTATAGAAATATGCATATTATTTTATTTAAAAATTGAAATACGAAATTTAATTTTGGTGAAAAGAAAAGTCAAATCACAACCACATCCTGTTTTTTAAGTTTAATAAAATTGATGTCAAAGCACATGTAAAGAATTTATTGGCCCTACAAGAATTTTCCGGAAAAAAACCAAAAGCAACTTTGAAATTTCAATGTTCGGTATCGTTGGATAGAATTAAAAAATTTTTTTTTCAAACTTTTTGGTATTTTGTATGTGATTGAGAAAATAATTTCAAAAAACCAATAATAATAAAAATGTAATTGATGTTGTCATTATGGTTTAAAAATCATAGTAGGTAGCTGCCATCTAATTGTTAATCGTAATTCAATTGTTCTAATCTTTAATTAGGTGTTTGGACATAACGCCGACTGAACACAACGCCGACTGGAGACACAACGCCGACAATTTACCTCGGACATTACGCCGATCGTGGACACAACGCCAACCGCTTACTTAGGACACAACGCCGACAGAGGACATTACGCTGACCGTGGACACAACGCCGACTGCCTACTAGGGACATTGCGTTAATAAACATGAGTTTCTCTAGAAAAAGTTGTAAATTTAAATTTTCTTAAATACTACAATATGTCATTCGCAATTGCCCAAGCTAATTGTTGAATATAATCAAAAGGTTGACGCTGGCGAATGAACTGTCGGCGTTGTGTCCCCGGTCGGCGTAGTGTCCGGGGTAAGCAATCGGCGTTGTATCTACGGTCGGCGTTGCATCTAGTCAGCGTTGTGTCCTATGGCCTTTCATTTGTTGTTATCATTGTAATTTGTGTTGTGCTCAATTATTCCGAAATCTAATTATTGTGATTTGTTTTTGTGTTGTTATTTCAGTTTTTTTACTTGTTTTAATTGCTCTTTTTTTTTGAATGCCGTCAAACATTTTAGGGCTGCTGTTCACAACGTATATATAAGTCTCGTAAAGTTCTTTAAAAGATGGATAAGCAAGGAAGATTCCATGTCATGGCCTCCGCATTCACCACCAGGATGGAAATGCAACAAAGAATCCAAGATGCTTTTTGTTCCCTTTCGATCTATGAAGGCCTCCGAGAAATAGCACGAAAGTGTTTAAATGTAAATGTAATCATTTAACAATAATAAAAAACTGAATTACTGTTTTATTCGTTATTATGAATGAGAGTGTTTTGCGTGAGCGAATGTTTCCAAGTGGTAGAAATAAAAGAACATGCATTAAAGCATTACGAATATGGATAAAACAAAAGTTACTGATTATGTATGCATGTGTGTGTATATATATATATATATATATATATATATATATATATATATATATATATATATATATATATATATTACTTTAATAATTTTTAAATCGTAAGAGATATCAAAAAATTTTTATATATAAAATAATTCTTTTCAAAAACCAATAATTCCAAATATGGCTTATGTTTCTATTTGAAATTTCAATGTTGCTTCTGGTTTTCTCCAAAAAATACTAGCAAAGCCAATAAATTCTTTGCATGTGCTTTGATATCAATTTATTTTCAACTTAATAACTTATCGCTGCTTTCTATGGGTGCTATGGGTAGTCTAAATTGTATCAAAATTGTAATTTTCTTAATATATATGTTTAGCATTGTTTTTTGTTATTTCTATTTTATAAGTTAAAAAAATTAATAAATATTATTTTTAAAAATTTATTTGCATTAAAATTACTTGTAATTATTAACGTATTCTGATTTGTTTTGAAATCTGTGAATAAAATATAAGTGTAAATATTATACCTGATCATAGTATGGCCACATCATAGTAAGCACAGTAGATATTCCAAAATATGCTAAAAATATAATAAGTAGAGATAGAACAATGGCGATCGGAATAGATTTTTGTGGATTTTTTGCTTCTTCGCCAGTTGTAGCAACACAATCAAATCCTACAAAACCGTAAAAACATTTGGCTGCTCCGGTCATAATGCCTGCGAACCCAAATGGCATGAAACCACCTTCACCGGCGTGTTTAACATTTTCTGGTATATCTTCTTTGCGGATTTGCCAGTTTTTCACATCAGCTACAAAAGATTATATTGAATTATATTGAGAAGGTGAGTATCAATAATATATATATATAAACATAAATTTTTTGTGGAGTTAAAAGCAGTTTGTTAGGGCTGACTCAATTGAAATACTATCCAAGCTTTTGATATGTATTTTATTATCATCTGGGAGCAACAAAAGCATACATATAATTAATATAACTTTTCTTAGCATATGTTTAACTTACAATTTGCAGAGACAGTAGAAACTGAATTCGTTAAATGAACCGAACATTTTAAAAGGTAACCATTATACGAAATAATTATAACATAAAAATTAAGAACTTTATAAAATTTTAAAAATAATAAAGTTAGTGTTGGATTAAGACATTAGGTTTAAAACATTTTGAACAATGTTTACATTTTGTAAACTTTTATAAACTTTTTTGAACCATTGAAACTATTAAGTATTATGTTTGATAGTACCTAGCACTTAAACACACTCGGCCACCGCGCTTATGAATAAAACAAAACAAACTTTAAAAATTTAATTCAGTAAGTAAGAAATAAAATTATATATTTCATTATATAAGTAATAACTAAATTTGATTGCCTAAATGTATGCAACTGTATATTCATTTTTGTTATGCAGGATTAACACTTTGAATATTTTTAGTTTATGTATATATAGAGTGTGGGTAAATAAATAAAAAAATACTTAATTTTATTATCACTTTGACTAGAAGAAAAAAAGGTATAGGTCTCAGTATGTAAAATTATATGTAAATCCTTCATATAGCCTCGAGAATCTAGATGACGAATCTGAACTTAGTTGATGAGGGTGTATGTGTGTACGTCGTTTGCTCCCTCGCTCAATTGGTTGCTCGGTTATTCAAATTTTACATACATAAATACACATACATACACAATCACGCCATGTCCCCAAAAGGGTGTGGCACAAACTCTTTTCATCATCCCGAAATCAGTCGCCTCCAAACATTTTTATCCAAACAAGCAGCTTTCGTTTCATTCACATTCCACAATTCCTCTCATACATGCTCTTCTATTCCTACTACTTGGAAACTTTCGCTCACGCAAAACACTTTCAATCCGGACGTCCACGCAAACGTACATACATACATACATACATACACAATCACGCCATATGCCCAAAAGGGTGTGGCTCAAACTCTTTCCATCAATCCGAAATCAGTCGCCTCCAAACATTCCTATCCAAACAAGCAACCCTCGTTTCATCCACATTCATAATTCCTCACATACATGCTCTTCTATTCCTACTACTTGGAAACTTTCGCTCACGCAAAACACTCTCAATCATACCACTCCAGCTACTCATCGGACGTCCACGCAAACGTAAACCATCAAAATCATTCAAATAAATTTGTTTAACCAAACGTTCATTAGACATTCGCTCAACATGTCCGAACCATCTTAACTGACTAACACCAACTTTTGCTACAACATTTCTTTCAATTTCACACTCATCATACACTAGTCTATTTTGTACCCGATCTCTCCTAGTTACACCACATACCCCACGTAAAAATCTCATTTCCACAGCAGTCATTTTGCGTTTATGCTTTTGCAACCAAATTCAACATTCACTACCATACATTAACGTAGGCACCAAAACTGCATTGTATATACTTAAACGGGCTTCTTTGAAAACATTTACATTCCTAGCAAAAGTTTCCAAAGCACCCAAAGTACCTTACAACCAGCATTTATTCTCTTTTCAATTTCACGATCAAAACGGCCATCTCTATAGACAACAAACTACCCAATACACAAATTCATCTACCTGCTCTAAACGTGCACCATCAATATATACATTACATTCAATCGTCAAGTCACTTATCAACATTCAACACAAGATTTATAACTTTACCAACAACATTAATTCTATCAATCATCCTTCTCAGTTGCGCATTTCCTCCTAGATCGTTCACTCGATTTTACCAAATTCAGATGGTGCCTAAGATGGGCAAATGAATTTAGTATTGCCAACTTTTCGAGAAAAAATTCTAAAATTTTAAAATTTAATTTAGTTTTACTATTTATTCCAGATTAATCAAGTTTCCAGAACAGATTCTTCTAAGATCCACAAAAATTATATAATTTATATATTTTAGGGCGTTACCGAGTTTTAGAGAAAAAATTTTACAATTTTTCCAAAATTTTATTTAGGCTTTACGATTTATTAGAATTCAATCCAATTTTTAGAACATATTCACCTAGTGTTTATAAGAATATCAAAAATATACTTTTATGCTATGTTATCAAATTCATTTATTTAAATTTTTAATATTTTATTTTGGCTATAATATTTATTCGATTTTAATCAAATTTTTAAAATAAATTCTGGCACATCCATAACAAATATATAATTTTATTTAGCACAGTCTTGCCAATTTTTGGAATACAAATTTATTTAATTTTTTAATATTTTATTTTGGATATGTTATTTATTTAATTTTAATCAAATTTTCAAGTTAGATTCTCTTAATTTCAATAATAATTACATAATTTTATTTTTGTACAAAGTTACCAACTTTTAAAAATTAGTAATATTTAATTTTTGTTACATTTTATCCAGTTCTAAACATATATTTATGTTTGAAAAAATTTACTAATTTAATTATTATACAGTGTTGTCTATTTTTTGGAAAAATTATTCGAAATTTATTCTAAGCATGCAGTTTGTACGATTTAAAACCAGTTTTTATGATAGTTTTTTATGCCTATAATATATCACAAAATTTAATTTTTAAATAATGTTGCCCGAATATTTGGTAAAAAAATATAAAATTTTTATTTATATTTCTCAGTAAAACACGATAATTTTGTTTTTTAAACGCACTTTCTAACATAAAAATTTGTTTTTTAATTGGTTTTTGTTATTGCGCCATTATATTTTTTTTAAATAAAAACCCTATTTTTTCTACCTGTTTTGGATAGATCTTTTTATTAATTAAATTGTATTTGTTTTGAAAGGAGGTAGTTCCCGGAGTTAAAGAAACCTCGAAGTCAAGTGGCTTTTATATAAATTATATTGAAAAGGTTTATTTTTTTATTTTGAACATCCGTAAATGGTTTTTGAAAAGTGAAAAGTCCGAAGTCAAGGAACATACAATTTTGTTTTTCGGAAAAGTTTTTTATTTATTTATTCATTTATTTATTTTTTAAAATTTATATTTGGTAACTATGAACAATTTTCAGAAAATGGTACATACATATTCCATGACAGCTACGTATTTTACAAAACACATATTATGAGGTTATGTTGATAAAATTGCCAAAATAAATTATTTCAATTTAATTAATTAATTTTGTTTATTATATTATTATAAAATATGAACAAAATCGATAATATTTTAAATAAATATAAACTTTTTTATGATATTTTAATAATATATAAATATGAAAAGATTGGTGCTGCCATCTAACGTATTTAAGTGTTACTAACAGACAAGATTGCAAAATAAATTATTTAATTTAATTACCTAAGTTTTTTATTATTATTATTAATTAGTATTGTTGTATTAGTTTTTAGTTTTTTATTATTATTATTATTAGTATTAGTTTTTCCCGAAGGATTGTGACTTGTGACGACTGGAATATGTAATGGAAGTGACTATTTTCACCTTAAAATAGGAAACCAGAAACACGAAAACAAGAAAACCAGGAAACACGAAAACCAGGAAACACGAAAACAAAAAAACACGAAAACCAGAAAACACGAAGACCAGGAAACACGAAAACACGAAAAACACAAAAACCAGGAAACACGAAAACCAGGAAACACGAAAACCAGAAAACACGAAAACCAGGAAACACGAAAACCAGGAAACACGAAAACCAGGAAACACAAAAACCAGGAAACACGAAAACCAGGAAACAGGAAACACGACGTACAGTGTTGCCGATTTTACCTGCAATTGGCTATTTATACATACAGTACTTTTACGTAATTGGCTATTTAGGATACACTGTAATAAAAATTTTACAATAAAAATCATTGGACACTTTGTTTTGCCAACGATAATCATTGTAAATTTACAAAAAAAAATGTATTTTTACAAAAATTATTTTTATATGTAAAATTACAATTTGTTAAGTAAATTTACATAACTACTTGTAATATTTCCACTTTTTAAAGTAATTATTACATTTGTGAATGTAAATATTACATTTATGCGTACATATTTACATTAATAAATGTAACAATTACCATTTACTGTTGTAAATATTACATTTATTAATAGAAATATTACATTTATTAATGTAATTATTACATTTACTAATGTCATTATTACATTTTTAAAATTTTTATATAGAAATATTTGTATAATTACATAAAATAAGTATTCATAAAAATTGTAAAATTCAAATAATATTAGAAAATTTCGGTAATATTTACAGATTTTAGTAAATTTACAAAAAAAAAATGAAAATTACAGTAGAATTACCATGATTATCATTGTAAATTTACACCGATTTTTTACAGTGTAGGTTAGGTTTAGGTTTTTTTTTCGATATCATTTTCACGATTTAATTTCAATTTTCGCGTTTTTGGTTTGCAGGTAAATTCGGCAACACTGTAAGTCGTGTTTCCTGTTTTTCGTGTTTTCGTGTTTCCTGGTTTTCGTGTTTCCTGTTTTTCGTGTTTTCGTGATTCCTGTTTTCGTGTGATTTCTCGGAATGAGTGAAAAGTGAGTTTGTGCCACACCCTTATTTGTGATTGTCTATGTATGTATGTATGTATGTATGTTAGTAAAAAAATTGCATTATTTTATTTTGTTTTTTATTAGAAGTCTCATAATAATTTTGAAAATATAGGCTTTTCTAGATTTTCGTCTTTATAAGCCTTGGAATTCTTATTACAAGTAAAATGTGTGCTTACCATATACGCTCTGTTTTATATTATTGCAATTACAGAATGGAAAAGAAGTAAAAAGAAAGAAAAAATTCTCTCGAAATTATGAAATTGACATGAAACATAGTTGCTAATGCTAAGGAAATTAAATGAAAAGGTTTAAGCCTCGAGTCGGAGGTATAATGACTAATACCACAATCGTGGTGGAATTAGTAAAACGTTTTTCAAATATATACAAACATTCATATAGTATCAGTGGAAATGCGCACTCTGAATTATTCCATTTATATATAGGTACCATTGATAGAACGGGCACATGCGCGCATCCCGTTAATTATATATATGTCAATTTTTTGCTCTGATAAAGGCACTAGTATATAGTTTCAAAACGTTAACCTATTATAAATAAAACAGAACGTTAAACTGTTGCTTTAATTAGAGTATTTAATTTTTAATTACTTATTAGTGAAGCTTATTAGTCTTAGATAAAGAGGAGCCAGTTTCCAGAATTCAGTTTAAATCTGGTAGAAAATTTAAAGGTTAAGTTGGTTTGGACATCTTGAGCAAATCTCTAATGTACGTTTGGTTAAAAAAATTTATATGAATGATTTTGAAGCTATACGTTTGCATGGTCGTTCGATGAGTAGTTCGAGTGGTATGATTGAGAGCGTTTTGCATGAGCGGAAGTTTCAAATTAGAAGAATATGTATGAGAGGAATTATGAATGTGAATGAAGCTAAAGTTGCTTGTTTGGATATGGATGTTTGGAGGAAACTGATTTCGGGATAATGGAAAAAGTTTGTGCCACACCTTTTTGAGTACATGGCGTAATTGTGTATGTATGAATGTATGTATCTTTCTCTATTTTCTAGAAATATTAAGTTAGTTATGGTCTGCGAAATGTTTTTGTGTTTTTACAAATCATATTTGTGTATAATAATTAAATTTAAAAGATAGTATATACGTGATATATCAATAAAACAAGATTTAATACGATGTAAGTTTTAGTAAATATTATACATAAATATCAATTTTCAGAATTGCGAAATTGCATTATATTAAAAATTTTATGAATTGCTTAATACCACATTTCGAAATATTGATAATTTGGCACGTAATAATAAAATTTATTACTTATATAGGTACGATTTCTCTCTGTTTATTTTTATTATCAATAAAATTTGCAAAAAAGGCAGCTGCAATAATTTGGTAATCCACTAAAAATCCAGTTTTTCTGCTTAAATAAAAGTTAAATATTAAAAATAAATAAAGCCTACTGACGTAATTCTTATTTATATGTATATATATATATATATATATATATATATATATATATATATATATATATATCATAGCAATTAAAGCCATACTCACCAAATAATATATATATATATATATATATATATATATATATATATATATATATATATATATATATATATATATACAGTCTGACTAATAAAGTCGGTATCATACGGAATTTTTGAATTAATTATTTAAAAAAGTAATTAGACCAATAGTTTGTGCTTGTAAATGGACTAAATTGGCAATAATCAAATGTAGCCAGATGACATGCGGTATAAGGAAAAATTTAAATTATAAAAAAAAAATGTTTCATAAGTCAACTTTCTCTTTAAAAATATGGATAAAACTTATTATAAAAGTTGTTTAGAATGTGAATTTGAAGTGTTTTTTATAAGATAAAAATAAAATCTGCTCAAAATAGTCAGTAGAATAAAAACAATATCAATTTTGCATCAAAATTCCAACTTTCAAATGGCAATATTTTACATATAACAATTTTTTACAGTACATTCATTTTCTTTTGTGTTTGGAGAATAATTTTTATCATATAGCAGAGTTCTTATATGTAATGAATAAAATTATATTGATCAATTACGAGCTTATGTCGAACAAAATCATTTAAAATTGTAATTGTAATTTAAAAATTTGTACATCGTTATAAAGTCGGATTCTAAACAATTATTTGAAGTAGAAAATTGATTTTTGGAAAGTTCATGTACAGCAACAATGTTTTCCGGAACAACAACCGATTGTGGACGATCTTTACTAAATTTGTTATTGTGCAAATTACGATCACGATTGAATTTTGTAAACTAACAATAAAAAATAATTCTTGATGGTGCTATATCGCCAAAAGTCGAATAATTGCACGATATATTCCATTTCGTGGCCGCGATGAATTTTTCAAGTTACTGTAAACAACACAAATAGCGCTTGTACGTCAAAACGTTTTCAGTACGTATACCATCAAAAACGTCAAACTTTACGATAGAAACGTCATTTGGAAGATGACAGCATTAGGGTTACCTAATCACGACAACCCTCGTACAGAAAATCATATGTTATAATTTGACAATTGCCTATTTAATACATTTACAGTACAAACGACTGTCCTGATTATTTTTCGAAAAATAGTTAAAAAAAATTCCATATGTTGCGGAATTTATTGGTTACACTATATAAACAAGTAAAACAATTTTTGTTAAAAATAAAATTAAAATAAAATGCTTGGCGCTAATATATGCTGATATCGCTCGTTATCCATGTGGGCCCGAATTCGAATTCTGTTTGGTTAATGGATATTTATATAGTATTTGTGTCGTCTAAATTACATTTGAAATTTACAAGAAAAAAAAACATTTTGCTGGCTAAAAACCTTTGTAGCAATGGTCAATATTATGTATAATAGGAAATAAATGTTAGAATTATATAGGTAATTTTTTTGAAACTCTAAATAAATAAAATATATATTATTTGAATATAGAATGGATTCCGTGAAAAATTCATCTCTTTAATTGACAAATGTTTGTATGTATGTTTGTATGTACAGGCTGTTCGTTCGCTTGGTTGATATAGGGCAATAACATGGGATTTCGATAATATGCAGAATACTACTTTCTGAAGTAAAATTCGATGAAATACTTAGAATACTTTTCGATAAGGAATAAAAAGTTATATAATTTGGTTTTAGTTTTAATTTGCTAGCATGTACCGTTTGGGCGCTAGAATTTTTTTTAAATGTTTTTTAGAATTTTCAATAATTTTTCCTGCTAAATCAATATGAGTTAGAGAAAAAAGTTACTTAGCTATTATGTAGCTAATTTTTTTCTCAATTTTACTGAATTTTTTCAGATTTTTTTGAGCGAATTTTGAAAAAAGTCTTTTTTTCGAAATAAGACTTTCTTCGAAATTTGCTCAAAAAAATTTTAAATATTTTAGTAGAGTATAATTTTTAATTATACTATTGACAGCGTAATAGAAATTAAAAACATAATATTAAATAAAAAATAGGTAAATGTCCTTTGAATTAATCAGTTTGTAAACATTTAGAAAAAATTGTCAAGGTAGTTCTTTTTATTCGAATAGATAAAATGTATAATATGCACGTTATATATAAATAATTTCAATGATTTAACTTATAATATTTCTTAGCATTGCCATTTCTAGCCACTTGGAGTTATGACATCATGTGATAATTACATTTTGAACGGGTTCACTTTTAATTTTAATTTACTAATCATTAACATAATATTTAGTGTCCGCTAAAAAGTTTGCATCATATGGAAAAAAATTTTATTATTTGTTTTCGAATATATTATTACGAGACTTATTGGTGCTTGCCTAAAACCTAAAAATGCACTAACCGGAAGTACTGATATTAATTCCGGTATATATCAAATTGAATAATAATGTAAAATATTTTAGCTAAAATTACTTTAATTATAAAATTTTGAAAACCAAATTTAAAATAATATTTAAGCCACTATACAAAATTTTGGTCTTCATAGCTAACTTAAATAAAAAAAATTACTACATGTAAGTAAATTGAATATTTCAAATTTCAAGTGTCAATACCATTTAACTGTGTGATAAATTTTAAGTAATTATACATTTAGGTGACTGATACATATTATTGTCAAATAATGTGTAAATTATTAAAAACACGTTTTTTATTTAAATAAATTTGAAATTACTTAAGTTAAATTTCTTGCAATTTATTAATTAGTTTCAATTTATCAAATTATTTGAACATTCGACATTTTATATTTGTCGCGCATGGGCGGCGCCCGACGCACAGTGGGGCGAAACCCCAAAAAGCTGGCCAAAAATCAAAAAACAAAGTTACTATCTAGGGATTTTTAAGTTATTAGTTCTATAAATTAGTATTTTGTCCATCGAACGCCCATGACAGATTTGGTTTATGACGTGTATTTAGGATTAGGGCTCATTTGAAAAGTGACCTTTGAGCGGTGCGCAGGCAATCCGAACGCTAACCAATTTTTATACGTGTTTAACTTTAGTGTATGTTATAACGTGGTCTCAACGGAATTTGTTGCCGTAAAATGGATTCAGCTCCTGAACGTAAGTAGAATAATAGTGTCCTAAGCAGAAATTGAAAAAATAATTGGTTAATACCATATTTAACAATCTTTGTTGCCGCAAATTAACAAAAAAAAAAATTTTTAAGACAATCATTCACGCAAAAAAAAGTTGTTTGTTCTGTCGTGTTCCATCAAATGCTTTTGTGTCCCTTGAAGATAATGTCCTTACGAACATATTGGGCAAAAAACCAGCTGCTACTAACTGCTATTCTTTTAACGAAACATTTTTTTGTATTAACAAAGCCAACTTAAAAAAGTAGCCGGTAAATTGTACAAAGTATTTATGAATTTAATGTTATACAAAAACTGCTCTTTTTTATCCTTTTGAATATAATTATTGTATCGCATTAATTACGATTATAATAAACAACAAATAATTTTGCTCTAACTGAATAATTCCAAATCATTACATGCAAGAATCACTACAATGAGTCTACTATTATGAGTCTACAATTTTTCCAAACACCTGATCTGTGATCACCATATTTAAAAAAACTTTATCGATCTAAAATGGTCCGCCATATTGAATCCGCCATTTTGTTTTTTGGAAGTTTAACACTTGATTTGTAATGGCGATGCCCACAAACTCTCATATACTGATTTTTATCTTAAAAAAGCACTTCTTTGTAGTTTTGATCCGCCATATTGGATCCGCCATTTTGTTTTCTGGAATTTTAACACTTGATTTGTAATGGTCATGCTCAAAAACCCCCATATACTGATTTTCATTTAAAAAAACCACATTTTTTGAGTTTTGGTCTACCATATTGGATCCGCCATTTTGTTTTTTGAAATTTTAACACTTGATTTGTAATCCCCAAGTTCAATAACCCCGATATACGTAATTTCAGACAAATTACGCAACGACTTCATATTATGGCCAGCTTTTTGGGGTTTCGCCCCACTGTGCGACGGCGCAATGTTGTCAAAGGCGCCGTAAGGCGTCCTTGGCTATGATATTTCTTACCTTTTTTTGCAAAAAAAAAAAACTTGTTCGATGTAAAGTGCAGTGACTGCTTTCTCACAAATCGCTATTCCCTCCATAATTTTACTATAAAATATTTTATGTATCATTATATTGTACCTACATTTTTTGTGATAATTATTAGTGCATTTTAAAATTGGTACTCTATAAAAAATATTTCTGAATTTGTCCAGTGTCTATTTCTTAGTAACAAAATCCGCGTAAAATTTACTTAATATTTACAGCTTCTCTGGAAAATTTTGAAAATTACAATATAAACTTTTGAATTGTAAATTCTTATGGGCTGGGTGGGGGCGCATAAGAGTGACTTGCCCGAGGGCGCCAGAATGGCTTGGCGCGGGCCTGCTAAGGAGACATTACACAGCTCTGTTTCACACCAATATCTATACTTAACCAATCATTAAAACAACCATCAACTCGTATAGCAGCTTCACTTAAATTGCTTCTAAAAGATTATCATTAACACTGTACTTGCAAAATATATTCCACAATATTTCCGAAAGAATACTGTCATAAGCTTTTCTTAAATCAAGAGAATGTAAAATTATATTTAACAAATATATCAAGCTAATAAAATTGTTGTATTTAATAATTTTTAGAACTGCTATAGCTAAGACCTACAGAAACATGTAAATAAACACAAAAAAGTAATATACATGTAAACGTAATAAAGGAGTGGATATTTCGGTTTTATGACGCATGTACGAGTATCACATGCAAATTGATGGTTTTAATGAAACTGTATGCAACACTTCTTTTATTATTGATCAAAAAAATTATTTTATTTTAAAAATTATTACTTTTTTCATAATATATATATATATATATATATATATATATATATATATATATATATATATATATATATATAGGCAAAAATTAATGAATGTTTCAAATAATTCGATAAATTGAAACTAATTAATAATTGCAAGAAATATAATTTAATATACAAATTACGTAAACATAAAAGTATTCGAACCAATTATTGTTTAGCTATGGCGTAGAGCATAGAATTTCCCTTGTACGGCGCTAATTATGCGAAGAATATCAAGAGTTGTACTCCAGCGATAGCAACTTCTAGATAACGCTAGGGTAGAACACGTACATCCGACAACGGTCTAGTCAAAATTTAGCGGTGTGGTTCTCGTTACAACAGCCCAATATATGATAATATGATGACCACTCCAATATCCAGTGCCACATATAGTCATCAATTATTACAAACAAAAAATTAAAAGTAGAATTTTAAGACTATAACGTTAAAAGCCTGAAAAGAGTTTGTTAGGCATGACGTCACTAAATGAGTTTAACAAGCTCGTGGTTTGACACGAAATTTATGATCCTTCAAAGGTTGTTATACTTTTGTGCAATGCAAATTTAGAATATTATCTGACTATAGATTTGAGAAAATTACATAACCTTTTATGCAATGCGGCTTTGGTGTTTTCAGAATTTTAGTTCATGAAATGTATTCGATCAAGTCGATGAGTATGTAATATATACTCTTTGTTTTGTTTACAGATAAATTCAAATACCTTGATTCTACCAAAATATCACCAAAACTAATTAAATATAAAACTTGAGAGATACATGTAAAACACAATTGTCCGTAACTACTTTTGATTTTACAATAAATTATATTAGAACGTACAAGCAAAAATCTCAGATTTTCGATTCGAATCTAAAATAACCGAGTAACATCATTTGCTTTACTAATACAGACCCACAAATTTAACGAATACTATCTCTTCATCCACGGTGTAAAGGTTGCCTATCTTTGGGGTATAAACATCCCTAAATGTTAAGTATGTAAAAAAGCGTAACACTATTTAATTTATATATGGATGTTCTTTTTCAGGAAACCTAGTGTAGTGATGATGGTGATTGTGTTGTATCTGCATCAGCGTATGTTGATGACGTGATTGTTTTAGCTGAATCTGAAGAGCAACTGAGAAGGATGATTGATAGAATTAATGTTGTTGGTAAGGATATGTTTAAGGATGGTCGCACTGATCGTGAGATTGAAAAAAAGAGTTAATGCTGGTTTTGGACACTTTTAAAAAAAAGTAAATGTTTCCAGAGGAGCCCGTTTTGAGTGCCTACCGTTGACGTATGGCAGTGAATGTTAGGTTAGGTTGCAATAGCATAAAAGAAAAATGGCTGCTATAAAAATGGATTTTTAAGTGGCGTATGTGGTGTAACTAAACTGGATCGGGTATGAAATAGATTAGTGTACGAGAATGAGTGAAATTGAAAAAAAAATGTTGCTGAAGCTGGTGTTAGTTAGTTAAAATGGTTCGGTCATCTTGAGCAAATGTCTAATGAACGTTTGGTTAAAAAATAAATAAGAATGATTTCGAAGGTAAGTAGATGGAGTGGTATGAGTAGTAGGAATAGAAGAGCATGTATGAGAAGTATCATGAATGTGGATGAAGCAATAGTTATTTGTCTGAATAGGAAAGTGTGGAGGAAATTAATTTCGGGATACTGGAATGAGTTTGTGCTACACCCTTTTTTTGGGTACATGGTATGATTGTGTATGTATTATTTAAATAACAATATTTTGTTTCACGGTATTGCATTGTTTTTAAATTAATATGATTTTTATTGCGTTTTAAAGTAATCTTTGAGCAAACATAAGCTAAATTAACTGTGACGTAGCATATTTCAAACTATTTTTCATTGTAAAACAATGCAGCATATAGCCAGCTTAGTACTATTATTTAAATTAAATTATGTTCTAAAATCTTAGATACTTTTTATTCAAAAAAATTGATACATAAAGCTATACAAAATTAATATCACCGAATTTTTTTTAGATATTTATAATAAGAAGATTGTATTCAAAATTTTACGAATTGTTGGTTTAAAAAAATAATATTATTAGATTATTTATGTTTTAATATGCTTTTAATGATACTATTTTGTCTAATTTAACCAACATATTTCTTCAAATTAAAAAGTAGAAATAGTGACTCGGTTATCATAAATTTCCTGTACATATAAATAAAATTAATATAATAAATAAATTGACTTACCTTTGATAGATCCAGAAATCAATACAATCACTACAGTTAATAAATTTAATGCAGTAAATACATTATTTAAAAGTGTCGATTCCTTAACGCCAATGGACAATAATACTGAAACATATTAAAGAATTTATTACTTTCAACATTTTTTTAAATAATTTTTTTTTATTTACTTCTCATAACCTTGTTGTAATTTAAATTACAAAGTAAAAGTGTGTTACTTATGTTAACTGTCTCTAAATAGTTATATGTAGTCCAAATTTAAAGTATAATTATAGAATGTTACAAATTAAATCAAATAAACTATATCGTTTTACTTTTTTAAAAAATTATTTTTTACAAAACAAGATCTATAGAAATATTTCTTATTTAGTTGTACTATATAATGGACAAATAATTACACAATTCATGAGAATTTGATAAAGTTCCTATTATTCGTATTTATTTCGAAACATGATAAGAATCGGTAGAAAATAAAAACTAATAGAGGTGCCTCTATAATATAACAAATACAATATGTAATAGTTTACTAATATTTTATTAGATTATTTTCATAAATTTCTTGATATTGCAATTTTAAGATTAAAAAATTAATGAAAAACGAGTTGTAAACAACATAAATTTCATTTGTAAATTTTCGATACCATTGCAAAATACTATTTTGTAGTTATGTTTAAAACGTGCACTTGAAAATTAAAATTAACATTTTTATTATTAAAGTGAAATAAAAAAAGTAATCTGTTATTTATGACATTAATCAAAGAAAGTTTGTAAATTTTCTTTTGTCATGTCAATTATTTGACACTATTTCAAATTGTCTTTAGGATTTGTTTGATTTTTTTTTTAAATAAAAAAAAAGAAATTTTTATAACAAGAACTTTTCGCGAGAGTGCATGTAAAATTTTAAAATAATAAATAAATTTTATAAACGAACAAATTAATATTTAAGTAAAAAATTAAAATACTGTGACGAAAAGTGAATAAAATGAAATAATTTCCCTTAAACCACAAACTATAATGTTAAAAAAGCAATATACGTATTTAGAAAGCTAAGCGTTCATTATCATTAGTAAAGGATAAAGCTTAAGTCCTAATCAGTGATCTAATATTCTACTCAACGTACCCAGTGATCAAAGATCATATAATAATTTAATGAAATAAGTAACCAATGTATTTTATTCTAATAACAAATTGACATTGTATTTGTATGTAAAATATAAATCGCTTCTCCATCATCAAAATACACAACAGGCCATTGTACGCGACAAACAGTTACATAAATGAGCATGCTTAGTATCTGTCATTTACATTGAACTACTTACGCAGGCTGTCATCTGTTCCTACCAAAACTCCATAAACTCTTTCACGAATTAGTTCAATATTAAAGTATAAATAAGTAAAGTATATATATATATATATATATATATATATATATATATATATATACATATATGAACTAATCCTAAACCGCTGCTTGGAACAAACCTAATGTTTTATTTATATTTTATACATTTTAAAATTATATTCACAGGTATTGTATTATCTGTCTTTGATATGCAAGTTATCACAATAACTTATCAGAAACATTTAAACAATTACTTAATTATTAGAAATAAGTACTTTAATAAGAATCTAAATATTAACCACGTAATCTGAATGTATATTAGTACTTTGACTGAAAGGTAAAGTGATGGAAAATAACTTTACATATCCCCCAAGTGATAATCTGAACTTAAGGTCAATTTGTTTGGATATTTGTGTCTATATAGTACACTTCTTATTATTCTAGTTAACTGAAACAATAATTTTTATTATATACTTGAATTTATATTAAAAGTTAACAGATTATATATATATATATATATATATATATATATATATATATATATATATATATACCAGCGGCTTAAGGTTACGCATACTACGAATATAGATCGAATAATGATTAACGTTCGCCTAATTTAATATTTTAGATATTCCTTTTATAAAACATATTTCTGGTAATATATAAAAATAATTATTTAAATATTTTTTTTCTATACCACGTTTTTAAAACGGACTAAAAAATATAAAATAATTTCTCCTAGCCCCATACAGATTTGTAAACCCATACAGATTCCTGACCCCATACAGATTCTCCCGGAAAATTTGTAATTGTGAATTTTTAATAGCTATGGCAAAACTTGTAAGATTTAAAACGAAAAACGTGGGTCGCGTGCAATTTTGTAAAAGTAATTTGGAATAGCTTCGCTAAATAAAGTTTTTATTATTATTATTATACATAATAGTAAGGAGTGTAGGGAGTAGTTGTCACTGCGCCCCACTTTTTCGTTTTAGATCTCACAAGTATTGTTATAGCTATTAAAAATTCACGATTACAAATTTTCAGGACAATCTGTATCAGGGTCAGAAATTTGTATGGAGTTATAAATCTGCATGAGGCTAAGAGAAATTATTTTATACTTTTTAGTCCGTTTTGAATAAGTCGTATATTAAAAATTATTATTTTTATTTAAATAATTATTTTCTGCTTTTTAGTCGTGTGTGTGTGTGTGTGTGTGTGTGTGTATTTTCTGTAGTTGTTTTTTAAAAAATATTTGCGAAGTGAATGAAACAATAAATATGGACACAGCAGTAAACAGTAGTCGCAAGGGTGCGAATCGAACAAGGCTACTAAATATTTGTTATATGTATGTTATTTTTTTTGCAAATACATACATATATATATATATATATAGTTGAAAATTGTTCGTAAACGTGTAATCTTTTTTATATATTATATATATATATATATATATATATATATATATATATATATATATACAGGGTGATTTGTAAGTAATTGGAAATATTTTAACTGGAGTATCCTGGGCTCAGAATATGAAGATTTGACCCAAAACACTTAGATAAAATGTGGCTCCTTACTGAGCTACAGGGTGTTTTATTTAAAAATTTAAAAACGATTTTTGCCCAGTACTTAAAAACTATTTGACGTATCCTTATCATACTTGGCAGAAAGTGTAGGTACCGTACACCATACTAAATTATGTTAAATAAAAGTTTCTGGCTACTGCCAGTGGCGTACAACAGGGGCAAGTGAGAGGTTGATCCTTCCTAAATTCTACGTCACTGGCGGAATTGTCATTTTAGCACAATTTTTCGATTCTCCAGTACTTTCTGTGTAAAAAACATACTCTTCCTTCGTAACGATAAAGTCACTATTTTTTGAGATATTTAAAGTTAAACATAAGACGCACCCTTGAGATTTTTTCAAAATTTGCTCAAAAAAATCTGAAAAAATTCAGTAAAATAGAGAAAAAAATTAGCTTCATAATAACTAAGAAACTTTTTTCTCTGTATATATATATATATATATATATATATATATATATATATATATATATACCCCGCTAACAACTTTTATTAACAAAATAACAAATTATAAATAACAGAAATATTAGTAGAATTTGGCAAAAATCAAATTATGTCAAAATATAACGGTCAAAATTAAAAATATTGATTATTTCATATCTATTTAGAATTGCAGCAACCGCTTTAATTGCCAGTAAGGTAATCTTAATTAAAAATTTATATTTTCCATTTTCACTCATATATTTAAATGTTGTTCGTACTAAAGGTTTGATGGTTGTTGGAATGCAGCACGCAAAGTATTATTTAAAGTAAGTATAGCAAAAATTACATAATTCATTTTCTGCAAGCATAATTTTACAATTTCTATTCCTCTATGTTGAAGTAATATTACCTTTAAAACCTTTTGATATAAGAGTGTTTTCGTAATGATTTACAGAAGGACAAATTTTGATTTTTGAAATTTTTTAAATTAATTTTGTTTTTATTTCGGTTCTTAACGTGTCATATGTGCCAAACAATTATTTGCAAATATACTGTACCCCTACTACTTTTGTAAGTTAATTGGCCAACTAGCAATAGGGATCAATTTGTTATTATTTCAATAGATTATTTCAATAGATTCAATGAGAACTAGAGCCGTAACGTCATGTGGTCATGAAATTTCCGGTGTTTGATGTTTGATTTTGACTTTTATATTTGACCTTCGTAACATCTGAATACATTATGAATACCGATGTATCTATAAACGTAACAAAATAATTTAAATTGTCAATTTAAATTTACAGTTTTACAATATCATGTTTATTGATTTAATATATGTTGATTTTTTATTTCATTATTTTCAGAGTAATTTCATAATTTGTTTTGTATAATTATATTTTATAAATAATTAAATCACACAGTCAATTTTACGTGCGTTTGGTTTGATTGCTTATTTGACATTGTCAGGAAACCCGATTTTCTTTGTCCGTCGTTTTCAGATTACAGTTTTCAAAGTTGTCGTATTTCACTGTTTAGTAGCGGGCAGGTTTGTTATTTTCATGAAAAAGAAAACAGCGTGGCGCCGTTAAATATGGTATAATTGAACCTTGCCTCCTCCACTGATAGCTGATCGAACTTGCCAAGAACATCATTAGACAACATAGTGCCGACTTAGTACCATAAATTTTCGGTTACAATATTACACATAAAATATAATTTTCAAATTATATATTTTGAATAATTTATGAACATAAGTCAATTTAAAGAATTATGAATTACAATCACATTTTTACTTTTTATTTTTATTTATTTACAAAACTTTACTTATAATTTTGTAACAAAATTTCAAATTTAAATTGATATATATATATATATATATATATATATATATATATATATATATATATTTATATATTTTTTATCATATTTTTTGCAGTCAAAGTGGTAAAAATACACTAAGGTTCTAAGATGAACTGAAATGTTTAAAATTTGTGATTTTTTCTATTGTCACTCATGCACACTTATTTTGCAAATATGAGTATTGTAAGGATTTTTTTTTATAAAAGACTGATTGTAATAATTATGTCCAGTACAAATATGTACCGATTAATCGCGGTTAATCAGTTAATCGCGGTTTGTTATCATGATTAATCGGACACTATTTTCGAAAAATTTTGGCAACACTAATATTGGTAAACCGATATGTAAACCACTTTGCTACAAATCGGTTCATAAATACTAAGAAATAGGAATAAAAATTTTATATTTTGTCACCAAAATATGGCAGCACTGTCCAAAAATTAAATTTTGCAATTATTATGCATATAAAAGCATCTATCTTCAAAATTTGCTTTAAATTGTACATACAACATACTTAAGTTAAATTATTTAATTCTTTCAAGCGTAAATATTTATTTAAAATGGGATAAAATGTACCTAAAATAAAATATTAATATTTTTTTAAAAGTTGGAATTATATAATTATTATTAAAATTAGGGGAATCTAATATAAAAATTTGATTAAAATAAAATAATAAATATAGCCAATCTAAAATATTGAAAAATTACATACATTTTTATTTCAAAAATTGGCAACACTCTGCCAAATAAAATTATACATTTGTTATAAAATAATTAATACTGTACAGGCTAGCCAATTTTGTGAGAAAAAAATTAATAAAATTTTAGTTAGTTTCACTGTTTATTCGAGATTAATCATATTTTCAAAAAATATTCTCTTAGTGTCCAAAAAAATTTATGTAATCTACATATTACACAGCGCTGCCAGCGAAAAAAGTCTAAAATTTTTAAAAAAAATTATTTGGACTATACTATTTATCAGAATTCAAGCCAATTTTAAGAAAATATTTATCTGATCTTTATAATAATTTCAAAAATAAATTTATTTGTTTAAAATTTAATTATTTTATTTTGTCTATACTATTATCCGATTTTAATAAAATTTTCAAGATAAATTACTCTTACACGTCAATAACAAATACATAATTTTATTTAGCACAGTGTTGCCAATTTTTGGAATATAAGTTTATTTAATTTTTTAATATTTATTTTGAATATATTATTTATTTTATAGTTGCCAACTTTTTTAAAAATATTAATATTTTATTTTAGATACATTTTATCTGATTTTAAACAAAAATTTATGCTTGATAAAATTAAACAGTTTATTATACAGTATTGCTAATTTTCGAAAAAACTATGCAAAATTTATTTTAACAAAACTGTTTGTACGATATAAAACAAATTTTCAGGATAAATTATATTTTATGCATAATAATTACAAAGAAAATTACATAATAATTACAAAACAATAAAAAAAATTCTGTCTGGAATCGATAACATCAATTCTATAGTATTACTAATGGTCGTAATACTTTATGAAATTTTTTACTTTCGACTTTTTGTAATAAAATTCTTAATAATATTGATAAAATTGTGGCTAGTTTTAAAAACAAAATTTTAAATTCGGTTTCGGATAGAATTGAGATTATTGACCAAATTTATTGACCAAAAGTATGAAAGGGATATCTAAATGTATTAGTACTATTTGCCTAACTTAAACCTTAAGATGAGGATGGATTGCATCCCAAAAAATTTAAATGGAAAGGGGTGTCAAACATAACACATTTCTAAAGACCTTTCAATTTGCTTTTCAACAGTCTTTTTATTTTTTAAATCCGAGTTGGGTGCCGAAATCGTAAAACTTACCCGATGGTTGGATCTGAGATTTAATTTTTATTTATTGTTATTATTTGTGAAATATATTATTATCCGGAAGTATAATCTAAGCAAAAATATATAGTTACTAGATAAAATTTTTATATCTAAGTGTATTTGTACTTGTTACTATATTAAAATAAAACTGCTTTAATTTAAAGTTCGGTATTAATATTTATTTAAAATCGAGGTTTCGACAAAAATAATGCAAGTGGACGTTAAAATTATTTTCCTCACAACAAGGAATTAAGGGAACAACGTTCTAATAGCAAAAATAAAAACCAATCTTTTAACCTAACCTATCTAGTAACAACCGCAACCAAAATCTTCAGGTGTATTGATCTCTAAACAAATGAAAAATTTACTTTTTATCTCGGTCTATATATTATAATAAAATTATTTTTTTAAATATGTAAAGCCCAGCCCTTACACAACAGTATATAAGAAAACTACCTGTAAAACACGGCACCATCATGGCACCCAACGCAAACTCTCCGAAAACTACCTGAAAATACGGCACCCAACTCGTCTCGTCCCACTGAGATTGTATTAGGTTTAGAAAATAAATTTATATAGACTTTTAATGTATTATAACGGTTAATAATGTTACTGTAAATGCACAAACAAAAATAATAATATTCACAAATTTTATTACAATGTCTGTGTATCTCAAAAATTATTAGGTCAGTGACTTGTCTATTATTAGTAAATAAAAATCTCAACTTTCGCTTTACTTTACAAACTATATGCTAAATTTAACTCTAATCTTAAATTGTCTTGTTTTCGGTATATGTATAACTAAATACTTAGTATGTTTTTTTTTTAATTATATTTTAAGGCTGTTGTAACACTATAAAATTATTTATAACTATAATTATAATACTAGTTTAATGTTGACATTTGTCACAAGTTATTATAAGTGTAAAAAATTGTGTTAATTATTTATTATTGGCAAATATTGCTAAACAAGTTATTTATAAAATTTAGTTACGTTATGTTGAGTTAATGAATCATTAATAAATATTTAAATATTCAATCCCATTTAATTAGATATGTATAAAAAAATTATTGAGAAATATTTATAATGTTTTAACATTGACGTACAAAAAAATTCGAAATTTTGTAGCGTATTTAAGATATGCAGCTAATTTGTTTTTGTTTGTATAGTTTACAGACGGCATAAAAAATTGCAAATATATATATATATATATATATATATATATATATATATATATATATATATATACCGTGTGTTGACTTGGACCGTTGTACATAGGGATTTAGCATGTAAAATCAGACATGTGCGACTTCCAGCTTCCCAAATTATTTTACAAAATTTTTTGGAATAAATGTTTCAGGAAACACTTTTTTACATGTAAATCAATTAACAAAATTTTTTTGGAACCATTCCAACGTCAGGAATTAGCCCTAAAGTTGTCAAGAAATTAACTGAAAATTGCATTAGCCGTGAAATTGGAACAAAAATAAAACAAATGCTAAATGCTATATGCTATTTCACGGCTACTGCCATTTTCCAGTCAATTTCTTAACAACTTTAGACCTAATTCTTGACGTTAGGAAAGTTCCAAAAATTTACATGCAGAAAAGTTTGCCCTAAAACATTTATCATAAGGATTTTTTTGTAAAATAATTTGGGAAGCAGGAAATCGCACATGTCTGATTTTACATGCTAAATCCTTATGTACGACGGTCCAAGTCAACACACGGTATATATAAATATACATATATATATATATATATATATATATATATATATATATATATATGTAGGTAACCCTCCTACAACACGGTTTCGTTCTAACACATTTCGCTTAAACGCAGTAGCCCTCCTATAACACGGTATCCAACAACACGGTTTTGTTCTAACACGTTTTTTTTATGGTTTTTACAAATTTTAAAAATCGAAATAAAAATGGCATAATTTGGCAGACCAGATAATTCATTTTTTAAATGCAATCCTATACTTATTTGTAGAAATAAGCGTTCAAACGATATTTTAAAAATTAAAATCGTATGAGAAATGACCGAGATAAACGCTTATAAAGATACTACTGTAAAATCAAAAATGTGATCAACAAAACATTTAGCATGCCATGACTGACAAAAGAATAAACGCAGCCAGAATTCAAATAACATTTACTTTCAACTTAACGGTACAATACATAAAACAAATTATATAACTAAAAACAAAAATAATCATTAAAGAAGTTATATCTCTATAACAATTGTTCAATGTGCATGCCAGTTTTCCGTATGCAGTCATTTAATCTCACCAGATAGTGTTTTAATGCTCTATTTAGCATTTCCACTGAAATATTTTCAATAACATTCCGAATATTGCGTTTCAGATCAGGTATGTTTTGTGGAGGCGGATTATAAGCCTTTTCTTTAACATACCCCCAGAGTAAAATGTCGGGAACTGAAAGGTCTGGAGACCGAGGCGCCCATTCTATTGGTCCACCTCTGCCAATCCAGTTGTTACCAAATCTTACATTAACAGATTCCATAGCAATATTGGAGAAATGAGGAGGGGCCCCATCTTGTTGACAAAAAAAATAGGAATTTTCTAAGAAGCCATCTTGTTCCAGTTGTGAATAAAAGAAATTTTCTAACACGTCTGTGTAATTATTACCGAAAACCGAAAAGAAAGGTCCGTAAATGCCTGTATATATATATATATATATATATATATATATATATTTATTTATTTTGAAAATGTTACAGACACCGTACCGCACACTATACCACATTTTCCTTGCAGTCGAAATGGTAAAAATATTGATATTTTAAAAATTATAACTAGTTTTATAAAGCGAGGCAACATTGTCAAAAACATTAATATATGTCGGTTACAAATGTCAGTTTCGCACAAATAGCCCAGAATGCAATGTATTAATCAGAGGTGTGGAGTCGGCGTCGGCGTCGGCGTCGGCGTCGGAGTCGGAGTCGTGGGCTCGAGGAGTCGAAGAATTTTGCCGAAGGTGAAGTCGAATTTTTTTGTTGCGACGTTTGAATATATTGACACAGTTACAAATACAATACATAAAGTCACTTGTTTGATAGAGTAGAACAATTCAATGTCCCTATATGTTAGAGAGAGACGTCGTTAAAAAAACTATTAATTATTTATTTTAAAATTGTAAGTATAATTTCCCAAACTTGTTAAAAATACATAGATAACGGTTAATTGTTAATGGTTGAGGTTTAAGTTTTGGTTCTCTGATCTTGAAATATAATGGTCTGGTTCAGGTTCGGGTTCAAGTAATTATCAAGTTTTTCCGGGTTTTCTGTTCGAGCAAACTTTTCAATTTCGATTACGATTACGAAAATATTATAGAATCCTGCTACTGGTTTAAGAAAAGTTGTCATAAAATATTAATTAATGACCGAGTGAGTCAGCGTGCGATATACACATACATCCTCACAAACTAAGTTCATATTTGTTATCTAGAAGGCTATATAAAGGCTTTTTATTATATTAGAAATAGTTATTATTTTATATATAAATACATTTTTATGTAATTTAAACTAATTTCTGCATCACGTTTACTTCATAGTAATCCAAATACATATTAAGTTTTTTCTAATATAGATCAAGATCAAATAATTTTGATCAAGATCAAGATCAAGATTTTGATGTCAATAATGTATTCAAATTAAATTAAAAATCTATTTAGTAATATAGTTAAATATAGGACTTATGTCTAATATGTAGACATAAATAAATAAGAAATTTTCAATAGTAGTTCATTTAAGTAAAAGACCATTTCCAGTTGAATATCAGAACTTAATAATACTTTTAATCAGAAAAAATTTTACATTTTGCGTTAACTATTAAAATATAATTAATAAACTTTGTACTTTATTAAAATTGAAAGAAAATTTAAATATATGTTTTGCATAAAAAGAAAATATGTGATTTTACTACAATAACACATTTTGCTTACAATAGTACGTAAAAATATGTATTATTTTATTATTTGTAATAATATTTAATCTAACAATACAAATATAATAGATTTAATTTTTTTTATGTTAATGCAAATTATTTTATTTTTATAGTTATATGATTGAAATTTAATAGACTATATAAACATAAAATTTAAATAAAGATAAATTATCATACCTGCCAATAACATAATGATGACAAAGGAAAAGAAGTCAGGATAAGATGATAAAAAATTCACATCAATGGGCATTAATTTTGTAAATGTGTCTTTTATGATGTTCCCTGTTAGAGCATCTATATAGTTACTAAGGCCTCTTGCTACACTAGCTGTACCTATAAAAAAAAAAACATTTAGAAATATTAAAAATTTTATGTTTTATTTTTGAGAAAATTGTATTTTCATTGAAACTCCCAATAAAATTTCAAAAACAATAATTACATTTACACACATACATACATAAACAATCACGATATGTACTTAACAGGGTGTGGCATAAACTCTTTTCATCATTCTGTAATCAGTCTCTTCGAAACTTTCCTATCCAAACAAGCAACTTTCGTTTCATACACATTCATAATTTCTCTCATACATGCTCTTTTATTCCTACTACTTGCAAACTTTCGATCACGCAAAACACTTACAATCATACCACTCCAACTGCTCATCGGACGTCCACGCAAACGTATACCATCAAAATCATTCAAATAAATCTTTTTAACCAAACGTTCATTAGACATTTGCTCAATATGTCCGAACCATCTTTGCTGACTAACACCAACTTTTGCTACAAAATTTTTTTTTTCAATTTCACACACATCATACACTAATCTATTTCGTACTCGATCTTTCCTATTTACACCACATACCCCACGTAAAAATCTCATTTCCACAGCAGTCATTTTCCGTTTATGCTTTTGCAACCAAACCCAACATTCACTACCATACATCAACGTAGACACCAAAACTGCATTATAAATACTCAAACGAGCTTCTTCGGAAACATTTACATTTCTAGCAAAAGTTCCCAAAGCAAACAAAACCTTACAACCAACATTTACTCTCCTTTCAATTTCAAGATCAAAACAGCCATCTCTAGACAACAAACTACCCAAATACACAAATTCATCTACCTGCTCTAAACGTGCACCATCAATATATACATTACATTCAGTCGTCAAGTCACCCTTCTCAAAAACTAAAACTTAGCACTTATCAATATTCAACACAAGATTCATAATTTTACCAACAACATTAATTCTATCAATCATCCTTCTTAGTTGCTTTTCAGATTCAGCCAAAACAATCGCGTCATCAGCATACGCTAAAGCTGGTACAACACAATCACCTATTTGTATACCATCAATACCAAAGAATGCTTTCCGAAGAAGAACATCCATATATAAATTAAATAGCCAAGGAGACATTACATAAAATAATAACACTACAATAAAATGCACAATAAAGTAAATCTTACATACACTAGGCCCGCCAGTATAACATAAATTTAGACATATTAAAATTAGAAATGTGTAAGTTATATCTATACAGAAAATAAATAAAAATTATACGTCGAGGAATTGCATACCGTTATAATATATACGATTTGTACAAAAAGAAACGTAATATGGCAATATCTTGTTTCCTGAATTATAACAAAAAGTTAACAAATAAAATTTTAGGCAGTAACTTGAACTACAAATTTGAAATACTTTTAAATATACAAAGTAATTTATTTAAGAGTGTAAAAAAGTAAACTTTCTTTAAATAGCACGTCCTATATATTTTTTTGGTTTTGGATCCTCTATTAAATTTCAAATTAAACTGTAAAAACCTCATGTTTCAAAGTTCGTTTATCCGAAAGTTACAGGCCGAAGAAGAAAGAAAAAATATTGTAAAAAACTAAACATACTGTAAATTTTTAAAATTGTTACAGAAATACTTCAGAAATACTAGCATTAAAGTAATTATTACTATTTCCAATATTAAGAGTAAGGAAGTACTAAGCGTTTGTGACGTCTTTGACACAAAAATGTCAAAGATGCTTAGTGTATATTCTCAGGTGATATAGCGTTTCCATTAAATATCCAATATATTTTAGTAATTAAATATTGAAGATTTGAATATGATGATATTGCGAACTGAGTCCTTTTATTCGAATATATATATATATATATATATATATATATATATATATATATATATATATATATATCTTTTTGTCATTCTAGCAATAATAAAAAAACTAATTAAAGTGTCATGACGTGCAAAGCCACAATATTTAGTTTAAGGTAAATTATAGTCAGCTAACCCTCTATGCCCTGTTTTTTTATAGAATTTTAATAACTTTTTCAGATTTCAACTTATTGTCTTTTCGAGTTTGAAGTTTATACAGGGTGTAACAGAATAACTATTCCTAATTTTAACTGGAGTATCCTGGGCTCAGAATATGAAGATTTAATGCAAATCACTGAAATAAAATGTGGCTCCTTACTGAGCTACAGGGTGTTTTATATAAAAATTTAAAAACGATTTTTGCCCAGTATTTTAAAACTATTTGACGTATCCTTATCATACTTGGCAGGAAATGTAGGTACCGTACAACATACTAAATTATGTTAAATAAAAGTTTCTGGCTACTACCAGTGGCGTACAACAGGGGCAAGTGAGAGGTTGATCCTTCCTAAATTCTACGCCACTGGCGGAATTGTCATTTTAGCACAATTTTTCGATTCTCCAATACTTGCTGTGTAAAAAACATACTCTTCCTTTGTAACGATAAAGTCACTGTTTTTCGAGATATTTAAATTTAAACATAAACTGCACCCTTGGAATTTTTTCAAAATTTGCTCAAAAAAATCTGAAAAAATTCAGTAAAATAGAGAAAAAATTAAGCTACATAATAACTAAGTAACTTTTTCCTCTAACTCATTCTGATTTGGCTGTAAAAATTATTGAAAATAAAAAAAATAAAATGCAAAAAATATTAATTTTCAATAATTTTTCCAGCCAAACCAGAATGAGTTAGGGAAAAAGTTACTTAGATATTATGTAGCTAATTTTTTTCTCTATTTTACTGAATTTTTTCAGATTTTTTTGAGCAAATTTTGAAAAAATCCCAAGGGTGCAGCTTATGTTTAAATTTAAATATCTCGAAAAACAGTGACTTTATCGTTACAAAGGAAGAGTATGTTTTTTACACAGCAAGTATTGGAGAATCGAAAAATTGTGCTAAAATGACAATTTCGCCAGTGGCGTAGAATTTAGGAAGGATCAACTTCTTACTTGCCCCTGTTGTACGCCACTGGCAGTAGCCAGAAACTTTTATTTAACATAATTTAGTATGGTGTACGGTACCTACATTTCCTGCCAAGTATGATAAGGATACGTCAAATAGTTTTAAAGTACTGGGCAAAAATCGTTTTTAAATTTTTATATAAAACACCCTGTAGCTCAGTAAGGAGCCACATTTTATCTCAGTGATTTGCATTAAATCTTCATATTCTGAGCCCAAGATACTCCAGTTAAAATTAGGAATAGTTATTCTGTTACATCCTGTATATATATATATATATATATATATATATATATATATATATATATATACCGGGTGTAGAAATGAAATGTGAACCATAGGGATTTCAATGTTATTTTTTAAATACGGCTGTATCTCTTTCCCTATTGACTTTAGAGCAAATATTTAAATACAAAACTTGTTCAAAATGTGAAAATGCATGGTATAAAGTCATTTTTTTTTTTTACATAAATATTAATATTTTACGATATACAGGGTTAACCACAAAAAATGAGCCATAACATTGGGATCTCCGAAACTATAAGAGATACAATTTTGGTTAAAATAGATAAAAATAGCCTCACTAAGGGATGAATTTAGAAATGCTTTTGTTTTTTCGAAAAAATGCATTGGTGACTAGATGTAAGCAAAAATGTAAATTTGGCCAATTTACTTATTTATTTAAACTTATGCAAAATTTTAACTTGCACGTAATTTAGGCATTTTTTAACAAGCAATTTGAAGCAATTCTCAAAATTTTTATATCTCGTTTTGTTTTCGAGAAATTTACAGTAACTTTCAATTTTCATATGTGGTTCTAAGTAGGCTGTGAGACTGTTAAGTACAGTATTTTTTTTTTCAACGATATAAACACATGTGTATTAAATTTTATAGCTAAGTAAAAAATTACCAAATAAAATAAAATTTAATGTTTATTTCATAAATTGTAAGTGTGCCTTGAAACTATTAAAATATAATTAATAAACTTTGTACTTTATTAAAATTGAAAGAAAATTTAAATATATGTTTTGCATAAAAAGAAAATATGTGATTTTACTACAATAACACATTTTGCTTACAATAGTACGTAAAAATATGTATTATTTTGTTTTCGAGAAATTTACAGTAACTTTCAATTTTCATATGTGGTTCTAAGTAGGCTGTGAGACTGTTAAGTACAGTATTTTTTTTTCTTTTCAACGATATAAACACATGTGTATTAAATTTTATAGCTAAGTAAAAAATTACCAAATAAAATAAAATTTAATGTTTTTTTCATAAATTGTAAGTGTGCCTTGAAACTATTAAAATATAATTAATAAACTTTGTACTTTATTAAAATTGAAAGAAAATTTAAATATATGGTTTGCATTAAAAAAAATTATGTGATTTTACTACAATAACACATTTTGCTTACAATAGTACGTAAAAATATGTATTATTTTGTTTTCGAGAAATTTACAGTAACTTTCAATTTTCATATGTGGTTCTAAGTAGGCTGTGAGACTGTTAAGTACAGTATTTTTTTTTCTTTTCAACGATATAAACACATGTGTATTAAATTTTATAGCTAAGTAAAAAAATACCAAATAAAATAAAATTTAATGTTTATTTCATAAATTGTAAGTGTGCCTTGGAAAACAAAACAAAATATAAAAATTTTGAGAACTGCACCAAATTGCTTGTTCAAAAATGCCTAAATTACGTGCAAGTTAAAATTTTGCATGAGTTTAAATAAATAAGTAATAAGTGAAAAACGAAATTGGCCAAATTTACATTTTTGCTTACATCTAGTCACCAATGCATTTTTTCGAAAAAACAAAAACATTTCTAAATTTATCCCTTAGTGAGGCTACTTTTATCTAATTTAACCAAAATCGTATCTCTTATAGTTTCGGAGATCCTAATGTTATGGCTCATTTTTTAGTGGTTAACCCCGTATATTGTAAAATATTAATATTTATGTAAGAAAATTGACTTTATACCATGCACTTTCACATTTTGAACAAGTTTTGTATTTAAATATTTGCTCTAAAGTCAATAGGGAAAGAGATACAGCCGTATTTAAAAAATAACATTGAAATCCCTATGGTTCACATTTCATTTCTACACCCGGTAATTATATATATATATATATATATATATATATATATATATATATATTTGTCTATATAATAAAAAAAATTATACAAATTTAAATCACGTCCAATTTCATTAGATAATTTTGCATTTTTTAAGAATTTATTAATATTTTAAGATTATGTACAAATTTTAAGTATTTTATTCTAATTTGGGCCGCTTTTAGGATTATTTGGTAAACCTCATATAGCCCTATAACAGGTATAAATTTAAAAATTATATTTTATAAAATATGATATAAAATTTGTATTTCTATTACTTCGGACAATCTTATATCTTATAGTCTCTAATAAATTTATTCATTCAAATAAATGGTTTTCAAAATAAACTTAACTTGATCTATTTTTACACATTTATAAATATCTAATCCACTCTACCTGGTATAATATTTCGTAATTAACATTAGAATCAAATGTTTCATTCAGTTTTTGTAGTACGACTGTTTATAAAAATAAAAAATTTGACAGATAACAAACAATGACAAATTGTCAATGTTATGAGAATTTGTTTATTTTACTACCCAACCCATGGGAAATAATAATTTTTCTGGTGTAATTATCTAATACTTAAGAATGCATTGTAAAAGGCAACTGTATTTATCGGAGATATAGTTGCTAGTATACATTTGTACCTCCAAATACCGTAGTTTATTAGTCAATTGTAAAAGCGGCCCTTAGTAAATTATAATTGAATAGATTTAATTTGTAATATGCATATTGCTGTATTAACAAATTTTATTCTCATTATTAGTAGTTTACAAACATTTTTACTTAAAAATCAATTGCAACTTATAATAAAGAATGTATGCAAATACTTCATAATAAAAATAATTTCTATGTATATTACATTATACAAATTATTTATTAAAAGTTATATATTAAAATTCTGTAGAAAATTTGATATATTTATTAGAAATGAACTAATAGATGTAGATGATTATTTTGCAAAAAGTATTTACATTATATAGAATAAAATAATTTAATTGAGTTACTATTGTTTGTTTATTAAAACATTTCAAGGTTTCTCAAATAATTTCCTCATATCGTAATTTTTCACTATAATCGTTTATTTTGTATAACTGGCCTTGAGAGACTAAGGTCAAGAAAAATATTGTTTATTAGGAGTATTTTTTATTATTAGATTTTGCATTTTTATATAGGTACTTATACAGTGTGTCCCCGGATTGAGTTCACTATAGGTGTAATCGGCAAAAAATTTAAGAATTTTATTTTAATGTTTTGGAATGTAAAAAATTATTTTATGTTCAGGTAAAATGCTTTTTTGGTCAATAATACGGCATAATGTTTTTAAGAAAAGTTGTTCAGAATTTGAAATTATGACTCTATGCAAAATTTCAAAATGATCGACTAACTTTTATTAAATCCGCTTTTTGTGTTATTTAACGGAAAATCGCAGTAGTCGCAAAAGAAACGTTTGCTTGTTATTATCTTAGATAAAAAAAAAACATAAAAACATAAGTTTCTAAAATATTATTTTATTAAGAAAAGAAATTATATAACAATTACTGGTCATATACTTTTGCTATTGTGATTGGGTTAATTTTATCTATTACATCCCTAATTTTTTGTTTTAATAATTCAATGTTACCATTAAAACAAATTTATAAACTTCTTGTTTTAAATAACCCCACAAAAAAAAAATCTAATGGGGTCAAATCCGGCGATCTCGCTGGCCAATGTATTGGATCATGTCTTTCAATCCACCTTTCAGAAAAGTGCTGATTCAAAAAATTTGTAATCAGATGAGTTGAATGAGATGGACATCCGTCTTGTTGAAAATAGAAACCTTCTAAATTCGCGTCTTCAATGGCAGGTAAAAAAAAGTTTTCGAGCATATTCAAATACTTATGTTGGTTTAAATTAGTGTCAAAAAAATATGGGCCAATAATTTTATCATAAGTTATTGCACACCATACATTTACTTTCTTGTACCGTTGACTGTTAGTTTCTATACGAAAATTTGAATTCTTATGAGACCAATACCGACAATTTTGTGAAGACACGACGCCATTAGTTGTAAAAGTTGATTCATCCGAAAAAATTATTTTTTTATAAAAATATCCGTCGTTCAAAATTTTTTCTCCAACCCAAAAACAAAACAGCAGTTGGTGGCCATCGGCTCCAGCTTCTAATTTATGAATGAACGTAGGTTTAAATGATAGAATTTTATTTTGTTTTAGAATTCTTTGTAGTGCGATTTACTAATAGATAATTCAGCAGACCGCTTTCTCAATGATAGCAGATTATTATTGTTCACGAATTCTCTTACCAAGAGTCCAGCAGCGTCCTTATGATCATGAACTAGCTTTTTCTTCTTCACATTTAGCACACTTCTAGTTTCTGTAAACTTTTTTACAAATTTTTTTAATCTATTGACAGAAATTGTTGCCATTGGAAATCGCTCATGAAATCGTAACACGGTATTAGGCAAACACGCTGTTCTAGGGTCAACATTTTCAACAAAGAAAACAATAACGAGCAAATAATTTGCAAAATGCTTATATAAGCAATCAATTTCAAACAAACATTTAAAGATTTTGATGTTTATCTAAGATAATAACAATCAAATGTTGCTTTTGCGACTACTGCGATTTTTCGTTAAATAACACAAAAAGCGGATTTAATAAAAGTTAGCCGATCTTTTTGAAATTTTGCATAGAGTCATAATTTCAAATTCTGAACAACTTATCTTAAGAACGTTATGCCGTATTATTGATCAAAAAGACACTTTACTTAAATATAAAATAGTTTTTTACATTTTTCATGGCCGCCTTGATTTTTAGAAAACTAAAAATATGCTTAAAATTGTTTTCAGACAAAGCAGGGCGGGATCTCCAAATAAAATTCTTAAATTTTTTGCCGATTACACCTATAGAGAACTCAATCCGGGGACACACTGTATATTAATATTCAAAAAACAATAGAAATATAAATGTATTTACTACAGTGAGATATATATTTTTTGTTTACATAAACTAAATATAAATATTGTTCACAATATTTACATGCTGTAATTATTTTAAAAATTAAATCAAGGTAGGTAGGCAAATTTTTTTATTTCCAAAAGTTAATGAATAACATTCACACAAGTACATAGTTTTTTCTAATAAAAAAAATATATATTTGCATACATGTAATGTTAAAAAATGTAATACAATGTGATTAAATGAAATGGATAAATTGTAAATTTATAGTCATTTGTAATGTAATACTACTATATATTTTAAATATTATATTTATATATATATATATATATATATATATATATATATATATATATATATATATATATATATATATATATATATATATACAGTATTTTGAGCTTCTTGAAATCAGTATATTTATTACATTTTCGACTTTTGCTGTAGTTTTCATAAGAACATTTTGTAACATATTTTATATGTACTAGACTTTATTATAATAATTATTTTTTTAATCTATACTTTGTTTTAGAATAATTATTATTTCGGTCAAGATGTCGATGAACTACTTCGCCTCCGATTTCGATGAAACTTTGTCTAAATATTCCTCTAACAATAACAATAACGGAAAAAATAATAATAAGTGGCGGTCAGGTTATGTTAGGTACTAGTTTAGGTTAGATTAGGTTAGTTTAGGTTAGATTAGTTTAGTTTAGTTTAGGTTAGTTATTGAATAATCTAATTTAATCTAACCAAACCTAATCTAACCTAGTACCTAAATTAACCTAACCTGACTGTTATTTATTATTATTTTTCCCTTTATTACTATTGTTAGAGGAATATTTTGACCAAGTTTCATCGAAATCGGAGGTGAAGCAGTTCGTCGATATTTTGACCATTATTCCTTCACAGTCTAGTATAAAGCAAACATAATTATTTTGTTTTTATATAATATTATAATTTGTAAGGTACAAAAACTAGTTGAATTTCCGTATTAACTATATTTGATTTTATCTAAGAAATATTAAAATTTAATTTAGTTTTTTCTATTACACAGAACACTTACGAAAAAATATAATAATGGACATTAAGTAAATTCAATTCCGTAAACCGTCAATTTTTTCGAGATAAACACTTTCAAATTTAAATTTGTGCCAAAATTATTCGCCTAGTAACAAGCAACCATATTGGGATGTCCATCGCCAAATTATTATATCGCATTTAAAAAAAAAACATAAATAATAAATTGCTTTGAATTATCTACAGTGTGTTTTATTTAGTATGCATATGTATTATATGTGCAATGTATCTGAAGAATTTTATATATTATTATTATTATTATTATATTCAAGTAGAACACTAAAAACTAAGCGACATATTTTTTTATCAGCATCCATCAAGGTTTAGAAGGTAAAAATCACCCCCAAAGTTAAAAGTAAAATTTATCATTATTTTTTACTCGAAAACTATGCAATTTAAAACAAAAGTGCAAATGTACGAATACCTTTTTTTTTTCAAGAGCTATTCACCAATGATATTATTTTTTTTATATACGATTTGTAAATTAACACTTTTGCACCCCTGACATATTTAATTTACTACATATTTAATTGTTTTGTATTTTTTCAATATTCTATATTCTACATTAACATAGCCCAATTAAAAATAAAATAGACGTGTTTTTGATTTTTTTAATTATTTATTGTTTTAAGGGGTCTTCTACTTCTTACACAGAAACTTGTATGTACTCATAAGTAAGTTTGATTATTTATAACTCGTTAATATTAAATAATAGAAAAAAATATTAGTATTTTATATTTCTTTTACTTAAGAAATCCTATAAAATATTTAAAAAAATAATTTTTGAATTTTATTTCTTTTTATAACTCAAGTGAAGACTTCGAAATATCTCGAAAATTAAGCATCGCACGAAAAATATTTTGGATAAAAAGTTAATATTTTTGAAGGGCTATTCACTGGTGTTAAAAATTGGAGTGACTTCGCCCACCCCTTTTGCAGATTTAGATTATTGCAGATTTTTATTGTAGATTTGGATTATCCAGAATAAAATATATTAATTTTACCTACAATTAACTCCCCTCCCCTCTATGAATTAGGGACAGCTTTAAAATTTAATTATCAATCTAGTAGATGACACTGCAATTGGCGAAAATTGGTTATGTTTCGTTTTTCAGTGCCATCTAAAGTTTCTAAAAAGTTAACCATAGACACGTGTTTTTCTCTTTAGGAGCTCGTCAGTATGGTGTTTTGATCAGTGTTCGAAGGCAACTGATGCAGATGTTATTATTCGGCAGGTTTTTAAGCCAAGTAAATTGAACGATGACTAGGAAAAGCAATAACTACAATAATGTACTAAGTAATAATGATAACATTGAAGAAAAAATTATCATAAGTGTATATCTGTAAAATTATTATAAGTAATAAATAATATACTAAAGTTGAGTTAACTGGCTTTTCATTAATGCATAGCTAGCTTAGCTAGCAGATTCAACTTGAGAAATTTTGGGAAAAAATCTCAACTTTAGTTTATTATTTATTACTTATAATAATTTCACAGACATACGCTTATAAACGTTTTTTGTTCAATGTTATTAACAATAAGTATGTACATAAATAATAATAATAATAACAATTTAATTATATTACATTTTAAAACAAATCGAAATACGATTTTTTCTAGCTAACAATGTTTCAGAATAGTTGCAAAATTACTAAATTATTAGATACAGAATTATGGGTAAATATTAATAAATTTTATTAAACAAATATTTAAAAAAATAGATCTTACCAATAACATATTCGAGAATAAGATTCCATCCAATGATGTAGGCAACAAATTCACCAACAGTGACGTAACTGTAAACATATGCTGAACCAGCTTTCGGCACTCGAGCTGCAAATTCAGCATAACACAGTCCTAAAAGAACACGAAAATGACGATAATTATGTATTTTCTATAAATATAAAAATTTAAATAATCCTGCTTGAATATCAAATTGTAAGAATGTGTAAAAAGACAAATGAAATTTTGATTAAATTCAAAAGTTAAAAAAATATGGTTCTCATTTCTACGTAATACATATTTTGTGTCTACGAATTATGTTCACTACTATTTTTGAAATATTATTATATTATTTTAAAGAAATTTTTACAATACGACATATGCTAATTCATTAACTAACATATAAAATGATATGAAACATATATGTATAATATCTTTATTAGATACTTATTCTTAACAAATAACAATCGATAAAAAAGAAGGAAAAAAAATGAATGTAAAAAGTAATACTGAAGAGTATGCTTAACCTATAGTTTAAAAATATTTTGCATAAAAAAGATAAAGAATAGCATTAATTTATTAACATTTATAACTCATAGTAATGTTTTTATGTAAAATAATACGTTTATAATATTTCTGTATTCTGCTAAGTTATACTGTCCATAACTCACAACTGTGAATTATAAATTTATAAATCACAAGTTTAAGTTTGACTCATCACAACTCTGTAAAATTTTAACTGTGAAATAGATAACCGGTAATTTAGCGTCGTTGCTAAGATATCGTCTTCTTGATAGGCATTTATAGGAAAGCTTGCACATTTTTTTTTTAATGTCTTACGTCTTGTTTAACAGATCTTATCTACGTGAAAGATAAGTGACATCTGTTTTTTATTCAAATGTGTTACATAAGATTCGAAAAAAATGTATTTTTTTTTTTAAATTTAAATTACTGACTGGAAATACGTTATAAAGTACGTTATAAAATACGTTACAAGTAAATAGAACAGTATGAAAAGTAACAAAATAGAGATGATAAATAATAGTGGAGAATAAGAGCACATTAATGTAAGCACTAAATATCAATACCCGTAGTAAAATCTTATTTAAAAAAATTACAATTACGTATTTGTTTGAGGGCTAGAGATATTATAATAATTAATAATTTAATTAATTTGTGGTTTTTCTTTTTTGGAAAACCTTATATGATGATGATGGTATTCATATAGGTGATTGCGTTGTACCTGCTTTAGCGTATGCTGATGACGTGGTTGTTTTGGCTGAATCTGAAGAGCAACTGAGAAGGATGATTGATAGAATTAATGTTGTTGGTAAAGATATGAATCTTGTATTAAATGTTGATAAGTACAAAGTATTGGTGTTTGAGAAAAGTGACTTGACGACTGAAAGTAATATGATGATGGTGCATCTATAGTACATATAGATGAATTTGTGTATTTGAGTAGTTTATTGTTTAAGTATGGTCGCTTTAATTGTGAGATTAAAAAGAGAGTTAATGTTGCTTGTAAGGTTTTTGATGCTGTAGGTACTATGCTAGAAACGTAAATGTTTTCAAAGAAATCCGTTTGAGCTTTAGTAAGTATCTACGTTGATGTATAGTAGTGAGTATTGCGTTTGGCTGCAAAATCATAAAAAGAATATGACTGCTGTGGAAATAAGATTCTTAACGCGGAGCATGTGGTATAACTAGAAAGAATCGGGTACAAAATAGATTAGCATACGACGAGTGTGAAATTGTAAAAAAAAATGTTGCAAAAGTTAGTGTTAGTCAGTTAATATGATTCGGTCATCTTGAGTGAATATTTAAAGAACAATTGGTTAAAAGAATATATATAAATAATTTTGAAAGTATGCGTTTGCGTAGACGTCCGATAAGTAGATGAAGTGATATTATTAAGAGTGTTTTGCGTGAGCGAAAGTTTCCAAGTATTTGTAATAAAAGACATATATGAGAGGTGTCATGAATGTGGATAAAGCTAGAGTTGCTTGTCTGGATATTTAATGTTTAATATTTAAAGAAATCTAATTTTAGAATAGTGGGAAGAGTTTGTGCCACATTCTTTTGGATATACGGCATGATAGTGTATGTATGCAATAATTTTAAATAAAATGCACCGCTACCATACTCTCATACTATTTCTAATAATTTTTATAAAGAAAACCGTGTCATTGATTACTTAGAAGATGTCACTTAAACATAAAAAAAAAATATTTAAAAAAATGTATGTTAAATTCTTGCGAAAAAGTATAAATACTCACTTTAATACTGTCTGATAATAAATTATTATGTTTCACAATTTCTTTAAAAAACATTATTTCTAAATTTTTTATGATTTTTGTTATCTAAAACTATATAAAACCGTCAGCATTTATGTAGTACAATTATTATGTAAATTCTTAAAAATTTTACCATTTTTTTAAATTATTTTGATATTCAATCTATCTTAATTTTGTGAATAGATGACATTTGGTTAGACAAATTTAACAATTTGTATTCTAATTGCGTTAACATTAAATTAGTACTATAATAAAAAGTGTTTGTGCCACATACTTTTGGGTACATGGCGTGATTATGCAAATATATTACTTACTAAATATATTATTGCAGTAAAAATATAAAAATGACCAAATAAAATAGTATTGTAGATACTTTTAGAACTATATATATATATTAAACCTTTATATACTTGACATGTAATCACTGATAGGGTCTGTCGGGAACTAACAAAAACAAATGTTTTTTTTCTGAAACTACATACATAACATACACAATCTATTTCATTATCATCTATAATAAATTTTATACATATTTTTATATTCCTACCATTTGGAAACATTTGCTCACATAAAAACACTCTCAATCATGCCTACCTATTTAAAAGTAATGCAAATTTTGTGTACATAATAAATAAGTCATATATTTTTTCAAGAATAATTACGTATCTTTTTTACATATTTACTAATTATTTTGGTAACAGTTAGTTTCACAATTAAAATAAACTAAGAAAAGAAACTCAATCCCCATTGTGAAAAATAAAAGACTTATTTATCCATACTTATATAGTGTAATGTAAATATGTATGTTTGTCCGGTTTTGGAATGCAACTTGGAAGTGTGTTATAAAGTTGAAATTTAGCACAGAGCTGTGTAATACTACTACCAAAATTTGTGATATCAACTCATCCTAAAACATTAATCCGATTTGCACCAAATTTTCAGAGTAGGTTCAGCTAGTGCGCAAGGTCGGCATGTGGATTTTTTCCAGTTTTTCCAACTTTCCGAAAAAAAATTAATAAAAATTTTAAAAATTTATTATGGCTACATTAGTTAACTGTGATTAATCAAATTTTCACAAAAGCTTAAATTTCCGAGAAAAAATTAAGTATTAAATATATATTAAGGCCACATTATTTATCTGATATTCATCAAATTTGTTTAAACGATTTATTTAATGTTTATATAAATTATATAATTTTAGTAAAATACAGTATTTCCAGAAACTAATTACTAAATAAAAAATCTTTCGAAACTCATTATATAAAATAAAACTGCTTTAGATTCAAATTCTTTATTAAATTTTTATTTCTAATTGACGTTTCGACAAAACTTAACGTTCTTTTCATCAGAAAAAAAATGATGCAAATGACATTACAGTAAATAACAGAACTTGATTGATTGAATTGGAATTTATTACTATTTTAAGTGTATTCTTTATGCATTCATTGAGTTATTATTTTTTATTTCAAAGAGATAAGAAAAGAATATATGTAAAATTTTTAATTTTTTCTTTTAAAAGCGTAAAATACTAATTTACTCTTTAAAAAGTTACAATTTTATATTTATTTAAAGCAAAATATGAATTTATACATTTCAAATAAGTTATTTTATAAAATTTATTCTAATAATGTGAAATATTGAAATTTTGATCTTTTAAAAGATAAAATATAAGCTTTTAAATAAAAATAATGTACATAATAAAGGTAAAATATATAAACTTATGTAACCCAGTTTGTTACGAGCTACGCCGTTTAGTATGATGCGAGATTTGTGCTTGTCACTACGTACCGATAGTTCAAATCAAACAATGTATGTACAAAGATTGGGTATTAACAAGTACTATTTAATATTTATTCTATTTTATTCAGGAAATAATAAAAATATTATTTCTTAGTGTACTGAATATTAGTTACTTCTATGGTTTCTCAGAATGGTTTCATAGAATAAAATCCAGGTACAAACGTGGTTTCTCACCGATAAAAATTGAGTTGAATTAATTAAGAAAAATTTTAAACTTAAATATGAAAGTCTCATCCGTTTGTAAAAATTTTTACAAGTCACATAAAATGCTAAAACAAACAAAATTTAATTTATAAAGAAAGTTTGCAAATTTATTAAGTATATATTTGCGTGGACGTCCGATGAGTAGTTGGAGTGTTATGATTAAAAATGTTTTGCGTGAGCAAAAGTTTCCAAGTAGTAGGAATAGAATAGCATGTATAAGTGGTATCACGAATGTAGAAAAAGTCATAGCTGATTATCTGGATAGGAATATTTTGTGAAAACTGATTTCGGGATAGTGGAAAGAGTTTGTGTCATACCTTTCTTGGGTATATGGCGTGGTTGTGTATGTTTGTACGTTTAATTTAGACAGTAAAATTAAGAAACTTGCTATTATATTGAAAATATTTTTATTAATTAATTTAAAAACAAAATTTTTTAGGGTAAATATGAAGATTTTATATAAGTATATAATTTCCATATTTAATCTAATTATACTCATTTTTTTAAATAAGAACAGTACAGTTTTTTAACAGAGTTTTGAAACTACATGCAGATTTAATAATTATATTGTATAGTAATGGAATATCAATATATCTGAATATTACTTAATGTTTAAATAGCAAAATAGCAAATTTTAAAATATGTATAAATTTATTCTTTAAAACCAAATTAGTTATATAATTTAGTTTTTTAAATTTAAAAAATACAAATTTGAAAACTTTGTAAATAATATATATAAATAACGTAAATCGAGCTGGGTTAAGGGGGGATCCCACCCTGATGGCTCTAAAAAAAACAGCAATTTTCACGAATTTTTTTATGCGTTAAAATAGAATCGAAACATTTGGGATTTTTTACTATATGATTGCATGTATTTTAAAGTATATTACATAAATTTCTTGAATAAAAATATTAAACTCTGAAGACGTGGTAGCCTTCGGCGTCACACATGTCAAAAAAAAAACTAGGCGCGACTAGTTTTGAAACAAGATAGAACAAACTCAGTTATATTTTCTTAAACTGTATTAGACTGGCTATCATGTAGCGTAGGATTTTTTAAAAATTCCAAAAATTACTAAAATGGCGGCAATTTGAAACAATTTTTCATCACGAAAAATGACACTTTTTTGTTCAAACTGCCGCCATTTTTGTAATTTTTTGAAAATTCAAAAAATCCTACGATACATGATAGCCAGTCTAATATAGTTTAAGAAAATATAACAGATTTGGTTCTACCTTGTTTCAGGACTAATCGCGCCTGGCTCTAGTTTTTTTTGGACATGTGTGACGCTGAAGGCTACCACGGCTCCAGAGTATAATATTTTTCTTCAACAAATTTTTGTAATATATTTTAAAATACATGCAATCTATAGTAAAAAAACTCCAAATGTTTCAATTGTTTTTTAACGCTTAAAAAAATTCGTGAAAATTGCTATTTTTTTAGAGCCGTCAAGGTGGGGTCCCGCCTTAAATACTGCAGTATTAAGTGAAGTGCAAATTTTTGACCCGTAACTTGACCTGACCCGAACTGACCTAACTTGACCCAACTCGATCCGTAACTCGACAAAACCCATACCCAACCCAATTCGACCCGACCCGACTCGACCCGGCCCGACTTGTAACCGGCTCGACCTGACCGAACCCTGCTCGACCCTGCTCGACCCGGACTGACCCGGTACCCAATGTAAGTATCCAATAGCTTTGTTCGCGGTAGCAATTCCGAATTAATTCGGAACCTGTTCGGAATGTCTTTAGAATCAATCCAATGCGCATGTCCGATTCTGAATTTATTCAGGATTTTATATTTCCGCAAACGTTAAATGAACATTACTTTGAATTAAATTGTTCGATCATAGAGTGCGCTTTGCCAATCCCGTTATTTGACAAATTTCATTTTAGATATCAGCTGTTCTTGTTTATTCCGTGCATAATAGTAAATAACTTTTCCTTTTCAAACACAAATCTAACATAAAACGTTCGAAATTGACGTGTAAACTATTGCTGGTAAACTTTTACGATCATACAATGTCAGTGCGCATGTGCGGATCAGAAATTCTTGATAAAATCCTGGGATGTGTCGAATACGTTCGTAACTAATTCCGAATGAAATAATTGTGTTCCGCGAACGCAGAACTTTTTGTTCAGAACATGTAATTTTCTTACCGCGAACGATCAAATTTACGTTGCGCATGCGTACTTGTTCGGAACTAGTTCGGGATGTGTTCCGCGAACAAAGCTAATGTTGAGTGGTTCATTTCTCGGATAACGGGTCGAGCCATGTTGAATTTTAAACTGTTATCCAAAATATGAACTACTGAGTAGTAGTCTGTCTAATTGGTGCTTGACTAGCTATTCGAATTATGAACATATGAACTGCCAATCATTTTATGTGTATGTATTATATGCGGTATGCGCTTTACGTAACGGATTATTGGATTGCCGTAATTTATATGTAGTGGTTTTACATAATTTGTAAAATATGTTTCTACATATACATTTCTTGAAATAGCACTATTTCTTAGTTATTCTCTCTTGTTACATTTATAACTTCATCATGAAGAAAAATATTGATAGTAAAATACTTCCAATTGATTCTAATACTGTGGTAAACTATCGCTCGACTAAGTCTTAGCTTTGGAAACTTGATACTCCAAGATCTGTAAGTTCTATATTTTTTAGGTTTTTGGCAAAATTTCTATGTAAATATGTTCTACAGTTTATTTACTAAACGTTTTCACATCATAAACATTATCTCCAGGGATATAATAAACCTCATCTTCAAAAAGGTTTGTGCACCAAGTGATAGGTGATTTTTGTAAATATTAATTTAACAAAAATATGACACCCAGAACACTACATAGTGAACAAATAACTATAATGTATGCATACTAGTTGGTAAACTGAGTACCTAAATTAAGTATCGCTGAAGTACATTAGGGCACTTACAAATTCTAATCTCATTAAAAAAAAAATTATGTCAAACAAGTTTATACATATAATAAAAATTATTTGATAAATATATTATTTCATACACTGAATATGCAAATAACAAAAAAAAATTCTTTGGTTTAGTCACTTTATTACGTATGTATATAAATTACTAACTGGCTATACATTATTTGTATAACAAATATCTAAAATAATTAAATATATTAAATAACAAATTAGCATAACAGCATTGTAATATTTCTTATATTCACTTTATAATTATAATATTTACGATGCACTATTCGATAAAAAAATATAAAAAACAAAAAGAATATATTTTGTTTAAAGGGAATACATCTTACTGAAATGACATTTAAATTTTAAATATGGTCATATCATAAAATATTTACATTAAGTCATCTTGAGCGAATGTTTAATGACCATTTGGTTAAACGAATTTGTATGAATGATTTTGAAGTTATACGTTTCCATAGACATTCAATGAGTAGTTGGAGTGCTATGGTTGAGAGTGTTTTGCGTAAGTGAAAGTTTCACAGTAGTAAGAATAAAAGAGCATGTATGAGAAGTATTATGAATGTGGTTGAAACTAAAGTTTCTTAACTGGATAGAGATGTTCAGAAGAAACTGATTTTGAGATAGTGAAAAGAGTTTGTGCCATACTCTTTTGGGTACATGGCTTGATTGTGTATGTATGTATATGTACATTATATAATAATAATAGAAAACTTAAATAAACATTTAAAATATTGAATAATACATAAATTACATGTACTTATCTTAAAAATCTGTAATACTCAACTTACTTTAATATTAAACAAAACAATAGATACATATTATTTATTACTTGTATAAACTAATAACTGACCGTATTTTTATATAAACAGTAAAATAGTAATATTAATATGAAACACTAATATAATGATAATAAATTATATAATATATGAGTCGTATAGATGCAAAACTCACTATTTGGTAAATTTTATGTTCTAACATATTTGCAAAAAAACTGTTATAGCTGGGTGTAATTGTATTTTGATGATAAAATCTTGTTGCTAGATGGCACTTATTAAATAAGTAATGCCATCTAATAACAAGATTTTATCATCAAAATATAATTACACCTGAGGCCTGAGGAAGGATTAAAATAAATCCGAAAGCTTGCCATACTAAACTAAAATGAGTTTCATTTAACATCTTTTTCCTAATTGACTGCTACATCCATTATTCCAATTTACTCATATATATATATATATATAACTTATACAGTAATGGGCAAATGTGTGAAACCAAGTAAATATCTCTGGAGTTTTTAGAGATATCGAAATGAAATTTGGTAGACGTAGATATTACAGTAAATTATGTAATTTGTGTTGAATGTTTTTATCAATCTTGAGCTTCCGGTTTGACCGAAAGTAGTGCCAACTATAAATTTTATAATGAAACACTCTATATAATATTTTAATTTTAAGTAGAACATTTTATTACAATTACAAAAATATGGAGTTTGATATCTTTTTTTAAAAAAAATTTTGAGCAAATTTTGAAAATAAGTTTAATGAGATTTTTTCAAAACAAGACTTATTTTCAAAATTTGCTCAAAAAAATCTGCAAAAATTCAATTAAATAGAGAAAAAAATTAGCTACATATTACTAAGTAACTCTTCTGGTTTGGCAGGAAAAATTATTGAAAATTATTGAATGGTATTTCTCTATTCATGTTATCTCGGTTGGCCTTGAAAAAAAGCTATTGAACTCCATATTTTTCTAATCTTAATTGGTATTAGTAATTTGGTTATGTAATATTTTTGGTTATTTTAGATATTTGTAATTAAAAAAAAAAATATAGCCAGTTACTAATTCATATACATATGTAAAAAAATTACTAAATCAAACAAAAACTATTTTGTTACAAAATTATGATTTGCATTTTCATTGTGTGAAATAATATATTTATCAAATAATTTTTATTTAATAAAGTTTTTTAAATGGGATTAAAATTTATAAGTGGCGTAATATACTTTAGTGATACTTAATATTTAGCTAGTCAGTTTTTAGCTAGTCAGTTTAGCAACTAATATGCATTCATTCTAGTTTTTTGTTCAGTATGTGCTATTATTGGTGTCATAATATTGTTAAATTAATATTTATATCATCTACAAATTTACCTATTACCTGATGTACAAACCTATTTGAAGTTATGGTTTATTATGTTCATGAAGTTGATGTATATGTTGCAAAATTGATGGCAACGGTTAGTAGATAAACTATGGAATACATAAAAAATTCGTCAAAAACCTAAAAAATATAGGAGTTACAGAACCTGAAATATTAAATTTTTATTCTAATATATGATTCAACAAGACAGAGTTTATTTTGATCTAATACATTTTTTGAAGACTTACAATATTAATTTAAGAAATCTTAGGAGTTAAGGTTCTGATAATGGTGCGAATATAAAAGTTCGCAAAAATGGAATGCAAAAAATACTTCACATAAACCTTAAATTATTTTATATGTCTTGTGTAGTCCACAGTTAAATTTAGTTATTAATGATGTTGTAAAAGCGTCTTTAAAAATAACACGTTTTTTTGGTATTGTACAAAAACTTTGGCCCGTATTCTCACCTCACTTTTTCGTGAAAAAGTGCTTTTATCATTAATTTCAAAATAACTTTTTGCTTCTGTTTTTCATCAAATATAAATAGTTTTTCTATTTTCGATCATTTTAATTATATTGGCTATTATAAAATTTAAATAAACTATTTTAAAATGCTTAATAAATGATTTTAAGTGAACGTCAAAAGTATTTTTGGCAAAAAACACTTTTATAAATGAGGTGAGAATACGGGCTATTATGTTTTCTTCTCCGCATCGACTAACAATTGGCAGATCATCGAAGATAAAATTCTTACTTTAACATTAAAACCTCTTTCGAATACTAGGTGGGAAAGCAGAATAGATGCACTGAAAGTTTTGAGAAACAATTTAAAAAAAATATATGGCGCTTTATAAACCCTCTATTCATAATACAAAAGATTCTGAAACTAAAAATATGGCAAATTTATTATTTTTAAAAATTAAATCGTTTAGGTTTATTTGTTTTATTATTACATTGTATAATGTATTAAGAAAAAAAAACCTCGTAAGAAAACTATGCGGGAAAGGAATGCTGTATTACCAAATATTATTTTATTGTTGGAACAAACCAAAATATATTTATATAATATTAAATTAGATACAGGCTTTAACGATATTTTAGAAAAGGCAAAAAATATTGTTGAAGATATGGATTGCGATCTTTTATTTTCACTGCTTAATAGGGTTAAACTCCGGAAGAAAAAAAACAAAACGATTATTTGATTATGAGAAAGAAATCCGCAAAATATTTATTTTTTTTTGCTATTAAACACTGTATTATCAAACATTGAAGAAAGCATTGAACAAATTGAAAACATCGGACTTTATATTTACCCTGCAATAGACACATAAGATGTGATTCAATACAAGAGAGTTCCAAACGGCGAAAGACGCTTTTTGAAACTTAAAATAATTTAGAAGTATTTAAGATCTGCAATGGGGCAAGAAAGGCTTTCAGCCTTATCTATTAATAGTATAGAAAAAAAATTTCTGAAAATATAAATGTCAGATAATATATCAGAGTTCGTTTAAAAAAAAAGCAAGAAAAGCAAAATTATTTAAACTTATTGTAGTAACTATATAGTTTATGTAAATTTATTTATTCGTTAAATAAAATGTAAAATGTATATTTTTTATATTTGTTTATCATAAAAAATATACTAAAACAATAAAAAAATTGCACAAAAAATTAAAAGATAAAGCTCCAGACGCACATAAAACAAACATATTTTATCAAATTAAATATTCGTGCAATAAAAGCTACGTAAGACAGACATCAGAGAAACTTATCAACATAAAAGTGACGAAACAAAAATTTAATAAGAAATACGCGTTAGCGACATATGCCAGAAAAATAAACTATGCAATCAAATTTAACATTTCATAAAATTTAACAGTATAAAATAACTATAAGTAAATAAGAATATTCACCGTGTGACTAAGTACGATATTCAAGTTTTTTTCAGTTTTGTGGGTGGTGGGGGGGGGGTCAAGGGTTATTGCATCAGATATCCCCCTCAAAACCATTAACTTTAAGTTAATGGTTTCGAGGGGGATAACTTTAAGTTAATGGTTTCGAGAGGATATCTGATTCAGTGACCTTTGCCTCCCCCTTTCTTTCCAAAGAATTGAAAAGAACTTGAATATCGTACTTAGTTACAACTCTTTTTTCAAATTGAAGACTGATAAAATGAGAAAAAAATGCTGTTTTCTGCGCCATCAATCAAAAATAAAAAAAAATCACAAAATAAAATTTACATACTTTTTAATGGTCTATCCGAATTTGTAATAAAAAATAGGAAGTTCTATTTAAAATTTCAATGTTGCCCGCCGTTCCCGCCCCCAGGGGTCCAAAAAAAACAAGGGTCCCTGCATCAGATGTCCCCCCTCCCAAAACAATTTACTTTTTATCTGAAACATTTTTTTGTCCAATTTTAAAATTATTGCAAGTGGCGGATTAAAATGATACACCCAGTATATATATATATATACAAAATATTGTACTACATAATAAATTACGTGTCATTTTATTTTAAAGAAAATTCTTAATAAAAAATACATATTTTTTTTGTATTTTATGTAATATTTTTGATAATGAAATATTGATATTAAATTATTAGTTATATATATACCGGGTGTTCGTTCGATAAGTTCGTATGGGCGTTTAACATGCAATTTCTATAATTTGCGATAAACTACTTTCTCGAGTTAAATTCAGAGAAATACTTGGAATAGTTTTTGATAGAAAATGAAAAGTTCTATAATTTGGTTTTAGTTTTAATTTGCTAGCTTGTGCCGTTTGGGCGTTAGAATTTTTTTTAGATTGTTTGGTTTTTATTTTTTTTCTCAATAACTATGAGGTCTAGGAAAATAAGCATGATATGAAAAAATGCGGAATAATGAGTACGATAATTAAGTGTAAAAATCATTATTCTACGATGCATCGTTTAGTAGAAAAAATTAAAAACTATATTTTTGAAAATTTGACAAGGGGATGGGTACCCTCGGGATTTTTTCAAAATAAGACTGAAAAAATTCAGTAAAATAGAGAAAAAAATTAGCTACATAATAGCTAAGTAACTTTTTTATTTAACTCATACTGATTTTGCAGGAAAAATTATTGAAAATTCTAAAAAACATTTTAGAATTTTCAATAATGATTAATGGCGGCGCATTGGCCGAACTTTCCCTATAGTATCTCTAGCATCCAAACACTGAGAATGCCATCTACGATGTACGGCAAAACATCTCCGACGAGGATAGATCAACCACGGCATACCAGTCCAGAAAATTCTATAAATTTAATGGAAAGTTGTAAAAGTTTGAAAACAACTATCCTAGAAACTATTCACAAATACTAAAATAAAATTATTTTCTTCATAAGATTTCATTTTATTTCTTTTTAAAACATTTTTAAACAAATTCAGCTTCAATTGACATCTTTCTATCTGTCTATCTGTCAGAAAAGTGGTATCCACAGGTCTCAATAGCACTGCGGCCCAGTGGCCTATAGTACTTTCTCTTTGATTTATCTCTTTAAAAAAGTCCTGTTTCTCTTATAAAGCGTAATAAATGATATCATCATTGTGGATTTTATTGAAATTTTTCTGCTTTTTCTCACATAGGAGCGATGCGTTTCTTTATCATTTGTAAACATTTATTGATTTTACTCTAAGTTTGATTTCGATATTCTTGTAGAATAACGATTTTTGAGAATTTTTACACAGGAATATTATAAAAAAATTTCAGTTTTACGGAATCCGAAATATTATAATGAATAAAATAAATAAATAAACAGCTGTCACAATATATTGCAAGTACATTTTTTTTACATATATCAGTGCATTTACTTACATTTTTTTCATTAAAATAAGAGTAAAAGGTACATTTCATTGATATTGTTGTATTATAAAAATTTTGTATCATGCCCAAACGAGCAAAATCTAATATAAACGGCAATAAAAATGCCAAGAGAATGAAGATGGAATATTCGAATCTTTCGTCTTATAAAAAAGAAGAGCTTAAATCAAAAATTTATAATCTATTATTTTATGTTTACGTAATACTTTCTATGGGGCGCGCGAGTGCGCGCGCCCTTTATTTTTTTATATTTATATACTGTGTCTTTGTGTTGTGTTTGTTACTATTTTCGAATTCAAACGTGACCCTTTAAGGGTCACGGGTTTCCTAGTTTTATTTTAAAAACGGCTCTAATTTTTTTTTTTTTTATTTGTAGAAAATGTCAAACGATAATTTTTTGAATAATGAGTTCTGAAAGATTTTTTACTGTTAATAATAGAATTATTGAAATAGATTAAAATTCGAAACCAAATCATACAAATGATATGAGAAAATAATAAATATAAATGACACGAATCAAAATATATTTTCTATACCTCCCTTTTGAATGAGCGAATCTCGGTCTTCTTGATATTATATTTAAAATATCATATTTCAAATTAATTAAATAAACTAGTAGTATATTTTTTTATTATTTAATGTAATATAATGTTTGAACAAAATATTTATTTATCTAATAAATATAAAAAAGGTATTAAGTATGCTCATAAATATAGAAAAATGATTTTCTTATTCTTCTACATCTACTTGATTAAGTGTATTCCAATTTTGTTTCCGTAGCTCACGTCTTCTGACATTTTCCTGTGCAATCAAATTACCAACATGCACCAATATAGCCCTATGCCGCTCCAATTCTTTCATATGTAACTTAATTTGATATTCGTGAAATTCTATACCGCGTGTAGCTGCCATTTTCAAATTTTCTAATGTTTTGACGGGTACTTCTTTCAATTTATTATCACTTGCTAATTTAGTTCCATTACAAAATAAATTACGACTTCCAGATAATTTCAGAAATGTTTGACGAAATGAATATATTGATATCGGACATTTTGATACTAGCTGCGACATTTTTCCTTTCTTTATATAGTATTTTTGGATTTAGACTGGAAGATTTAGTTAAAATAACTATAAACTTTAAAATGATTATATGAGTGACATATTAAATTTATCGTAACATGGAAAACGAAAATTTCTAATGTTTTTTTTTATTGTGTGTATTTTTCGTTGTCATGGTTGTTATACTAAATAGTTCACTAAGTAACTTTGTTTTTTATAATTTCTTTAATATCAAAAAAGGTTATAAACACTAACAAAAAGTAAACAGATAAAATTTAAATTTGTAAATAAGTTTGTTATAAAATAATATATAGTTTCTACAACAATAACTATAGATGTATTTCTAAAAACTACAGAAAATTAAAAATTGTGATGGTTCGATTTTAATTTTTACATATCTATTACAACATCTCATATCAGATTATAACAAAACTCATATAAAGCCGCTCTGTCGGAGCGTAAGAAAATTATAGAAAAATAAGGCTCTTAAAATTATCAAAGAATTCTATACATTTGATATAAATTAAATATCCGTTTAAGAATTTATTTGAAATTGAAATTTAGAATTGTAACCTTTTGACATAAACAAAAACTTCTGTCGAAGAATTTAATAACAGAAAACAGAAATGGGTAGTTAAATAAAAATATTTTGAAAATAGAACACATTTCTGTTAAAACGATAAAATAAAATACAACAAATACAGTCATCGGTTATAATTAAATATAAAATAAAATCAACAAATAATTTCGTTTTCCTTTCTTGATAAATATAAAGTCGCCATGCACCAGATTTTTCTAGTTTTAACAATATTCCAGAAGTAACCGGAATTTATAATGTAGTATTTCCTAATTATCGTATATATATATATTTCTCATACACACAATTAGATGCTCCGGAGATAAAAATAATAAATTCACTTTATTGTTTCAAAGCTTTAAATTAAACATAGCAAATGTATCAGTACAATTTTTATTCCCTGTTTTCTTACACCGTTCGTTTGATTTAATCTTGAATCTAAAGCTATATAAGTAATACTATTTTTGCCTTTTTTAACAATTATCCTCGTTGTTAATTAAAAAATTTAAATGAGATTCAAATCTAGACTTTGAAACTACCGTTTGGAAATGTTGTAAATGTTTCGGTCAGCAAATCGCTACAGGATCACTTCTTTTGTATGACACTTAACATTATAGGTTTGTTCCTACAAACTATGGAACTGGTTCACAACTGTACGAAGCATGCAAAATATGGTATATTTACAAACGCAAACCTCAGACAATTGTCAACTGATTCCAAACTAATTTGATGGTAAAGTGAAACAAACCTTATGTTTTATAAAGATCATAGCTTTACGAATTTTATAAATTTCTAATAATCTTACTTTTTTGCAGTTGTAGTGTACTTTTCAGTTAAAGTCTCGGATGATAACTTACAAGTTCAAATAAATAAATATATATTGTCAAGCATGCAGAAATATCAATAACTTTTTATTACAACTCTTCCATTTGTAAACATTTAAAAATATATATATATATATATATATATATATATATTTTCCAATGTACGGAAAAAAATTGTCTCGCAGATTCTTACTGATACTTTCAAAATGGTTTCCGATTAATTCACTAATCCAAAGCAAATGCAGTCCTATTAAATCCGAATTAAAAATTAATAGAGCATAATTAAGCATGCTTGTTACTATTCATATATTAATAGTTTTGTTTTTGTTTTTCAGTTTACCAATGGAGCTGAATGTACAAGTGACCATTTTTTAGCAAATAATGATATAAATACATCAGGTAATTAAATTATTATTATTTACATAGATGTATAGTACTATAACATAATTAATATTATTAATTTATAAATAATTCAATAAAATTCGAATTAGCATGTTTTTCGGACCATAAGACACCTTTTTACATTGAAAAATCGATCGATAAAATAGGAGTTCGTCTTGTGATCCGAAGGTAATATTAAAATACGAATCTTTATACTGTATCGAAGTTAGAGAAGTTCAATTACTGGCGCAATATGTTAATAAAACTAGTCTTTTTTTTACCTAAATCCAATAAAATATTTTCTAAAAATCGTCCCATAAATTTGGGGTGCGTCTTATGGTTCGAAAAATACGGTATATAAAAACTTAGAATCGGTTATATAAAATATTTTAAGTTAACGATTTCGTTAATTTGTCAAAATTAATTAACAAACTAGTTCTCTAGTTTATTATTTATTATGGATTAAATTAACAATGATTTATACAATTGACTCTTACTACTGGTTATATAAAACAGAATTTTTGCGACAGGATACGCTAGTTTATTATTAGTAATAATTATTAGTAGATATTTAGATAAGTAGATCAAAAAAAGCAAAGTTCTTAGAATTTTGAAAGTGTTATTGGTATTTCATTTACCATATATGTACATTTTTTTTTAAAAAATAACAAATTTTTAATATTTATGTTTTTAAAATCAGCTGATTTCTTTGACAAACAGATGTTTTTTACTTGAGCATATTAGTGATTGTCAACATTTGATTTAGAAAAATTAGCTTCATAATTATGTACTTGTAAATATCACTGAAAACTGCATATGTGTAGTAATTACATTAATATATAAGAGTTCAATAAGTTTTAAAAAGTTGTGTTGATTTTTAACAATAATTTATGAAATTGATGTTTGCATATGGAAGAACTAATTTTACTTATAATAATATTTATATAGCAATAATAATGTCAAATACAGTATTTTAATATTTAATAATAATAGAAATAAGAATAATAGTATGCTGAAATAATTTTATAAAATTTATTTAATTAAATAAAAGTAATTTATGTTTTAACTATGTGTAATTCAATTTTATCTGCTGCTATTCTAATTTCTAAAATAAAAGCGATGTAATTTCAGTTAAATATAATAACGTTGTTTCGATGGTATCGACTGCAATGATATGATTGGATTTTTTAGGGTTATCGAAAACTCAGTTAACGTTTCGTGCTAGCCAGAGCACTTCTTCAGGAGGCTGTTATTTAACAAAATACATGAATTAACACATTGTATGTCATACAAATTATTATAAATTACAAAAATTATATAAATATATAAGAACATTCACTTACGTTATAGCGAAGCTCAAATTCGTTAATATGAATAAAATAAAAATTAAAAATTAAAAACAGTTTTAATTATGTCGCAAATATACCTCAAAATGTCATGAAACGCACGTGCATAACCTGAAATTATTATTTTTGTTTATCATGAATGTGATTATAAAATAAAACAAAATAATACCTTGTGTGATTTTAAAAAACCACAACATTAGTGAAAACGAACAATATATATATATATATATATATATATATATATATATATATATATATATAAATATTATTACTTGTAAATATATATGGCAAATTTTAAATTTTAGGATTTTTTCTAACCTTCAAGACAAAGCGTCAGCCAGCGCGCAAAAAACAAACAATAATCCGTTGAGGGCATGCAGATGCGTGAACATAGTACACAATTTTTTACAACATAGCCTAAGGCCACCGTTGATTGATGCATAGCTACACGTAAAACACAAGCTACATTTGAAAAATAGCGCTAACAACAATAAGTTACGATAAATTAATATTAAATTAAATAAAATAAATAAATAAAATAAAATAAATTAAACTAGATATTTAATTAAATAGAACCAAGCCATAAAAATAATAATAATAATACTTAAATGCGATCCACATCGTATTCCCTCCAGCCTAAAATCAACTCAAGCCAAAGTTATACCTTGTAGAACAGAAGCTAGTTAAACTAATGCAAATTTATCGTATAGCATGTGCACCAATACAATTAATACAATTAATACATGATCTTTTACCATAGACTGAGTTTTCGATAACCCTAAAAAATCCAAATATAATAACATTTGTTAAAAAAACGTAATTACTCCATAATTATGTAAATATAAATTTTACTAAATATTTTCATTCTAAATATTATTTAAAGTAAATATTTTTTAATATTAAATAAAACAGAACATATAGATAATTACATAAAATATCTGGTGTCATAGAAAAAATAATTTATATAAAGTGTCGGCAATAAAGTCTGCATCATATGGGAAAAATTAGTGTATAAATAGCCTCATCCATAAATTAATGCAATTTACTTAATAATGTAACCTGCAATTGCATTCTGCTTCTTCACCTCTGATTGGTATTCTCGTATTCCAAAATCACTGCACTAACAATAAGTCAATAAGTCACAGTATTTTTAAATTCACAGATTGTTAAATTTTAATATCATTAAGTTATAATTAGTTTCAAATGAAATCATTGTAACAAATACGACACTATCCATAACTAACGCATGATTTTTTACATGATTTTTTTACACAAACACCGAAATGTTTACTATAATATTAATTGAATATGTATATGGTAAAACTTTACTTTATATAACTAGTAACAGATACAATTATTTTTAATTGTTTATGTTAAAAATGACTAAAAATTCTTCAAGTGACTTAAATTTTTCTAAACATCAACAAATTAACGGCTGTACCTAACCTAACTTGCAACGAGTATAACCATATACGTAATCTAGTAAAAACGAGAACTAATAACTTTTGTTCAATCAATTCTGTAATGTGTTTAAAACGTTCAAATAATATTTATATCTATTTTACAAAATGTATGTATATTTGTAGAAAAATAAACTTTTATCTAACCAATACTCTTTATGTATATGTTTAAATTTGATAATAAACTAAATTTGGTAAGAGCAATCAATAGAACTAGACGTAATAAAAGCTAAGGTATCAATATTTTATTTGTCAAAAAAAAATTTTTATTCAAAAATATTACAAATGATCAATACAAAACATATTTGAAGAATTAGTAAACAAAAAGTAAAGAAAAATAAAGCAAACAAATCAATTTGATTGATGAAAAGTATATGTGATATTGTTCCAAATAATTTTTAACGAAAAGCAGAAATGATTTGAACAGAGATTGCAGCAAGAAGAAGCGGTAATGAAAATTCCATGAAGCCTGCCCTTCCGGATTCATCAGAAGCTGCTGATTCGTCTTGTCGCTTTGCCTTTATTTTAACAATTACATCATAAGGTGAATTCTCCAAACTCAATTTCCATTTTTCAATATTCTCCTCATCGCCGGTTATGTTAAGAGCCGTTATGTTTTCGGCTGCCTTGACATCACTAATTAGTAATGTCGACAGTGCATATACCACAAGCACCAAAAACATTATTTTATAGATAGCAGCCATTTTAGATTCTGTAATATATATTTAATAAATTGATCTTAATGAAATAGTAATCATCAACAAAAAAAAAAAAATACAAGGGTATAAATTTTGTAGCACTAAGTTATTTGTTAAACTGAGAAGGATTATAAATAGGTAAATCTAATTTATAATAATTATTTTTGTTATAATTACCAGAAATTTGCAATAAAAAATCTTCACAAGGAGATATTTCAAAAAATTTTCTTCAGCTTCAACTAGACTTTTAGCAATACTTTGACAGAATAATGTTTATTTATATTACCATTTGTTTAGCTACTAAGGAAATTTCAAAAATAAACTACAAATACTGTCACTTTTTTAATTTTTATTACGATGTCTATGATATTCTAAAAAATTAATTTTATTATTTACAAATTTGTCATAAAATTATATGAATTTTATATAAAATTATATTATTTAAATATTTTTAGTTCATTATTTAAAATGCTTATTCAATTCAGTCAATTTTGAATTCAATATTTTTTCAAATTTAAAAAATCTGAAATCTCAAATTTTTCAAAATTATCTTATCTCTAGTAAACTGATTAATTTTTAATAATTGTCCAATTTGCTGTTAATTTACTTATTGACAATTTTACTTTTTGGAATTGATTACAATCATAATTTACTATAGAACTAGCATGTATTTTTTTTTTAAATTATTATTACGGGACTTTACATGCTTCTTCAAAAACTAAAAATGCTCTAACCGGACATAACGATATCACTTCCGGTGTAGATTAAATTAAATATTTATAAAAATAATGTCACGCAAACCAAATTTTTTAAATTAAGAGTTTGAAATTAAAGTTCGCCAAATATGCATTTCTATTTAAAATAATACTCAAAATATTGAGATTTTATAATTTTTCCAAAATTTTACAAGTTAAGCTACGCATCAATGACTGGCAAGTTTAACCATAGACACGTGTTTCACTCTTTACGAGCACGTCAGTATGATGCTTTAAACAGTTGCTGAAGATAACTGATGCAGATGTTGTGTTCTGGTTGGTTTTTAAACCAAGTACTTTAAAACGATAACGAGAAGAAGCAATAATATTAAATTTCACAATAACAATATGAACATTTATTTGTTTAAGGTTATTACTATAATTGCTTAATGCATTATTGTATAAATAGCGTTGGTGGTATTTATTGCCTCTCCTCGTTATTGTTTCAAAATACTTAGCTTATATGCCAGCCAGACCACAACAACTGCAGCAGTGTCTTCCCGATACTGATCAAAGCATCAGCTGGCCAGTCATTGATGCATAGCCTAACAAGCCGATTCAATGACTGAGTAACTTGTGAAATTTTGGAAAAAGTATAAAACCTTAATATTTTGAGTATTATTATATTAAATTTCACAATAACAATATAAACATCTATTTGTTTAAGGTTATTTCTATTTAAATATTTTTTTCTATCTGACACAAATTTTGTATTGAATATGATAAATTTGAGAAAATATAACAACTTTGCATCATAGTAGTAACATCTATTTATGAAAAACTAATAAATATAATACATTTAAGCGAGTTATATTATTGTTAAATAATAATTTAATTATTAAAAACACGTATTTTTGAATAAATTAGGAATTAATTTAAATATAATTCCGAAACTTTTTTCAAAAAACTTTTTTCTTGCCTAAATACTCAAGTACATTTGTACTCATCAATTGTGAATAAATTTGTAATCGAGTTTATTCTTTTTTGGAGTACATTCAGATACTTTTTGTACATGTTGTATGCTGTTTTATATTTAAATAAAAAAATCTAGATTTGCATTTAAAAAAAAAATTGATAGTCGTATAGTGTAAACCTGGCTCTAGAAAATATCTATTTACAGCATCGAATAGTATATTTCAAATAATAAAATTTTTATAGAAGAGAAAATTTTCTATTACGTATAATAAAGAAATTAAGAGAGGGGGGCGCCTTCCCAGACTCACCCGGTATATATATATATATATATATATATATATATATATATATATATATATATATATATATATATATATTTAAAAAAAAAACAAACAGCTAAACTGAATGTTTCAAATTTGTAGCACTTGTACTCAAATAATATCAATAAAATTTGGATAAATTTACATGATTTCCATTTAAATAAGTGCATTTTTCTTAGTAATCTTAAGGTTTTCACGATTGGTATCCATTAAATTTATTAAATTTAATAAGATGGTATGCCGTGATCGATCAATTCTCTTTGCAGACTTTTCGCCATACATCGTAAATGGCATCCTCAGTGCTTGATGACTAAACCAAGCAATGAGAATGCCATCTATGATGAAGGTATGGCAAAACATCTGCAATGAAGATTGATCGACTACGGCATACCATTTTAGAAAATTCTATAAATTCAATGTTTTCTTCTTATCCAATATAATAATAATACGAGAGTTGATTTTTATATGTCGCGATTTCGTAATCTTAGTTCTGTCATCTGGCAACTGACGTCTCTATCGTAAAGTTTGACATTTCTGACGGTACAAGTACTTAAAAATTTTCGACGTACAAAAGCTATTTGTGTTGTTTACAGTAACTTGAAATATTCATCTCGGTAAAAAATTAAAACGTAATCATTTTCGTGCGATTACTTTTTACAACATTCGACGTGGATGAACTCAACAGCAGTGCATCGATAAACTTAATTCGACTTTTAGCGATGAAGGACCATCAAGTGCTAGTGTTTATCAATTGTTTACCATATTGGTGCGGTGCAAAGTAGAACGGTCGATTCTGAATGTTACGCAACTAGTTGTTTGCCAGAAATCTTTGGAGATATAAAGAAAACAAACCGCCGAAGACAGATCATTCTCCACCACGACAATGCGAGCTCTCATACATCGGCTCGAACAAGTGACTTTTTGAGCACTCAAAACATCAATTTGATGAGTCGTCCGCCATATTTGGCACCCAATTACTTTTTTTTTATTCTCGCACGTAAAAAATAAATTACGAGGTCGACGTTTTTCGACACCTGAAGTAGCGGTTGATGCGTTCAAAATTCATGTTTTGGAGATACCTCAATCAAGGTGGAAAAATTTCTCCAAAAATTGGTTCAAACACATGCAAAACTTGATTTTCATAGAGAATAAGCTATTGTCGATGATAAATATTTGTTTTTGTTTTGTAATTCCGAAATATAAAAGTCAACCCTCGTAATAATAATATTTTATTTAAATATATACATTTGATATACATGCTTGTACATATAGGAAACGTCACATACAAAATTTAATATTAAAAAAATAAAACGCATTATTTATTGTGCAACCTAAATACCTCTATTGAGTAAAACGCACTCTCTAATAAGTACATTTTAGTTTGATTTTAAACTTATGTATATTTCTGATTATTTTTATGGAATCAAGCAAATTGTTATAAAGATTAACTTGAATGTATATATGTATTTTATATATATATATATATATATATATATATATATTTATACAGTTGTAATTTTGTTTTGGAATTTCTAAAATTTTGTAATTTCTTGTATTGGATGTATGATTAGTATTTAAGTTTTTATATTCAGAAATATGTAATTTGACATACAAAATAATTTTATAAATATATATGCACGGTATAGTTAAAAATTTTATAGTTTTGAAAAGCTCTTTAAAATATGTCCGGTTATTAACACCCATAAGTAAATAAATTATACGTTTTTGAATTGCGAAACTCTTTCTGATGCTTGCGATTTACTCCAAAACATTATACAATAACGCACAATAATAATAGGTTTTCATAACTTCTAAATTGCTTATATTTTTTAATCTTTATCAATTATAATTAATTATAATTCCCAAATGTTTAATGCTTGATATAAATTTTGTATTGAATATAATGAATTTTAGACAATATAACAACTTTGCATTGTAGTAGTACCACATATTTTTAAAAAATTTATAAAATTTTTAATAGTATGTAACTGTGTAATAAATTTTATATAATACTAATTTATTTAAGCAAGTGATATTATTGTGAAATAATTATTAAATTATTAAAAAAATAATTAATATTTTTAAATAAAATTTTGTATAGCGGCTTTAAATGTTATTTTAAAACTTTTTTCAATATGTTTTAAAAAATGAAGTAATTTACTTGATTTTTTCATTATCGTTTAATTTGATCTACATCGGAAGTGATATCAGTACTCTCAACTAATGCATTTTTAGTTAGTTAGACAAGCACCAAAAAGTTCCATAATAATAATTATCAAAAATCAAATAATAATTTTGTTTCTATGTAATGCATAGTTTTTGGTGAATATATTAAATGTACTCAATTACTGCCCTACTCTGTGCTATACTATGCATTTGTTTATAGGTTTATACCAACCCATATGTTTGTATAAAACTGTGTATTTGTGTATATATATGTAGAATTAAAATCAGAGCTGTGAATGAGCCTTACAGTCTACTACTACGCCGATGTACACTTCTAAATCGGAACGGCTACAAAAAACTATTTAGACACGGTTTCATAAAACGTTAGTTAAAAAAAACTTAAGAAGTAAATATATTTACTCTATAGATTTTCTTATTAAAGAGAAAGAATAAATTTGATGTAATAATATTAAAAAACAATTATTATTAATAATAATAATAAACTGGCAGTAAATTGTTAAAATAATATTATTTTTAAAGATTATTTAGTAAAAAAATAAAAAATTTTTGTACAGTAAATTTATCTATCGTTTATGAAACCGAGCGTTAGAAGTGTTGCAATTGTTGTAAGGTTTAAACATTTATTCCTAGAATCCATTTGGAAATCCTTGCAACAAGCGCCAATAACTCTACTCTACTGCTAATTGCAATATAATATCATATATGTAAATACTATTAGACAGAACATTAAAACATAGAAGTATATGTTACTTATTGTGTTTTATCTAATTGTGACTAACTGGTGTGAGTACAGCCTTGTTTGTACTAACAGTATCCCTTATTTTTTTTAATATTATGCATTATTTATTTATCAATTACATAATTACAAAATATTTATTTATTTATATTTTCTATGTTTGTGGTTTATAAACTCTGTGTAATAATTAATTAATATGCATAAGTTAAATGGAATTTCCCATCCACAAACAGATAAAAATTAAAAAAGAATATATGTCAATAGATAATATTTTATAACACTTTTTCTTATAAATTAATATTGTATTATTAAAAAAATCCGTATGTAAAATGTTCAATTGTTCCGTGTATAATAAACAACCCAATCGTGAAAAATTAAAACAAAAGGAGAATTTGATATTTTAACATTGTAAATTTAAGTAAATATTTGTATTCTTTTTTACAATTATAGTCACAGTCATAGTCAATTAATGAAATTATTATATTATTGTTCAACATTTTTACATGATATAAAGTAATATATAACGTTCAAATTTTTGTTATGTTTTTCAAAACGGTAAAACGGTACAACTTAAACTTTTATTTCGGTACCTCTATATATATATATATATATATATATATATATATATATATATATATATATATATATCTTTGTTTTTGTTCTCTAAACTTCAACTTTCGTACTCAGAAATCATTCCATTACTATTGCATTTTTAAGCAAAATAAAAAAATATTGTATGTAATTTAGTCATTATTTAACAACTAACGAAAATTTGCTAGCAAAATTATGTTAACAAAACAAAATTTAAACATTTATTGTAGAAATTAAAACGTCAATAAAGTAGATACGTAAAAGATGTAATATTTAGTAGATAAACATTCATGTTTTTTACTTTTTTAAATAGTGATTTGTCTTAAAAGAAAAAGAAGCTAAAATACTTAAATGGAATAGTACCTGCAACAGCCGACGCAATAGCTGCTACCAAAAAACTGATACAAACAGCTGGTCCTGCTTCAGAGCGTGCTACAGCTCCTGCCAGCACGTAAACTCCCAAACCTAGAGTGCTTCCAACTCCTAGCGCTGTTAGGTCGAGAACCGTGAGGACACGAGCTAATTGTGACTCGCCCATTTCATCTTTCGATACGGATTTTTTACGAGATAGAACGGCTAAGATTTTGGCTGACATTTTGCTAAAAATAAAACATAAAATCAAAGTAAATCAAATATAATTATTTTCTTATGGTATTTGTATTATAATAGCTAATTTTTAAAATAGTTATTTTTAAATTAATTCAAGTGAACTTGAAATGCACAATTTTTAAAAATTGTTTTTGTAATTAGATTTTACTAAATTACTACAATTAATGTAAATCTGACTATAAAACATGGATATTTTAGTTCCGTCATATATATATATATATATATATATTCAGTGGCGTAGCCAGGGGGGTGTTAGGGTGGGTTTAAATCTCTCCCACCCGCAAAAAAAAATCTGAACGACCAAAAACATACGTATGTGAAATATGAAATATGTTATTTTACTTTTCATTTTTATAAAAATAATTTTTATTGTTTTTTATTTTTTATACAAATTTTAGTATTATCTTTATTGATTAATATTAGTATTAGATATTATAAAAAATATATGTTATTATTGATATTATAAAAAAAAGTTATCCTTCATAAAAAGTTCTGCATGTTCTCAAACCCAAAATTCAACCATCAGATATTAAATTGTATCAGTCGTATTATTTTTACATTTTCTGTGCGATAACATTGAAAGTTTAAGTTTGAAAATTAATACTAACCTTTCAATGTTATCGCAGAGAACATGCAGAACTTTTTATGAAGAATAACTTTTTTTCATAGAATCAATAATAACAAAGTTTTCCATATGTAGCCAACTTACGCGGACACATTGTATATATATATATATATATATATATATATATATATATATATATATATATATATATATATATATATATATATATATATCATTTTTATGCAATATTCGAATGGGAAATTTTTTTTTAGATTTGTTACTTTATAGCATTAAATCATAAAATATATAGTAAAAATAGCCATTCAATGAAGTTATTTTATAAATTATTGATTCAATTTACAATAACAAAGTTATGTTCTATTTCTTTTTATTATACAATAGCTGGACCGTGCACGCATTTCTATTTCACAAAAAATTGACGACGTTTTGTATGACATAACTTTATTGAATGGCTATTTTTTGCTATACTAGTTTTATTCTAATGTTTCATACTGTATTTTCTGTTGGTAATAAAGATTCATCATTATTATTTTTATAATGCATGTTTTGTAGAGGAGGCAAAGAAAGTATTGTTGCAGACGTGTAGAGCTACAATTAGAGCTACTATTTTAAAGTTGGTATTACATAAATAAAGAAACCACATTATATTAGTAACTATCACAGGAAAGAATAATATATTAGCAAAATTTATACTTGCAACCAAGGCAAGGCCAAGCAATCTGGGTGAAACACAAAAATTGCGTTCTACTTTAAGTAATATGTTACTTAAAGTAGAACGCAATTTTTTCTTCAAGCGTTTCAAACAAAATTAAACTAAATATAAATAAAAATACGTACAAGTAACTAGTTGTAGAATAGTAAGTAAACATACAGTATTTATATTTGTTTTGTTATATGTGAAAATAAATTAATGTTTCGCAGTACTATTATTTGTTTTCTTTATATCAAAACATACTTTTCAACAAGCACCCACAATCACCCTAAATAAATTTTTCAGAAATTCCTTAATAAAATATTTTTCCATATGTAGCTGACATTGTGCGACACACTATATATATATATATATATATATATATATATATATATATATATATATATATATATATATAAATTATATACATATATAAATTATTAATATTTATGATACGAGCAGTTAAACATTCATTTGAAGGATACTTGGATAATTCAAGTAATAACAATTATTTAAAAAAAAAAGTGTATGTTATGGCTAATTACTTTATATACTTATTTAATACTTAATGTTATTAAAGTATGATACGCATAATTTTATTTAATTTTCTAATTTAATGATTTTTTTTATTGCAAAATTTTTACAAGAAAACATTTCATTCTATGTTTAATTATACCTTTTATCAAATTATCATTTAAAATAATTTTACATAAAATTTGTAATAGTAGATTACCTTGTGTCCGTAAAGTAATATACTTCTAGAAAATTTATTGTTATGTTATACAGGGTACGATAAAATTATTTAGAAGATTTAAAATTGAAAAGTTTATATTATATTTCAAATTAAATGATTACTTATTTAACTGTATACTACGTACATATCTATTAAATTTATTTACATAAATATTTTTGCTATTAGTAGCCCAAATTTTTATTTATATATGAATTTACAGTACATTATTTGCATTTTATAAATTTTTGTCCATACACAACATTCAAAAATGCTGTTCAAAAATATTGTTTATTTAAAAAAAATCATATACAGGGTGTAACAGAATAACTATTCCTAATTTTAACTGGAGTATCTTGGGCTCAGAATATGAAGATTTAATGCAAATCACTGAGATAAAATGTGGCTCCTTACTGAGCTACAGGGTGTTTTATATAAAAATTTAAAAACGATTTTTGCCCAGTACTTTAAAACTATTAGACGTATCCTTATCATACTTGGCAGGAAATGTAGGTACCGTACACCATACTAAATTATGTTAAATAAAAGTTTCTGGCTACTGCCAGTGGCGTACAACAGGGGCAAGTGAGAGGTTGATCCTTCCTAAATTCTACGCCACTGGCGGAATTGTCATTTTAGCACAATTTTTCGATTCTCCAATACTTGCTGTGTAAAAAACATACTCTTCCTTTGTAACGATAAAGTCACTGTTTTTCGAGATATTTAAAGTTAAACATAAGCTGCACCCTTGGGATTTTTTCAAAATTTGCTCAAAAAAATCTGAAAAAATTCAGTAAAATAGAGAAAAAAATTAGCTACATAATATCTAAGTAACTTTTTCTCTAACTCATTCTGATTTGGCTGGAAAAATTATTGAAAATTAATATTTTTTGCATTTTATTTTTTTTATTTTTAATAATTTTTTCAGCCAAATTAGAATGAGTTAGAAAAAAAAGTTACTTAGTTATTATGTAGCTAACTTTTTTCTCTATTCTATTGAATTTTTTCAGATTTTTTTGAGCAAATTTTGAAAAAATCCCAAGGGTGCAGCTTTATGTTTAACTTTAAATATCTCGAAAAATAGTGACTTTATCGTTACGAAGGAAGAGTATGTTTTTTACACAGCAAGTATTGGAGAATCGAAAAATTGTGCTAAAATGACAATTCCGCCAGTGGCGTAGAATTTAGGAAGGATCTACCTCTCACTTGCCCCTGTTGTACGCCACTGGCAGTAGCCAGAAACTTTTATTTAACATAATTTAGTATGGTGTACGGTACCTACATTTCCTGCCAAGTATGATAAGGATACGTCAAATAGTTTTAAAGTACTGGGCAAAAATCGTTTTTAAATTTTTATATAAAACACCCTGTAGCTCAGTAAGGAGCCACATTTTATCTCAGTGATTTGCATTAAATCTTCATATTCTGAGCCCAAGATACTCCAGTTAAAATTAGGAATAGTTATTCTGTTACACCCTGTATATTATATATATATCGATTGTTTGTTTCCATCGTGTACATATGCAGATTACATTTTAAAATGGCAAAATTGTTTGAAAAAGTTTTTCAACTTCATATGTATATATAAATTTACCACTAGAATGTTTTATAATGTATAAAATTTTGATGAAAATGTAGTCAAACGTTAGGTGTTCCAATCAAATTCTCATTAAAGATTGTGTGTCAAGCTTTCGGTTGTATTTTTCACCTTTTTTTTATTATTGAACTGAACTAACTGTACAGTGAGAATTACAATAAAATAATATTAAAAAAGAACTTACATGTTTTTTTAAGAAAATTCAGAGATAAATACATAAATGGTACAGCAATCATAAATTTTGCAAAACATACAAATCGTGAAGTCGATAAATAATTAACAAGTTTGTTACGTCTAATTTTGTTTCTCGAATATTCTAAAAAAAAAAACAAACAACTACAATTCTGATTACTTTTTCATTAATAATTTTCAACAAATAATTTTAAAGTAATCACAAATAATTATTTGTTTGTTTATCTTCTACATTCAAAATACTAAAATTAAAATAATAATGTGAGTAATAATAAAAATAAAATAATTGTTTGTAACAAATTTAATATGTTGTTGAGAATATATGTAGCATAATTACTATAATTAAGAAAAAAAGATAAAACGATAATAAAAAATATAAAATAAAAATGCTGTTCGGATTGCCGGAGTAGTAGGTCGCTGTCTATTAGTTGACAGGGGTTCTCATAATTTGTAAATAAATATCAATAAAGTTAAAAATATAATTTTAAACATAATTTTTAAAATAATAGAATGCTTTTATTGAATTGAAATCTTTTTATCCATCAACATTTACGTATTAGCAGTGTTAGTTTTTGCAAATTTAAGTCAAAACTTTTCCAGATAATATTGTTATTTTAGCATGTAATCTATCTATGTACACTCTACAAACAAACACTTTATATATATATATATATATATATATATATATATATATACAGGGTGAGAATTTTTAAATAAAAACAATTTCTCTTATTTCACAATTATCGTATTTTTTCGATTTTTTTCTTATAATTTATACATAAAACTATACATCGTTGAAAACAAAAAAAAATATATTTAAATAAAAAAAATCTAGGTTTGCATTTGAAAAAAAAAAGTTGATAGTCGTATAGTGTAAACCTGGCTCTAGAAAAAATATCTATTTACAGCATCGAATAGTATATTTCAAATAATAAAACTTCTATAGGAAAGAAAATTTTCTATTACGTATAATAAAGAAATTAAAAGGGAGGGGGGGGGCGTCTTCCCAGACTCACCCGGTATGTAATATATATTTTGAATTTATTCAAAATATAACTTTTTTAAAAATTTGCTCAAAAAAAATCAGAAAAAATTTAGTAAAATATAGAAAAAAAATTAACTGCATAATAGCTAAGTAACTGCTTACTCTAACTCATACTGTTAGCAGGAAAAATTATTGAAAATTCTAAAAAACATTTTTAAAAAAATTCTAGCGCCCAAACGGCACATGCTAGCAAATTAAAACTAAAACCAAATTATATAACTTTTTATTCCCTATTGAAAAGTATTTTAAGTATTTCTCCGAATTTTACTTCAGAGAGAAGTATTCTGCATATTATCGATATTTTATATTATTTCCCTATATCAACCTGGCGAATGAACCCCCTGTATATATACATATATATATATATATATATATATATATATATATATATGTATATATATATATATATATATATATACATAAATATATTATTATTATATATTTGTTTCTTGGGATTTTCAGTCAGGCAGAAATAGAAACAACTCTGCCATTGTAAGTTAATTTGTTCTTACAATTATATTTTATTTATTTTTGTTATAATACAGGGCCTGAAGAAAGAAATAAAATATTTCTGAAAGCTTGCATAATGAATTAAGTTGTTTTTATTTCTGCCTAACTGAATATCCCAAGAAACAAATAAATATAAAAAAAATTTCCAGTCACAAAAACAACACAAATTACATAATTGTAATTTGTGTTGTTTTTGTGACTGGAATAACATTAATTTAAATGCATTCTACTAAAAACTTATGAACAGTAAATTATAAACAAAATTAAAATTTAGTTAATTTTATATTTTTAGCGAAAACTAGTGACTAGTTTTTATGGTCAATTTTGATATTATTTAATAGAAGTAACTTTTATAGTGTCGATAATAATTTTTATAAATCATAATTACTTGTAATTTTATTTTAGTAACATTGCAAACTTACAAATTAAATAAATATTCAATAAACATATGTCAACAATGCTATTGGTACATTTGATGATTTGAATCATACGTTTTGTACGTGTACATAATTTAAAGTTAATAATAATACGTAAGTACATAACGAATATTGACATGAATGTAATACAGGTATATGAGTGCATGCGCGTGTGTATGTATATGTCAATGTTTGTAAATAGCCTTCACCTCTTAGTCCAGAAATTTGGCCCAATTAATCATTACGCAGATCCGTATTTAAAACATAAATACAACACGTTTACATTATTACCAACCAATTTCATAAGAAGTTGTTCACTTAATCGGTCTGAAAATTTTCATTTTGTATAAAACAAAACATACTTATTATCGCTAATAACGGATTATTATTTATTGGGTTATTTGATAATATTATTTTTAGAAGTTTTTTTTTTACAATTATACCTTATATAAATTTTACAATTTTTGTTAAAACGTATAGTTTCAGATTTGAAATTTAATTAAACATAACATAGTGAACATGAAGTATTGTTATCGCTAGCATCCTGTAAAATCCGCTATTGAATGTTGTTCTTTACTGTTATTACAATATTTTAATTGTTTATTTAAAAATTTAGATCATTATTAATAATGGAAACGCCTACCTACTATAACCAATGTGATTTTTTATAGAAAAAAAAAAAAATAACTATATACTATTTTATATATTTTTATAGTAACATCATTTTAGTTACAAATCCTTCAAAAATTGTAAAAATTTGGGACTATAATTTCTAGTAATAAATCGAATTTAAATTGAATGATATATTTAAACTGAAGCATATTTAAAAAATCAAAATAATATAAATTTTATTATCAGAAAAACATAAATAATTAAATGGTGTGTGTGAACATTTAGAAATTAAATTAAAAATTTTTTAATTTGTTCGAAAAAATTTAATTCTAATTTGTTGTTAAAACATTTTGATTTGTTTCGGTTGCAATTTGCTTCGAATAATTAAAAGCTCAGTGAACCGATAAACGGGTTTAGATAAAGTGATTTGGTTTCGATTAAATAATTCTCAAATTAATCAGTTATATTCCATATTAAATACAAAAAATTATTTCAATACGTACCGAGTATTTTGTATCAGAATTCGTTTTATATACGGAACAGCTGATAAATGCTAATTTTCAGTTGATTGACGTATTGAAATAGAAAGAGAAAGTACATTACTTAGAAAAATTTAAAAAACGAACAAGTGTATATGACGCATACATATTTTAATTTATATTTTCTTATCAATGTAGGTAATAAAACGCTAACCAGTTTTATTAAATCATTTAATTATTACAAAAATTAGTAACTTTGCGAATTAGTTATAAATGTATTTTTATTGAAATATTAGTTTACTTAACATAGTAAATGAACAATCAAATCAACAGCCAATCCAACACAATATTCCAACCAATCTTCACCCCCACCACAAATTGACAGTATAAAATGACAGGACAACGCACAGACAACACACTTGATAATGATCGAAACATCGAAACGCGTCGACTTACAATCTTTGTAAACTGTTGAAGGAAAATCAAAAACCAGCAATATAGTAAAAAACTTTAGGTTTAGGTTATAGTTTTGTATTAATATTTATTAATAATCGATGTTTCGACGAACTTAACGTACGTCTTCTTCAGGAAAAAAAGATACAAATGATATTTTCAGTAAATAAACAAAATAAGTTATTTATTTTGTTGTCTTGTAACTTGTTTTTATGTTTTATTTATTTACTGAAAATGTCAATTTTATAATTTTTCCTGAAGAAGTTGAGTTTGTCGGAACATCGTTTATTAATACATATTAATACAAAATTACAACTTAAAACAACTTTAACAAGTTTACTTATTACTAATATCTTTCAATAAAATAAATGTAGATGTGTATTGAACAAATTATGTATTTTACAAAGCTAGAATAAGACAGATTGTGTATTCCACAATGTAATTCAACAGGCTCATTAGAGTTTATTTCAATTATATATATATATATATATATATATATATATATATATATATATATATATACAGGCTGATTTATTAGTAATTGGAAATATTTTAACTGGAGTATAAAATAGATAAAATGTGGCTCCTTACTGAGCTACAGGGTGTTTTATTTAAAAATTTAAAAACAATTTTTGCCCAGTACTTTAAAACTATTTGACGTATCCTTATCATACTTGGCAGGAAGTTTAGGTACCATACACCATATTAAATTATGTTAAATAAAAGTTTCTGGCTACTGCCAGTGGCGTACAACAGGGGCAAGTATGAGGTTGATCCTTTCTAAATTCTACGCCACTGGCAGAATTGTCATTTTAGCACAATTTTTCGATTCTCCAATACTTTTTGTGTAAAAAACATACTCTTCCTTCATAACGATAAAGTCACTATTTTTCGAGATATTTAAAGTTATACATAAGCTGCACCCTTAAGATTTTTTCAAAATTTGCTCAAAAAAATCTGAAAAAATAGAGTAAAATAGAGAAAAAATTAGCTACATAATGACTAAGTAACTTTTTTCTCTAACTCATTCTGGTTGGCAGGAAAAATTATTGAAAATTAATATTTTTTGCATTTTAATTTTTTATATTCAATCATTTTGGTGAAAACCAAGAACATGAAAAACAGTAAAGACGTTTGTTTAAAAAGGGGTTCAAATCCTGTTTGTTCAATTTCTTTATTTTAATATTATTTATATTTTAATTTTAAAATTTTTTTTTTTATTTGTACAAAATATATAAAAATCGAAAATAGCAAAACACTAATAACAATAAAACACTAACAACCAAATAATAAATTCTAAAAAATCGGAAAATAACAAAACATTAAAACAAACGTAATGTTCATCATAATACATTTTCAATGTTTCTGAAAGTAAGAAAAGCAGTGAAACAAAATGTACGGACTGGAATTTTTAGTAATAAAATTATTAGCCCGTTCTTATTAATTTGCTACAATATGATGTTAAACCAGCTCTAGATATTACACAAGAAAAAATATGGATTCAAACTAATGGCTGCGCTTCCCACAATATACAAGCTGTAATTAAACAACTGTTACAGATTTCTCTATAAATCATTCATTACAATGACTATAATTTTAAAAATTAAAAATTATTCAAATGTTGGTTATTGAAATTGTTGAATAAGAAACGCACATTTTTGAGGTTATCTAAAAGAAAAAATTAATTTAGTTATATCATTGCATATTTACTATGAATCTTATTTGTTTACTCTTTTTTGTGTGTTTTGTTATTTTAATGTCGCTGGCTTATTGTTGTTAGTAATATTTAAAAAAAAAAATTTAATGCAATAAAAGCATTTAATTATCTGTAATTATTTTTTAAAAATCATATTTAAAATTATATTTTTAATATTATTAATATTTGTTACTATTTATAAAACTTGCGCTAATACAACATCAAGGCTATATTAATAACAATAGGTGCAAAGGTGTTATTCTGTTAGGAGCGCCAGCAGCAGATCTATATATTAAATATTTTCATATATTATTAAGCTGAATCTATCTTTATGGTACCTTAAATTATGTGAGATGTTAATTATTATGTAGAATAATATAATTTTCTTGTCCTATTTAAAAAAAAATTAATTTAAAAGCTTTCGGTTTTAGTTCTGTTTAATTTTACATTAAAATTTTATTTTTGTATATAGTAAACGTATATCATCATCAGGGAAAAATATATACTAATAACAGAAATAATAAACTAATAAAACATACAAAAAATTCACTATAAGTAACAAAATTCAAGTAACTGGATTACAATTTGGGTATAATTAATTCATTAAAGGCAGCCAGATTTTATTAAAACAAGTACCTTTACATTGATTGAAGTTATATTTTTCTTTATAAGTTTCTATTGATTATCTTATCAAACAACGTACTGTTAATATTGTTGAAACTTGCAATTATTTTAGTATCTTTAAATTTAACGTCATAAAGATTTTTTTAATGCAAAAAATATTTTTCCAAGAAAATGATAGAAAAATATTTTAGCTGACGCAAAAATAATAGCTAAAAAATGTGAAACTATACTGGATTTTACCGAAGATTAATTATATAATTAAAAATTATATAATATGAAAAAATAGAAAAAAAAATACATACATACATTCATACACAATCACGCCATGTACCCAAAAGGGTGTACACAAACTCTTTTCATCATCCCGAAATCAGTCGCCTTCAAATATTCCTATCTAAACAAGCAACTTTTGCTTCATCCACATTCATAATTTCTCTCATACATGCTCTTTTATTCCTTCTACTTGGAAACTTTTGCTCACGCAAAACACTTTCAATCATACCACTCCAACTACTCATCAGACGTCCACGCAAACTTATACCATTAAAATCATTCAAATAAATCTTTTTAACCAAACGTTCATTAGACATTCGCTCAACATTTCCGAATCATTTTAACTGACTAACACCAACTTTTGCTACAACATTTTTTTTCAATTTTACACTCATCACACACTAATCTGTTTCGTACTCGATCTCTCCTATTTCATATAACACGCCGTTTTCTTGGAACCTATCTACCGTGTTATAGAAAGGTTACCTTTATGTAAACAGAATACATTAATTTGTGAACCTCTGTACCTAATTATTTTTGGAGCTTTTATTGAAAAATATCATATATTAGTATGCCTGTTACGATTTAATTTTGCATTAATTTGAGTAAAAACAGTATATTATATGAGCAAAACTAAATTATCTTTGAATTGCTCAATTTCGCTAAAATTAAACTGCACAGTAATAACTGAGTAAAATAAATGCCTTTTGAAACTTTTCATCAAAAAAAAATTTTTTTATTTTAACTTATTTCTAATTACGCTGACGTCATATAATAATTATCACAAAAATACACTTAAAATATTATATTTAGCAGCATGTAAATTTTAACCAAACATAGTAGGTACATTATAATTTAAATAATGTAAAAATATTTAATAAATTACAAATTTAATATGATTTAATATTTAAATAAATATAATACGTTTTTAAATAAAAAAACATTTTGTACAGTTCATTATTCTTAAGTTAAATATTTACAAATGTTTAAAAGAATTTAACTTTAATAACTACGTATTAAAAATTGCTTTACTATATATAATGTCTAGACATTATTGCTATAATGATATTATTTCTGTCATCAAAATTTTTATCTATAACAATAGTTTTATTTAATTTCTTTAAATGATTTTTACGCTTAATTCATGCATTTATTTAAGGATTATTGTATTAAAAGTGATAAAATGTTAAGCAAATACTTATTAAAATCAAGGCCTAATTTTTACAATTCAGATAGAAAAATGTTTTATAAGTATTTTAGTATAATAATATAATTATTAATATTAAAATGTATTCCGTGAATATAAGGTCAGAAGCAAACGGAGTTTTTGATAAATTTTTATCATTTAAAGCATTCGCCTGCGGCTCACGTTGCATTGCCCGTAGTTAACCTTGAAAAGCAGCTCAGGTCTTATCAAAATCTGTTTCGTGGATCTCAAGTTATAAGCAAAGAGAGTTTTTAGTCAATTTTTATTGCGGCTGACGCTGCTTTGTCCCACAGTAAAAACCTTTTTCGAAAAATAACTCAACTAAAATTTAATAGCTTTTGGTTATTTTTCTGTACTAATCTTTATTAATAATTGACGTTTCGACGAACTCATCGTTCGTCTTCATCAGCAATAAGGATATAAAAACCGTGATTAACTCATTAACCCCGATTAATTGGTTAACCGCAATTAAACAACTAACCATGATTAATCGTTCAAGCGCAATTAAGCGGTTTAGCGTGATTAATCTGTTAATTGAAATTAACCGGGTTATCGTAATTAACCAGCTAACCGCGATTAATCGGTCTCTAAATACCGAAATATATTTATAAAGATGAGAATATCAAATAGAGTTCAACTGACACAAAAAAGTTATAGGTAAACTAATACACATTTTACAAATGCAATTAGTATATTCGACAGATATGTGTATAACCAAGGTTCACAGCTTAAAATAATAATTTAAAGCAAATTTTTCAAAATAAATAATAAAATTTAATTGTGTGCAATTAGGATAGTACACTGTTCGTACATTGCAAAAAAAAATAGCAAAATTACAGAAAAATAGAAGTAAAATTTTACTATAAAAAATCTCTAATTTCATTTTACTAAAAATATTTTGTATTTCAACCTCAAAGTTCAGTTATTTGTACATAATTTATAATAATCACATAAAGTATATACAAATGACCTAATAAGTATATAAAATTACTTATACTTTCTGCAAATTGTATTACATACAATTAAATGATGTAAAATTACTACTTACATATTAATATCTGTAATAATTTAACAAAATAATCAGATTTAGTACACATTTTGTGTAATAATACTAAAAAATATTTTAAGTGTAATTAATGTTTAAAATAATTTTTCTTAAAAATAAACATTCTGAGATTAATCTTCATTGTATGGGTGCAATTTGAAGTTATTATTATTATCGATAAAAATATTATTTATTTATATTATTATATTTATTATTATAAAATATATGTATATTTTGAAACATTATAATTTACTTTATATAAACGTATAAAGTTTTTATAAAATTTATAATTTTATAATTTATCTGTATTACAATACAATTTTAAATTTACATTCAACTTTTAAAGAGGGTTCTGAAATTTTACAGAATAATTTTGTAAAAACATTTCTTTAATATGCTTTATCCTTCATGATTATTAATCCCATTTATATTTTTTTTTAATTTCTTTATTATAAATGAAACCAATGCTGCACTAGCATTTATGATTTTTCTAATCATTTGTATGTCAAAAACAAGTCAGGAATGAAAACGCTGTTTGTCGTGAATAAAGTACTAATCTTAATTGGAAAGTTAAATAATTATTCGAATAAATAACAAAAAATTAATTTATATTTATGAAACCCAAGTTTACATTCGTTTTATTTTTTTGATTTTTGTTCAGAGATCTAAACGTTCGAATTTAAAAAAGAAATGTAAAAAAATAAATATAAATATATATATATATATATATATATATATATATATATACTTATAAAATAAATAAATTTTTATATTAAATACTTTTGATGTGTTACTTAATTATTTTTTTCTATTTTTGTTAATTATTTTGAGTTATTTTTATGGTAAAATAAATAAAAAATATATTAATATTTATATGTTACAAAATATAATTTATTTTAACCCCTTCAGACCTGAATTATTGTTAATGAATAAAAAAAATATATTTTTGACTAATTATTGTAATTTTTGGTAAGAACATAATAAAAACACATGTATGAAAATATAAACATATAAATATAAAAAAATATAAAATATAAAATTATAAGACTTAAAACATTATGTGCATAATTCTGCACATGGGGTCTGAAGGAGTTAAGGTATTATTAAAAGAGAGTTTTTGTAAGCCTTCAATGAAATTTTCGATAACTGTAAACTAAAGAAAATTGGGATTGACTCACGCGACTTTTATTGTTAGTGTGCAAAAATTCTTGAATATTAAAAAAGTATCTTAAGTATTATTTTCTAATTTATTCAATGTTATTATAATTATTTGAGATAATATTTTGTTTCTTTCTATTCTTATAATAAACATTATAATATTAAAATTATATTTATTAATTTCTGTTTCATTTCAAAATATATCCTTTATGTAAATTTAGAAATGTATGTAAATATACCAACAATAATATTACAGAACTAAACAAATTTTATCTATTTATGAAAAATGCTTGAGAGCTAATTTACTGACATTCTATAAATTCACTAAAAGAGACTTTACTAAAAAACTGTAATATTACATACATATGTATGTACTTTTCCATCCCGTTAATAATAAAATCTGTATAATCAATTAATTCATTACTACACGCAGAAAAAGGTTTCTTAAAATGGGTATTCTTAAATTTATTTTATTTAAATGTAATATATTTTTCTTTAAAATAAATTAATGAATATTAAGAAAAAGCTTACGAGGTTATTTGAAACTAATTTAATAATATATTGAAAATATGTATGTTTCATTTAAGTATATTTTTCACTTGTTAACACAATTAAATATATAAAATTATTTAAATTAAATATATTTTATTCCTAGCAACAAATTTTAATGTATTATATGCTTAATATGAATATACAATATCAGGACCGTTCCTGGAATGATAGCCGCCCAGGTGCAAAAAAGAAATAGCCGCCCTTAAAAATTAACATAATTTATTTTACTATTAATTTGAGGCTAAAAGTGGACCACGGCCGCCCTTTCGTCTGGCCGCCCTAGTGCGGATGCACCTTTTGCACCCCCGCCAGGAACGGCCCTGTACAATATATTACTTGCGCTATGCCTGTAACATCCAGACTGTTATCTGTATAGTGTGTCATACATGTGTCATACATCTGTGTGTGTGGTCTGCGTATGGTCGCGGTTATTGGATTACAAAGAAATGGATAATTTTGTTGTAAATATTTTAAAACAGTGGCAGCTAGAAAGTTTAGAAGAAAATTTTAAAGGTAAGCAGATATTTAAGTACGTATACTATAAATAATTATAAGTAAATAAATAATACGTATAATATTTTTTGGAGGTTAGCTCAATAACGTGTACATGCACATATTGGTTGAGTTGTTAGTGCGTTCTTCTTTAATTACTTCTTTGTTATTAGAAACAAAGTAAAATATTTGAAACAACATTGAAAGATTGAAATGTTGATTTGAAGTGCCGTAACGTAAGGTAACGTTCAATGTAAATATATGATGGAATCATATACTTCTTTCAGATCCGCAAATTAATATTATTTTCAATTGTACAAGATGTTTTATATAAGGATAGTTTTAATAGAATGGCATATTTGTTCTTATTTGATATTATTTGTTTTTTCATGGTCTATATAGAGAATAGAGTGATATATATTTATTATTTTTTTCTAAATTTTTAACTTTTTATAGATCTTAAAATTTCAAATTATAAAGGAGTAATTGAAAAACAACGCACTAAAAATGCATACTGTATAAATATATCGATTTAGAAAACAAAATATTTTTTAAATATTTAACAAATGAAAAAAAAATATACTGTAAATTTACTATTTTTTCAATTTTACATTTTTGCAGATGAAGGAATTGATGAAAGTGACTTTGAGTTGCTTGACGAAAATGTTATAAAAGAATTAATTCCCAAAATTGGAATTCGATTATTATTTTTAAAAAAATTTAGAAAATATATACGTGATAAAGAAGTATATTTTATTTTTTATTATTTCAATCTATAATATAAATAAATTATATTTTTATACATTAGGAAAATCACTATCACTAGTTTGACATCCAGTGAAACACAAGAATTTTTTAAGAGTTCTTCTGAAGTTTTGTATTCAGAAAACATTGAAGATGAAAATAATAAAAATAGTATAAATGTTATGCCACCGCCTGTTGTTCCATCAGTACTTAATGTTGATGATATTCCTGTTTCTATTAGTGTTTTTGCGGAAGTAAGTACAATTTTAAGATATAAGTTTTTGTTTATTTTTCTTTTAAAATAATGTTATTATTAAAGGGTTTAGAAACATTCTTGGCAAAATCGCATATAGGTAGAAATCTGTTAAAACAGAAAACGGAAATTCTTTCTTATAGTGCAAGACAACAATTAGCAAGTATAACAGTCGACTATTTATTTAATATATCGCCAGATGCAAAGTAATATTAAGTATTTAATATAGAAATAAAGAATATATAATTTAAATTTATTTTTATGTAGAATTGCAACGTCATTATTTTTATCACTATAATTCTAAAAATTAATGCCGCTATTTCTGGTCATTAAATTTAGCTTAAATCTTTAAATTTCAAGAATTTTTTAATTCTGATCGTTGCTGAAATAATTTAAGTAATAAAACTCCTCTAAATTTAAATGCACAACCGAGTTGCTTTTATTGCTAAATTTGAGTTTAGACTCCTTAAGTTAACAGAGTGTTAAAAATATTTGCATAAATATGAGTAATATTAGAAATGTTTGCAATTTTTTTTATATTTAAATTTTGAAAGTTAAGATATTAAATATATAAATTGCTAATTATAAATAAAATCCTTTGAATTATAAATAAAATCCTTTAAATTTTAAATAGGTCTTAATATAAGCTAAAGATCAGTATCATAGTAAGCTATTATTTTGTTTTGTTTTTTATTAAGTCGCCATTTTGATTATTTAGTTTAAACAAATAAATCGATTGTTGTCATTTGTTGTTACTGTAATAGTATATTACGTTTTGAAATAAATATTATTAACTAAAATTGAAATTTTAATAATCTAATTAATTATATTCGAAAAGTTAAAATTGTAATAAAATCAAAATAAATGTTATATGTTATATCAAAATAAATGTTAAATGAAAAACAAGCGTAAGTGTGTATTTTAATGTGTGATTTTTAGTGTATTATATTTATTTAAAATATTTCTTAGCTCTCTATTCCAAAATAGAGAAAATTGGGACTACTGTAATGCTGCTGTAATGGGTCCACCATAGATAAATTAATATTAGTATATAGTATATATTCTTTGATCGCAGGTATGTTGTATGTTTTGATCGTGAAATTGAAAGGAGAGTAAATGCTGGTTGTAAGGTTTTGGGTGCTTTGGGAACTTTTACTAGGAATGTAAATGTTTCCAAAGAAGCCCTCCCCCCCCCCCCCCGTTTGAGTATATACAATGCAGTTTTGGTGCCTACGTTGATGTATAGGGTAGTGAATGTTGGATTTGGTTGCAAAAGCATAAACGGAAAATGACTGCTGTAGAAATGAGATTTTTACGTGGGGTAGCTGGGTGTAAATAGGAGAGATCGGGTACGAAATACAATTACTGTATGATTAGGGTGACCAACCGTACTCTTTTAAGAGTACATGTACTCTTTTTGAGCAAGGAAAATTATGTACTCTTACTTTTTCAAAAAATACTATAAATGTACTCTTTTTTAAAAAAATACACTGATGCCACAATACTGAAAAAAATGTAAACAAGTTGTAAATATCCATACTTTCAAGGCTCAAACGCTCTTAGTTTGATCGTATTTTTGTTAATATTGTTTATTTTGATTTTCTATTTACAAGTATTTCGTATTCTACGAACTTTTTGTTTGTAAGTTACGTTGTGTTCGTCGTATAATATGTGGTAAAAAGTACATTGTATATTTTTGTTTTAATTGTTCATTTTGATATTAAAATACATGTATCTCATATCTTAGCAATTTTTTATTTATTAAATTTATAAATGATTATTGATGAAAATGAGAAAATGATAACACGAGATATATATATATATATATATATATATATATATATATATATATATATATATATATATATATATATATACATAAATGTGTGTATGTGTACGATTTTTGTTTAAGAAATGTACTCTTTTCGGCCTGGGCCGAGTTGGTAACCCTATGTATGATGAGTGTGAAATTGTGAAGAAAATGTTGTAGCAAAAGTTGCCGTGTTAGAGTCGGTTAAGATGGTTCGGAGCCATCTTGAGCGAATGTCTAATGAACGTTTGGTTAAAAAGATTTATTTGACTGATTTTGATGGTTTACGTTTGCGTGGACGTCCCATGAGTAGTTGGAGTGGTATGATTGAGAGTGTTTTGGGTGAGCGAAAGTTTCCACATAGTAGGAATAAAAGAGCATGCTATGAGAAAGGAATTATGAATGTAGATGAAGCGAAAGTTGCTTGTTTGGATAGGAATGTTTGGAGACGACTGATTTCGGGATGATGAAAAGAGTTTGTCCCACACTCTTTTGGGTACATGGCGTGATTGTGTATGTATGTATGTATGTATGTTGTATGTTGAATGTATTTCTATTATTAATTGATATGAAAGATTTAAGCATATGTCATGTGTTGTGCACATTAAACTGTAGCTAAGCGTATTTTCTAACCGCTGAATAAATAGATTTTACTGCGGGACTATGCTGTACGAGAGGTATTTTCATCATTTTCATATCCATTTGACATTTTTTAGAAAAGACAAAATTCAATATTTTAACGAAAAAATTATTCATACTTTTTCATTCATTATATTGTAGTATACAAGTAATGTATTTCTCTCTCTCTCTCTTTCTCTCTGTCTCTACCCAATCTGTATTATTTCATGGAGATGCAGTGTACGAAGCAATTATATACAATGTGTCTAAGAAAATTATTTATAATATGTTTTATATGATGCATCTAAAAAATCATATAAGTATACAATGTAGCGAAATAATTTTTTGTTCTTATATATATATATATATATATATATATATATATATATATATATATATATATATATATATATATCAGGGTGGCCAAAACCTGGAAAACCGGAAAAAGTCAGGGAATTTTGTTGGTCCTGGAAAAGTCAGGGAATTTCATTTGTAGTCAGGGAAAAAATTTGTTTGGCGAAGTTACAAAATTACAAACACAAATTTTGAGTAAATGTTATGCAAATTTGTAATTGTATTATTATAAAATCGGAAAAAATTAATGAGTTTCACTTTTAGTATATTCAAATTAATCTTTTTCAATTTTTTCATACCTAGACTTAGAAATCTTTATTTATGGTTATTTTAATTTACCGCGCAAAGTATTCGACTACGTTCAGTCGACATAACCTCTCATAAAAGAGAATATAAATACATACACTCAAACCCCACTTTATCTGCATTCACTTTATCTGCCAATTTGAACTCACTTTATCTGTGGAACTAGTCGGGTGGTAACACTTAAACACGTTAGATGGCTGCACCAATCTTATATTTAAATATTATGAAATATCATAAAAAAAAGTTTATTTATTTAAAATACTTTCGATTTTGTTCATAGTTTATAATAATATAATAAACAAAATTAAGTAATTAAATTAAATTTACCTCATAATGTGTTTTGTGACATATGTGACGCAGTAGAACACAGAACCAAGATGCGGAACGAGTTTGCGCAGTGGTATGCAGGTAAAGTGAGGTTTCCGGTCCCGTTTTGGCAGATAAACTGGGGTTCGTGTGTATATTATAACCGGTTGTGATCATGTTGAAACATGTGCTAATGATGTGAGAATTTCATATAGTCTATATGAGGTCTATATTAGATTTGAAAATCCATAATAGATTTTTAAATCTGATACATACGTGTGACAAATCGTAAACGTTTGATGATACCAAACAAGTGTTAATCCAGACAGGTATGTAATATTTAACTCCAGTATTTATATTGATTGTTACATTTAAAGTTTGTTTCTTTATTTGAAATCATTGTTAATATTAACGTAATGAAACTGTCATTTTTTATTTACATGATTTATTTAATATTTTAATAATAATTTCTTTAATTTTCTATTTTAATTAAATTTTGTAGTTTTAAATAATGTTTGCTCTGCCATTAAATGTGTTTTTTTTCTGTTCTAGCATTATGTCGAAATATAAAAAGACGACATTCAACTCAAATTGGTTACTGAAAGAAGAATACAAAAACTGGGTTTCTCCAGTTGAGAACAATTCTCATTCTGTATATTGCAAAACATGTCGCAAAACTTTTGATTTGAGTAATATGGGTGAGCAGGCTTTAACTAGCCACATGTTTGGTAAGAAACATAAAAGCTTTATGGAAAATATATATGGCTCAGCTAGTCTCCTTGCGTTTTATCCAAAAAAAGAATCGTCATCAGCTCAACCAGCAAGTAAGCTTATCCTGGAATAATTTTATATTTTATAAGAGATTTATATTAGTAAATAGTTTTTTCACCCCAGGGCTTTTTTACCCCATTCTACCCTACATTTAATTATTTTATTTATTTTAATATATTTTAAACATTTTTTTACAGTGCAAAAGGAAATAATTGATCATCCGGCCATCCCGGTTGAAAATTCGAAAGCTATGGATAGTTCGGCCACTGCTTCCACAACTGCTCCTCTAGCTACATCAATCAGTCGATCTTCAGCTGTTCATTCTACTACAAATTCAACAGTTAAAACAGTTACGAAATCTACAAGCCAGCCTAGAGGAATAGTTTCCATGCTCGAAAGGAACAACGTAACGAAATCAGAGATTTTGTGGTGCATGTATATTGTGCATAAACACGGTTCTTATCGAAGTGGGGCTGATGCAGTCAGTCTGTTTCCTCTGATGTTTCCAGACTCGGAAATTGCATCTCGACTGAAACTACAGCGAAGTAAAATATCGTACGTAATAAACTTTGGACTTGGACAATACTTCTTTCGTGAGCTTCAAGATATCTGCACCAGATGCGACTACATTGTTATTGGCTTCGACGAATCTTTAAACAAAGTATCCCAGAAGGGACAAATGGACGTTTTCGTACGTTTCTGGGACCCTGCTATTAACCAAGTAGTTGTATCACTTGAAATTTGTCAAGTATTTCCAAAAGAGACACCTTTTACATATTACATACCATACAAAAATAAGACGAATAAGTCACCTAAAACATTGGCACGAGGAAAATTATGGGCAAGATATTTAAATTTGAAATCTAAATTAAAAACAACAAATAAAAATTTACCGGCTGAAAATAAAACTGCAACAATATCTGGTAAGCTGTTATAGTATATTTAATAAAGAATCAATTTCAAATTTACTTTTAATTTATTTCAGAGGATTTAGAAATTTCCGACACTTCTAACGCTGATTTAAATTTCATTAAATCTAACATAGAACCGACAGATAAAATTAGAAATCTATTTAGGAATACATTTAGGAAAAGATTAGAAATACTAAAAACGCAAAATCCAAACTCCTATATGGAAATATTTCCGGCTTTAAAACAGCCAAACGGTTATATTTTGGTAAACGGAAATTATTTTTAATTACTGCATAATATACTAAAATATTTTATTAGCTTTTAGATGATTTTGACCAATTACACCCGATTAGAAGTAACAACTTATATCAATTTTGGCCATCAGTTTCAAAAAAAATAGTAGCCTTAGCTAAAACAAGATTAGAAGTATATGGATAAACCCATATATAGACTACTTTGACATTTCTCGGAAAGTTGGCAACACTGTATTTTAATAATATTATAATTGATGTGGGCATTAGGAGATACTTTTCTGAAAATTTGATCAAAATCGAATAAATAATGTAGCCACAATGAATTTTTAAAAAATTTTGTGATTTTTTTCTCGATAAGTTGGCAACACTGTATTTTGTTAAAATTGCATAATTTATTTGGGCACTAAAAAAAACTTTTATGAAAATTTGATTAAAATCGGTTAAATAAAATGGTCATAATAAATTTTTTTAAATTTTACTAATTTTTTTCTCGGAAAGTTGGCAACACTGTATTTTGTTAAAATTACATAAATTATATGAATACTAGGAGAATCTTTTGTGAAAATTTGAGTTAAATCGGTTGAATAACATGGCCATAATAAAAATTTTAAAACTTTAGTAATTTTTTTCTCGGAAAGTTGGCAACACTGAATATTAATAAAATTATGTAATTAATAGGAGCATTAAGGAAATCTTTTCTGAAAATTTGATCAAAATCGGATAAATAATGTAGCCACAATGAATTTTTTAAAACTTTAGTAATTTTTTTCTCGGAAAGTTGGCATCACTGGAAAAAACCAAAACCACATGACCATCTTGGGCACTAGGCAAATTTATCCTGAAAATTTCATTATAATCGGTTGAACCTTCTAGGAGGAGTTGCGATCACAAAATTTTGTCTGACGACCGAGCGAGCGAGCGAGCGAGCTGACGACGCACATCCATACACCCACATAAACTAAGTTCAGATTCGTCATCTAGAGGCTATATGAAGGATTTCTATACAATTTTTTTTTTTTGAAAATGTTACAGACATCGTACCAAACACTATACTACTTTTTCCTTGCAGTCAAAGTAGTAAAAAGACAAATTTTGGACAAAAATTACATCGTTGAAGGTAAATAATATTGAGAGTTAAAAAAATATATAAATATAATTTTCATTATTTTCTTTTTAGACACAATAAATGAAGCTATTTATTTATTGCCTAATTTGTTTCCTACGTCAACAATAAAGGGAAAAAAATCTCAAAAAAAAAATCGTCCTTCCAAAGCAGAAGTACAAGAAAGCTTTTTATTAATAATAAATGTAAGTAGTTTTATATTTTATATATTTATATATATATATATATATATATATATATATATATATATATATATATATATATATATATATATATATATATATATTAGGGTGCATCGAAAAAAATCGAAATTGCTGGCTAGGGTCTCAAACGATAGTTTTTCATCTAAAAACATGCGGAACACCAAAAATCCGGTAAAAAAAATTTTTTTAAAGGGCGCGCGGGGCCCTCAAAAATGCCATTTTTAGCACTTTTTTCAGTTTTGAGGCTATATCTCCTCAGAAAATGGTCAAAATGGCTGAATTTTGGATATATTGTACCCAGAACTATACCCTACAATGTGATTACATGCGACAGATATGGAGATAATATGCTGATAAACTATACTTAACTTAAAAAGCACATTTTTTGCCACTTTTTATTTTTTCGGAAATTTGCGATCTTTTAAGGTAATAAGATGAAGGTAAGAAGGTCATTTAAAGTAATAAGATGATAACCGATAGTTTTTTTTTATCTAAAAACATGCGGAACACCAAAAATCCGGTAAAAAAATTTTTTTTAGAGGGCGCGCGGGGCCCTCAAAAGTGCCATTTTTAGCATGTTTTTAGATAAAAAAAACTATCGATGCACCCTAATATATATATATATATATATATATATATATAAATTAAAAAATGTATATTATAGAACCCTGCGGAATATATGAGTAAAATAGAAAATCGAAGAAATTACTGTGCAACCGTTCATAGTAATCATTGGTAGTATAACCAATTATGAAGCCTGTTATGTATCAGTTGATGACATCCTCTACCAAATTGAAACACCACTAGCAGCACTAGATGTTTGTTTCAAGATATTTTTTGCACTGAATACAAGTTAGCCAGTGGAAACCAAACAGTTGTGGATATTTATTCAACATTTTATTTATAACATTGAGACTCCCTTGGATATTACATACCCTGCTTTATCCACTTTGGAAAACGATCTTCATAACGTAACAGATGATTAATACCTATATATTGTAAGTACAGCATCATGCCAAATTGTTTTATTTGCAACGATTTTTTCAGTAATTACAAATTATTATTTAAACATTTTCGAATCATTCACGGTTTAAAAAATAATAGCATTTATAAATGTAACGAAATAAATTGTAGAAGAAAATTTTCTAAATTGAATTCTTATAGAAAGCACATATACACACACACACACATCAAAATATAGGCATTGAAAGAAAATTTGTAAATAATATCGAAAAACAAACAAACATTATTCTAGAAAATGATTTAGAAAATTATGCTCCCAACAGATTACAAAATTATCCTGCATTATTTAAAACTTTATTAGAAACTCACACTATGCAATTTATATCTTCTTTAATGAACAAAAATATATATACTAGACAATTGATACAAAATGTAATTGAAGAATGTAGTTCCTTAATACGTAGCCCATTGCAAATGATGCAAAATTTCTTATCTGATTTAGAAAATGAGCCAGATGTGGATTATATGCCAATGTTAAAACAAATGTTAGAAAACTTCAGTAATTTATTTGAAAATTTAAATTCAGTTTCTTTCAACTTCAGTAATTTATTTGATAATGCCAATTCAATATCCCGTTAGTCAGGAAATGCAATCAAACGATAATATTATAATAAATAAATCAAAAACTGCAGAATATATATCTTTAAAAGCTATTTTAAAGCACTTCTTTGAACTGCCTAATATTCTTGAAAAAACATTAGAAAATTTTGAAAAATTATCAAATAATATTGAATTTGTTAATATTGTGCAAGGTCCTTTGTGGAAACAAAAACTAATAAACCGAAATAATGATTTAATATTTCCTTTAATAATGTACTTTGACGATGTTGAAATTGGAAACCCATTAGGTTCACATTCTACAATAAATAAAATTAGTGCAGACTACTATAGTAGTCGTTTATAAGAAGTTGGTTTTTTATAACTGATTAAATAAGTGATTTAAAAAAAAACACAGATTTATAAAATTAAAAAACTTAAATGTTAGAATTTGTTATGTTTATGTAGGTCATGTTTATCACCCGACATTACATTATAGACAAATAAATATAACATAAACATTTCTATGACAAGTATAGCAATGATTGACCCTGAGAAATACAACATTGAACAACACGATTTACCGATTTTCTGGAACTAGCCTGTTATTGGCGGTTAACCAATTAGTAAAATTAAATTAAAAAAATATATAAAAAACACATTGTATATAAAATTCTTCACATATATTGCATATATAATTCTAAAAAAAAACACATTGTATACAATTGTACATAATTTTCTTAGACACATCGTATTTAATTGCGTCGTGCATTGCATCTCTGTGAAATATTACAACTTGTGTAGGAGAAAGAGAGACGGGAAAACTATATGTTATTTGTGTACTATAACGGCGAAAAATTATCACATTTAAAAAAAAATACAAAAATGATGAAAATACCTCCCGTACAGTTTAATGTGCGCCAACATAATATTTGCCATACCCTACTTTAATAAATACCTAATTTCATTATAAATTACTCGCGGTTAGCCAATTAAATGCAGTTAGCCGATTAATTGCTGTTAACCGATTAATCGCGGTTAACAAATTAAATGCGGTTAAACAATTAAACGCGATTAAAGAAATTAAACACGGTTAACCGACTAGTCGCGGTTAACCGATTAATCAGAGTTAATCGATTATTTTTTTTTTTGAAAACCGTAATATCCAGTTAACTGGTTAATCGGTTAACCGATTTATCAAATAATTTTGAATCCACTATTATAAAGGTAGTGACGATCTCTTAGGTAAAACACTAGTATATTTTATTTAATAGTATTATAGCCGATTGCACAAAATAGAGGTATTTAAAATATAAGTGTAGTTTAAATGAGTCAATAAATTTATTATTTAATATTATGACATCGGTTATATATTGAAAATTCGCTGATCGATTTATTTAAGTCACGTTTAAAATTTAAATAAAGCTAGTGCAACCAATGAACTCTTTAATAAATTGAGAAGTACAGCGTAGTAAATAATATCGAATATATCAGCATGGAAATACAAATTATAGAAAATGTAGAAAAACAAATCAAAAAATCAAAAATTGCGAAATGTTTCTGTTTCACTATCGATTCAAATATTGTTTGTTTTTAATAACCATGTGTTTTTTTTGCGTTATACATACATGGTACCATTTTAGAAATTATTAATATGTTTACAGTATTTATTATGTAAGTGATAAAAATAATAACAAAATTAAACTTCAAGGTAACTTGATAATACCACATTATATTACACTTACATTTGAATTAAAAATTGTTACTGTATTATTGATATCAGAATAGCCGGAAATATATTAAGTTATGTACACATTTATGCAGACTATCGACAGCGAACTAAACTTTTGGTGCAATTCACTCGGAGAACGGTACGTCAAAGTAATTGGTTGCGCAGTACGAACAAAAAATTAATCTACTGTTTTGCTGTGATATATAGACGTAAAAATATATTTTATATAACGTATTTGTATAAAATTATAAAAATATGAAGTAGTTTAATGAAAATACGTTAGAATTAATAGAACTGTATTGTTCTTTTTGAAACCTTACTTATGAAAAACTATAAATAAAACAGAAAATATAAACGAAATAAAATTTTCTAATTATTATAAAACTTACGTTTTTATCAAACATTGTCTAGAATTAAACGTTATAAAAAAACAAATTTTAACTCAAGCAAAATTTTGTTAATAGCGTGCACAAGATAGCAGATGATTGGACGAATTAATTAACGTTCAGTAGCAAATGTTCGTACAATGTATATATATATATAAATTAAAATTTCGTGGTTAAGTGAAAGTTGGCACTAAACTTATATGTTTCTTAAAATTTCCTGTTTTTATTACATTTAAAAAGTTTAAATAAAAAACATTGGCCCGTATTACGAGCTCGATTTTACAATTGGTTTTAACTAATAAAGGTTTTAAAACAATGCAACTGCTATAAGAGCAGAACTAAACAAACGAACTAAAACATTCAAAAACCGAGCTCGTAATAGCAGCAGTTATATTTAACAGTATATTTTAAAATATTTATTAATTAAATTAAAATTAAATTGAGTTAAAATAAATCTATTTTTTTAAATAAAAATAAAATGTACACACTTTAATGAAAATATGTACAAAAAAATTAGTATATCCAAAAATAGAACTTGTAGTACCAACCAGTGTGTTCGACTGCCATATCCTAAATAATATCAGTCCAAATTGCAATCATCTTTAAATTTAAATTAAATTTAATATTTTAATCATTCTGAGATTTCAAGAAAATAATGTATCATCAAACTAATACTGCTTGTAGTTTAACTTTAGAAAAAATATAATTTTCAATTTAAATTAATAGAAATAGCAAATTTGTAATTTTTGTTTAAATTACTATATGAAACGCTTATTACATACATGTGTAGTGACTTAATTCATGTGAAAGTTGTAATTTGATATTTGAGATATACGAAAGAAACTTTAATAATAATTATTTAAAATTAAGATCTTTATAAATCTCTTAACATGGATTTTATTTATTTTATTAGATTTTTTAGCTATTTAGCTATTTTTAGAATTTATTATAATATAACCTTGCATTTTTTAAATGAATACCGAATTTGATGTTATTACGAATGTCATAAATTCTGTACTTTACAAAAGAAAAAAAAACATTGCACAACGCGTTACAAAATGTTTATGTTTTATTTATACATTATGGACTAGTATTATTACAGAAACCTGCAAATCTGTTTAATATATATTTATTAAAAAATAATATTTAATATATAATTTCATTTTATAAATAAATAAAACGAGAGTAACAGTGAAGTATTACATGTTTTTGCTTATATATATATATATATATATATATATATATATATGTATATATATATATATATATATATATATATATATATATATATATATATATAATATAAAAAAATTAATAAATAAATTAATAATTTATGAAAAATATTTGAGAATTTATATTGATTTACATTAAATGTAATTCTACTAATATAACATTAATAATTTATAATATTTTGTTTAGCATTTTAAAATATTCCCATTTGCTTATTTTTTTTATTTTTGAAATGTCAAAACTTTAACAAAAACATAAATTTTAGCAACTATCGTATTAATTTAATTTTTTTTTTCAAATTTGTAGAAAATTGTCTAACCTACTTTTTATTTTTTCAATTTTCACAAATAGGTATACCAAAAGAAATTATAAATTGTAACAAATTTTATTTGACATACTGTTTCATATCACATGCAGGGTCAAAAAATAAAAATAAAAAAAAAAAAAATGGAAATGGAAATGTCTCTTTTCGAAAACATTTTTGTGTTATATTTAAATAACGCATTATTTTAATTATGTTATATTTCATTATTTTTTATTGGACACATTAGATACACACAGGTATTAATTTTTTTCGAGTAAAATTTATTTAATTAATATGCAAATTTAAAAAGAAATTTACAAATATTTTAATTTAACACAAATAAATGTAATGAAGAAAAAAATTGTAGAAGAAAAATGTATTTACAAATTTTCAATAATGTCAAGCGAATTAATGAGAATATTAAATTGTCAAAGTTCTACTTGAGTACGAAATATTTCATATTTCATATTTTTATGTTGAAGATCGGAATTTTTTAACTCACCCCTTTTGTCAAATCTTTTTAATGAAGAAAATAATTATAATGTGGCTGTTTTGTTATTTTATATATTATAATTATAACATAATTTTATTTTTAAATTTTTTAATAAATGCTTTAATATAATAACTTGATTAAGATAGAGTATTTATTAAAATGATTTTAAAATTCAGTTAAAACTTAACTTTTTATTTGAAACACAATATTTAATATATCAATTTCAATCACAAAATAAACTTATTTTTAATATGACACAAATTCCTAAAACTACGAGGAACAAAATTAAAATCACACGCGCGCGGCAATTGACAATTGATGCATGGAACAATTGAATATCGACGATAACAAGCTGCGACAATCACTGCATTTGCGAGAAATTCAACATTGATCAACTGCGATTCTATTAGTTTTGGGTCAGTTTATAACTGAACAAATTTAGAATACGAAAATTTGTTTTAACGTTCTTTTCGTTCGTTTTTTTCTGCACATGCGAATGGATTGAACTTGCGTTGAATACTGATTGCAATGTGAAAAAAACTTCACTTTTATTTACATCACTTCACTTTTTCTGATACGATACGATACGATACTATGCCAGTACAACGCGAAATTATTAACTAGCAACGGTATTATTACTTACTTCTTACTCAAGGTAATTTGTGTGGCAGGTAACATAATTAATGCCAATTTTTATATATGAAAATTAAACTGATGCTGCATTTAAATTTTTTTATTGAGACGTATATATTGAATTGTTTGGGATTTTGCTTATTATTATTGCAAGCATTTGTTATTATTGTAATTATATATTAAAAAGGTTCAAATTTAAAAAATATTTGTGCCTAAATATATGCAATTTGCAATTACATACGTAAAATGTATTGCCTATAAAATTTTATTTTCTTATAAAATAATTTATTCAAATACAATTCTGTACATTAAAAAAAAATTGTAAAAATTTTTTAAATTTTTAACTCATAATTAAGATAATTAAAAGAATTCATAAATACAATTGCTACCGCCCCAAAGAACAACTTTTAACCACTTTAAAAATATATTTCTTATTCAGTATATGTAATTATAAAAATAAAACGGCTATAAAAATGAAACTTTATTTGCTTATTTGTTTACTCACTGTAGATTGAAATATTATTCATTAATTTAGTAAATATCATATGGTACTTTTAAAAACGTGTTTTACAATAATATTTTATTTTCGTTTTATACTTTAAAAATAAATTAAGCAAACTTGTATGGCCAACTAGTTTAAGTCATCAGCCTTATTTATTCGTTACCAATGTGGATTTGGATCGGAATCCAGGAATGATTTTATATCGATTGCCCAAGATAAAATTATAAAACTTTATTGTTATACAGTCTTTATAGCAATATATATTTTTTTTTCAAAACATATGATCCGTAATAGTTAATAAAAAACTCATAAAATATATTAAGTATAGTGTTATACATATACATATATTTTATCAAAAGCCCCATAACTGAGAATATAAAAAAAAAAAATATATTAAAAATAAAAAATCAAATTCACACAAGAAAATAATTCAATTTATTACTGGTTTTCTCATTTATATATTTTATTAATTTCAACTTATTTATGGCTTTTTTATAAAAATATAAACATTCTTTTTAATTAGTTTAACAAACAATTAAAATGCAAATATAATTTTAATTAGTTATTGATACAATGCTAATGTATAAATTAAAAATTTATTTTAATTAAGTGCTTTTTATTATCATTACATTACACGACAACAAAAATTTATTAATCTCAATGACAATGAATTGATATGCTAATAAGTAAATGGTTTAACACTGATAAAATTATCTAATTATAGTAAAATGTAGCATATTTGGGATGGTTGTAAAATAATATTTTGTTTTTATATAATTATTTCTATATAATAATTAATAAAAATCTAATGTTTTACGACGTTTCGACATTTCACAAAATATTATTTTTACTTTTTATAATTAATTTATTTAAATTTTATTAATATTATATAATTATAAAACAAACATTATATTTTTTGTTTTATAAATTAATTTAAATTTTTTCAAATTTTTAATATATCCAAATCATCAACTATACTCTATTTTTTTTAAGAAAGCAGTTGTAGGCGGTACCAGCGCGGTCCGTTTTACACTGTTCCAAATTAAATTATATATATGAAAATTAAAATATTTAGCGGTAAATTCAAATTTAATAATAATATTCTTTATTTAACATTCAATAATTATATCGAAGAAAAATTAAAACAAAAAGAAAATTTACAATAGAATATTTAAATAGGACTATATTCAATAAATTGTTTTGATATATTATAACTTTTTAATATAATTTTTATTTTATCATTTATTTAAAATTAAGGGGGTAGTACTCTTTGCAAGTTTTAAAAATACGATTTTTTTTTTTGCTTAAAAAATTCTTTGGGGTGTCTACTTTATCGTAAACTTTATCCAAAGTTCATGAGACATTCCGTTCCAAAGTTACAGGCCGAAAAGCGAAGCCGTGTAGCATATTGTTGGATGTACGGATTTAATAGGATAAAAAGGGATAATAGATGCATATAATGCAGTCATTCTCTAACAGTAGTAGTGATAATTCGCAAGATTAATTGACTTTGTGGTTTGCTTGTTATTTGCTTAATATTAAATGTATATTTGAATATAGATATATGTGTATAATTGATATACATATAGATAATTTAGATCAGTTTGATAATATTTTTCGTGTTACTGGTTGTTGTTTGTTTTTTCTCTCTCATTTTGGTTTTCTTGTATTTCTTTTATTTTCTCAACTACTTTACTGGTTGGATCTATTTCTGCGGTAATTTGTTTCTTCGATTTGCACCCTATATAGGCAGCCGTAGGGCAGTGTATTATTTTTGGTATTAAAACTACTGAACTGATGTCGGCTGGATTCGAGTGGTTCAAAACACAATATAAGCTGTAAGTCAATTACTTGGATGTGGGTGAACAACCCACATCACTGACAATGCAAGTACAGATTGTTAAGAAACTATATGTTCACTTTCTTGAGCATGTAGTTCCTATGTTCCACTTAGGAATTACGGGAACAAGTAATAGTGGTATTTCTATTTTAAATATTATTATAAAGTATTTAGTGTTTGGAAACTTTTTTAATACTGATCCCAGCTCTGGTGGAAACTACGAAGTATATAGGTTTAAACTCATTTTATACTGTTAGTTTAGTAGGACACGGGCTAATTTTGTCTGCCATCACAATTTTATTTGTCAATGTTAATAATTGTAAAAATTTAATTAAATCTGTCATTTTTTTTAAGCATTTTTAAAATAAAACAACAAAATAAATTTAGTTAAAATTTTAGTTAACTTATTTAGTGCTGGTCTTATGACAGTAGAATTAGTTTTAAACCGAGCTTTTAGTACTAGCCTCATTATTTTCGTTCTATTTTATTTTCATTAAAATTGCATTTTAACATAATATGTTAATATGCTAATTTTGTATATACACGTGTATGTACACATACATACAAAATTACGCCATGTACTCAAAAAAAGGTGCGACAAATTTTTTCCATAATCCAGAAATTAATTTTCTCCAAATAATCCTATCCATACAAGCAACTCTAGTTTTATCTGCATTTATAATACCTCTCATACATGCTCTTTTATTCTTACTACTTGGAAACTTTCGCTCACGCAAAACGCACTCAATCGTACCACTTCAAAATTATTCACATATATTCTTTTAACCATTAGGCATTCGTTTAAGAAAACTAAAGTATCTTAACTGACTAATACCAACTTTTGCAACAACATTTTTTTTTAATTTTACACTTCTCGTACACTAATCTATTTCCCGATTTCTTCCCGATTTCTCTTCCATGCTCTACGTAAAAATCTCATTTTCACAGCCGTCATTTTTTTTCAAATTTTTGCAGCTAAATCTAATATTTACTACCGAACATTAACGTACGCACCAAATCAGCATTGTATACACTCAAACGGGCTTCTTTGGAAATATTTACGTTTCCAACGAAAGTACCCAATACATCCAAAACCTGACAACCAACTTTAACTCTCCTTTCAATATCACGATCAAAGTGTCTATCCTTAGAAAATAAACTACCCAAATACACAGATTGATCTACTTACTCTAAACGTGCACCATCAGCAGATTCAATAAATTTAGGCGTCAAGTTACCTTTCTCAAAAACTAATACTTTGCATTTATCAACATTCAAAATAAAATTTATATCCTTACCTACAACATTAATTCTATCACTCATTCTTTTCAGTTGCTCTTCAAATTCAGCCAATACAACCATGTTATTAGCGTACGCTAAAGTAGGTCACTGCATATGTACCATCATCAGCATAGTAGTCTTTCTGTACCAGAACATCGACATAAAAATTAAATAAAGAAAAAGCCATTACACAGCCTGTTTCACATCAACAACTATACGAAATCAATCACTTAATGCTTACTGCATTATTGTATAGATGGCGTTAGTAGTATTTATTATTACTCTTGCTTATCGTTTGTATTACTTGGTTTAAATAGCCAGCCAGAATTAACATCGGTATCAGTTGCCTTTCAGCAACTGATCAAAGCACCATACTGACGAGGTCCTAAAGACCGAAACACGTGTCTATGGTTAATCTGGCCAGTCATTAATGCATAGCTTAACAGCCGATTCAATGACTTGTGAAATTTTGAGAAAATGTCTCAACTTTAGAATATCACTTAAACAATCATCTTTCTAAAAGATTACCATTGACACCGTAATCTCGAAATACATTTCACAAGACTTCCCAAGCAACATTGTCATAAATTTTTCTTAAATCGAGAAAATCATAAAATATTTTCATTATAAATAATTTTTTCAAGTGACTTTTTGATAATCATACGAAGAGCAAACATTTAATCCATACATCCTCATTCTGGTAAGAAGCCACCATAAAGTTTACTAATTTTAAAGATAATTAGTAATATAACTATATGAATTATTATTTTATTAAATAATTTACCGGGAACTCTAATCAGACTAATAGCTCAAAAATTAGTACAATCACTCAGACTGCATTTATCTTTAAATAAGGGTCAGATGACGGCTTGTCTCCAGTCATTTGAAACCACAGAACGCTTTAAGTATAAACGGAATATAGAAACTAAACATTTAAATACTTTTAACTCCAATATTTTAGCATTTTATTTGTAATTCCATCCAAATCAGAAGACTTACCATTCCTTATACGCATTAACACATCACGCACATAGCTCTCGTCAGTGTCATATTCAACTTCACTATAATTCAAAATTACAAAAACATAACTAATTACCTCATTACCATATAAATTTATAAAAAAATTACATAATTTATTCCTTATGTCCGACTCATCCCACAATAAGTCACCGCTTGCAATCATTCATTCTCTTCACATTAAATATTTCTTATTTATGGTATTCATTATATTACGCAAATATTAAATCATTAGAACATATGCATATCTAATTACGCCTTGTTTTCAGCTAGTATGCTACACCCTCTTTCCACTATGCCAAAATTATTTTCCGATAAATATTACTATCCAGACAAGTAATTTTTGCTTTATCCATATTTATGATAACTTTCACACATGCTATTCTATTTTTATCATTTAGAAACATTTTCTCATACAAAATATTCTCAATCAAACCACTCCATCTACTTATCAGATATCCACATAGACGTATACCTTCAATATCACTCACTTACATATCCTTTTAACCAAGTATCTATTAGACATTCACTCAAAATGTCAAAAACATACAAGTACAGTAAAATATATTTTTCTTTAAAAGTATTAAAATATGAATGTTACGTTACTATATTGCATATGTAAAAGAAGATCTTTATGTTACTGGTAAAATAATAATATTACAATTTATACGACTGGCAGTAGCACCGAATATGACAATCAGTGTATGTGTATATTTATGATGACGACACCGACGTCCATATGAAATTTAATAGGTTATAATTGACATTTGCATTATTTATTTTTGCCTAAATTTGATTATTGGAAATATGTAAAAAAAAGTGCAGGAAATGCAATATGTTCAAAAATTGCATGTACGACCAGAAACATTATTTCTCACAAATTATATAACAAATAAAAATAATATATGTTACTTACCGTTCTATAACTGTTAATAAATTTTCTCGACATATATTTTTATTTCATTTTAGTTTTTTTTTTTTAATGCTTGAAGGAAAAATAGTACTCGTATATGTCGTATGTCACTCGGCTCAGCCAGGGCCGCAAGAATTTGAGCTCAACAAATTTTTTTCCTACTCCTCGTAACATAATTACTATTATTAATAAACTGATAATTATTAATGACATATTAAGCTAATTGCATGTTTAAACTTTAAATCATGTTTAATCTAGGGTGGAAGCAAGTCTAAATTTTAGACCTTGACTATAGTTAAACCACCTCTATGAATAAGTAATAGCATAAAAATTCATACTTCGTAATGTTACCATGAACACGGCTGACAGTGTTTGCTATAATCGAATTAATATTATTACTTTTGTATTTGAATAGTTATATGATAAAACAAAATATTTCAAATAATGTTTAAACTAAAATGTTATATTTTTTTTAAATTACTGGTTTGCTAAAAACTATATACAATTTTTTTATTTTAAATAGTTTTTATAGCTATATATATATATATATTTTTATTTGATTTATTTATTTCAGGTAAGCAGTCTTTTTTGACAGGACAAGGCAATTAATTTCTCATAATCCTCTTTAATAGTTGTTGTTCGTACTTTTTTATTGCTTCATTTCGATATTTCGAGTCGGGTTTGACTCTTCCTCAGGAATTTCGCACTAGGAATGAATATATTTTTTTACATTATTTTTAGATATTACAGTTATAGATACAAATTAAATTAATATAACTTACATGTATACATAAATAAGTTTTTTTGTTACATTTACAACTTTAAACTTCTTTCGATTAACCATATACTATATAAATGATACTTATATTTATTTTTATTTTATTTGACTCGTGTGTTCGTTATTTTTACTAATTAAAAACTATGTGTTGTCATATATTTAAAATACAAAAAACAAAAACAATAAGACAGATTAAAACTATTATGCCTGTTATCTAACTAACTATTAACTAACTATTAACTATTATAAATAAATCAAATAAAAATATAATATAATTTCAGTCGAAAAAACAAACACAAATATAATATAATATATATATATATATATATATATATATATATATATATATATATATATATATATATATATATATATATATATATATATATATACAGGGTGTAACAGAATAACTATTCCTAATTTTAACTGGAGTATCCTGGGCTCAGAATATAAAGATTTAATGCAAATCACTGAGATAAAATGTGGCTCCTTACTGAGCTACAGGGTGTTTTATATAAAAATTTAAAAACGATTTTTGCCCAGTACTTTAAAACTATTTGACGTATCCTTATCACTCTTGGCAGGAAATGTAGGTACCGTACACCATACTAAATTATGTTAAATAAAAGTTTCTGGCTACTGCCAGTGGCGTACAACAGGGGCAAGTGAGAGGTTGATCCTTCCTAAATTCTACGCCACTGGCGGAATTGTCATTTTAGCACAATTTTTCGATTCTCCAATACTTGCTGTGTAAAAAACATACTCTTCCTTTGTAACGATAAAGTCACTGTTTTTCGAGATATTTAAAGTTAAACATAAGCTGAACCCTTGGGATTTTTTCAAAATTTGCTAAAAAAATCTGAAAAAATTCAGTAAAATAAAGAAAAAAATTAGCTACATAATATCTAAGTAACTTTTTCCCTAACTCATTCTGGTTTGGCTGGAAAAATTATTGAAAATTAATATTTTTTGCATTTTATTTTTTTTATTTTCAATAATTTTTACATCCAAATCAGAATGAGTTAGAGAAAAAGTTACTTAGTTATTATGTAGCTAATTTTTTTCTCTATTTTACTGAATTTTTTCAGATTTTTTTGAGCAAATTTTGAAAAAATCCCAAGGGTGCAGCTTATGTTTAACTTTAAATATCTCGAAAAATAGTGACTTTATCGTTACAAAGGACGAGTATGTTTTTTACACAGCAAGTATTGGAGAATCGAAAAATTGTGCTAAAATGACAATTCCGCCAGTGGCGTAGAATTTAGGAAGGATCAACCTCTCACTTGCCCCTGTTGTATGCCACTGGCAGTAGCCAGAAACTTTTATTTAACCTAATTTAGTATGGTGTACGGTACCTACATTTCCTGCCAAGTATGATAAGGATACGTCAAATAGTTTTAAAGTACTGGGCAAAAATCGTTTTTAAATTTTTATATAAAACACCCTGTAGCTCAGTAAGGAGCCACATTTTATCTCAGTGATTTGCATTAAATCTTCATATTCTGAGCCCAGGATACTCCAGTCAAAATTAGGAATAGTTATTCTGTTACACCCTGTATATATATATATATATATATATATATATATATATATATATATATATATATAATGATTTTTTTATAACGACTAGGAAATTTATATAACTAAGATTGATAGTGGGTGTGTTGTAGTCAATGTTTGGATAAGGTGTTAATAAAAAAATAAAATAAATAAAATAAAAAACAGATGGCGCTAACAGCGTTTATCTCTCTTTTTATTTTCAGTCACGTGATTGATTTAAAAAAAAAAAAATTTGAACTTGTTTTAATAGGAATTTTTCAGTTTTCAAGCAATATTTATAATTTTATACATAAGAACTAATAATAATATTTTTTAACTTAATTTGACACTTGTTATTTGTTGCAATATTGTTGTGTATTTTATTAGATATTTATTTATATATTATTATGATTATTATTTGTACAGTAACATATGTTCTACAATTTTTTCGATCTAAACACGATTCTAATTACTAGTTTCAAAATAAAAATCGCTATAAGATAAGTAAGTAAATTGTCTCCTTTATTTATCTGGTTATTGTATGTCTTTACTTATTCATGTATTATATTGTTCATAAATAAAATGTTGATTATAGCGCCCTGAAGAAGTAGGCAAAATTGCTACGAAAGTTCGGTTTAAATATGAAATGAGATTTTTTTATTAACACCTTATCCAACCATTGACTACATCACCCACTATCAATCTTAATTATATATATATATATATATATATATATATATATATATATATATATACAGTGCGATATTTTTATCTCTGAACATATAAACTGAATTACATATAAATTTCTTATATTCAATTTAAAAAAAAAAAAACATCAAACGTATGGAGACATCCCTGATAGTTATGCAACCAATCTTACATAATGTGACAGTTATTTGAAAAAAAAAGTTTCTTTCAACAAAATATTTAGAAAGCATTAAACTATTCGCATTATTTCAAAAAATCTGTTTAAAAATGTATAGTATTATTTATTAATTATTATTTATAAATTTAAGTGTTCAGCAATTTACAATAAATGACCATATTCTGTTAAATATTTCATTTTTTATTCAAATAAACATCATATTACGTAAGATTGGTTGCATAACTGTCAGGGATGTCTCGTTTGACGTGTTTTTTTTTAAATTGAACATAGGAAATTTGTATGTAGTTCAGTTCATATGTTCAGAGATAAAAATATCGCATTGTCCATCCATTTGTTTGTCTTGGCGGAACCACAACCATCGACAAAGTGTATTTTTACCGTATTAAAAAGTTGCAAACTCTCAAAAAAATTCCAATTTATTTTTTTTTAAATAGCCGAAATTTGCATTTTTTCGAAAATCTAACATTTATTTAACAAATAATAAATCTGTTCTAGAAACTTTGCTATCTTTTGGTAATTTTTAAAATTTTCGAAAAAGTGTTTCGGCATTTTTTCAACTTTCCTGGCAAATTTTCTTTTAAACGCAAGAAATTTAAGAGAAACTTTTAGGCAAATAATTTTGGCTTTACTATCAATCCGAAATTAATTAAATTTTCAAAGAAGATAATTTAAGTGCTCACAAAAAATATAAATTTTACTACCGTACAGAGTTGCCCACTTTCCGAGAAAAAAATTATTAAAATTTTTAAAATTAATTTTGGCTATATTGTCCATTCGAAATTAATCAAATTATCACAAAAGATTTTCCTAGTGCTCCCAAAAATTATATATGTAAATTTTACGAATTTTCAAATTTAATTTTTTGGTTTTGTTAATTTTCTGAAATTAATCAAATTTTCACAAAAGATTGTCAGTGCTCGCAAAAATTATGTAATTTTACTATCGTATAGGGTTATAAATTTTCCGAGAAAGAAATTACAAAAAATTTTAAAATTTAATTAGAGTTCAATTATTTATTTTTTATTTAATTCTTTATGAACATAGCTTCATAGCTTTTAGTCAGCATATAACTAATTTTCACTTTTATATTTATATTTAAACGAAACAGAGACAACACAAATATCCATGCTCCAAGCGGGATTTGAACCCGAAGAGTTGAATAAAATTTTCACAAAAGATGTTTCTTAAATTTAATTTTGGCTTTGCCATTTATCTGAAATTAATCAAGTTTCACAAAAGATGTTCTTGGTGTCCACAAAAATTATATAATTTTACTACCATAAGAGATGCCAACTTTCCACGAAAAAATTACTGGATTATAAAATTTTTATTTTGATTTTACTGTTTATCCGAAATTAACAAAATTTTCACAAGCTTTTCTATCAACAGCATAATATTTTATCTTAGCAATCGTACTACTTTGTAGATCTTATATTTTACGACTGTGTAAAGATTTAGACATTTTTAGAGTAGTGATATACAGTTTATGATTCATATACAGTTTACAGAAGCTTTACGAGTGCAGGGTTGGATTGGTCCACCGGAGCATCGGGCTTTCCTCGGCGATAGTCAAAAAATCAAATTTTGATCTCTGAGTTTTACAAAAATTTAAAAATTGATTATTCTAATAACATTAATTTGTGAAAAGAATCATTTATTAAATCGTTTTTAATTTTATATGTGTAATTTTTACAATTCATCTTTCTTGAATAAAAAATTATAAAAACATAACTTATTTGAACACATTTGAGTTGTAAGGTGGACCTATCCTGCAACTTTCCCCAGGAATAATTTTTTATCCATTCCAACCTTGTACAAATATCTTTTCTTTTAATTTAATTATATTAAATTTAAATATGTATTTTTATCGAGTACGGAGAGTCGTCAGTCTTGCCACCGGAGCGTAGGTTTCATTGTAGTCGTACCCTTCTCGTTGAGCACAACTTTTTGTTACTAAACGAGCTTTGTACTTGTCGATGTTCCCATCGCCGTCACGTTTAATTTTAAAAATCCATCTAGAGTTAATAATCCTTTTCCCAATTGGTGCTTTTCTCATTTTCCAAGTTTGGTCTTTGTCCAAGACGTCAAGCTCATCTTGAACTGCTTTAAGTCAATGGTGTTTGTTTTCAGAGTTGTTTACATCTTCGTATAAATTCGGTACCTCATCTACAAAGGATTCAGCATAAAGTGCAACTATAGCGTAATCTTCTAGATAGCTAGGTTTGGTCTTGATCCTTGAACTTCTGCGGGGAGTTACTTGTTCCAACGTTTCTTCAAGTGATTGATTCTGTGGTTAAAAAATTGAAATCGTTATACGATTAAAAATTCCTGGAAATAAAAAATTTTAAAATAAATCAAAATTATCTAGTATTATTAATTATAAAATTGGTATTTTTGTATTTGCAAATATTTACATTGAGGAATATATTTACATTTATTTGTTCTGTGTATTACTTAAATACTCTTTTATTGTATAAGTATGCAAAATAATTAATTAAAGTATATTTATGTATCTATTAAAATATAATAAACCACTATATTTGAACCATAATGAACCATTATAAAACCATACTCAAGAAGATAATTAGTTATCTGATATAACCAAAGCATCAGTTCTGAAAATGTATTTTAGCTCATTATCAACTAATGTAACATAGTGATTTATTAGTTATATGACAATCTTTGACTTTGACAGAAGAATACTGATTCGATTTGCAAGAAGTTATGAGATTTCAAAAATTTAACATGATTTGTTTCATAAAAACGTAACATACAAATTTGAGTTTCAAAGTTACAAAAAATATTCAAATTGTACACTTTTGACTAGAACACCTCAGATAGCTGCGGAATGTTAATTCTACAACTAAAATTATAAAACCATATATATGAAAATTATATCTGCATACTCTTCGATCATAAATGTTTTGTGATTCAGAAATCTGCTAAAAAGAAACTTGTGAATATGACAAACTTTTGTTTGGGAATCATCGTTGATATCTTGAAAAACTGGCAGCTTCTTAATTAAAACGAATCAGACCTATGTATATTTATTTTGTATTTGTTTCATCGAATTAATTTTTATTTGTCAAAATTTGTTATGGAGCTAATAAATTACCTTGCATTATAATGTATATTATAACATTATAAATTTTTTTTTGTATCAAACTTAAATAAATACACTTTAAATTATAGTGAATTTTGTTTATTCGCAAATATACGTAAAATTAACATATACAATACATACACATACAATTTCTTGAACTATTATTCATTTTTCGATATATTTCTACTGCCATATATATTTCTGTTGCCAAATACCGAAGAATCAAATTTTTAGAAGATTTCTTCTGACATATCTACCGTTCGGACAATTATAATAAATTGATTTTCAAATCGAAGCAGTGCGATACCAGCTTGATCTATTTGAAAAATATACACATAAATACAAACGATCGATTCTATATTTTCAAATTTTACAAGATACAATATTTAAATTGTTACCTGAAATTGCTCATTAATTCATTATATTGCTTCATCAGATCATAATATTTTTTCAAATGAACTCTATCATTGCTATCGTTATTTTAATTTGCAATTTTCGGAACAACAACATTGACTTGCGGATTGATCTATCTAGATTTTTTTCAACACACTGTTTCTGTTTTGGCAATTGTGTGTGGATAATGCTAATGTTTCTTCATTTATTTTTAATTTTAATGATGATATAGCTATTACAAATAAAATAGGTTAATGATGTTATAGATTTTATAAACAAAACATTATTTCCATACCTTAGAAGTTTTTGAATCGAGAAAATACTTATTATAGTTATATGTAATTTTATATGTACGAGTGTAAATGTGTTTTTGGGCAGGATGGAGTGTGTATATTACATATTTGATGCAGTGATCGTCTAAAAGTAATAGACCGAGCTGGACTTTGTTCACCTGCTGTGCTATCTCAATTAGACGTGGATCGTCTGGATGCTGTAATGAATGATGCCACGGAGAAAACACGCCTGTAGTATGCGAAGCCACCGGATATAAACAGCCCAGGGTAATTTCAAATCGTACTTACAAGAATTTTCTTTATCCATAAAAAATTCTAAAAAATCTTGTAAAACTATAAAAAAATATTTTATTATAAATCTTAATGTTCAGGAACTGAGTATGATTGATCATTTATTTTAAAATTGTGAATCAAATAAACTATGTACGTAATTTTACAAACTTACAAAGTATTCGACCGCCTGACATATATATCAAATATATAATATATACCTATCAAAATAAATCAAGTATTGTATACTGTCAAAATGTTAAACATCTTTACTGATACACTAAAGTCTGAACTTAACAAACTATACGGTGCATCCAGCTCATAAAGTTTAAACAATACATGGCCATGCATACAATCATTGCTTCGCATATGCAAACCATATAATTACTGTTTAATTTCAGAAAATTATAAAACAAATCTTATGAATTTCTCATAGGCAAACTCCTACTTTTACGTGAATCAACAATTTCTAATACCATTTCTTCCATATAAAATTTACGTAATTTCGGTAACATTTGAAGTTCTACAAAATTTTTATCTAAATATATACATTCTACAGAAATACCTTTTGGTGTCCATATGACAAAATCACATCGTTCTCTCTGACTCACATACAGTTGACCTTGTATCTGATAATAGTAGTTATGTCTTCTGTTCAAAACTAGTCGACCACTGGAATCTAATTCGGCATAAAAGTTTTTCACTTTGCTTCGACCATCTCGTGGATGTACATCTCTTATACTATAAGGACATTTAACTTCAACAATTTTGTCACAGCCAACAAGTCCGTCTGGACTTGCTGCTAAAAATCCTAGATCCGATTGACTACATACAAATAAACCACAACGTTGTACTTTCTCTCCTGCTTCATTGCTAATACCCCATTGAATAGCGTTTACACATGGCACCTTGTTGTACAAAATATTATTTACTAAATCACCAGGTCGGCTTCTACGCTTACATACTACTCCAAAGTTTGACGCTGTCAAACGATACTTTCTTTCACTGAACCATTTTTTATTATCTCTTTGTCCAATTGTTTGTTGTTCTATTTCGTGACATCTTTCTGGAGTAACGTTTAATTCTGCTATATGTCTCATTATACTACTCTTCAATTCATCTTCTTTCATATCAGGCTGTTGACAATGTTCGCCGTAATCAACATTCTTGTCCTTTACTTCACAAACTATATTCGATTTTCTAATATATTTTGTGGCATATTTTCTGTTTTGTCTATTGATCATTTCTCGTCATCTATATATTGCTTGAACATATCTTCCTTTTACAGATCTGCAAATCCATCGTGGACCATACTGGTATGATAAACCAGCTCCGAAACATCGTACATTGTATGAATTTCTTTTTCCATAAAACACTTGTTTACCTCCTGTAAATTTAGCAACTTGTCGCATAAACTGTTCTGCTCTGTTACTAGTTGTATTATACATTAAAAACTGAACATTATTTATTAATGACGAAACTATAGTTTGTAAATATAATTTTACATCTGTACTAAGTCGTAAATAAACGTTATCTATATTGCTTTTTTCAATATCATTACATACTTCACTTCTACATTTACTGTGATCTCCAAAACAATGTGGTATTATATGTTGCAAATCGTTTTTCATATTATATTCGGATGGATTATTTTTCTCACTATTGAAGCTTATAACCTTATTACAATATTTACAAATTTCAGTTATTTTTGTTGCTGGTAACAATTTTCGTGTCTCTGCGCCAGTTTTAGCAAAAGTATATAATTTCTTTTTTACATTTTTTACCAAATGATTTGAACATTCTATTTTTTCTACTTTGAATCCATATGATACTTTATCCTGGATTTTTTTATATACACTTGAATCGCCATCACCTACAAATTTCATGTATCGTAATTTATACATACTTTCACTCTTACTAAATCCTTCAACAATTATATCGGCTTCCATTGCGGGAGACGAACCAATCCAATTAGCAAAACACTTGTGAACTGGGACAGATGCATTTCTTCTATTTGCAATGGCACAAATGCTGCAATATTTATTTCTAACACCAACAAACAAAATCTTCTTCGTGTGACATCCAATAATTACTGCTACACCAGATTTTGCAGTATAGCTATGTCCGTAACTTCTATGGCTCCATCCTCCATCCACTATAACTGAACAAAGCCCAATATTTCCGTCCATATTATTTATTTCTTTTGCATGTTCCAATTCTTCAGTTGCGGCTTCTTCCATTGTTTTTGCTAGTCCATCAAACCATTCCTGTATAAAATACATATAATTTAATAAATATATTCACATTTTATCACTTTCAAATCATTTTATTTTAAATTAAGTTAATATGTTATAAAAATATTTTTTAAGTTTTAATAACAAATAAAAATTGTTTTAGGATATAATTCTGTTATATTATTTATAAAAAAACGACGTTCCGACGTCTTCATCAGGTCAAAATTTATCAATAAATAGTAAATATTAGTAATGTCTTTTGATAAATTTTGACCTGATGAAGACGAGCGCTGAGTTTCGTCGGAAAGTCATTAAATAATATAATAGAAATTTATCCTAAAACTGTTTTTATTTTAATACAATAAGTTCTGAAAAATATTTTACTATTTTCATAAGAAATGACCTACTAAAAAAATTACTCCCTCTGTCCGGAAATATGGTATACATTTACAAAAAAATCGTAGATTATCGAGAATATGGAAAACACACGGCAACATCCATTATATTTATATATATTGAATGTCACATAAAAAAACATAATAGACAGGTGTAGCGTTTGTGTTGGGTTAGAAATTGACGATCAAAGATCAGCTTTTTTAAGATAATTAAAATAAGTACCGCTGTGATATGAAAATGGAAAATTCAAAAGAAAAATTGATAAACTTTAAAAGAAGAGATGCCAAATATAAACAATTGACCAAAGAACAACGTCATGGTATCGTAGAAAAATTATTACATCACATGAAAGAGAATAGGTTACAACAAAAATATGTATTATTAAATATATTTTAATTAAATTTATATTATAATAAAATTATTTGTATTTAATTATGTTTTGTTAAAAAATGAACTTCTATATAATATAATTTTTATGTTAAATTTTAGTTTTATTTTATTTTTATTCGCAAATGTATACCATATTTCCGAACAACAAAATCGCCAAATGTATACCATATTTCCGGACGGAGAGAGAGTAATATTTACTAGTGTAGTAATAAATACTTACATCATTTAGCTTTTCCTGGTATTTTCTATATGAACATGATGACATTATGGGTACATTCATAATGCCTACTATATCCTGTATTCCTGAAAATCCTTTTCCGCTATTTATCGCACCTGACACGCATGATACATTAACATCATCTCCATCTGCAACTGGATTTGTATTAATTTTTCTAAATTCATCACATGAGGTACATTTAAATACTAAATAACTACGTAAACCTTGCCGAACTTCCCTTTCATAAGACAAATAACCTTTTTTATTGGCAGGACAATCATGATTTTCCAATTTTCTTGTTTCACTGATCACATGGGCAATATCTACTACTCGCCTTCCTTCTAAGTTTTTTATATTGACATCGGAACCAATGGAACGGACAAAATCAACTTCATAAAAATCTTGAATATTTTTGCTATATTCTTCATTTGTAACTCTTGTTTCACATTGATATTCCATATCTAAAACATTACTTTCTTTTCTTGTGATTTTACCGATATAACATAATATGAATATTGAATTAATTCCTGTTTTCATCCCTGTTGATTCCCGTCTGAGCATGCCAAGGACGGAGCATGCGCATTACAAATTCAACTGTCAGATTTTTCATGTTGTTTTTGGGTTATATTATAGGTTAGTGTTTGGGATTATTTACTTTAAACTGGAAAGAGAGAAATTTGATGAACTGTTCATTATTAATGTGAAAAAATATGAATACATATATAACAAATCTTTAAAAGATCATAAAGATGAGAAGAAGAAAGAAAATACATGGCTTGTAATTGCCAACAATTTGAATTCGGATTGTAAGTATTTTTATTTATAAATATATTTCTTATAATAAAATAATCTTATACTTTGAAATAAATTTGAGTTCTTTATCTTAACCTAACTATACGGTTATAAATAAATACATCTAAATAATTATTTAACAAATTATTTTTAGCTGAAACCGTTAAGAAAAGATGGGCAGTTACAGAGAAAAGACTAATCCTGTGCCGTCCGGTTCAGGATATAAAGAAATCAAAATTAATCATTATAATACAAAGGAATGGTTAATTCAGTTTATTCGAAAGAAAAGGTATATATTGAATGTGTAACTTGTTTAAAATAATTTTACAATTTAATATTATTTTTTGTACAGAACGTCAGTAGTACAAAAGTAGCACAAAAAAAGGCTTGTGTCGAGCAACCTGTATCTGTATTGCAAGAAGTCGATGGTCCCGAATTATTCTTTTTTGATCAAATTTCCGAAGAATTGAATGAAAGTTCATCTATAATTTTATCGCCAGAACCAGATATGCCGCAGACAAAACCTACTAAAAAAAAATTGTGCTGAAGCATTTATCTAGTGCTATTGCTTCATTCACTAAATATATATTGATATATCTACTCAAAGCAAATCAAATAATGACGATCCGAATATGTTGTTTATAAAATCTGTTGTAGACGACATGAAACTGATTAAGAACCCAGTTAATAGATTAAAATTTAAAAGAGAGGTTTTGCAATTGTTAGAAAAATATGCAACTGAATAAGTTTTGATGTATTTTTAATGTTTTTCTTTTATATTTAGTATAATTTTTATGTATTATTTTAATCAAGAATTTGTTTATTTTTTTTTTATATTTATATATTTATATTTATATACCTAATCAAAATAATTTTATATTAGAAAATAAAAATACCAAAGCTGCGCAAAATGATATATTTTTTAAAGCAGTATATTTCTATGTGTACATTGTGTTTATATATATATATATATATATATATATATATATATATATATTTATATATTTATATATATATATATATATATATTTATATATTTATATATATATATATATATATATATATATATATATATATATATATATATATATATTATTAGTTTCGTGGGATTTTCAGGCAAAAATAAAAACAACTCAATTCAAAGTGCAAGCTTTCGGAAAAAATTATTTCCTTCATCAGGCAAATGGCAGAGTTAAAATTATAAAAATAAATACATGACATAAATATATGACAAGTGCATAGAAATAATAAAATGCTATGGTAACATATTAAGGTGTTGACAGTAAATATAAACAGATATGCCTTGGAAACAACCCAACAACAAAAAATAAACATAAAGATGATAAACCAATGTATAAGTCTGTACTTTAGGTAATACCCGTTGGCGTTATATTATTTAATGAAATTAAGTAATCATATATTATACTTAAATTATGTATATCAGAACGCTTATTAATACACTTGCTTTGTTTTTTGATATAAATCATTTCTAATAATGATCTTTTCAAATCATTTGATTCAGTGCACAAAACAGAAACATTTTTAAAATCAAAACTATGATCATTATTATGTGCATGGATAGACAAAGCAGTTGCATTCGGTTTTAAACGACAATCAGACGTTTTGTATTACCAATATATATAGCTTCACAATCGTTACATGGAATATTATATATAACATTTGATTTTCTGTGTAACGGAATATTGTCTTTTAATTTGCTAAAAATTGTTCTTAGAGGAACAATGTTTTTCTTAATAATTCTCATATTATCTGACTTCAAAGTGTTTATCAAATTATTGGTTATTTTAGATATATTAGGCAAAACAAAAATCTTAACATTATATGTTGGTGAATCGACAATGCCAGATGTTACTTGATTGGTAATAGTGTTATCATAAGATACTGTCCAAATCAGCTTACGAAGAAGTTTGATAGGATAACCATTATTGATCATAATAGTGAATAATTTTTGAAGATTATCTTCTTTAAAATCATCATGTGATAAACGTAAAGCCCTATTTTTTAATCCTAATATTGTATTAATTTTAGTATGGTATTGATGATAAGAATCGTAATGAATATAACGGGACGACGCAATTGGTTTAATATACCAGGAAGTTTTAATACAATTATTAGTGCTACGTTTAAGTAATACATCAAGAAAAGGTATTGTATTGTTCGTTTCTTCTTCATAAGTGAAATTTAAATGTTCATTAAAATTGTTTAACACATTTATTGAATCTAATATATCTTCTTTTTTAATGGAACATATAATATCGTCCACATATTTTTTAATATATATATATATATATATATATATATATATATAAATTAAGATTGATAGTGGGTGTTGTAGTCATAGGTTGGAATAGATGTTAAATTAAAAAATTTCATTTAAGATTTCCACCGAGCTTTCGTAGCAATTTTGCCTACTTCTTCAAGGCGATCTTCTAGCGATTTTTATGTTGAGACAGTATAACGAAGAAGTAGGCAAAATTGCTACGAAAGTTCGGTGGAAATCTTAAATGAGATTTTTTAATTACCATCTATTCCAACCTATGACTACAACACCCACTATCAATCTTAATTAATAAATTTCCTAGTCGTTACAAATAATCGTTACAAATAATATATATATATAGTAGTATACTATAGGTGTATATATAGTAATAATTTTTTCTGTTATTTAAAATTATAAGTTTATTTTCCTTTATATTTAACATAAGTAACTATTATATATAAATTAAAATTATATTATAAAAATTATAACATTTATTTTCCGCGATTTACATATTTCCATTGCCAGGAGACTGAACCAGCTGGAGATACCAAATAATCGGCTAATTTATTTCTTATATTATAAACTTCATTAGGTACTATGTTTGCTCCAACACGATTGATCGGAGTCAAGTTACTAACAATAGTTCTCCACTCTCCTTCAGATATTATCTCATTATTTTCTCCTATATTGTCAATGAAATTCGACGGCATATATTTATTGCATGCTTTAGTTCAAAGTAATTGTGTAAACAGACCGTAGATTTTACAATAGATTCAGCTGGCCGCGTCCGATTTGGGCATTTGTACCTGAGATAATCCCTTGCAAACCTAACACCTACTAAAAACCCATGCCCAACTCGGACACCCAGATGAAGAGACCCCTTACCGAATGCCCAACTCGGCCACACCGGATTCTGCTCGATTCCAATTTAAATGTTTTTAACTAGAAAAAATTACATATGTGCATTTTATATTCGGAAAATATATATTTTATTAGAACAAAGAACAAATGAATAAATAATTTCAAACACAAAAAAGACTGAGTTTTCGATAACCTTTTAAATCAATCAATCAATCATCACTGTTTAGTGAGTTTGTTAATTTGATTTATACTGATTTAAAAAATTATTTTACAAATAAATAAATAAATTAAATAATTAGTTCATTTAATTCTAATTTACAATAAAATTACTTATTTCTTTTACGTACAAATTATTCAAATTAAAATTGTTATTTTAAATAAAGTTTAGATAAATTATTTAGCAGTGCAGGATACGGGTTAATCAACGAACAGTAATAAATTAATATACCGACAAACTAGAAAAATATCTAATTGTATTGTAAAAAATCTTTCAGAATTTATTATCGATATATAAATTTTTAAGAGAAAATTGGCATGTAAAGTTTCATATATTAATAAGTTATTTTTTTTAATTTTAATTGAATCAGTAAATAACATAAATTTGAAATGTTTTTCAAATTGAAATATTTCAAAAAATTTGCAATAAAATGCATAGATATTCATTTTATTTTATTTGGATAAAAATTTGTCATATAGTACAGTTTTTACACGTCATGGATGAAATTATAGTAATTAATATCAATTTTTAAAAAATTCTGATTTTTTGCTGAAAATATTTTAAGATATCTGACGCTAAAAATAAAATATAACTATTTGATGGCATAGTCTGTTTTAGAATTTGTTTTTATGATGTCTTCTCGGTGTTTTCTTCGTAGATTTTTTTCAATTCTCAGAAGTTTCCTGCTTATTTTCTGGATATTCTAATTCAGAATCAACCAGTCTATTTTGTTTCTCTTCTTCAGAATTTTTTCGATCTTTTGTCGATCTCTCTGCTTAAACATATTACAGTAATAATTAGTAATGCATAAATTATCAGTAATTTATTTTTGGTAAATTATATTATCATAATGTTACTTAAAAAAAATGTTTAAAATATTTAAATCAAGTATAACAGGACGTTTCTTTTAATACCAAATATAAAATCATTGCAAAAATGAAAAATAAAATTCATATATCTTTCTTAGCCTAAAAAAATCGACTAACTTTATGAATTTTTTTCTGCGAAACTATAAAAGATATCAAACCGCGGTTTATACAAATATTTGTGAAAAATATAGTTTTGTATTGGCATTGGCAATATTACAAAGGTAATATTACCGGTAAATTACCCATTACACTTACCATGGTGATTTATTGGGTCAACATCACTATTAATGGCATTTCTTCTTCTTGTTATTGTTCCGGTAGAATTCTTCTTCGGATTTCCGGTAATTTTCCGTTTTCTTCGTATCGCAGAAATCGGAGAAGCTAAAATCGGTTTTTGTGACCGGGTGTTGGGTTTCGATAAAGTTGTAATTGGTTTTACATTTTTCGGTGGATGAAATTTGTGATTTGATGGGACACCTAATATTTTCGGGAAACCAACATTTTGCGGCACAGCATTTTTAAACGCTGGCTTTTTTCGTGACAACTCTTCTTTGTTTTTCATTTCCTTTTCCAATTTCCAGCGTCTTAGTTTACTGGCACGATCCTCTTTGACATGTACTATTGGACTACTTACGCAAGGACTTAGTTCTGTATTCAAATCCATATTGCGTCTCTCGTTTAGAAGCTTTAGGCGTGCACTACGACGCGATAGCTGTTTTTTTTCTTGTAATTTGGTTTTAATTTTATTCGTTGTTGTCATACAACTTTTTTGATATTCTTCAAAACGCCTTCTAACTGACTGGTATGATTCTGCCATATTCTGCCTCCTATCCACTTTGACATGTACTATTGGACTACTTACGCAAGGACTTAGTTCTGTATTCAAATCCATATTGCGTTTCTCGTTTAGAAGCTTTAGGCGTGCGCTACGACGCGATAGCTGGGTTTTTTCTTGTAATTTGGTTTTAATTTTATTCGTTGTTGTCATACAACTTTTTTTATATTCTTCAAAACGCCTTTTAACTGACTGGTATGATTCTGCCATATTCTGCCTCCTGTAGTAAAGTAACTTTTGTTTGTTAAATGCCAAATATACCTATATACTTCAGGGCCCGGTTTTTTAAAAAATAAATAAATTTATTTGACAAGTAAAAAAAAAAACGTGTTAACCTCAATATTTTCGCTTTTTTTTTCTCTCATTTAAATTAATAATGAAAAATATAACATTATTTAAATTTAAAAATGTTTAAATGTTTATAAAACCATAAATACCTTCAAAGTAAAATTCAAATTTTTCACAAAATGCTTGACCAATTTTCAATCAATTGCACTAGGTCTGAAATGCACAATAAAATATTCATTTATTAAACAATTATATGTTAAAATTTGTTCAATTTTTTTCATAGCTAACTCTGCCGTTTTTAATTCCTTAGTCCAATAGTGACTACCGCACACCAAGAAAATACACAGATGAGTTTTAATATTTTCGCGCACAAAATTTGAAATTTCTTATAGAATTTACAAAATTGCTTTAGTGAACAAAATTCGCTATGACGTCTAGAGAAATAGAGGGAGAAAACTAAATTATTGTAGAATTTGAAATCTTGTAGAAATTATAGTTATAAAATTGAGGCTTTGCGACGATTTGGCCCGTATTCTCACCTCATTTTTAAAGTATTTTTAATGTTTACTTAAAATTATTTATTAAGCACTTTATAATAGCTTATTTTAAATGAATATAATAAAAATGATCAAAAATAGAAAAACTATTTACATTTGATGAAAAATAGAAGCAAAGTTATTTTGAAATTAATGATAAAAAAATTTTCATGAAAATGTGGGGTGATAATACGGACTAATGTGTTTATTAAAACAAAAACATCAAAATTATTGATATATTCATAAACAATTTTATTATTTTAAACATAAGTATATAAATTTTAACGATTTTTATTACATTTTAAAGGAAAACTTATACAACAAACTGTATAACAAACTGTATAACAAACTAAAAAAAAATAGACTTTTGAATTTTTTATTTAGTTCTGATTTTATGAATGTTGTATTTTTTTTTAAACAAGTATTTGTTATAAACTAAAATTTATACCAGCCTGTTAGGCTACAAAAATAATATCTTCAATATTTAAAAATACAAGAATAATAAAATTAAATCAGAGATATAGTTAACAAAAAAATCCAATTCCGACTTTATTTTTGTATTTGACTCTAACTTCTACTTCTATTCAACTCTAGATTTTAAGCGAAAAAAATGGTCCGTGTTTATAGCCCTTTTTAGTTAAAAGCAGTCATAATTTCAAAATTAATTTTTACTTAAACAAATGTAACCTATTTTTACAAATAGCACTAAAAACAATCCTAAAATATTTTTTAAATAAATAATTTTAAATATATGCACTTTTATCTAAAAGTATTCTAAAAACTATGAACCAATGTTAAATAAACAAAATTATGTAAGATTAAAGTTTAAAAAAAAAATAAGAAAAATTAACACTACAAAAAAATTGTTTCCAAATAAATTCCCTTTACTATATCTCTGATTAAAACAAATTCAAACTGAATACAAACGAATAATGTAAACAAAGTAAATTTCAAATGCCTTTAATACATAATTCAACAAATGCTCATTAAAAATCTATTAGGACCAAGTTGCATAAAGCATCGTTAACTTCGTCAGTGAGTTAACTGGGAACCAATACAAAATATTATCCCAAGCAAAATAAAATCATTTTGGTAATTAATCAACTTGCCTGAACTAATTACAATTATATTTAAATAATGTAAATCTGTTGGAAAACATATAATTTGCATGTTTTTGTAAGTAACAGAACTTATAAATAAAGTTTTTAACGCAATTAAAAAAAAAAGATGTGTACTTCTTATTTGAATGAAAATGTAGTTTCTTACAATAATACAATTAATATATTTCGTTAACATGTCAGAGAATATTAAAACTATCAATCATCCATTCACTTGTTCGAAGATCTACAGAGTAATATGTAGTAAGCCTTACGCTAAATTTACAATCAACTGGAAAAGAGAACAATTTCTACACAAGTTGATGCAGAACAATAAAATTCAACTTTTACGGTGCTAATATTAGACGTTTACGTTCTTGTTCTCAGTTGATTGTAAATCAGAACTTAGAGTAAACTAATAAAAAGAAAATAATTAAAAATAATTGTAAACAAGTTAATCCTTGTCGTCGCTATTTAAAGTTTGGAAAGTTGCTTTCCCAATATTTAATCATAATTTGTAAACATTTCTTATTAGCTTCGGCAGCGTGCACAAGATCAGCGTCATCTGTGCCTTTATATTTCATAAGGTACATCAACGGACCATGTTCATCGGAAATGCCGACAACTCTTTCTGGTTCCAAACCTCGTTCGAAACCTTTTTGCTTCTCGTCAATCTTTTTGTCGCTTGTCTCATTTTTAGTATCCTTTTCATTGTTTATTTCTTTCCTATCCTTATTATCTTTATCCTTGCTATCATCCTTTTTGGTTTCTTTCGTTTTTTCCTCTTTTTTCTTTTCGAGTTCTATATTATTCGTTTTTTCTGTATCTTCCGAAGAATTAGAAGATTTACACTCTCCTGATGAAGGACCAGCATCATTACTGCCATTCTTTTCTTCTTTCTTCTTATGAGCTTCCTCGAACTCGGCTATTAAATCGGGACAGTCTAAATTATCAGCGGGTTCCCAACTGTTACTCCACTGTAAATAATATTCGACCTGAAACAAATAGAATTTGTTACTATTGATTGGCAGAGCTCGGCCTTTCTGATATTCCTTTTATAAGCGATAAGAACTCTGTACACTTGTCAATGGCATTACAAATTAGTTCCATAATAATGTGTTCACACAATGAGTATATGCAACGTACGTATGCGCATCTTACTGTTTTGTGAAAAAGTGCTTCTATTATTAATTTTAAAACAATTTTTAGTTTATGTCTTTCAACAAATATAAATAGTTTTTTCTATTTTTGATAACTTTCATTATATTTCATATTATACAATTTAAATAAAGTATTTTAAAATGCTTAATAAATAATTTTAAGTAAACGTCAGATGTACTTTTGGCAAAAATCAGTTTTATAAATGAGGTGAGATTCTTTTTTCCATAAGTGTAATCTGATCATTTCACAACATGTTTTGGAACATTAGTTACAGAATAGACCTGTTAGTAACATTATCATGATCAGCTCCCTGTTATGGATATACTTTATCCATTCTAAAAGTAATACATTTCAAAAATTTCCTATGTACTGATTCTAATTCGTATGTAAAGTGATTATAAACAGGAAACCAAATCAATGATCCATATTCTAATTTGGATCGTACATAAGTGTAATAAAGCATACAGTCAATATCATTGAAATCTTTGTAATAATGTAAACTTGCCCTCGTTTTTAGCCAATTAATAACAAGCCAATATTTCGCTCTTAAAAAACAGAGTATACATACATACATACAATACAATACGATGAAAAATTTATTTTATTATCGCAAATAAATACAGATAGGCCCAATACACACGTAGCTACTCAAAAGAAACGGAACTAGTTTGTTACTGAAATTACTAGCTGGTTACTAACTCATTGGTGATGCAGCTCCACACACGCTTCTACTCAGAAGTGATCGAAATCAATAGTTTCTGTGTAGTCAATGGTGAAACATCACAATCATTTTGCACTATGGATAATAATTCGAGTGATAATCTTATGTTGTTGCATATTAAATTGTAGCTAAATGCACCCTCTAAACGATGAATAATAAAATTTTACTGCAAAATTACTGTACATAAAGTATTTTCATCATTTTTATATCTCAATTTGACATATGTTTTTCACTAGTTTCAATAAAACATTTTTTTCAAAGCTAACTGTGTTTATATTTTAAAAAGAGTGCGATTCTTTTATGCCATTATAGTATATGTATAAAAAACAACTTATTGTAATGTAAAGTTTCTAATCAATAATATAGAAATGTTAAATTTATAGAAATGAGAAAAATATGATTTATTTCTTTATTTTATATTTCTAGTTACACATTATGTTAGTTCTAATAAGTTTTGTTCTAACATTATGTTCTATAAGATTCTATAATACGTTTGTTCTATTGCCCCAAAATGAGCTTCAAGAATCAGGCATACCCTGTTTGCAGAAGACGAACAGAGATTAATTCGATGAAATATTGATTACATTTCGTTCAAATCATCTAGTCGTACAATATTATGTCATAGTTTAATAATCCGAATCAGTTCTAATAGATTCCAAACCCAGTAATTAAATCCTTTGTTGAGTAGTCTGGAAGCTTTAAGTTGTATAAAACGGGATATTTTTCTACTTCTTCCACTAATTTTACATTAACTTATTGGTCGTTCATAATTGAACGATCAGTCAACATTGAACACAAATAAAATTATTTTGTAAAAAAAAAAACAAAATCAAAAATAATTATAAATTATTTACTTATATAAATAATCAGACACAACGAGTTATCATAGAATCGGACAAGAAACTGAGTGATTCAAGTCGCAAACGAGTCGCCAGGTCGAGTTTCTTACAACTGATTACTAACGCGTTACTAACCGGTTAGTGACAAGTAGCTCTGTGTGCAGCATCCCATTGATTAACAAAGGTTATAACTCACTGCGGACTAGTTGGTAATTTGCGTCAGTGATCAGTTTCTTTTGAGTAGCTACGTGTGTATACGGCCATAGATTTAAATGATATTTAAAAATTGATACATTAAAAAAACTATCACAAAAATACCGTATATTACAAATTTATAATACATAATATTATAACCTCAATAATTTCGCGGTTTTTTTTTTCAAGTAGTACTAACATTCATTTAAATTAATTACTATTAATTAAACATATAAATACCACTATCTAATACTATTATTTAAATTTAAAATGTGTATAAAAACTATGAAGCTAACCTTTCCATCTTTAATTCTTTTGTTCAATATCTTTTCAACTAAATACTTTTCTTCGCTTTCTGAATTAGAAGGCCCTCGATGTTTTCCTTTGCCCATTTTTTATTATGTTCTTAATTTCACTGGTTGATTTTGTCTTGTCTTGTCAAAATTGTCTTGCAACCGGATAAAATCAGCTGATAAAATGAACCAATCAGAACGTAGAATCGGTAGAATATATTCTTCTTCTGAAAACAGCCAGTAACAGCAGGTAAGATTTTTTTGTAAATTTTACAACTAAATAGAAAAATAATAAATAATAGCAGTATATGAAATATAATGCCAACAAATGAAATTAAAACTATTTTTGGTTATTCTGCAACTACATTTAACCTCAATATTTTCGCTTTTTTTTTTCTCTCATTTAAATTAATAATGAAAAATATAACATTATTTAAATTTAAAAATGTTTAAATGTTTATAAAACCATAAATACCTTCAAAGTAAAATTCAAATTTTTCACAAAATGCTTGACCAATTTTCAATCAATTGCACTAGGTCTGAAATGCACAATAAAATATTCATTTATTAAACAATTATATGTTAAAATTTGTTCAATTTTTTTCATAGCTAACTCTGCCGTTTTTAATTCTTTTTTAATTTTTTAATATTTTTTTTTAATTATTTTATATTTAAATGTATGTAAATAAAAATATAAAGAAATTAATATTATTTTTTGATAACTTTATTTATAACGAATTTTAATATAGTTAGAAAACAACTGTATTATACAATATTTTCTCAAAAATTTTACAGCAAATAGGTTATTAATCGTTTTTCACACGTACACAGAATTTGTATTTACTAATAATTTAATAATTAAAACATTATTTATTATTGACAATGGAAGATTGACAAACATTTTGAGAACTTTAGGTCAGCAGCCAACAGGACTGTTATTCGTTTACACTTGTATTATAACTATGTTTCTATGGTGCAATCAAGTTAAACAATGCATCAATGACAATCACTGAGATCACCAACCTTTGTAAACTTTTTGATTCATCACGTTGAAAACCGTTTGAAAACCGTTTGAGAGTCGCTGACAGGTCTATAGAGACGCGATGCGATGGTTTACCGGCTTCCAGTTTGTATGTTTTGGCCTCAGTTGTCAATGTGCTTCACGTGAAAGAACACCTTTCTGTCGCGACACAATATTATATACTCAAAACCGAACAGATTCTGTAAGCGTTTGTGTATATCTATTTGTTATTTATTTAAATATATTAATAAATTGTTTATTGTGAATTTCGTACTTGTACAGTGGTTTATTATTAATAATATTGATTGTGGTTTGTTTCTTCTGTTATTATTTTTGAATGTTTGTCAAGAATCTAGTGTACGTACAATTTTAAGGTTAATTCGGTAAGTATTTGTAGTTTAACAGTTTTTCTGTAGTATTTACTTAGTTTGGTATTTCTGAAAGTTTCTATTTGCAATGTGTATGCATCGAACAAACTGTTTAATAAAATTTTACCCAATTATAATAATACAATAAATTTGAAACAGTAATTATTTATCATAAAATTGGTTAGAACTATAATTTTATAAAATAAAATTGTGTTTGCAAATTAACCAGTAAAAACAGAAAAGTTCTGGAAAATATAACCATTGTTTTAATAAATATAATGCTAAATATTTTTGAAGTTCAATTACCTTATAAAAGAAAGGAAAGCATATGATTCACTACACCTGTAAATACATAAGAAAAATGTGTAAAAATGTTTGTAAAATTTTAAACTAAAAGGTTAAGACAGTGTAAACAAAATTTTAATATACTGTGTTTACTTAATTAATTTAGCTTGAAATATAGATGTGTATAACAATATGACGTTATTTATAAATCAATATGAATATTTGAAAGTTTTTTTAAACCTATTTAGCTAAACTGATTTAGATAAACTATGATTAATGTTTAAAAAATTCGAATTTAAAATTAGAATCGTGTCATATAATAATCTTTTTTTGTATGTAGTTTTTTTCTGCAATATTATAAAATATATAGGTAAACTGTAATTAAATATTTTAAAAATATTTGCTAATGATGCACATTTTCAAATGCCAATAATTTTAACAGATACTGTCATTTTTATAACAGTAATGCATGTCAATATTTGATGAAATTAAAAGTTTTTATTTCAGTGTTTGCAATTATTAAGTTCAATAAAACATTTAATCTCTCGCAAACTAAAGTTAAACATAATGAATATATCGGAATTTTAAAAAAAAACCATGTTATTTTATATATTTGAATTTGACTAAAATAGAATAGTGAATAGTGATTGAATAGAACTAGATTTCTAGAGCACTCTATAAAAATTTCATTATGTTTGAGACTAGAAAACATGACCGATAAATTTTTAAATAATATTTTTATAAAATATGTGGCAAAAAATATCAACTTTTGAAATGCATTTTTGATATTAACAATATTAGGGATTTTTCATGTTATGTATTTTAATTTAATTTTTATTTTAAATATTTGTATAAAAAGGTTTCATTCTGAAAATGTACTTACTACTACTTATGTGTTTACATTCGAGTAGTAAATATTTAGTTTTTGTTAAATATCTAAATATTTTATTTCACAAATTATGTTTACAATTTTATACATTTAGATTCAGATACACAAACATCAAATTTGTTATCAAGTTAAGTGAGAAAAGTGTTCCTCTATTTACCCCGGTAAAAGAAAAATGACTGATGTGGAAATGAGATTTTTACATGGTGTAGCTAGAAGAAATCGGGTACGAAATAGATTAGTGTATCATGAGCTTGAAATTAAAAAAAAAATGTTGTCGCAAAAGTTGGTGTGTTTACGAAGACGTCCGATGAGTTAATGGAGTGGTATGATTGAGTTTTGCGTGAGCGAAAGTTTCTAAGTAATAGGAACAGAACAGTATGTATGAGAGGTATCATGAATTTTTGATCAATCTAGAGTAGCTTGTCTGGATAGGAATGTTTGTAAAAAATAATTTCGGTACAGTAGAAAGAGTTGGTGCCACATCCTTTTCGGTACATGGCGTGATTGTGAATAAATGTATGTATTTAGTAAATATTATAACAGTAACAGACATATTATTAAATAGAACAATAGCAATTTTTTAGCCGTATTCATTCCAGCTATTGGCCCGAATTTATCGCATATTGTAGCGAGAAACTGATTTTGACTTGAGTGCATTGTTTTTATGTGTTCCTTGTTCCTCCTGTTCAAATATGATTATGGTTAAATAAATTGTGAAATTTAGATAAAAAGAGTGGCTGCTTTTTGTCTAAAGATATTATGATAACTTTAGTCGCATTTAGTCGATTCGCATAATTTTTTATTTATCTAAAAATAGAGTTAAGTTTATCAGTTTGCTTTTCCTGTAAAGAGTTTCCCGTTAACCAAATTGTCAATTTCATTTATTGTTAGTTCATCAGTCCGATGCAGTTTCTTAATAGATTTATGATTTGTTACAAATCTTTTACAATAAGCCATTACTCTTTGAGCCTTGACGAAAGAAGATTTTTTTTTTTATTGGAAACCATGACATATCTTGAGTAACGACAAATGAATTAATAGTGGATTTGTCGGATTCTACTGTTGTGATATTTTCTTTTAGTTATGATGAACCGTAACACCACAGTCAAGATCGACTAAGATAGTTGATGAAACATTGCTTGTTATTAAGTCAACTGGATTGTACTCTGATTTTACATGAAACCAATTGTCAAGATTAGTGAAGTTTTGAATTTCAGATATTCAGTTTGCAATGAATGTTTTATATTTGATTGGTTGAGTCTTGATCCACGAATCAGTCCAGAAATATTCTTGATTGATTTTCACAGTTAGAATCGATGTAAATTTGTTTACGAGTTGAGTCGCAACTACTGCTGCTAAAAGCTCTAACTCTGGAGGAGTTACTATCTTGAGTGGTGCCACTCTTGACTTTGCTGCTAATAAGATGACTTCAACATCGTTTTTGTTTAAGGATCATATATATATATATATATATATATATATATATATATATATATATATAAAATATGATTTTTGACTCAGAAAAAAGCTATAATGATTAATAATCCTTAATCATTATAGCTTTTTTCTGAGTCAGCAATTATATTTTTCAAATTCACACCACTCCGTTAATAATCATCGGAATGGCATGAACTTTGGACTACTAAAAAGTATTTTTTATTAGCTTTTTGGTGATTATTTTGAAATATTTTTAAAGTGAATACAATAAAAGTTATATACCAAAATGTCTGAAAAGGCGATTTTCTTATTTAAACTAAATGCAAATTTTGAGCCTTTAACAGGCACGGGTTAATATTATCTGACAGGTCTGCGAAGTGTATGGACATTTTTTTTTTATTTATTTGGAGTACTTAATTTTGGCGGGTGAGAGCAACAAATTTCCGACTTTTGCCAAAATAAGGGCCACCCTAATGTATAGTATACAAACAAATTTTTTCGACTCAAATTACCAAGCGGGCGTAAAAATTTAAACATTTCTACGTAAATTCTTCTTAATTTCAAGGATCTGCAATGCTTTGACGCGAAGTTATGGTTTTTTTCTTTAAATTTACTCTGCATTTTGCTAATTCAAAGTTCTATACAAATTTTGAACATTTAGATCATTTTAATGACCAAACAAAAGTGTTCAATGGTAAAACATTCTTCCGTTAAGAAAAAACTTTGAAATTGTGCAGTAGTTTGCAGAATCAACCTGCAGAAAAAAAATTCGCAAAATGCAGAGTAAATTGCAAAGTATCGTAAGTTCTTGAAATTAAGCGAATTTTACGTAGAAATGTTTAAATTTTTACGCCCTCTTGGTAAATTGAGTCGAAAAAATTTTTTGTATACCACACATGTCAAAGTTTGACAACACATGTTGCCAAAATTTGACAATTTTTTAAGTCAAAAACATTTTTTTTCTATGGGGTGTGATGGGGAGCGGAATGGTTTAAACGTTGCATTTATTTTGCACGGCCTTGAAGAGTAGGCTTCAAATTTTTTTTTCAAAAATTCATCCATTTTCATCCAAAATTAACCAAGTTATGCCCCAAAAACTCGCAAAATGCAGGGTAAATTTCGAAAAATCATAACTTTGCGCCAAAGCATCGCAAGTCCTTGAAATTAAGAAGAATTTATGTAGAAATGTTTGAATTTTTACGCCCGTTTGTTAATTTGAGTCGAAAATTTTTTTAGTATACTATACATATTGTCAAAGTTTGACAATTTTTAAAGTCAAAACATGTTTTTCTCTGCGGGGTGTGGTGGGAAGCGGAATAGTTCAAATAGGACATATTTTGCATGATCTTAAAGATAATACCTGAGATTTTTTTGTAAAAAAAATTTTTTATTCAATTTAGTTCAAAATTGGCCGAGTTATACTTATTTTAAAATTCGTAATTTTTCTGATTTTATAAGTAGCGCATTTTTTTTGCCGAGTTTATAAGTACTTAATTTTATGTAAATGTTTATTAGTAGTATTTTGTACTCGTATTTCAATATATGAGAATACAATATATACGATATACTTCCAAGAAATGAAAAATAAATCGTAATCAAATTACATTTTTGGAATACTTACGTACCTATTCTATTTACTTGTTATAAAATACAAATATTATGAATTTCTTGAATTCTGATAGATAGTAATTGTTTTAATGAATTTGAACTATAATTGGAAAGAATGAAACATAAAACATTTATTATTTAAAATAAAAGTTTCTTACTCTCTGAAGGTCTATACGATAGAATTATTGTCAATTATATATGATACTTCGTATACGTAAGCGTAATGACATAACTTTCAGATTTTATTGCTATTTGGTAAATTATTTGGATTTATTTATATGAAAAATATGATAATTTTACATGTTTATTTAAATATTGTAGACCTCATTTTTATTATAATTAGAAAAATAAAATTTGATACACATATTGTTAAGATTACAAGCTCTATGTTGGTATTTTGCGCACTTATAGATAAATAAATTTATACTTTTTTGTATTTGGCGTTTATGCGGAACTAAAAGTAGTCTACGCCAAGAAAATATGGCATTGCGGAATAATTGTACGTTTATATTGTAACGTGACGAAATTTATAGTTAAAAAATCAAAATGATTGAACAAGCAATTATCAATTTTGAATTTAGAACAACTTAACTTATTCTGTGATTTTAGGAATAAACTACGTTATGTAAATAAAAAATTAAATTTTGAATAACCAAGCGATTTTTAAAAGTTGCTGGGATTGCATGCACAAGAATAAACAAAACATGGTTAGAAATATAAGTTACATTCAATTTAACTATTGCTCATTTATTGTATACAAGAAGTTTGTAAAATTATACATTTTTATATATCTTAAATATTTTGCGTTTGTCTGTATCTTTACAATATTCATTGCAAGATTTTGAATAAATGGTTATTGGCGGATCGTCAGTTTAATCGCACTTTTGTGCATAAATAGTAATTTTGATATAAAACTTTATTAATAACATAACTCAAAGAATCCTTTATTATACTTTATAAGTGTTGTGTGAACTGGATGACTACTATCCATAGATAAAGGCCGGTGTGTACTCGATAAGCAAACGGTCACTCAGGCTGTCGTAAATTCTGCTTATAGTAAAAAGTATGCATAAAGTATTGGTATATAATTTGCCGAAATATTATATAGATTTATCCGATGAGTTACCAAAATATAGTAGTATAATTTTTTTATATGTAAATGTAAATGAGTATTTGGGCAATAGGGAGTGTTTATATTAAGTATTTGATGCGTGATCGTCTAGTGAACTAACTCAGGCACTGGGTCGATGTCTCTCACGGGCGGGCTATGGCTACCTCAACTACGTCTACGGTTACGTCTATACGTTGAAACGAACGACGCACGTAGCGGCGAATGCACGCCAGCAGAGTGTGTTATTAATGTACGGCTGACAGACTCTACGATGAAGATAATCACCAAAATAAGACTAGTAAACTTTGACGACTACCCCGACTTCTCACCCTGCATGGGAACTTAAGGGGGGAAATACATGTAACGACCTAAAAAAATAAGGTTTTTTAGGATTTTTTTTTGGCTGAATGAAACAAGCTACAATGCTGTAATTTCTTTTATTCTATGTGACATATAATCAACTACACTTATGAATTTTTTTAACTTTCCGAAACCAATCTTAATTGATGTCGCGTCCGCCTTGCCCGGTCGTATGGCGGGAATTCCTGGAGCCGGAAAATTTTTTTTTTTTTTGCTTTTAGTCACTGATCATGATTCTCTGATGTATTTTGTTCTATATGAACCTTTAAAACTACAAAAAATGGATATTTTATCATTTTAACTCATTGTGGAAAAAAAAGGTCAAATTTTCAGCATTTTTTTTTTACTTTAGACACTCCTAAAAATAATTTACTGTTAATATTTTCGTTATATTAAAGGTTCATATAGAATAAAATTATATTTTCTTTCAAGCACACAAAGTTTCAACTTATTTGTATAAAAATTGCTCGACTTATCACACTCGCCATTTATAAAAACACCAATTCGAGAAAAACTCATTTAAAGTCGCCGGTTAGCCAAAGCAGCTACCGAGGCGCAAATAGAAAAATGCCTTTTTCTCGGTAAATACATTTCTGATTAGTTAGATATTTTGCTGGATAAATCTTCGATGTATAAGCAATTAATTTATGTAAAAAAAAAATCGAAAAGAATATTTTTTTTTACATGTATTTCACCCCTTAAGTAACTTAGTAACGTTACATGAAAACAAAGATTACATATACCTATAAATTCAGGAGTGTGAAAAGAATCTACAATATCAGCAAAACAAGAGAAAATATTTTAACCAGTAAGATTACAATTCCGCTACCCTTGCTAAAGAATACTTGCTGAAAATGATATCATAATTTTCTGCACCTAATAATATTAACTCAAAAATAGTAGCTTATAAATAATTGCCCTGCATTGGGTAGTAAATTAAATTAATTAATTAATTAATTAATTAATTAACTAAATTCTTGAGCTTGTGCGTAAAACTAAAACTGAAACGACAATCTGAATGAGACTTAATAGTTAAATTTACATAATTGGAATAGGCTGCTTATAGATACTATCTGTAAACGCATATATTAATAAAATATTATTTACATATAGCTATGAAATTTAAAAAAATGTTTACAAAAACAAACATTATGTAATAAATATTTTTAACAGTATTTACGTATAAAAATGCAATAGCTTTTTTTTTAGTTTATATATATATATATATATATATATATATATATATATATATACACATACGTTTTAGGCTTTTGTTAGTTAACCAGGGGCTATTTATTATGAAATGTAAGTTGGGACAAGACAAACATCCATGTCCCAAGCGGGATTTGAACCCAGGCCCGCATGGATGACGAGCGGTATCAGGCAGACGCATTAAACCGCTTCTGTGTACACAAACAAATTGTTCGCGGCCCCTTATTGCGTGCGCTCCAATTTAGATTTGTGCATAATATTTTCAAATGTTCTTAAACACAATTTTTGCGACAAACTATTTACTAAAGTCTTTACATCTACACTTAGTATTTTATCACTGTTCACATCCCAATTCTTAATCAAACGCCCACAAACGCAAATTGCTCTGTCTTGTTATTTTAGTTAATAATTTTTTTTTTTTTTATTTTTTTAAAGAGAGCACTATTGTTTGTAAGTTCATAGAAAATAGAATTAACAAATAATTAATTTCATATGTAAAATATATATTTAAAAATAGTATTAAAAACAAATATAATTTTTATAATTCTAAAGATATTCTAAAATAAAATAACAAAATAAATGTTTATTCCCCGATTATTTTTTCAATTATTTTTGCACACTATTCTTTAGATTGGGATTATGGTTTTGAGTTTTTGCATTCGGCCAGGACCATCTCTGGAAAAGTAAATTTTAAAATCATTAATAAGAATTTATATAGTATTTAAGTTATTTTAAAATATATAAAAATTGCAGGTTTTGCGAAAATTATTTCATCAATTATTTGAATTATGAATATTTTTTTGAATATGATTTAAATTTGTAATATATACTGACTTATCATTAAATAGGTATTTTTAATTACATATCAGATGCACATAAAATTACGAAATTATTAATATGTTCTTATTTTTCATATAACTAACATTATGTAGCAAAAGTTGGTGTTAGTCAGTTAAGATGGTTCGGACATGTTGAGCGAATGTCTAATGTACGTTTGGTTAAAAAGATTTATTTGAATGATTTTGATGGTTTACCTTTGCGTGGACGTCCAATGAGTAGTTGGAGTGATATGATTGAGAGTGTTTTGCGTGAGTGAAAGTTTCCAAGTAGTAGGAATAGAAGAGCATGTATGAGAGGAATTATGAATGTGGATGAAGCGAAAGTTGCTTGTTTGGATAGGAGTGTTTGGAGGCGACTGATTTCGGGATAATGAAAAGAGTTTGTGCCACACCTTTTTGGGTATATGGCGTGATTGTGTATGTATGTATGTATGTATGTATGAAGGAAAAACTATTTACACATTGAATTATATTCTGTTGTTAATTACTAATCAAATTCTAAGCATTATAAAATAAAACAAACGGTTCATATATAATTCTTTGAAATTTTCTATAAAATATTTTTAATGAGAATCAATGGCAAATAAATATTTTATTTGTTTTATGTATCTGTTGGTATTCTATTTCATAGAATTCTATTTTTAAATTATATTAAATTTATAACTATAAAAAAAACTTCCTTTATATTTTAATAAATTTAGTTTGTTTATTAACTGATTTTTAAATGTTAGTTTTTATATTTTATCACATATTGGCCTTAGCTGTTAAGACTATTAGTCAGAAATATGGCTGAAAAAATCATGATTTTTTAAAAAAATCAAAAAAATCGGATTTTTTTTATTTAAATCGGATTTTTTTTATTTAAATCAGATTTTTTTGATTTTTTTCAATTTTATGTGCACTGTTCATTAAATAATCGGATTTTTTTAATTTAAATCGGATTTTTTTTATTTAAATCAGATTTTTTAGATTTTTTCAATTTTATGTGCACTGTTTATTAAATAATTAATCGGATTTTTTTTTATTTAAATCGGATTTTTTTGATTTAAATTAGATTTTTTTGATTTTTTCAATTTTATGTGCACTCTTCATTAAATAATTAATTGATTCTTACTTGTATTACAAGTAAAACTGAAAATTCATAAAACAATCCCATCTCAATACCCTGTATCGCCGTAATTACCAGTTTTGAATTAAGCGGTGAGACGTTCGCGCCATCATCGCTACATCTGTACGGATTGTTAAATGAGAATGATATTTTATTTTGTTAGATTGCGTTATTATATTTTATCAAAATCAGATCATACTATTTTATTTCACTGTGTAAAGAATAAAATATTTGTTTCTTCACAATAACATTTACTTTATTAAATCCTTACCGCTTATTTAAAGAGCAAAATGTATTGCTATATATTATATATATATATATATATATATATTATTATATATTATATATATATATATATATATATATACATATATATATATATATATATATATTATACCGGGTGTCTACTTTTTTTTTGTTACATAGGGAATACAATGCTAAAATTTTCATTTGGTGATAAATTTTCCCCTAATTATTATAGAACAAAAGTACAAATACAAAAGTTGTTTAGAATTCAAAAATGCATCAAATGATGCCAAATTTATCAATATAGGATGTTCCGATCAAGAATTAGAAGCAAATTAAAATTTCCATTTTTGCGCTCTTTACATCAAAGTGCCATGGAAATTAAACAAATAATTTCATTTCTTCTGGAGTTTGAGTTTGACAGATCGTATTTATTTTATTGTTACGTTCTGTATTATTATCATTATTATTGAAAATAATGAATAAACTTAAGGTAAATGAAAAAGTTCAGTGCGTAAAATGGTATTTTACTGGAAATTCGATACGACGAGTAAGAGATTTATTCAGCGCTTTCTTTGAAAACCGTCCCATACCTTCCGCTATGACTATTCGTAGGATAATTAAACAATTCGAAGAAACTGGAAGTGTGTTAAAACGTTGTAAAAATTGTAGAAAAATCAACGCAGAAGATCAGGAGGAGAATTTAAATCAAAATGCAATTAAAGAAAATACATTGAATATACTTTTGTGTGTAACGGAAAACCCAAATGTTAGTGTGCGTCAACTTGGTGCTGAATTAAATTTGCATCCTTCAACAATACATAAGGTACTAAAAAATGAAAAATATCATTCTTATAAATATTCCACGCACCAAGAGATATTTGAAGCGGATAAAATGGCTAGAAGCGAATTTAGTAACATTATTATGGAAAAATCCAATTTAGACAGAAACTTCTTGAAATCTATTTGTTTTACTGACGAGTCTACGTTTACTTTACACGGCGAACCTAATACACAAAACTTTAGAATATGGAGCCAAACAAATCCTCATTTAATGGTAGCAACACGTACCCAATATCCAGAAAAAGTTAATGTATGGGCTGGAATTTTTGGCAGGTGTATAATTGGGCCATTTTTTATTGAAAATAATTTAAACAACGAAAAATATTTGGATATGTTGCAAAATCATATTGGTCCGCAGTTAGAAGAGTGTGCAACTCAAGATAATGTTGTCTGGTATCAACAAGACGGATGTCCGGCACATTACAGCTGCAACATTAAATTATATTTGGATCAATGTTTTCCAAATTCATGGATTGGTAGAGGTGGTCCAATTAATTGGCCAGCTAGATCGCCCGATTTAGCACCGTGCGATTTCTTTTTATGGCCATATTTGAAGGAGAAAATTTATAAACGACATATCAAAAATCTTGTTGATTTGAAAAATGCCATTGTTGAAGAGTGCAATAATATAACACAAACACAATTAAGCTCTGTACGTCACGAATTTTATAACAGATTAGGTTATTGTTTGGCAGTTAATGGCGATTTATTTGAACATTTAATTTAAATTGTTAGTTTCGTTTTTGTTCTCCTATATCTTGTATTCATGAATTTTTCTGATTTATAGGTATATTGAATATTGTAATAAATAAAGAAAGTTTTACGGAGTTCAGCTATTTACTATTTATTAAACTCTTATCCGACGTTTCACTGCACAACTTACAGCATCCTCAGGGATAAGTTTAAATTATTATAATAAATATATTAGGCATAATGCCAGTCATCTAATTCAAATGTATTGTTTTTATAACTTGAAGTTAATAAATAAATTAAACAATTACTTAAAATTATAATGGAGACATTCACAATTTAAAACCACAGCTAGTACGTAGTGTACAGCCGAGTAAAATACCCTTTCATTGTAATAAATAATAAATACTTAATACTTTTTATACTTAATAGCTTTTCATTTACATTAAGTTTATTCATTATTTTCAATAATAATAATAATAATAATAATAATAATAATAATAATAATAATACAGAACGTAACAATAAAATAAATACGATCTGTCAAACTCAAACTCCAGAAGAAATGAAATTATTTGTTTAATTTCCATGGCACTTTGATGTAAAGAGCGCAAAAATGGAAATTTTAATTTGCTTCTAATTCTTGATCGGAACATCCTATATTGATAAATTTGGCATCATTTGATGCATTTTTGAATTCTAAACAACTTTTGTATTTGTACTTTTGTTCTATAATAATTAGGGGAAAATTTATCACCAAATGAAAATTTTAGCATTGTATTCCCTATGTAACAAAAAAAAAGTAGACACCCGGTATATTATTATATATTATATATATATATATATATATTTGCTATATATTTTTTGAAAACAACATCTTATAGAAAATTTTTCGCCCAATCTGATGGTTGGGTAGACGCACTTTTTATTTCTTTGCATAATTTCAAAAATCCACTTTTTCCAAAAAAAATTGAAAAATTTAAATTTAATTATTTTTTAACTTTATCTGATCATATCTCGCTTACTAGATAAATTATTAGCATTTTTTTTTTATTTTATTTACTAATTATTTCTGTGTATGAAATAAATTAATAATATAGTTATTAATTAACAAAAAATAAATAAACAAATTAGTGAGTAAGATTTTTTTTCAATATGAAGGCAAATTTTTCTTACAGTTAGAAACTTTTCGGCCTTAAGAAATAAGTAGGTACAATATGCGACAAAATTTTAGAATAATAATGTCTAAAGAAACTTTTTTAAGTTAATTACTAGATATTAATTTTTCGTAAATTAATCGTTACTAAAATTGTCCTTTGATTTTATTTTGTTGTACATGCTCTATCCATGTAATATATGCATTGTACGCATTCACATTGATTAAGTTTATTATTTCTATATTTGAAAGTAATAATAATTTTATTACAAAATTACGCTTATTCGTTTACGATTTACTTACGAGAAATTTTAAGCTGCATTGTGCTTCATTATATTAATATTTTTTTAATTTTGAAGAATAGCTTTACTAACTTTTTCGAGAAGTTAGCGAAGCCATTAATATTTTTTCAAAATACAGCGCGACAAATTTATTGATTTCACGACTAAATTACGACAATTTTTCGAAAAATAATATTTGTTAATACATCGCATATACATTAATAAAAATAAAATAATATGTCGGCAGCTAACTCAATGTCAATTATTATCAAATATCAAAGTAATATTAAATTTCTAAAACAATTTGTTATTTAATATGATATTTTGCTAAGAATTAAATAGGTCTAATTACAAATTTCTAACTATTGTTTACGAACTTGTGTATTTGGATTCACAGTATAGATAAAATTATTATTTAATTAATATTTAAATCATTTGATTTGTATTTGATTTAAAAATTATGACAATTTGATTGTTCAATAGTTTTAAAATTTATGTTATACTAACATTGAACTGAATATTTAGAATTCGTTGAAGAAGCTTGACTCAACGAAAAATCCAAATAAAATCAAATATTGTATTTGTAAATATTTCATTTATTTTAAGATAATTTAATACAAAATATGGTTCACTAAAGTAAATGATGTAGGTACTACAATAAAATAAATATAATGTATTATAAATTTTTCTTTAATAGTAAGTTGTATTTACATTTCTGTCTAAAATTGAATGAATTAAATTACTTCATATATCAAAAATTTATTCTGATATAACTAAATTTATAAAATTATAAATAAATTAGTGAATAAATAAATAAATAAATAAATATAGTGGCAGTTGTCATAAGTGGTCACTTCACTCCCAAAATCTGCATGGTACCTGAAAGTTACATTTTAAAAAATTCGGTATTACTTTAACCCAAAAATTATTCTACATGGGGCCATACTTTTTAGAAGTTGAGTTACTGTTGTACAAAAGATAGCCTGTACCGTTTAAATGCAAGGTGATTTAGTCGTCAGAGTCCCCCAAGTTTTGTCTATAAAATTGTAAATTATTTACAGTTTGTCTTGAAAATTTTTGTGCATATACTTTCAGCAGTTTCAAATATATAAAACAGAACCTGGTAATAGTCGATGTTGGAAAATTATCTCCTTTAACATCTAAGCCTCCTGAATGCTGTGTGATGATGTTTTCCATTGTCTCTACATTCTTAACAATTTCTGGATACAACCGCGTACATTGTAATAACTAAATCGGAGTTTTGAGAAAGGATCAAACTTATCGCTGGAGAGTAGATCCTATTTTGCATTGATGAAGATGCATGTACTTAGATTTATACGACAAACTATTGGTAGATGACAATTTTATAGACAAACGTTTGGGTCGTCTAGCAAGTGAAAATGAAATTAGAATCATTCAATTTATGCGTATTTGAAAAATATTGCAACAAGCAATATGTTTTATTTTGCAAATTTTTTTACACATTCTTATATTGAAACTTCAAAGGCCGGTTGCATAAAACATTGTTATATAATAGTATGATGTTAAATGTTAAATCTTATTTGCTTCTATGCTATTTGGCATATGCACAGAAAATAAAAATATTTTTCTATTTTATATACATTAAGCATTTTAAAATTTTATAATAAAATCATATACATTGGTGGTGTCTACCCAGTTTGTGAAATTAGTGTACGTGAAAAATGTCGTGCAGATTAGGTTAGGTTACTCTATTCTCCATATCAGCTAAGCTTTGAATTTACATGTTATTATAAATGCTATATGAGTGTATGCTATTATTTAGTAGTTAATCATGTACATTATTTGCAAAAACAAATCTACTATTTGCATTTGCTTATACATATCTTCGAAAAAACAAATTAAATAATTCATTTTGGTCACATTAAATAATTTTGAGATTTACTTTGTATTTTGTATTATTCTAATAGCTTTGTAGCACTATAGAGTCTTTTTTTTAATATATGTGTTTTTCAATTTATTAAAAAATACAAAGGATTCTAAGATATTATAGTACTAGCTTATACAATAATATAGAATATCAGCATTAGAATTTTCTTTTCTTTCACTATTTAAAATCGCTATCGAAATAACAAAATTTATAAATAGAGAATTTTCAAATTGTTGCAAATACAGTAGGTATAATAATTAATCAGAGATGGTTTTGTATGCTTAGTTATTTCTTTAATGATTAACTGTAAAAAATTTTATTCTAATTGCTTTGAACTCGACTATTAAGAAGATAACTAGGTGTTTCCTAGAAATGTAGACTGAAGTTCAATTTAATATAAACTAGTATTAAAATGCAATTATGAAAAATGTATTAATATATTATTATATTAGATTGTTGTAATTACGACGTAGAATAAAAATGTAACGGACTTTAATGACTCCATTTTGCCAAGTAACATCAATAATTTTGTATAGTTGATCCTGCAAATTATTGTACAATATTTTCGTCAATTTTGTCTACAATATTGATTGATGCTCTCCAGTTCTGGGCATATTTGTGTCTTTTTTTTGCAATTATGTAGAAGTGTTTCATTTAATTGAAATTGTGTTTTACAGTTTTCGAGATTCCAATGGCAATTGAAAAAATTCATTTTGTTTTTTTTTGTTTCTAATATTGGAAAAATGAATTTTTCTTATATATAAAAATCCTTTCGGATAACGCAAACATTTATAATTCTAATGGAAAATACAAGGAGTTATACCTAGTGAAATATCTAAAAATAGCGCTTATTTCTATAAATCTAGTCGCCGAATTGACTCCATTACTGCTCTGATCAATAAATGTGCCACTCTAGCCATTGGGTGGTCAGTATATAACAACAGTCGCAGTCGAGAACGCAAATATAGGTCTAGTGCAGATTAGCACGCTAAAATAACACATTTTCATATGTAACACGCGAACATGTTTTGTTTTATTTATTTTTTTTTTGTTTTTTTTATTTCGTTCTCTTTCAACTTAATTTCATTAAAAGAATTTTAGTTTTTTGTTTATAAAATATTTACTGTCTCATATAGAGATGAACTATTATGATGCACAAATTAATCAAGTTGTAATCAATTAAGTAATCTGCTTTAACTGGTATTAAAAACAACTACTAATAATATTTGTATTTGTTTGCAATTATTGAAAATGCAGGCAAATAGATAATAAGAAGGGCATGAAACCGGTTAAAAACCGGTTTATTAAACCGATAAATCTATATTTCTGTAAATATTTTGCGAACGTTAACGTAACTTTAACCAATGTTTTAAAAAAATTTAAAACCTACCTACCGTTTATATTTTATTAATGCGATATTTTTACGCCTATACAGGGTGTAACAGAATAACTATTCCTAATTTTTAGAAATGATAGAGTGCACTTAGAGAAACATTTTTTATTAATAAACTAGTGTCCTAAAATTTCTCGGTGTCAAGATACACTAGATATCGTTAAAAACAATTTTAATTATTACAACGTCAAAGAGTAGTTAAGTTAAGGAACATTTTATTAGAAATAATAGTGCATTAAACTTTATAAAAATTGTTCAAAGTTGCGACCACCATTTTCAATACACAAGTTGTAACGATGTACAGGGTGGGCAAATGTGGACGTTTTCATAGGGGAACTCGGAAACTATAAGAGATATGGAAAAATGTACCGCGCTTGTTCAATCGCTTTTTTTGAGAGAAACTCAATTATGAAAACAAAAATTAGCTATCGTCTTTTGTTTTCGAGTTATGGCGAAAAGTTCGCTTTTTCCGTATTTTGATAAATGGCGATATCTCGATGGTTTTTTAAATTAGATGAAAATAATTTTCACATTCTTAAGGCACTTTTTTGAGTAGAATGAAATGGTCTTAACGGATATTATAAATCTCCGTTAATTCTCGGGTTATAACATAAAGTTGTGTTTTTTTACAATCGACTGCCGAAAAAAAAAATAAAAATTTCCGGACAATAGTTTATTAATAAAAAATGTTTCTTTATGTGCCCTCTATTATTTCTGAAAATTAGGAATAGTTATTCTGTTACACCCTGTATAGTATACAAGTAACGTATTTGCTCCACTCTTTCTTCACCTATACTGTATTATTTCACGGATATATTATACAATATGTTTAAGAAAATTATATAGAATGTGCTTTATTGTATACAATGTATTTTGTAAGAATTATATATGCCCGAAATGTAAAATATATATATAATATATGATTTATTTTTGTACAGGATGTTGAAATTTAAATTTGTTACTATTGTTATCTGGAGAACTAGAAAAGCTACGAGATTAGTTAAATTAGCAAAGAAGTACAAATATACACATATTTCCATAAATTCAGCAAAACCAATTCAACCAGCGTTTCCCGAAATGTGATATTATACAAGTTTCTTATTTTAAATGAGAGTATATGTTTTTTTATTTAACTATTCGGAAAAGCATTTTATTTTGATTTTTAATGATATAATCGGCCTGATTCTTTAACGAAGTTGCTAAGTTTTAGCAACGTTGCTAACAACATTAGCCAATAGAAACAAATATAACAGTTCTCATTTTAATTTTTTATTTAATGTCAGCTAATATGATAGGCTAATGTTGTTAGCAACATTGCTAAAATTTAGCGACTTTGTTAGAGAATCAGGCCAAATAATTAGTTTTTAAAGTGGGAATTGCGAAAAATGTTAGGAGGTCGCAGAAAATTTGGTATATTTTCAGTTTTTTAAACTATTTTATAAAGTATAAATATTCGTATTCATGGCGATAAAAAATATTAAAAATAAAAAATTATGTGAAAATATTTATTTGTTAGTCTATTTTTTTGTATGTGTTTTTTTTTAATTAACACGTATTTTATTTTTTCCTTTTTTTCTTTCAATATTTTATAGTGTTTCACCAAGATATTACGAATAATTCTATTAATTTTATTTCATTTTTAGTTTTATTTCTATATTTTTTTCAAAGATCTACCAACGATAGGTTATTAATTTTTATTATAAAATATGAATTTGACACTAAAAATATATGTTAATAATGAAAATTATGAGTATTTTATTTTAATTAGACAAATAAATGACCTTTTTTGAATTTTAAATTACTAATTGAACAGTTAAATCGAATTTCAAATTTAATTGTTTGGTTCTGTTGAGTCTTCTGGAATCATTCTCGTTATTTAGTAGGTTGATTGCTAACTTATTAGCATGCTAGCTTAGCTTTTCTTCATAACTTTTTCTATACTTTTCGGTTTTATTTAACGAACTTGATATTGAAATCTTTATGTATGTATGATATAATTACTTACATACCATATTACCGTACCGTACATACATATTTTGTGTTCTCTGTATAATGTTCACATTAGATTGTTTTGCGCATTCCCGCAGTTCACTATCGTACATTTATATTGGAATGAGGATAGTTTTGTAGAGGAGTAATTTAATTTGTAAAGACAATATTGTGATTTACGATTAAGCATCCACTACATTTTTCTGATTTTTAAGTTTGAGTTATTATTTTTTGCAATTATGTGATTTCGCCAGGTTAGTCTCTTGTCCGAATGCATTCCAGAATATTTTGCGTCGTCTCTGGTTGGAATGATTTTGTTATACATTTATACTTGTTGGTATACTACTTGTCATGCTGTGAAGGTGATATGTATTGATTTATTTTTATGTGCCACTTTTCAGCCCATTTTTATGTTTTATTTAAAGCTTTTTGTAATTGTTTTGATGCTTCTTCTGGATTTTTATGGGATGCGATAAGAGCCGTGTCATCTGCGTGAGTGGTGTTTGTAACATTTTGTGTACAAGACAAATCTGCAGTATACAGTAAATATAATATATGCGCTCCCCAGCGGGACACTTGCTGTTATAAGGTATTGTTTTGATATACTTCCATCATAGCATACATGGAAATATCTTTTACTTAAGTAAGATTTTACTTACTGTATAATATTGTTGCGGTAGTTTTTATTTGATTTTATATAGCAGACCAGTGTGCCCTAACTCGATCGAATGCTTGACTTACGTCAATAAATGTTGGCGACGATTGAATGTGGGAAAATTTTGCGGATCGTGGGAATTTTTTACTGATAAGGATTCTTTTGATGTATGTCGTCAACGCACAGGTGCTAATTAGTCTTTGCACACTTCAATTCCATTTAATTATCGATTGATTGAATATTGATTAATTATCAATTATTACCGTATAATTTTTAGATATGCTGTAGATGGCGCTGTAATCGCAAGAAATCTGTCGAGAATCGAAAAATTTTTTTCGGACAAAATGTACGTAGTTTTTATCGTAGAATCAGAATCTGTGATAAAAAATAAAAGTTCCTACTTAAGATTTCAAAGTTGCCCCCCGCCTCGCCCACAGGGGGTTGGGAGGGTGGCGGAAATTCAATACTAACTGATGCCCTTCTTTGAGATATTAAAGTTTAGATTCGGCAAATTTTTCTGTTCGATGCGTATTTTTCGAAATATAACAAATTCCAGGTTAAATGAATCACCCGGTATATATATATATATATATATATATATATATATATATATATATATATATATATATGGAAAAAATTTGATGGGAGAAGCAGCCAAGGTTGTTTATTTAAATTAATTAAATACTCATTGTTTTATATTTGACGAGCTTTCGACCAACGTTCGGATCTTTTTCAAGTCGCTAAAAAGGACAATGAAGAAAGCCTTTATTAGAAAATTTCAAATAAATATCAATAAATTTCTTATAATTAAATATAATATAATTATGGACTTTTGATCAACTTTTTCCAATATATTTATTTTGTTTGTTTTTACCATAAAGTTAGGTTAATAAACTGTTGTCACGTAGTTATTAATTTCAGTCAATAGATGGCACAGTTGCACAATTTTCTTCTTATTCATTTGTATTCACGAATAATTGTCTGGATTAATTTTGTTTTGTTTTTCTTATTTTGATTATTCTATTTGAATTTTTTAAAATTTGTTTGAACTAGAAAAAACACTTTTTGTGCTATATCATGCTATAGCGCATTGGTTGTTTTTCTGTAACGGTCCTAGAAAAAATTTACACAGCAATAAATACTTTTCCGAATTTTTGGTATATACAGTGACAACAGTTTTTCTTTAAAAAGATTTTTATAGATTTTTGACTTAATAATACATGTTTTTTACAATTACTGTTATATGTTTTGACAAAAATACTCAGAATATTAAGTAAGTACATTTAATTTAAAGTAATTTTACATAATGTGTTATAATTGTAATTGAATTCTTGGTTATATTTAATTATAAGAAATTTATTGATATTTATTTGAAATTTTCTAATAAAGGCTTTCTTCATTGTCCTTTTTAGCGACTTGAAAAAGATCCGAACGTTGGTCGAAAGCTCGTCAAATATAAAACAATGAGTATTTAATTAATTTAAATAAACAACCTTGGCTGCTTCTCCCATCAAATTTTTTCCATATAATATTTCCAGCCACGAAACAAAATTGATATACTTTATATATATATATATACCGGGTGTCTACTTTTTTTTTGTTACATAGGGAATACAATGCTAAAATTTTCATTTGGTGATAAATTTTCCCCTAATTATTATAGAACAAAAGTACAAATACAAAAGTTGTTTAGAATTCAAAAATGCATCAAATGATGCCAAATTTATCAATATAGGATGTTCTGATCAAGAATTAGAAGCAAATTAAAATTTCCATTTTTGCGCTGTCAAACTCAAACTCCAGAAGAAATGAAATTATTTGTTTAATTTCCATGGCACTTTGATGTAAAGAGCGCAAAAATGGAAATTTTAATTTGCTTCTAATTCTTGATCGGAACATCCTATATTGATAAATTTGGCATCATTTGATGCATTTTTGAATTCTAAACAACTTTTGTATTTGTACTTTTGTTCTATAATAATTAGGGGAAAATTTATCACCAAATGAAAATTTTAGCATTGTATTCCCTATGTAACAAAAAAAAAGTAGACACCCGGTATATATATATATATATATATATATATATATATATATATATGTACATTTATAAATACGTACATGCGTATATTAATAAATACTTACATACATACATATGTACATTGAGGCATACTGTATAATTAATAAATACAAAAAAAAAATGTAAATAACTTTAACATTATTTTGTACTAAGTGCGTGATTTAATTGCAACGATAATTTAAAAAGAGCGTCATCTATGAAAATTAATATTCAAGAAAATAATAGAAATGTAGAAAATAATACTCGTATAGATTCCAATTTGTCAATGTTACTAAAAACAATATAAAGAACGTGAATGGAATTTATTTAAGTATATATAGTTAAGTATATTTAACTAGATATAGTTAAGTAAATAGTTACTTTCTATAAGCTTGTGCTTGACGTTTTTGCATAAATATTTGGTAATATAAAATAAAATATAAACCGCATCGTAACTCAATATTTTTCTTCAGACATAATAGTTTTGTAATAAGCAAATTATTTTAAGAATTTGACGCACTTTAATTTCAATAAACATCCTAACAAAATTGTGAACGATGAGATTCAATTACATTATTATTTATCATAAAAAATTTTTTTGTTTTCTTTGAAGAATTTAAATTAAAATTAGTAACATTTTGACAATTGTTTTTAATTAATTTAAAAACAATTTAAATCAGAGGTTCCCAATCTTTTTCGGTTTGCGGCACCCTAGATAATCGGATTTTTTCCGCGGCGCCCTTAATACATCAGATTTTTTTCTAAATTTTTGATTTTTTTGAAAACTTGGAAAACTTTTCTTTTTAAAAGCGATTACCCATTTAACAGCGAAAAATTTAAAAACACACTTACTATTTTTCTTGGGATAATATAAAATATCTAATTTCAACTGTTTCGGTAATATCCATTAGTTGAAAAATAAATTAAGCACGAATTTTAAATTCACAAACAATTTATTGAACGTCCATTGATGATTAACAGTAAGCTTTAGTGGGGAAGCCGTGCTTGCGCACTAGCCGTTTAAAAAGATGCGGATTGGAAAGAAAACAATGAAAGACTCGAAAGTTGCTAAATTTTTGTAATTTTGTCAGCATACACGATTGTTAGCGCAAAAATTCGAGAATTGGAAATTCCAAGAAAATTGCCGAATTGTTTAATTGAATATTTCGCGGCGCCCTTATGACGGCACCGCGGCGCCCCGGGGAGCCGCGGCGCACACTTTGGGAATCACTGATTTAAATCATTAATTAGTTTAATTTAATCTTTAAAAAATATCAAATGTATGTGATTTAAGTCTTATCGGAAATTATAAATAGATAACAGGAGAACCAAGTTTAGCTTGTTTAAAAGGAAGTGAGTTCATTAAATAGTTATATTTATATGTTTATTTAATAATAAAAAAAAAAAGCAAAAGCATAGACGGAAAAAGACTGCTGTGGAAATGAGATTTTTACGTGGGGTATGTGATGTAAATAGGAGAGATCGGGTACGAAATAGATTAGTGTATGATGAGTGTGAAATTGAAAAAAATGTTGTAGCAAAAGTTGGTGTTAGTCAGTTAAGATGGTTCGGACATGTTGAGCGAATGTCTAATGAACGTTTGGTTAAAAAGATTTATTTGAATGATTTTGCTGGTATACGTTTGCGTGGATGTCCGATGAGTAGTTGGAGTGGTATGATTGAGAGTGTTTTGCGTGAGCGAAAGTTTCCAAGTAGTAGGAATAAAAGAGCATGTACGAGAGGAATTATGAATGTGGATGAAGCGAAAGTTGCTTGTTTGGATAGGAATGTTTGGAGGCGACTGATTTCGGGATGATGAAAAGAGTTTGTGCCACACCCTTTTGGGTATATGGCGTGATTGTGTATGTGTGTATGTATGTATGTACTAATTAATTATTAATTAATTTCAATATATGTTCAATATATGTGTGTTTGTGCGAGTTTGACACATTAATGTGTCAATGTGTAATATATGAAATCTGATTGAGCGAGGAAAAAACTTCATTAAAATGTGAGACTATAGTTTTAGATCATCAATGAGTTACAATGTTGATTTTTTACCCGTAATGTGTCAGAATCATTCCTTTAATATGTCAACTATATTAAATCGGTTGAATCGGAAAAAGCTGCGCTATAAATAATAAGATATTACTAATTAGAATTATTAACTAATTAGAAAATATATTTAATTACTGCGCCGATTTTTTGTAACTCTAATGATGTTGTTAAATAACAAAGAAAGGGATGCATTACGCAAATATTTACACACATACAGGAAGTTTGATTATTTTGTTAGTTTTGTTAACGTCCAGTGCAAAACTACTGTATTTTGAAGTGCAGTAGTCGATCATTTGGTGTGAAAAGTTGATTTTTTAAAGGGTAGGTTTACATTCATAATTCCTCTCATACATGCTCTTTTGTTCCTACTACTTGGAAACTTTCGCTCACGCAAAACACTCTCAATCATACCACTCCAACTACTCATCGGACGTCCACGCAAACGTATACCATCAAAATCATTCAAATAAATCTTTTTAACCAAACGTTCATTAGACATTCGCTCAACTTGTCCGAACGGGGCAACTTTTGCTACAACATTTTTTTAAATTTCACACTCATCATACACTAGTAATTAATCAGTAATTAATTAGTAATTAATTAGTAATTAATTAGTAATTAATTAGTAATTAATTAGTAGTATGGTATGTGAGGAGTTTATATTTTTTTTTTGCGGTCAAGCTAGCACAACCCCTTGTATTTTTTAAAAAACAAGGGTAATAAATTTGCCTTTTGCGTAATAAATTAGTAATAAATGAGTACTAAATTTTCTGATAAATTTATATTTTTTTTTCGTAATTTTTTTTGTGGTTGTGCTAGCTTGACTGTTAAGCTAGCACAACTTTTTGTATTTTTTAAAAAACAAGAGTAATAATTTTTTTTACGTAATAAATTAGTAATAAATGAGTACTAAATTTTCTGATAGATTTCGGTTGATTGTGCTAAAATGGTTGTTCCAGCTTCACGTATCTTTTTCTTTTTGTGTTTTTATGCCCAACATTTGCTATCATACATTAATGTAGGTACTAAAACAGCGTTTTATATACTCAAACGGGCTTCTTTAGAAACATTTACGTTTGTGGAAAAAGTATCCAAAGCACCCAAATCTCACAACCACCATTAACTCCTCTTTTAATCTTTTGATCAAAGCGCTCATGCTTAGACAATTAACTACCCAAATACACAAATTCATCTACGTACTCTAAACGTGCACTATCAACAGATAGATTATATTCAGTTGTCAAGTCACTCTTTTCAAAAACTCATATCTTTACCAGCAACATTAATTCTAACAATCAGCCTTCTCAGTTGCTCTTCAGCATACGCTAAAGCAGATACAACACAACCATCTACATGTCACAAAATTTGGTATCCGGAAATATTCCGATATACTCTACAAAGGAAATATATTTGAAAATTATATTTTATTTGATTATAAAACGGAGAATTAAATATGAAATTGAAACAAAAAATAAATATGAAATTAAAATAATACATTGATATTTATTTATAATACTTGATTTCATATTTATATCATAATAATTAGTTCCTGTAATTTCTAAACGGAACATAGGAATATTCGAGAAACTGATTTAACAATTTTTACTTGAAGAAAATGATTATTTAAGTATATTATAGGATAACTAACTTTTATTTTTATAATTTTGAGTGAATAAAAAAATCGATCATTCTATCAACATTATGATGTTATATATATTTGTTACTACATATAACAACACATTTATATATATATATATATATATATATATATGTATATATATATACCGGGTGTTCGTTCGTTAAGTTCGTATGGGAGTTTAACATGTAATTTCGATAAATTGCGATATACTACTTTCTCGAGTAAAATTCGAAGAAATACTTAGAATACTTTTCGATAGGGCATAAAAGGTTCTATTATTTGGTTTTAGTTTTAATTTGCTAGCATGTGCCGTTTGGCCGTTTTTTTTCAAAAACTATGAGGTGTAGGAAAATAAGCATGACATGGAAGATTGCGGAATAATGAGTACGATAATTGAGTGAAGAAACCATTATTCTACGATGCATCGTTTAGTAGAAAAACTGAATTCTAAAATGTTTTTTAGAATTTTCAATAATTTTTCCTGCAGAATCAGTATGAATTAGAGAAAAAAGTTACTTAGCTATTATATAGCTAAATTTTTTCTCTATTTTACTGATTTTTTTCAGATTTTTTTGAGCAAATTTTGAAAAAAGTTTTATTTTATTTATATATATATATATATATATATATATATATATATATATATATTTATATATTTATATATTTATATATTTATATATATATATATATATATATATATATATATATATATTTATATGAGTTCAAGGAATTAAGGTCAAAAATTTAAAAAAACACGAAATTTTCTGGGTTAAACTAGGTATTGGGGGACACAGAATTATATGAATTTCCGGTTTTACTGGAAATGATGTCATCTTTTGAATTTTAAATAGAACATCAAGTTTTGTATATTTATTGTTTGCATGTATCACTGAAATATAGTAATAACTGGAATGTGCACTGCCTATGTGTTCTAGTAGCGCCAATGCGAGCCGAGAGAGATAGGAGATACGGGGATCTCTATCACTGTCTTACACTTCTGCGCATTTGAAATTTAAATGCGATTTCTTGCGGTAGAAATGCGACAATCTTATGTTGTTTCATATTAAATTCCTCTATAAAAAGTATTTTTATCATTTTTGATATATTAATTTGACTAAGTTATCATGTAGTAGCAATGCTACGCCAATAGAAACTCTTTGAACGGACTATACGACAAAGACGCGAATTCCTGTATCTCCTATCTCTCTCGGCTCGCATTTGAGCGGCCTGTGCGCGTTCCAGTTATTACTATATTTCAGTGGCATATATGCTCATTTATATATATATATATATATATATATATATATATATATATATAGTATATATATATATATAGTATATATAGTATATATAGTATATATATATAGTATCAATATTAATATTAATTATAAATTAATTTGAATTTTAATAAAATATAACAAATTAAAATTTTATATATACAGGGTTTTATATCGCCAGGTTGATATAGGGCAATAACAGCAGAAAAAATTATTAAACATTCTAAAAAACATTTTAAAAAAAATTCTAGCGCCCAAACAACACATGCCAGCAAATTAAAACTAAAACCGAATTATAGAACTTTTTATTACCTATCGAAAAGTATTCTAAGTATTTCTTCGAATTTTACTTCAGAAAGAAGTATTCTGCATATTATCGATATTCCATGTTATTGCCCTATATCAACCTGGCGAACGGACACCCTGTATATATATATATATATATATATATATATATATATATATATATATATATATATATATATATATGTGAACAATGAAATATTTAATTAGCATGTCATTGTCAAAATGCAAGATCATACCGTTGTTTCTTGTTTACAAAATTGTAAATGTTACTTGCGAATAATCAAATGCATTTTAATATATTTATAAATAAATAATTTACTTAAAATAAACATTAGTAGTTGGCCGGTTTACTTGTGGCGTAATCAAACAAGGCGTTCGTTCGGCCGAAGATCGGAAGGTCGTGTGTTCAAATCCCGTGAGGTGATTTAATTATTTAAATTAATTTATAATTAATATTAAATGTTAAACACTTGAATATATTAATATTCCGTACTGAGGGCTACTCGAATGACATTTACTTTCATCTATATATATATATATATATATATATATATATATATATATATATATATATATTATGTAATTTATTATAATATTGTATTGTTAACTTTTAAATTTAAATTCACTAATGATAGTTTTTTGAAACATGAATCATATAATATGAATCAAATATAAATTCCGCAATTGAGTTGACTGTATAATTGAACGCTTGCACACATGTACATACCTATGTACTAGCGTTAAGTTATACAATAAAGAACAGTGTTGGATTCAAAATATTTGCATACCTACTAGCTAACAAACAAACCCGTTGGCACCAAATGACCGTATACAGAAATCTCGAAAAAATCATAAAATAAAAAATTACAAGCATGTGAGTAAATTCGCATATTGACCACTTTGACATTATCAAATAAATACTAATATATATGTACAGAGTGTCATTAAAGGGGGTAGCAGGATAAGCATAGGAAATCGGCCCCAGATGAATTTTGACTTGTCGTAGCTTTTGATCACTTAAAAACTAGTAAAAAACAAGATTCAGATGGTTTTTAAATTTCTAGTCCGTAACGATAACCTCAAAACGGTAAAAACCGGTTTTTTTTTTTTATATAATTGTGAAAAATTTTTTTTTTCATGTAGTTAACTTGTTTTAACCAAATTATTAGTAACAGTATAATATTCTACAGACTTTAGAGTATACATACAATTATTTTCAAGAGTTTTTTACCCGTTTTGACCGTTACAGAATTTTTTAAAACGAAAAAAAACTTTTAAAATGCCATATTTTTTGTATAAAAGTCGTGTTTTCTAAGGTTGTATTTGATGTAGAAAAAAGTCGCAAATACAAAATGTAGCCCTTTTCTTGATGAACACGACTGTCTAAACCGCGGTTAAATATCTTGATCCTATAAGGCGATAAATGAATTTTAGTAAAGGATTGCATATACAGAATGAACCAAAAGTCCCGGAACGGTCAAATATCTTTAAAAATATATTTCCGATCAACAAAATAAAAAACACGTGTTTAATCTTTTTCAAAAAGCTATCCACTGATATCCCACCTGACCCCCTACACCAACCCCCAGGCGGTGGGGGAGTGGTCAACTTTGAAATTTTAAATAGGAACCCCTATTTTTTATTGCAGATTTGGATTCTATGGCTAAAAATACGTATGATTCGTCTAAAACATTTTTTTCTAAAAAACTGAATTTTTGAAAATTTGTCATGGGGGTACCGTTGGAATTTTTTTCAAAATTTGCTCAAAAAAATCTAAAAAAATTCAGTAAAATAGAGAAAAAAATTAGCTATATAATAGCTAAGTAACTTTTTTCTCTACTCATACTCATAAACGCCCATACGAACTTAACGAACGAACACCCGGTATATATATATTATATATTGCAGTATTGTTTAAGCAAATTTATATATTTTTATTATTGCAATTATTATCAGAATAAGTAGATTTCTTAATTAAATTAAATTAAATTATTAAATTTTTCTCGTAACCTTGCAGTGTATCAAAGTGTAATAATAATGTTTGAATTTTTCAGTTAGAAGACCAGCTTAGCTCTAGCTACAAATTAATAATTAATTTGAGCTAAACTTCGGCAGTCTCTTTCTCTCTCAAATTGATTCAGCAGACCTGAGCAGAAAGTCGATTGTGATCGACCGGTAAGTTAATTATTATTAGATTTGAAACAGAATTGATCGTCAAGCAAAAGATACATAAATAGCTTTAAATTTAAATTACGTCTTACTTAAAAACTTTAAGCGATGGGGTTAGTTTAAAATATTATCTGATTCAACACGAAACATAATACTTATAGGATTTAGAAATTTTAATTTTTGTAATTTTTTTTTTTTATTATTTCTATTAAGTGATAAACAGTTTTTATGAATAATTTGCTAGTTAGGTTGCTGAGATTGATTAAAGAATCGTTTTCAAAAACATGTTTTACTTCCGGTTTGTGGAAATGTTTCAATGTGATTTCGGTTCCAATTAGATTAAAATAATTAAAATTTTAGTGAACTGGTAAAAGTGCAGACAAAGTGGTCCATTCCGATTTTTCGATTCAGAGTTATTTTAACAAGATTAAAAGTATATGGGTAAACTCATATATAGACCATTTTGACATTATCGCATTAATGATAAGAAATAGGAATAAAATTTTTATTTTTTCACCAAAAGTTAGCAACACTGTATTTTACTAATATTATATAGGTAATTTATGCAGGCACTAGTGGTATCTCTTGCAAAAATTTAATTAAAATCGAATAAATAATACCCATTCTAAATTTTTAAAAACTTTATTAATTTTTTTCTCAGAACACTATATTATAATAAAATTATAATTTATGTGGGCACCAGGAAAAACTTTTCTGAAAATTTGATCAAAATCGAATAAATAATGTAGCCACAATGAATTTTTAAAAACTTTAGTAATTTTTTTCTTGATAAGGTGGCAACACTGTATTTTGTTAAAATTGCATAATTTATGTAAGCACTAGGAGAATGTTTTGTAAATTTTTTATTAAAAGCAAAATCAAAATAACATGGTCATAATAAATTTTTAAAAATATTAGTAATTTTTTTCTAAGAAAGTTGGCAACACTGTATTTTGTTGAAATTATATAATTTATATGGATACTAGGAAAATATCTTGGGAAAATTTTAGTAAAATCGGTTAAATAAGATGGCCATTATAAATCTTTAAAAATTTTAGCAATTTTTTTCTCGAAAAGTTGGCAACTTTGTATTTTACTAAAATTATATAATTTTTTTATATGCTAGGGCTATCTTCTGTTAAATTTGATTAAAATCTAATAAATAATATGACCATAATAAATTTTTAAAAATTTTAGTAATTTTTTCTCGGAAAATTGGCAACACTGTATTTTAGTAAAATTATATAATTAATGGGAGCACTAGGAAAATCTTTTCTGAAAACTTGATCAAAATCGGATAAATAGTATAGCCACAATAAATTTTTAAAAACTTTAGCATCACTGGAAAAAAATAAAACCACAAATTAACCAAAATAAAAGACAAATTTATCCTGAAAATTTTATTAAAATCGGTGGAACCGTCTAGAAGGAGGTGCGATCACAAAATTTTGACTGACGACCGAGCGAGTTGACGACGCACATCCATACACCCACATAAACTAAGTTCGGATTCGTCTGATCTAGAGGCTATATGAAGGATTTCTATATATTTTTTTTTGTTTTTTGAAAATGTTATAGACACCGTACCGATCGCTATACCAGTTTTTCCTTGCAGTCAAAGTGGTAAAAACAAGGTCCTGAAATCAGTTATAATCAAATTTGTTAATTTTTTTCTAACCAATAGTTGCATTTACGACAAGAAAATGTATATCACTATTATTCATTGATATAAATTAATATATTATCTATTTACTCGCTGTCAAATGTAACTAAAAATATGTTAATTGTTTGCGAAATAATAATAATATAATAAAATGAAATAATTTATATATATAAATTATCTTCTTATATTAATAAATATTGTATTTTTTTACATGAATAATGCAAAAATTAATTAATATATAGTTGTGATTATTATACTATACATATATACCTCAAAAAAATAGATTACTGATGCAAATTCATAATTTTTTCCATTATTAGAAATGAAATGAAAATTTCAAGTTTTTACTGAAATGTATGTTTTGCGTGTTACTAAATGTAATACAGCTGTTTCGGCAATAAATTTTTAAAGATTGAAAGCTCTACTTTTCTATTGCATTTTGCAAAACTATCTTTATAGCAAATATAGTATATACAAAGTTGAATAACAGAGAACAATATTTAATTGAGCTACATATTTAGTAATAGTATATTATTCAACGAGTATATAATGACGATTATTGTTCATGAGGATAAATAATAAATAATAATCATTACACGTGAAATGTATTTTTTTACGACTACATGATAGATAATTGTACTTTTTACTATTAATGAATAACATTTTTAATAATTTCAAATAATTACATCTGAATATTGTGCTAGTCATATCAGACTCGATGATGTTTCACTGGTAATTTAGTGTGTTTGATTATTAAATTTACAAAATTTTAATTAAAGGTGTTGAATAATAACTTAAAAGCTCACTGGTATGAGTGCTTAATGAATAGCATTAATTATCGGTAAATGCTAATGTATTATTTACGAGTATGCATACTATATATAGAAAAAAGAAAAATTTTCTTTTAAATTAATTTGTGCATTACACACAGATTTAGAATAATATTAATTTTTGTGTTCGTTCGTCAAGTTCGTATGGGCATTTAACATGTAATTTCGATAAATTGCGATATACTACTTTTTCGAGTTAAATTCGAAGAAATACTTAGAATACTTTTCGATAGGGCATAAAAAGTTCTATAATTTGGTTTTAGTTTTAATTTGCAAGCATGTGCCGTTTGGGCGCTAGAATTTTGTTTTTGTTTTTTTGGTTTTTATTTTTTTTTCTCAAAAACTATGAGGTGTAGGAAAATAAGCATGATATGGAAAAATGCGGAATAATGAGTACTGTAATTTAGTGAATAAATCATTATTCTAGGATGCATCGTTTAGTAGAAAAAAATTAAAATATCGAAATATTGAAAAATCGAAATATCGATGAAAAATTGAAGCAATAAAATAATATTAACAGATGTAAAAAAGGAATATGTGTATAAATTAATTTCCTTTCCTTAAATTGATGACTGCATACCTGACAAACAGATTAAATTAATTACTATCATACACAGTCGAAAAAAACGAAAAAATCAATATATATATATATATATATATATATATATATATATTTGATTAATTCAATTGTAATTCCAATAAAATATCTTATTTATTAATACTTGGACATTTCGGCACAGCATCTGTGCCATTTTCAACTTATTACAGCAACTTTTCGGTTTATTTATTTATTTTTCTTTTGTTTTTGTTAATATGATGTTAAAATTGTAATTGTTTTTATTGATAAACATTACAAAACTTAGGCTTATACTTACAGAGTATTAGAAACTGAGTCATTATCATTGATGATTTTGTGTTGTGGTATGTCGGTTACATGCCTGCTGTCTTATTAATGCATAGCAGTTTTGTGACACAAGTAACTGTCATCACAACACGGAAAAATCAATTGTTAGGATGACTTTACTCAGAATGTTTAAAGCTTTTACAGTTTCGCGATATTTTTATATTATCATTAAAAACTATATTGGTATTTTACTCAGGGATAAACTACTTTCTCAAATTTTGTCCACCATCGCACTGAGCAATTTTAGACTGAACTATATATGAATTATTATTGCGTAAAATTAAATAAATATACACCAAAAATACAGTGTAAAACATTTTGTGTGTGTTAATTATCTATAGGTAACTTGATTAATCTTAAGGACTGTAATTTAACTATGACTTTATTCTGTATAAGAGATGAGATTTTGTGTCGTGAAAATATACGGATATATATGTATTTGCCCGTTTATTTGATTTTTTCAGTTTGTTTCAATAGAATTAAAACTACGAAGAACGCAATAATAATATTTATATTCTAATGTATATATCGTACGTACACTGTACTTTGGTAGGACATGTTAAATATTGACCTAATGAAACTAGTCATGACTAAACAAAAAATTTATAAACTCATGTAAAAGGATTATTATTGACTAGAAATGATATAATGTCGCAAATATTGCAAAACTAATTATAATGCAAAAAGTCTGTTATATTACAAAGAAATAGCGTATTATGGAACTCTTTAATATTATTAGTTATGCCTAAGTGGATTAGTCAAATTAAAATTTATGTTATTTTATAACATGGAATGTGAGTTAGTTTAAATTCAGTTGATACTTGGGTAGGTTTTCGCAATCTGACGAATTTTACAATGTGTGCAGGATATATTTTATTTTGGAAAATTGTACAAATATACGGCCTGATTCTCTAACAAAGTTGCTAAGTTTTAGCAACGTTGCTAACAACTCTAACCAATAGGAACAAATATAACAGCTTCATTTTGATTTTTTATTTAGTGTCATCTAATATTATTGGCTAATGTTGTCAGCAACGTTGTTAAAACTTAGCAACTTCGTTAGAGAATTAGGGTGATTAAATATGAACTTAACTGTTGACTCCGTAGGAGAAAATATGCAATTATTTTTAATTACATCTAACTAGTCTAATAAAAATATTATTTTTGGTGGACACATCATTTTTTGGAGTTAAAAAAATTAATAACACTTAAAGAGAAATTTACATATTTTCTAAATAAATAAACGCATTATATATATATATATATATATATATATATATATATATATATGTACAGTGGAACATCTCTTAACGAGCACCTCGCATAACGAGCAAAATAAGTTGTATAACCAATGACTCGCTTAACGAGTGACGTTTCGCATAACGAGTGACGTGGATAAGGAAATCCCTGAATTGTGCGATTAGGTAAGTTACTAATTATTTCGATTTTTTTATTTTCTGCAAATCGAATTCGCATTCCAGGTTGGTTCATTCTGTCATAGAAGAAAAGATGACAATAACAATTTATATGTAATTTTTTTTGAATAAACGTTACATATAACGTTTTTTTTTTAATTATCGTATTTTACATTAATTTATATGGTAAAAATTGTTTCGCTTAACGAGTGTTTCGCATTACGAGTAACACTCCGGAACGAATTATGCTCGGTATGCGAGGTTCCACTGTATTTGTATTTTATTTTCCCTTAATTGAGAATTTGTTTTCTATATTTCATAAATTAACCGGAAAAATTAATATAGTAACAAGAAAATTTTTTTAATACATCAAAATTAAAAATTTATCTTCTTTTATTTATTGTTAGCTTCGGAATTGAACGGATGGTCAAAATTGGTTATAACTTTTTTTTATGTATTTTGAAATATTGTTTTTTTTTACTACTATCTATATATTTATTTTATAGTTAAGTATTGATGATATTTGCAATTTTTAAAATAATGTAATACTATATTTTTATTTTGTTAGACAATATATTTTTTAAAGAAAAATTTGTTACGTAGAAAAACTGTACATAGCAGGCAGCATTACATTTCAGCACGCTAACCATATTTTACCTTTAACCATCCCTTATGAGCACTCCTACTGGAGGTGAAAGTTTATGTTCCTAGTAAAATGAACCTTTACCATAGAAACCCTTTCTACCTATTTCCGACCGCAAATGGGTTTTCACTTTCTCACATCATGCTACTATACCAAATATAACTACAGATAACTATAAATTTTCACCGCAAAAAAACAAAACCATGTTAAGCTTTATTTACAATATTAAAATTAGTAAACTTATACCGCTTTGACTGCAAGAACAAGTGATATAGTGTTCGGGTACTGTGTCGGTAATATTTTCAAAAATTATAAAATAATTATATAAAAATTATTTATATATCTTATATTTATATATCTAGATGACGAATCTGAACTTAGTTTATGAGGATGTCTGTGGGCGTTGTTCGCTCGCTCGCTTGTTTAAATTTTGTGATCGTATCTTCTCTTAGTTTAGACCATTCATCCGAGTTGCACAAAATTTTCAGTTTATGCACAAGATGAATTTAGTGCACAAGATGGGTTTAGTTACTAGTTACCAGAGTTACTAACGTTCTGGAAAAAAATTACAAAATTTATTATGGGTTCATTATTTATTCGATTTTAATCAAATTTTCAAGAACGACTCTCCTAATTCCCACATAAATTATATAATTTTACTAAGGTACAGTGTTGCCAAATTTTCGAGAAAAAAATTAATTTAATTCTAGCTATCCAATATAAAACAACAATTATCAAAAATTGCTTTTAAGTTATGTAATTTTATTAATATACATTGTTGCCAACTTTCTGAGAAAAAATTACTAAAAATTTTAAAATTTTATTTAAGCTTTACCATTTATACGAGATTAATCAAATTTTTAGAAGAAGTTCAAAAACATATAATTTCACTATTGTACAGCGCTGCCAAATTTCAAAGTAATTTAATTTTTTTTTTATTGAGGCTATTTAATTTAATTGAATCCAATTTTCCAAAAATATTTACTTAGTATTTATAAGAATTATTTAATTTTAATTTAAATTCTACCCAATTTCGAAGAAAAAATTGTTTAAATTTTTAATACTTTATTTTGGCTATGCTATTTATCCTATATCAATCAAGTTTTTAAGATACATTCTTCTAATATATCATTAACAAATTCATAATTTAATGTGCACAGTGTTGCCAATTTTTGGAGTAAAAAATTGTTTAATATTATACTATAGTTATCCTAGTTGCAATAACAATTACATTATTAAATTTTTGTACAGTGTTGCCAACTTTTGGAGATAATTTCTTTTTTTATTTTTTTTATTTTTTTTTAATTTTATCCATAGTTAAACAAAAATTTTAGATGTCTGAAAAATTAAGTAATTTTATATTATGCCAATTTTCCGGAAAACTATTCAAAATTTATTTTAGATATACCTACTATTTACATATATGATTTGAAACAAATTTTAAGGATAGATTTTTTTATATGCACAATAATTATAAAAATATTATTTCTATTTCTTAGTATTTATATGATGATGTCAAAGTCTCTATATATGGATTTACCCATATGTTTCTATATTGCTTCTATTTATAATTTATAATTTAATTTTTACATAATTGATTTTAATGGATACATTTTTTATGCCATTCATTTGAGGAAAAGGCGTATTAGAATAAAATGAATAATTATATAGTATTTTTAATTGCAGATAATATAATAATGAAAATTATATTAAAATAAGATAATTATTTGACAGTTGTCAATACTGTTCATTGTTATTCATCGTTACCCATTTGTCGCCATTAACTATAATATGGCCGCGCTTTGCACTTATCTGTAAATAGTGAACGAGACCTGTATTTTTGTGTTTTCGCAGTTTGTTATTTGTTGATAGTTTTCGTAAATAAATGAAAATAATAAAATGGAATCTATAGTAAATTTAACTATTGAGAAAAGTGCTGAATAAGTGTAAGTAGCAGTTTTATGGTATTTTAAATTTTATTTATTCAGAAAACTTAACATATTCATATAAAAACATTTTTGTTCGTTTGTGTAATTTGAGGCCGTAGATAAAATTGGGTTTTATGACATTACTTCCCGAAAACATCCGGACGAATGTCCTAAACCCAATTTACTCACAAGTTGCATATAAAATTTTATCTACGGCTCCGAATAACACAAACAAACATCTTTACACACTTATTACATAAATAATTATTATTTTAGAAATATAATATTGCTTCTTTTTGGTGTCAATAATTGTGAACTATATATTTTCTAATTAATTATTTTTTTTTTTAATTTCACGACTAGTACTCGTACATATTTTAAATATATAGTCAGTAAATTGAAACACTGAAGAGATTAACCCATTTCTGGCCAAACTAAAAGATCGTTTAAAAAAACTTATTTTTGTTGTGTATTCTAGTTTATAGAGTCCTAATGTAGAAAAATACACGCTGGAAAAATTTTTACCTATTGTTCTAGTGAGAGAAACAAACTGTTGCGTTTTCGCATCAACGGCCGAATGTGGTATAAGAATTCTGACAAAAAATTAATATCAATTTGTAATTATAGTTGATGTTGTTGTGATTTCGCCGTCACAATCTTTTTCATCTGTCGGGATATTGTTTGATGGAATCACAACAACATCAATTTCTTCTGAGACGTATAATTCGTCGACTTGTGATTCCACTTCTTGCAAATTTCGTCCTTTTGAAGACCTGGACTTTTTCCACTCGCAGATTTTCTTTTTCGTCCAGTCATTTCGAACAGTTCGAACCAAAAAGCCAATTTACACTGCCACGCAACGAGAAATCATCCAAAATGCGAATCAAAATTGCGTTTGTTGACAGCAAATGTAAGCGCGCTAAACCGTGTTATGATTATACGGCGCAGCGCCAATACGCGCTTGTGATATTAACGTTTCAGGCCGTTGTTGCGAAAATGCAACACCATGTTCAAAGTGTTGTAAATAAACAAAGAATAATAAGATATCCACAAATTTTGTATTAATTCAATTTATTGTAAACAACTAAATAAAACTCTAACAATAGGGAACTTAATTTATTGTTATTGTTAATTTTATTTCGTTTTCAATTCGACGAGTTTGATTTTCCAAAAATGACCGTACTGTCTAAATTTATAAAAAAATCAATATTCATATTAATTACATTAAAAAAATTGTTATGATATCTTCAAACCTCAAACTTTAAAATGTACATTTGATTTTTGTATTTACAATTGTTTTGATATGGAAAAAAAATCATGAAGTCTCCGTTGCGAAAACGCATCAACGGCCTAAAATGGGTTAAACATTTGCCTGTAGTCGCAATAATTTATAATTTGGGTTTGTCAAACACAAGTAAATGAAGATGTCCATTTTAAAAATATAAAATTGTTTATATAAAATCCTGCAATAGACATATTATTGAAATATAATAGACTTTTAAAAATGTGTCCAATTATACTATTTGAAATAAATTTATCAAGTTTTACATTTGTGAAATTATAAAAATGTTTTTGAAATAGAATTATTTTAATAGCTTGAACATTAGAAGGTTACTAATTTTAGACGAAGGAAGAATAACAGAAAACATGTGGAGATTGATTATGAAATAACGAATTTATTACAAGTTTAAAAATAATAATTTTCTTTAAATATGTAAACTTTAACATGTCAGACTTAATTAGAAATACAGAGATGTGAATAGAGCTTTAATATTATATGCTCCTCTTAATTATATTCGTTTACGAGTTTGAAATATTATGAACGCGACACTTTGTGGGGGCGATTTATTATGTATATTCTACCAAAGTTACATTGTATTAGTTTTGGCTGATGGTCACTTGGGTCGTAGCAGTAGTGCTGGGAGCAGGTTTTCTCGGCAGGTTGAGTTAGATTAGGTTAAGTTTACTTTGCTACTGTTGTCCAGTCTGGTTAGGTTAGATTTTTGGGTCCGAAAACTTCAAGAGAAATTTGTTAGTCTAAATTAATTGCTAACGTTGTGCGTAGTTAAGTTTTTAGTCGGCATGGTAGTTTGCAAGATTAATATATGATTCAGATTTAGTTTTTCTTTTGGATGTATATAAATTTTTTTAGGTACATTGCATATATAATTATTGAAAAACACATTGCATACCTATAGTAGTTTCTTAAAACACATTGTATATAATTTTTTAGACACAGTGTATATAATTGTCTCGTACATTGCATCTCATTGAAATAATACATAAAAATACGTTACTTGTATACTAAAAATATCGCATTAAAAAAAATAGGAGGTAGTTTTGAAAAAAATGAATAATGTTTTTTTTTGTACGAAATAGTGAATTTCGTTTTCTAAAAGATGTCAAAATTAAATAAAAATAATGAAAATATCTCTCGTACAGAATTCCTGCAGTAAAATATATTTATCTCCAGCAGTTAGGGGGTATGCTTAGCTACAGCTTAATGTGCGCCAACATAATATTCGCCACTTTTTACCGAACGAAATGCCTAATTCAATTTTAAAAGTCGAGAGTTCCAGAAGCACAGCATTTTACAACGTTTGATGTGCACAGTCTTAGATATTGCATATAAAACTTTACATGTAAACGATAAGACTATGGTTTTATGAAAATTGAACGAAGACTGTAGTCGGAGTTGTAAGACTATATGAAAACTCATTTTTTTCATATGTTTGTTTAACTTAATCGGTTGATAACTACACTTACGGTATTTATTTTTCACTTATTATTTGTCAATTTTATTATGTTTGATCTGCGGTAGCTTAATTGAGAATTCTTAAATGAATTTAATAAAACGTTCTCAAGTTTATGGAAAGTGAGTCCAAAAACTGTAGTGATAGAGACAAAAATTCAAACCTGTAAAATTTTTGTTGAAAAATATGAAGCTAATAGTAAAACTTTATTCATCTTATCGTCAGATTATGTTTAATATGAGCAAAAATATAATACAAAAACGGAACTGTGTGAAAATTTCTTCAGTTTGTAATGACTTTACCACCCGGTGGTCAAAAGTTTACAAAAAATGACACGTCTAGACAGTCTGAATTGGGCTAAAAAAATGTGCTAATTGGCTGAAAAATAATGCAATCAATCTTGACTTTGTAGTTACAGCTTCCCTTTAAGTAACATACAGTACTAAATTTTATTCAATTTCTTATAATAACTCTGAAATAATACACATCAACATGAAATTATGTTGCAAGGACATGTTAATTTGTATTATGTGTACCTGAGTTTACTATAATTTTTTGATTTGGGTTTGATATTTGGTCCTTTTTAATATATAGGTCAATATAAGTTAGATCCAAAATGTATTGGACTTACATATATAAAAATGTCAATTTTTCTTAATATTTCAACTTTATTACTATAATATATTATATTATAAAACATATATATATATATATATATATATATATATATATATATATATAGATATATATATATATATATATATATATATATAGATATATATATATATATATATATATATATATAGATATATATATATATATATATATATATATATATATATATATATAGATATATATATATATATATATATATATAGATATATATATATATATATATATATATATATAGATATATATATATATATATATATATATATAGATATATATATATATATATATATATATATATATATATATAGATATATATATATATATATATATATATAGATATAGATATATATATATATATATATATATATATATATATAAAAGTATATATCTCAATATTTATATATCTATTGAACGCAATTAATGATTGCATTGCTTTACAGCATGATTTCAATAACATTAACTCTTGGTGCTCTGAAAAATGTTTATTACTCAATATTAATAAGTTTTATCTTTTTCTAAAAAATCTAACATTAATTTATATCAGTATTCTTTGTCCAATACACATTTAGAACGTGTAGATAATATAAAGGATTTGGGAGTTGATTTTGATTCTAAATTAAGATTTACTTTGCATATTAACAAGATAACATCTTCTGCATATAAAATGTTGGGATTTATTACTAGAAACACGCGCACTTGCAAGTCCTTTGATACACTCAAAATACTTTTTTGCTCATTTTAAGATCCAAATTAGAATAATATGAATTAATATGATATCCAACATACAATAACTCTATAAACTATGTTTGGTATGTAGGTATCCTTCCTATACTTACTCTTACTCGTTCTTAGTTTCTTTATTTCAATTCCATACTCCTCTACAATCTCGCAGAACTGTTTCATGTTTGATTTTTCTTTTTAAGTTGATTAATAACTTCATCGATAAATCTGCACCACTCTGCCAATTATAATTTCTTCTTTGTTCCTCTACAAGAAGTACAAATATTTTATCTGTCTACTGTTCATTCTAATCTTCTAACAAAGTCTCCCATTTTTCATATGTGTTACTCATTTAATAAGTTAGATTTGACTATAAATATTTTTTCATGTTCTCTTTGTATTTTTATTAATTATTTACACATTGTACACACTTAATGTTTTTAAGTAAATTTATGTAATATATGAATATTAAGTTTATGTTTGTATTATTTACGCTGTATCATTTGGGCTGTTATTTGTTTGATGTAATTAAATAAATAAATTAATATATATATATATATATATATATATATATATATATATATATATATATATATATATTATTGTATTTAGTAGTTCTCGAAATATTTTTAATAAAATATTGACTTGAATAAAAATTAATGAAAAATGTTTGTTTGAAATATTTAAAAAGAAAATGTAATTAGGAGTTATTTATATCGTTTGATTTTTTTAGTTTATAATAAAAATATTATTTTATTAAATATTAATTAATAATTTGGAAACTCTAAACTACAAAATTTTATTAAAATAATAGCGTTAAATACGTACCTTGGAAGCTAAGACTTTATCTTTAGTAGCATGTTATATAATAGTACAGATTTTTAATATATAAATTTGTTGCTACGACGATATACAAGAAAATATATAAATGTCTTTATAAAAATAATTTTGCAATTTTTTTTTTTGAAATTTATGTAAATTAATTATAACACTATGTACCTATGTTTATTATTTATGATTTTATAAAGTATAGCTAAAAATGTATTTTTCCAACGCACCCTTCATGCGTCGTTTGTAATACTGCAGATATTTGTTTTTCATAAAAAGATTGATCAATATTACTAGCATAATCGAAAGTGTAAATTTGAATCGCTCGACCAATTTTTAGATCGGTAGTCATACCTACCCAAGTTCTTATTGTATTATTGTTTGACTCTAATTCATGATTATAGCGATAAATATATACACTCGGTACATTTAATGTTAGAAAAATATTTTACGTACACTTAAAAACCGATTTTAAGTTTGTTATTTAATTTATATTTGGTTTTTATTTATGTTTATCAATTTTTAGAATCAGGTTTACTATATTATGTGCCTAATGTGAAGTTACTGGAACTAGTCGGTTGTCATTCTAAAATATGTACATTTATTGAAAAAATTAAAATTGCATTGACAAAGGGAAAGTTTGCAATTTTTAATGGATATAAATAAAATTCGACAAATATTTATATAATATCAGTTTATTTTATTAATGAAAGATATTCTAAAAATTTAATAAACTAATGGTAATTGTATTTTTTTTTAAATATTTTATTTACCGTATAAGTATATTTATAAAAAATATGTCTACATTAAAATACATTCATTATGTTGCAATATACAGACATAATATTCAAATATATATATATATATATATATATATATATATATATATATATATATATATATGTATATATACATATACATAATATACATAAATTTCTAATCGTACTTAAAACTTACACAGACAAAACAAAAATACAAATATGCTTAATTAATAATATAAATATTCTATATTTATAAAATTCACATATTTAACAAACATTACATGATATGAAAACGTATTTTTTTTTTACATCTATCAATTAATTAAAGATTCAGTCTAGACAATACACATTCAAAATATATTTATATTTTATAAACATCCATCCTTGAAAATTTCTTTAGAAACATTGCATGTCCCAATCATAAAGGTACTAGAAGAGAAAACTGTGACAAAATATTATCGTAAATTAAGGAACCATACCAAGGTTTATGTAACGTTATTAAATAACTAATGTTACATGTTTATCAGCTAGTGATTGTACAGAGTAATAATTACGAATATCAAGCGCTGACCCGAGTTTTTGAATCGTTTAGCCCGCAAAAATTTAATCTGCACCTGTTCTAGTTGTCTGATGTACTTATACTGGAACTGAGATCATATAAAAGATGCATATTCCAGCGTATTTCTCATCAATGAATTTAACAATATTACGTATGTTTTCTTATACCTGAAATCACCTGCAAAACGCAAAAGAAAGCCTGTGGTTCTAAAACTGTTATTTATAATTTTTCGCAATATGATGATGAAATGCGAGTATAATTGCAAATATGCACTCCGAGATCTTTCGTAGAATCCACTCTTTCTACGCAAATATTTTTTAATTTATAATTATAAGCAATCGGAGTTTTGATTCTTGCATATGAAAGAATTTTACATTTGGAGACCTAGACTGTAGATCGCTGTTTGTTAAGAGCCTTTAAGTCATCTTGCAGTTTTTCACAGTCGTATTAAATATATTCCTATATAATTTGATGTCATCTGCATACATCAAACAGTAACTGTTTATCATAATGTCCGGTATATTATTAACTATCAAGAGAAACCATAGAGGTCCTAAGTTCGATTCCTCAGAAACCTCGGATGACGATGTGTAACAAATTGATTTACAGCTGATGTCTTAACATACTGCAACCGACCAATTAAATATGTAGAGAACCATTTGCAAGTTTTTTCAAATACACCATTTTTATGCAATCGATTGTGAGAAACCTTATCAAATGCCTTATTCATGTCAAGATAGACAACATCAATCTGAGAGCCAGCATCAATCTTACTAGAAATAAAATCAGTAATAATTAACAAATTGCTTACTGTAGGCTTAAAACCATAGTGATAATGAGTAATGTAAATGACATACCGCTACATCATTTACGGCAGCTTTTTGCAGTCTTATTTTATGTCAATAAAATTTGTACAAGCCATTTTTTGTTATGTAACTATTGTAAAAAAACAAACATAAATATTTTGAATTTTTTTTGTTTATGAAAAAAAAAAAAAACTTTTATTTGTATTTACATTTCCAGTATTTTAAGGATAATCCAAAATTTTATAAATTTCAGTAAAGAATTTTTTTGACCAAAAAATCCTTTTAATTAAGTAAACCTATAATTGATACTAAATTTAAACTAGTTTTTCCTTGTTAAATACATTTTATAATTTTTTTTTTTTGAGGTTATCACAACAAAACGAATAGCTATTAACATCATTCCACTTTTAAAACAAAATTGACAACACTTTGTTTTTAAACAATAGAGAAATTTTTCCTACTAATTTGCATATGAAAATTAGGTATGTTTTAATAATAGTACACAATATGCATAAAAATTACGTAATAATACATAAAAAAATCAAGCATAAAATTTAATTTGAAATTCTTTTGTAGGTATAATTGTAATTCTAATTTATGTATATTTATTTCTTTAGAATATTTTAAATTATATATTAATTTAATTTGTTTTGCGAAGTAACAATTTCATAGAAAAAACGTACAGTTAAGGTAAAAATCGAATACAACTTAAATTACTTGCTTCATGTGAGGGCTTAAAATTAATAGTAGTTACCGCATTCTTAAATGAATGTATTATTAGATGTGTCTGAATGGTTTGGAACCCATTATTAACTGTATATTCTTTGTTTGGCTGTATCGTATCATTGATAACGCAAGTAAAAATTGTTGAGAAATTATTTGGACATTTTCTCGAGTACTTATATATTTACGAATTAATTTATACATTTTCACATAACAATATTAATAGTAAAAAAGAAATTGAATATGAAAATTTATTATTACTTTTTAATTTTTTTAAAATTGAAAAGTTATTATTAATTGTTATAGCAAATGTATAAAATCTGAATAATGAAATTTTTTCAGTTAAAGAGATTGGTATTTCCAACTCCGAATAAAATGTGGAATTGTTAACCGCAGAATAAATGTAATAATGTAATGTAACAAACATATTTGAAAATACCGATCTTAAGAGAAGTAATTTTATTTTGTATTCAACAAAACGTTTAAACTTATTTTACTCAAGTGACAAGTTAAATACCTATTTGTAAATTCTTCAGAAAAATAAAATACAAATTCGTTTTTGTCAGTCTCTTATAAAATAAAAAACATTTGTTTTCACTCAGGGAACAGGAATTTTTGAAAAAAGAAATGATGTTTTTCAAATATATTTTACAGTTTTATATAGGTAATTTGTTTTTAACTTTTTTAAATAAATAAATTAAAAAAGTACAGGGTGAATTATTTATTATTATTATTTATATAAATACTGTTCAAATCAAAATTTTCAATTTTATAATTACAAAAGTGTGAAAATAGATATTTAATTTTATTTTTCTGAAAAATTGTACGTTTGTCATTAAAGTAATGTTGCCAAATCGGTGAAAACTATTGAAATATATCTATATCATTACAAGGTCTTAGTTACGTAGTTTCTAAAAAAAAACCAACATGGTATTAGATATTAAAATTCATTTCGAAAGCGATACGTGCATGTAATTTATAATGCCCATCAGAAAGGGTGACATCAAAATGTTTGTCAAATTTTTGTGTGTTGGTGGTTTTTGTTGCCGTTTTTGCTTTTATAGTCACTGACATTGTCAAATATTTTGATGTTTTATCTACAAATTCAGTAATTAATAACATTTCTTAGACTAAATTGTACCTATAATTAGAAGAATAAAAACCTTCTGCCGAGTTATTAATTCAATATAAAAAATATTTTGTGATAAAATTCATAATAAATATTTAAAAACTAGCTAAAAAAAATTGCATATGTATGGTAGAATTTATGTTAAATACAATTTTAACAGGGTTCTTCAAAGTTTTTATTTCGAATTTTATTGTATTCTTACCAAATTTTCAATTTAATCACAAGCAATTGTCTCGGAAAAATTGTATGTCATTTGTCAGTTTTAAAGAACATTAGTGAATTTATCGGTAAATTTTATCTTAAAACTGCTCTAGCGATTTTGATAAAATGTGGCGAATCTATATTTTCAGGTGCGGAAGAGCGAATTAGCTAAGGTTTCAACTTTGAGAAAATTAATTTTTATTATAATTGATAAATTATTATCATACAGTTTAATCACCATGGAAACATTGTCAAAGTTATCAGATTTTACTACGGCAGCATTTCGAAATTTAAAAAATATTTTTTTACATTATTACAAGCAATGCTTGAAGTTAAATTGTATGAAGCACTACATGTCTGAACTGGGTACTAAATCTTATGTTATTTTGTATATTTCGTGCGATGAGATAAAATATTTCACTTAATTTTTATCATATTTTGAAGAACAACTGACTGAGAAGGATGATTGATAGAATTAATGTTGTTGGTAAAGATATGAATCTTGTGTTGAATGTTGATAAGTGCAAAGTTTTAGTTTTTGAGAAAGGTGATTTGATGACTGAATGTAATGTATATATTGACGGTGTACGTTTAGAGCAGGTAGATGAATTTGTGTATTTGGGTAGTTTGCTGTCTATAGAGATGGCCGTTTTGATCGTGAAATTGAAAGGAGAATAAATGCTGGTTGTAAGGTTTTGGGTGCTTTGGGAACTTTTGCTAGGAATGTAAATGTTTTCAAAGAAGCCCGTTTGAGTATATACAAGGCAGTTTTGGTGCCTGCGTTGATGTATGGTAGTGAATGTTGGGTTTGGTTGCAAAAGCATAAACGGAAAATGACTGCTGTGGAAATGAGATTTTTACGTGGGGTATGTGGTGTAACTAGGAGAGATCGGGTACGAAATAGATTAGTGTATGATGAGTGTGATATAGAAAAAAATGTTGTAGCAAAAGTTGGTGTTAGTCAGTTAAGATGGTTCGGACATGTTGAGCGAATGTTTAATGAACGTTTGGTTAAAAAGATTTATTAGAATGATTTTGATGGCTTACGTTTTCGTGGACGTCCGATGAGTAGTTGGAGTGGTATGATTGAAAGTGTTTTGCGTTAGCGAAAGTTTCCAAGTAGTAGGAATAAACGAGCTTGTATGAGAGGAATTATGAATGTGGATGAAGCGAAAGTTGCTTGTTTGGATAGGAATGTTTGGATGTTGCAATTTTGTTTGTAATTCCTTTCCAAATGTGTGATGGATTCGCAACTATAACAGGATCCTCTAGGCACTGTTGGTCGGGGACAAGAAGATGAAACATGACCTAAATTATTACGGTTATAACACTTTACGTGGCTGACGTCAGTCTTTGGTTTTTCTTCGGAAGACATCTGTTTCTTGATCAATCAGTACCGTAAAACGAGGGTCGTTCTCCAGAAGAATGAATAATGCACGAATCTTCATATAGGTTTCTAGCTTGTTTTTGAATTCGCCGAAGTTGCGAGCACCGTATAAAACAATTTTTTTCTATTAGTATCGTCGATATTCCGTCAATAACATATTGCATAACATTTATACATCATTAACAAGTAGACATTTTGCGTCATTACTTTTTCAAAACATTATATTTTTTTTTTTTTTTTTTTATAAAAATAAGAAATATTTTGCAAATGGTTTAAAAATCAGGGATGAAATATTTTTCGGAACTGTCATATTTATACATATTAATATATGAATGGCATTAACTTAAACGAGGTTTCTACGAGGCATTTTAAACGATTGTTTTCAATTATTTATTACACGAAATACTATATAATATGTCTAAACACGTTTTCAATGAAGCTGAATTCAGTATTTTTGTTAATTTAAAATGAAAATTATTATACATGTATGAATTTTTTTTTTATTTAACAATAAAAATGAATCTTGCGAAAATTTCGGTTTATCTAATGTTTATAGGGAATAAAGTATGTCACCTAAAAATAAAAATATTTTAATTTAAAATAAATTCGCTTATAAATCTGTACTAGAAACAAAAGTTTTTTAACCATTAATTTTCGATTTAAAATCAAGTCAAAGTTTAATGAATTCATAATTAATATATACAAAATTATCTAATCCATGAAAATTACGTCGAAACTTTGAAGTGGAAGATTCCAATCGAAGCAAATTTCCACTAAAATAATTTCACACTACATTGGTTTTATCGACCAAAGGTTTCATCCTTTTAATATTACTCTCTTTCCGGAAACACCATCGTCGCGGCGCGGCGCGGCGGCTTCTGTTTTACTGTCCGTATCGATATAAAACAAGATCAGTACAAACACACACATCGACACAGTAGTATAGTATTGTAACTATGACAATATTTGTTTGATCCTATCTCATATGATCAATGTTAAATGAAGCGAGTGCAAAATTTTTATTCATTGATCATGATAAAAAAAAATAGATCTAGCTCACCTGACACGATTACATATGCTTCGATTGAATTCGTGAATCTGTGAGCAACTGGATCGACGAATAAATTTCGGTTTAGTGAGTCAGTGGTTTTGAATTAACGAAACGCAGTTTACTGGTGGTAGTAGTAAATAGTTGGTGTAGGTACGAGTATAGGTATATAGCATTAGTTTATTCAGCTATTTTTTTTATTGGATGTGGCTATTTATACATACGGTATGCATACGCAATTGGCTATTTATACATACTGTATGTAACCTAACCTAACCTAAATAGCCAGTTGCGTATACATACTGTATGTATATATTTGTTTTGTTTTGTCACTTTGTAAACGTCGAAGTTTTTTATTTATTTGATTGTAAAAAATTACATTTTTGTTATGATTTTTGACTGACATTTAGAAAAATAAACTAAATTCGACTGTGTACCTATTCTATTATTATATTTCTAAATTTATTGCGCGAAAAACAATATATTATTAATGAATGTTAAGTATTAATAACAGAATTTAGAAAATTAAAAATTTCCGATTTCATCCAGCTTTTAAAATTGTCTTCGATTCTAATATAGTGTAATTACCAACGTTATATCGTAATATATTATTAATATAACATTCTTTTATTAAATTTTAAATTCAAAATTTATTTTTAGTTTTTGTATGATAATAAGAAATCAATAATTTATTATTTTTGAATAAATATAAAAATATGTTTTTTGCTTTCAGTAGATTTATCTCAGACAATATCTTTTAATGGAATATTTTAATATTAAATTTGAAATACGTGTTTGATATATCGTGTAAATTTAATATTTTACATTTTGTTAAACATTAATCAAATAACTGTATGTAGAACTTTCTCTTGTTTAAAATTTGAAAAGCAACGTAATTTTATTTGTGTAATAATTTTTTTAAGGTACTTATTTTAAGAATTATATTGAGAAGAACAGTTTATAAATATAAATTGATTTTTAGATAAAGTAGAAACAATAAATTTTTCTGTTTTACTTAATACAAATATTATATTTGAAAGTCAAGAAGTGATACCATAGGTTTGTTCCAACCTATCATCAAATCAGTTTGAAATTAGTTCAAAAGTGTTCGAGGCATGCACAATGTTGATTTAACTCGTAATTTACATACAGCGCATGTTCTATACAGTTCCGAACTAGTTCAAAATTCAGTTGAAACAAGCCTTTTTTAATTTATAATATATCGCTTTCTTTAAAGAATAGTAATATATATATATATATATATATATATATATATATATATATATATATATAAAGGTTGTAAAATTTTCACTACCGTAATAATATATATGAGTTAATCGATAATGGATATGCGGTATATATTAAGTAATAAATTTGTTACATTTATTCAATTTATTGTAAAATCCAATATTTCGCTTCCAAAATTGTTGACCTCTTTAGGGAGAACACTAAATAATAATGCTTAATTTAATTTATTTTTTCATACATATAAGTTTTTCTCTTTTTTTTTCTTATTTTGTATTATTCAATTGTTTCAAATGTTTTATTATTTAGTGTTCTCCCTGAAGAAGCCAACAATTTTGGAGGCGAAATATTGTATTTTATAATAAATTGAATAAATGTAACAGATTTATTACTTTATATATATATATATATATATCAAAGTTTTTAAAATTTTAATTAAATCTATAAATGTTATACAAAACTGTTATATTTTCTTTCTAAATTTTTACACAATTTCTACAATATTTAAAATTTTGTAGTATAATAATATAATATTTATTTACACATAATACATAAATAATACATATTAAACAAATTTATTTATTTCACATTGAAAAACATATAGTACTCACTAAATTTTAAAATACTTGTGGTTGTGTGTCATTTACAATTCTTTCATGTGATTTTTAAATTGAAAATAACTTAGCTTTTTTACTTTTTATGGGAGTCAAGTGTAAAGTGTAAAGATTGCTATATAATTTATACTGTATATTGATTACGTCAATCTTTTACATGGTAGTGAAAAATTACTACTAATACGAGTATTAAATATAAGTACATCACTTCTTTTTTCGAAATTACAGCGGTTTTTATGAACATTTTGCAAGATGACACAAGTAAGGAAATGCAAAAATCTTATTGTTAATTCAAACTTTTTTACAATATTCATTGTACCGCAGTTTACTCATAATTCTAATAGTTTTTTTTTTTTTTGAATTATAAAAACTGTTTCAGCATTAGGACTATTTCCCCATGTCAGAATACAGTAGTTCATAACCGGATGAAAAAGACCGAAATAGGCAGTTTTCAAAGATTTAGAACAGACAGATGATTTAATACTTCTTAATATAAACATTCTTATACTCAATTTAGCGCAAGTTTGATTAATCTGATCATGTCAAGTTAACATATTAGCCAATTTTATTCCTAATAATTTCACTAGTTTATTAGCAATATGATGTTTATATCTATTTAGTGAAAATAATATATGTTGGTTTTAGAATGATTTATTGTTAGTTTATCTGTCGAAAACAATTTTTTTGGCTATTTGAACATATTAATTTTAATCAAATATTAGTGATTTAATACATTTGTTATCTTGAATTATTGTTGTATTATCAGCATACAATAAAGTATCTGCATTTTTAATATTATATGATAGATGATTATTTATGTATATCAAAATTAATGTAGGGTCTAGGTGTGAATCCTAGGGACGCCATATCTAATTAGTCTTCTTTCCGATATGTTGTCATTATAAGATACAATTAGACGTCGATTTTCCAAATAAGAATTTATTAATTACAGAGGAATTCCTCTTATACCAAAATATTTTAGTTTTTCTAATAATATATTGTGGTTTATGCAATCAGTAGCTTTACTTAAATCACATAACATTGCATAAACAGACTGATTTTTCTCAAAAATTTGCAATATATAATTTTGTAGATACAATAAAGCTGTGTGTATTATTAAGCAAAGAATATTTTTGTAAATATGTCAATAGATGTTTATTTAACAAGATTAGAAGTATATGAGTAAACCCATATGTTTGACATTATCTCATACCTAAGTGATAAGAAATAGGAATAAAAAAATTTTTCACCGAAAGTTGGAAACATTGTATTTTGCTAATATATAATATTATAGGCGCTAAGGTTACCTTCTGTAAAAATTTCATTAAAATCGGATAAATAATGCGGCCATAACAAATTTTTAGAAAATTATTAATTTTTTTTTCCGGAAAGTTGGCAACGTCATATTTTAATAAAATTATAATTTATGTGGGCACTAGGAGAAACTTTTCTGAAAATTTGATTAAAAACGGATAAATAATGTAGCCACAATCAATTTTTTTAAATTTTAGTAATTTTTTTCTCGATAAGTTGGCAACACTGTATTTTGTTAAAATTGCATAATTTATGCGGGCACCAAGCGAATCTTTAGTGAAAATTTGATTAAAATTGGTTAAATAACGTGGTCATAATAAATTTTTAAAAATTTAGTAATTTTTTTCTCAGAAAGTTAGCAACACTGAACTTTGTTGAAATTATCTAATTTATATGGATACCAGAAGAATCTTTTGTGAAAATTTGAACAAAATCGATTAAACAACATGGCCGTAATAAATTTTTAAAAATTTTAGTAATTTTTTTCTCGAAAAGTTGGCATTACTGGAAAAAACCAAAACCACATGACCATCTTGGGCACTAGACAAATTTATCCCGAAAATTTCATTAAAATCGGTTGAACCGTCTAGGAGGAGTTGCGGCCACAAAATTTTGACTTAAGACCGAGCGAGCGAGTGAGCGAGCGAGCTGACGACGCACATTTATACACCCACATAAACTAAGTTCAGATTCGTCATCTAGAGGCTAGATGAAGGATTTCTATACAATTTTTTTTTTTTGAAAATGTTACAGACACCGTACCAAAAGCTATACCACTTTTTCCTTGCAGTGAAAGTGGTAAAAATATCTCAAAAACTTTGGATATTGATGGTATTAAAGAGAGTGGTTTGAAATTTTTTCTTTTGAATATTGTTATTAAGTACTTTATGTAGTTTCAAATTATTTGGCAAGTGACTATTTTCAAAACATAAATTAATGACTCCTATATGTTATCGGCAAGCAAACAAATTCAGAACAGATTTAATTACATAAGAAGAAATATCATATATGTACTGGTCTGTGCTATTTGACAATTGTATTAAAGTATTGTACTCCAGTTACTGTTACTGGATCTAAAAGTATTTATTGTGATATGTTTTTGTTACAATGCTGCCTGCATTTATTTAGCTGATTGTTCATTGGTTACAGGCCATTGCTGTATTAAATTATCTGCTATTATTATTAAATAATTATTAATTATATCGGCAGTTGAAGCTGCTGTATTCTTTTTTTAACATAATAAGAACACATTCAAACTCATTTAATAAAATAAAACTGTTTTAGGTACTAGTTCTATATTAAAACGGTAAAGTGACATTATAATTTTGATAAAATTCAGTCCAAAGTGGCCAGCAAAGTTTAGATTTTTTTCTCATTTACCTATTGTTATTAGTTACACATCTAATTATTTTTGTATTGGTGCTTGTTATGACTAGCATGTGTAAGTTTCAATCCGATTGGTGAATTATCGGATATAAAAAGACGTACACAAAACACGTCATCGGCTTTACAATTCAAATTTGTTAAAATATTATCCAAACAGGAAAATGTTGAATTTATTATTTTTATTGACTCATAGTTTAATATTTTTAAATCAAAAACAGTTATTAACAGTAAATATTATTAAAATATTTATTACTTCCAAATTGTATGTTAAAGTGATTATTAATTTTTATTATAATTAAATAACCTATCTACACATTGTTTCGTCTAAACATTTCATTGTTTATTAACAAAGTTATACCAATTATTCGAAGGGCTCTGTAGACAGTAATTATAGTTATTAAAGTACTTACAAGATCTACTGCATAAAGTTCACAATCTTGTTCAACACTTAAATCATTAAGATCAATACGTCAAATAGTTATAAAATATTTTTTGCAAAAATACAAACACCATCGTTAGCAAAATTAAGCTGCGGCAATCAATATTCACATATACACGGCACAGATATATCAGGTAATGTTTAATAATATGTAGTTTAATTTCATCAATTTTTGGAAAAAGCGATTAGATATTGAAATGTGAAATACAAGAGTTGTTGTTTATTACTAATGTTTATCCGTTCACCTTTCTGAACCAGTTAATTACAATATTTTTTTTTAATAAATTTGTTATTTTTATTGTTCATGCCAGAAGAGTGACATACATTTATATAAATAATATTATGATCAGCAGTTTTTGGTGTGTACCAAAACTATGACATAATTAATTAATATACTAAAAGAATCAGTTATTCTTGCTGATTTGTTTAATAACTGTTTTTAGCCAATCCAAGTCCAAGTCCAGTGCAGGGTGTGCAGTGCACACCCTGCACATATGGATATATTTATATATATATATATATATATATATATATATATATATATATATATATATATATATATTATTTATTGCAAATTTTTAATTATTGATAAAGTTATGACATTTGGGAAAAACATAAATTACAATAATAATATTTATAACTTTAACGCATGCATTGCTTTATAAATATTCATATTTTTATATTATATTTTATCTTGACTTGTTATTGTAAATAATAAATTTAAAATTATTCCGTAAATGATTATTAAAAAAAATTTACTATAATTATAAGAATACTTTATTGATCACTGAAACAAATTAATATATAGTGATTAATATAAAACTACAAAGAATAGATAATGATATGTGAAACAATTTTGCATTTAGCAAAGTTTATTAAGCGTGTTAAAAATCGAAATTTAATTTATGAATTATTGTTAATATTAATTAAATAAATTAGCTTTGTTTAAGAATAAATTTGTAATTAAAATATGAATCATGATAATTTACTAATTATTTGCTGATTGAAGGTTACGCATTGCTTGCATATTTTATTTAATTATGACTTTGTTAAATTTGAAATCTTTCTTTAATATTTTATATGAATGTGGGTATTTACATACTATAATATTTATGTAAATAGATGCAAAATTATATGTAAATGGAAAAATAATTGTTAAAGAAAACGTTTCATTTTAATGTATAATTTTCTTTTTAGCAAAAAAGCAACAAAAAATTTAAAATATAATTTTATTTAAGAAAATGAAATTAATTAATAAAATGTATTACAAAAAAAACTAAATTTTTTAAAATATGTTGACTAATTCTTTTGTACGTTGATCTGTAACTTACAAATGGATGTCTGTCCGTAACTTTAATGTTGTTCTTCTGATTGTCTATCCGTAACTAAATTAAAATTATTTAGTTTTCGACTAAACTTAATATCAAGTGCAATCGAATTTTGAACTACGACTAAAAACGCTGACGAACTGACAAAGTTCGTTTCACTCGACAATAATTGTGGATATGTCAAAGTACTAATTTTCGAAAATGTTAAATATATAAAATCCGTGACTGTTACAAAAATAACTAGGACTAAAATTTTGAATAAAAACTGCAAACGTAAAATAAAATTCGGAAATTATTTTTATTAATATTAAATATATTAAAATGTGTCAGAATAACTATTCCTAATTTTCAGAAATGATAGAGGGCACATAAAGAAACATTTTTTATTATTAAACTAGTGTCCGGAATTTTTTTTTCTTTTTTTTTTCGGCAGTCGATTGTACATCGTTACAACTTGTGTATCGAAAATGGTGGTCGTAACTTCGAACAATTTTTATAAAGTTTAACGCACTATTATTTCTAATAAAATGTTCCTTAACTTAACTACTCTTTGATGTTGTAATAATTAAGATGGTTTTTAACGATATCTAGTGTATCTTGGCACCGAGAAATTTCCGGACACTAGTTTATTAATAAAAAATGTTTCTCTAAGTGCAATCTATTATTTCTGAAAATTAGGAATAGTTATTATATAGTTATATAATATATAATATATAATATATAATATATAATATATAATATATAATATATAATATATAATATATAATATATAATATATAATATATAATATATAATATATAATATATAATATATAATATATAATATATAATATATAATATATAATATATAATATATAATATATAATATATATATATATATATATATATACAGGGTGTAACAGAATAACTATTCCTAATTTTCCTAAAATATCCTAAAAAAACGATTTTTGCCCAGTACTTTAAAACTATTTGACGTATCCTTATCATACTTGGCAGGAAATGTAGGTACTGTACACCATACTAAATTATGTTAAATAAAAATTTCTGGCTACTGCCAGTGGCGTACAACAGGGGCAAGTGAGAGGTTGATCCTTCCTAAATTCTACGCCACTGGCGGAATTGTCATTTTAGCACAATTTTTCGATTCTCCAATACTTGCTGTGTAAAAAACATACTCTTCCTTTGTAACGATAAAGTCACTGTTTTTCGAGATATTTAAAGTTAAACATAAGCTGCACCCTTGGGATTTTTTCAAAATTTGCTCAAAAAAATCTGAAAAAATTCAATAAAATAGAGAAAAAAATTAGCTACATAATAACTAAGTAACTTTTTTTTCTAACTCATTCTAATTTTGCTGTAAAAATTATTGAAAATAAAAAAAATAAAATGCAAAAATGTTAATTTTCAATAATTTTTCCAGCCAAACCAGAATGAGTTAGAGAAAAAAGTTATTTATTTATTATGTAGCTAATTTTTTTCTCTATTTTACTTAATTTTTTCAGATTTTTTGGAGCAAATTTTGAAAAAATATTAAGGGTGCAGCTTATGTTTAACTTTAAATATCTCGAAAAATAGTGATTTTATCGTTACGAAGGAAGAGTATGTTTTTTACACAGAAAGTAGTGGAGAATCGAAAAATTGTGCTAAAATGACAATTCCGCCATTGGCGTAGAATCTAGGAAGGATCAACCTCTCACTTGCCCCTGTTGTACGCCACTGGCAGTAGCCAGAAACTTTTATTTAACATAATTTAGTATGGTGTACGGTACCTACATTTCCTGCCAAGTATGATAAAGATACGTCAAATAGTTTTAAAGTACTGGGCAAAAATCGTTTTTAAATTTTTATATAAAACACCCTGTAGCTCAGTAAGGAGCCATATTTTATCTAAGTGATTTGCATTAAATCTTCATATTCTGAGCCCAGGATACTCCAGTTAAAATTAGGAATAGTTATTCTGTTACACCCTGTATATATATATATATATATATATATATATATATATATATATATATATATGGTATACTTGTTGATGTGTTTGTTTTTTCCTGTCATTTCTGCCTGATGAGGACAGGCGTTTAGCCTTGTCGAAACGTCGTTTATTTTAAATAAAAAAACAGAATTTAAACCTAAAGTTGTTTAATTTTATGTCAATATTTTACTTTAGCTGCATTTTATCAAATTTTATTCAAATATTTAGATAGTATTTCTAAATGCTTGAAAGAAGAATTACGTACATTGATTTTTATATAGTATTGCCAAAACTGTTTAAAAATTTTTATAATAGTATTTATACGATATCAAACAAATTTAAGATATTTAGATTTTTATATGCACAATATTATATTTTAGAACAGTATTGAAAACTGTTGGAGAAAAAACTAAAAATTAAAATTTTTAATATCAAAATGATCTTTATATGAGTAACCACATGCTTCTTATCTTTTACTACTAATATTTAGATTTTATCGACGGTTATACTAAAAATATAATTGTGTCATATGTTACAGAAAATCTAATTATAAATAAAATATATCTAACATTTTGAATCTATTCGGGAAAAGAAACTCAAGCAAACATTATCGGAAATTGGAAATGTGTCATTTACCATAACGCTTTTATCTATTTGTGTATGATAATTAAATTTTAGCCATAAACATAGTTAAATCTGCGGTACCAAAATGTTTTTCGAATGGCCGAAATAAACTGTCACGCAAAATGATAATCTAATAACCAGAAAACCATCTGCCATTTCAATATCGTAACAAATTTATCAGGACCTGCCATGACCATGGGGGTTTGATTCACATTTGTTTTGACAAGGTGATTACGTCAAAGCGACGCGATCGCCAATTTTTCCACTGGCTAACCAATAAAATGCGAACAAAATGTTATTGTTTTTAGATTGATGTTTTTTTTCTTATGTAGTTTTTCAACTTTTTCGCGCATAAACCGCACAAATATTGACTTTCATTTAAATACAAATGTTTATTTAAGTTTTTGATTGATAAATAGGTAAATGGAAAAACACTTTCGTATCGAATGAGTTCCGAGTTAAATTTTCAGAAAATGTTTGTTTAACATAGTAAAAAAATTTTCAGAATTCCTTATATTAAAATAAAAAGGCTTTAGGATCAAGTTCTATATAATTATGTATATACCGGGTGGTCCATTTAAAGTGTTTTCGGGAAATATTTCGGAAACAATACATTTTACGCAGAAACGAGTTAAGCAAAAAATAATCGTACAGAAGGAGGCCATAATTCCGTAATATTGGTTTTGTCCTAGATGGCGCTGTTGTCGCTAAGACAAGGTCAACTCAATTTTCTTAAATGGAAACCCCTATTTTTGATTGCATATTCAGATTCCTCGTTAAAATGATGATGCATTCGTACGCGTGTTCGGGCTAGCGCGCGCTTCAAATAAATTAATTAAAATTGCTTACTAAATACTTTTAAGTAAACGTCAAAAGTACTTTTGACAAAAAACACTAACTTGTATATTATTTATATTATATACCTAGTAATTACTTATTTTAACTAATTACTCAAAGGGTTCACGACCTCAAAGTTTGTTACGGATTTTATTTGAATAAGGATTTCATTTGATTTATTTATCCGTTTATACATTTATTGATGTTTTTCTTGTTTCATTGTTCGTCTATTTTGCATTTGAAATATTGTTTCAGACCAATGTAAACAACGGAAATTTGTACTTTTTGTGAATAAATTTGCATTATTTACATACATACATTATTATTTTAAATCGTGTTTCTAGATTTTGCTCGTAATTTTCAATGTTTGTATGTAATTTTTTTTGTTGTTGCTTGATTTTCTAAAAAGGCATAAAATGGAATATTATGTAAGCAAAAATGTATAACTGTTAAATTTGTGTATTACAAGTTTAACAAATTTTATTAAACATTAATAATAAATTTTACAAATAAAATCTAAGTTTACGACTTATTACTGGTCTCACAAAATTTGTTTGAAATTATTTTATTTATTGTGTATTATGTTATAGATATAAAAGTGATATAGGTAAAAATGATTTTGAAATGACAAGATTTTATTCCAAACTGCGTTTATTAAATAAATAAATAGTTTATTTTTTATTAAGAAACAAAATTGCAAGTAAATGCAATTATTTTATTTTTTTGATAAATTTAGGGCCGATTCTGGCTCTGTAGTAGTCTGCGTGGGAAAAAAATATTTTGCGTCTATATGTACCTGTGAAAAAAAATTAGGTGATAAAATATACATTTTTGGATATTTGTATTTCACTCCCAACTCGAAAAAATTAATAGACTCAGTGCTACCGACCTTGCAACTTGAAAAAGTCACTAAATTTGGGATAATACAAGTATCGCTATGCTAATGGAAATGAAACAAGAACAAATCGATTTAACGAAAAAAACAGAACCACTGTTTACCCGCTACTGTGTTTCATCAATTTATAATCAATTATAACATGAATTATAATTTAAAACACAGGTGAATTTATAATCATAAAGAAAATTAATTGACATATTTTTGTTCAATATTCGAGTTTTTTTTTAATAATCGGTAAGCAAATTCTAATAATTAATTTCATACTAACATATTATATAATATAATATAGTTATATTGTGGTAGCGTGTTGGAGTTACACCAGAACTTAAATAAAAAAATATTATTTTCTATATTAACCCCTTGTACCACTGAACTGATATTGGCTACGTCTGAGTAATTCGGAATCCATTATAAGCTGCATTACCTGGTTGTAGGCTAACAACTCGCATCATTGACAATTCAAGTAAAAATTGTTAACAAACTATGGGATCAGCTTCGTGAGCATATGGCCTTTATGTTACACTCAGGATTTACGGATACTGACTGATAAATTAAAAATGAATCATAAAAAAATCGCGCGTATTTGTGACAGGATTAGGGCTGGGGAAAAATCTCGATATATCGATAATTTATCGATATATCGATATATCGATAATTGATATTAAAAATAAAAATTATCGATATATCGAAATATCGATATATCGAAATATCGATATATCGATATATCGAAATATCGATATATCAAAATATCGATATATCGATATATCGAAATATCGATATATCAAAATATCGATATATCGATATATTGATATATCGGTATTTCGATATATCGATATTTAAGATAGATGATATCCTCTTTGTAAGCTACAAATATTTGATCTCGCATATGGATGAGACATAATAAAAATGATTGGTTTTAATTGAAATATATAACGGTTTACAATAACGACATTTAATATACAAGATTAATCATTTTTATTTGCGCTTGATAATAAAGTTTATTTTAAAATCAGATAAAATTAAAATTATCTATCTATAAATTTTTGTTATAATTAGTTCACAAGTATAAGTATGATATGTCAAAGTAATTATGAAACGTTTTATTTATTTTTTAAATTAAATATTCCAAAATGTTGATAATTATTTTTATTTTCAAATAAAAATTTTATTCATTCACTTTATTTAAAAATAAATAACAAAATGTTTGGCGATTATTTCATTTCATATCCATACTGTTATTGGCATATTATAAATTTAAAATTTTTCTGTTAGTGTTTCTATTTAAAAAATTAAATTATATTATCCAGTAGCAATTAGGGCTGAGAAAAAATCTCGATATATCGATAATTTATCGATATATCGATAATTGATATTAAAAATAAAAATTATCGATATATCGAAATATCGATATATCGATATATCAATTTATCGATAATATCGATATATCGATTTATCGATATATCGATATATCGATTTTTCGATATATCGATATTATCGATATTTTTTGAATATAAAATATCGATATTGAAATTCCAATATCGCCCAGCCCTAGACAGGATACAATAGTTACAACAATAAATAAATTAAGTAAATTAAATATATATATATATATAATATATATATATATATATATATATATATATATATATATATATATATATATATATATATAATAAATTAATAATTATAAATTCTATCCAATAAAGTAAGAAAATATTTTTTATTAACTTTTTTTGTGATATGACACTTTTTTTTTAATGGAATCTGTAATGGACGTTTATCTTTACGTTTAATATAAAACCTGATACATTTTAAATGTAAAATAAATTTAAAAAAAATATTTTGTACTCGTATTAAACACTGTCAATTTTTAACATATTGAAGCAATTTGAATGCTGAAGGATGAAAAATTAAATGACAATTAAAAATGATGCCAATAATTATTTTTATTGCATTTATTATTTTATTTAATTATAGTAATTAAAAATATTATTTTAAGTTTTTCTCATTTTCACCAAAATAAAAAATAATTATATTACATTTAGGTCCGGTTTTATAAACACACAAAGTAAATAATATATAGTTGACAATCTTTGGACACCAAATTAGAGTATTGCATGTTTTATTTTTTCTGAGAGAAAATTTTTTTGTAATTAATTAAATTTTTAATTAAATTTTAAAACATTTGATACTGGATATATTTATTTTAGAGATGGTCATTTTACTCGGTAAATTATTAAGTATATATTTAACATTAAGTTTTTGTTTTTGATCTTTTATTTTCAATTTTTTATTGTATTATAAATCTAAGAGGTAAAGCAAAAGGTATATATTATAAATTGACATACATTTATTACTTTTTGAAAAAGCTTAGTACATATATTTATCCAGGACAGTTACCAGATATTTTTCAATAATTTAACTGTATTATTATTAATGTAAACGTATGTTTATTATTGCTGTATTGAAAATTTTATCTTATACGTATTTCTATTATTATCTAATAAATTTTCTACTCTAATATATTACAAAAACAATCACTTTTTTTTAGCGAAACAGTGTTACCTAGAGTTGTATTTCAATAAGGCAACGGATGAACCGATACCTATACAAAGGACAACCTTTGTGCATTCACTGTACTGGAAAACGTGTACGATGCTGATTTTAGCTTGATTAGAGATTGTCAGTTGTTTTGTTCTGGAAGAGAGGAGAGAGAAATAATTAGGTTATTTTAAAATGGTTATATTTGGATTATATGGATTTAGAAATAAAGTAATTATTTTTTGGTTTAAAATTTTGAAAACGATAAGGTAAAAAATGTAGTGATATATCAAAGAAGTTCTAATTTTACAAAAGAAATTTTGCTACATATGTTACTTTTTTTATATTTTTATATATCCTAAATATAACAAAATATTATCAAAATTATCGTACCACATAAATATAAAATGTAAAAGCATTCGTAAAAAATATTAAAATATATTAATAATAAAATCGAAATTCTATGCCTATTTTTATGACAGTTCGATTTTATGTCAGCGTTATATTAGTATAGTAAATTTGCAGAAACTTTAAGTTAAAAATCTTGTTTACAATCGTATGTTCAGTGATGTAACTACTGTCTACACTAAGTTACACTGAAAGTTTGTACTTCAGTAAAATGTAATTCTGTTTTTCTGTCAGAACCAGTGGCGCAACCAAGGGGGGGGGCACGCCCTCCCCCCAATGCTACAATTATTTACTCCAAAATATTGAGCCAACATTTATTATTTTAAACTATTAATTATTCGATTCATGTAAGATAAAGTGGAAATCTGGTTAGTATTTGCTTTTTTTTTGCTTCACCAAGATAAAATCTTTGCCCCCCCTCCCCAAGACAAAATCCTGACTGCGCCACTGGTCAGAACCAAAGCATTAGGACTAAACATAACACTAATTTTGAAATAAGTAGAATAGTCTGAATGAAGACGTATTCTTTATGTATTTATTATCTCATTATTTTTGTTTACTTATATTTTGTTTCTAACTGTAAGTTAGATTCCTATGTCAGATTTCGCAAAGCTTGTAAGTTAACAATTCCATTGACTAACAATAAAACGGTTCGAAGACAGTTGACAATCTAAATAGATTGTAGGTAATTCATTAATTTAGTACTTTTTGATAGTTTTGTTTTATTTACGTTCTTATTGAATTATCTTTAGGATGGTAAAATATTGATAATATATTATGTTATAAAAAAAAAGATTTTTTTTAATAAATTATTATTAAGTTTAGCTTTGTTTGTTTGTTTTTTTTCTATTTTTAATTTGAATACATACTTTCGACATAAAAATGATTCAAGATTATTTTTTAAATGTTTACCAACTTTTTGTATAAAATTTGAGAAACAGAAGATGGGTTTATTGTGCGAAAAATTTATAACAAATATCATATGAATAAATTTTTTATAATATGATTAATATTTATTACTGGCTATAATTGACAAAAACAATTACTGCAATCATTTTTCGTCTATTATTAAATGCTTGAAGTCGCATTATATTGTGTAGATGTTGATTTTATTGTATTTACGCAAATTTTCTAAATTGTTTGAATTGCAGGTCGAATTCTACTATATTGGCTACACTTCAAAAACGAATGAATATTGCAATATCACTAATATATTTTGTTATTTAATTTTGTATCATTTATTTAAATTGAAAGTTATTGATTGTTTTTGTAATATATATAGTAATCTTGAGATTTTCACGGCCGGTACTTATCGAATTTTTTGGGTTAGTATGCCGTGGTCGAACTATCCTCGTTGCAGATGTTTTGCCCTAGATCGTTTATGAGATCCTCAGTGCTTGGTGACTGAATATATATATATATATATATATATATATGTATATATATATATATATATATATATATATATATATATATATATATATAGATGTCTGTGTCAGTCATTATATTTTTTTTGTATATATATATATATATATATATATATATATATATATCATTTTTAACAAAGAACTACATTTTTTTGCAAGTTGAGTAATATCGGGAACACGGATGTTACGAAAATATGTAATACTTTAAGTGTTTTGTATCTCCAAACCCAAAGTCATAGATTAAATAGTGTATAAGCTCCATTTATAACACAAACCGTTTTAACCGTTTACCCCCTAACAATTCGATAGTGTACTACTACTACTTATGTTTCGTCATGGCTTACAGCTCGTTTTGATGTGAAGCGAGGTTGTTGATGAATGATTCGTTAATTCACTAGTCATGGCGTTTACAGGGGCTGTAAAGGATTATTGTGGCTTGTCGTTCATACCAGTCTATACGAATTGAAACGAAGATAGACAAAGCGCACTAAATAGAGCAGAACAGATCATTCGGCTTGTGTTCGCTTGTGTACCGCCTTGCAGACGATCTAACGAATCAGGCATGACGAACACCGTTCAACAGTGAGCAACCCGGTCACACAACGCATGACTGCACCTTTAGAAAATTAAGCTAATTGTTGCATTATTTTGTTTTGTCGCATGCTATTATTTAAAGGTTGATAATTAGTGAATATATAATAATGGCGATGACCGCAGTCCCGCATTCCATAGCTATGGTAATGTAATAAGCCGAAATTAAGTAAATTTAAAATTTATTAATTTTGTGAATGAAGAAATCAAAGGGACACACAGTAGCCACTGTGCCGTAACTTTCAACTTTCTATGGTAACTTTAAAGCCGCAGAACTAGGGAGATATAATTATTAAATAGTCACAGTTGTTTTACGTTGTATTGAGTAAAAATAAATACAATATTTACCACTAATTTAGGCCTAACCAACTAAAACATTTGCCTAAAACTCGTTAACAACTGGGAGCTTGCAGACAATTGATAACCGTAGAAAACTGATACCTGCAGGCTATTGGAGCCAGGAATACGAAGTAGGACGCAATTTTTTTTGCATTACATTTGTTGTACTAATTACTAATATTATTGTTATATATTGCATTTACATCACAAAATTTGTTTTTGGGTGGTATGTTGTTATATCTTAATTGTTAATATTGTAAAAGTATACAAAATGATCATAATTTTCTGTAAACGATGCTTCTGTAATCTGGTTAATAAAATTTGGAAAATTTATTTATTTGAAAAATAATAATTACCATATTGCTAACTAATTTCTCATAATTTTTGATTTTATGACTGCTTAATAAAATCAGAATTACTGTGACAAAACTCTTATACGCTTTTTTCTTTCAACTAAGTTTTTTATGGAATTCTGTGTATTTTAGTATTAGTAAATAACAGACAACAGGTTTTTATCTTTGTTTCATAGAGCATAAGGGAGAAATCTTAAAGGAACTGGCAAGCTGCAGATTCTTTGTCAAATACTGTGACGAATTACTCTTTATAATTCAATTTTACGCATAATGGAGTGAATCACATCTTCTCAGGTTTACTAGTAGTTCACAGTTAAAAATAGTGTATCTTCCTAGTTAACTCAGATATGAGAAATGCATGTTTCCGGAATTTTAAAAGACTCCGGAAATTTTCATAAGCTGTACAACATTTTAGAGTGATTGAGAATTCTGGAATATGAGTAAATTTGAATATTTTAATCTTCTTGTCACAAAAACAAAGTTTGAATAGAAAAATATTCTCCATTTACTTCAGATATAAGTAATTAAGAATTAACATTTTTTGCCTAGTGGAAAAAGTTAAAAAAAATTTATGTAGTTTATTTTTTTAATGTAAATAAAAAATATGTATTGACGGAATCGTTTGCTTTCAAAATCAGACATTTGTATATACATATAACGCAAGTGTTTATTTATGTCTTATCGAATCTTATTTGCTATTTCCGTATTAAATAACAATGCCTTCATTCATTAATTTTTTTTTATTTAGGAAGAAGGAAGATGATTTGGGTTTATGATTCAAATTCACCGAACAAAACGGCGTATTAGGGTGGTCCAAAAAAATCGAAGGTCGAAATTTCAATTCCATCTTCTAGGATTTTTAAAACCATTCAATTTCAAACTTATTGCTTAATTATTATCAAAATCGAACAGTATTTAGAGGTCGCGCAAGTCAAAAACGTGTTAAATTTTAAAAAAAAATTTTTAATGTTTTTTTAGATAATAGTAATGATAATCAGCATTACTTTATTGGCGATAAGCGGTCTGGGCAACCTATTACATTATAACAAATATATCTTCAACAATACTTGCTTTTATTCCAGGTTCTTGCAACGATAATTTCAACAATTTTAAATGTAGCATCAATTATTTTATCATTCCAACAAACTTTTATGCATTCTATAGTACTTAAAAAATGGTTTTAACATTTACGAATAATAATTGAATATCAATATCGTTACGATTCAAACCAAAATTTTTCATTTTTTTAAAGTTCTTTAAAATCGATGTTTTCTGTATTTTTATAAAAATGGATTTTTGGGGTTTAAAATTTCTATCAATACAATACTTGAATATTTTACACACAAAATACAGATTTATTATCATAACTTTACGCATGAAACTTTATTTTAAAAATAAGCATATGATTCACAAAATATGCCACACTGATAACAAAAAATTGTTGCGTTTACAAACTAGAATTATTAGCATTCGGATATTTTTCCTGATAATTATTAACAATTTTTAGTTAATATTGCCTTTGTTTCTCATTTCTTGTAATGAGAGAATTAAATTTGGTTATAAGAGCCACCTCTCTTTCTGCAGCGTCGTTCACTACTCTTAAATTAAATAAAATGTATTAATTTAACTTTTTTCTGCGAAACATTAGCTTTCCATAAAATAGGGTCGATCGTTAAAAATTCAGTATTTATATTAAATCGTTTGAAAAATATGAAAATTTTTGCTTATAACACTAAATTGCAACGATGTTATTATTCAATTATTATTCGTCAATGTTGGCAGCATTCTTTAAGTATCATAGAATGCATGAAAGTTTGTTGGAATAATAAAATAATTGAAGATACATTTAAAATGACTGAAATTATGGCTGTAAGTTCCTGGCAAAAAAGCAAGTATTGTTAAAGATATTGACTAAGGGATTTAAGGGTTTAAGGGCTGAAAATGATTTGTTATGATTGAAATTGAATGGTTTAAAGGATTCTAGAAGACAGGATCGAAATTCCGACTTTCGATTTTTTTGGACCAGCCTAATATATATATATATATATATAAATATATATACCGGGTGTTCGTTCGTCAAGTTCGTATGGGCGTTTAACACCCTATTTCGATAATTTGCGATATACTTCTTTCTCCAGTAAAATTCGGAAAAATACTTAGAGTACTTTTCGATAGAACATAAAAAGTTATATAATTTGGTTTTAGTTTTAATTTGCTAGCATATGTCGTTTGGGCGCTAGAATTTTTATTTTATTTTTTGGTTTTTATTTTTTTTCTCAAAAACTATTAGGTGTAGGAAAATAAGCGTGATATGAAAAAATTCGGAATAATGAATACTATAATGAAGTGAAGAAACTATTATTCTAGGATGCATCGTTTAGTAGAAAAAAAAATTAAAAACGGAATTTTTGAAAAAAATCTCAAGGAGTATCCTTGAGATTTTTCAAAATAAGACTTTCTTAAAAATTTGCTCAAAAAAATCTGAAAAAATTTAGTAAAATATAGAAAAAAATTAGCTACATAATAGCTAAGTAACTTTTTTTTATATCTAATTCTGGTTTGGCAGGAAAAATTATTGAAAATTAATATTTTTTGCATTTTAATTTGTTTTTTCTTTCCTGCTAAACCAGATGAGATAATGAAAAAAAGTTACTTAGCTATTATGTAGCTAATTTTTTTATCTATTTTACTAAATTTTTTCAGATTTTTTGAGCAAATTTTTAAAAAAGTCTTATTTTGAAAAAATCGCAAATTTTCAAAAATTTCGTTTTTAATTTTTTTCTACTAAACGATGCATCGTAGAATAATGGTTTCTTTACTCAATTATAGTATTCATTATTCCGCATTTTTCTATATCATGCTTATTTTCGGAAAATCGGAAAATCGGAAAAAAATTCTAGCGCCCAAACGGCACATGTAAGCAAATTAAAACTAAAACCAAATTATAGAATTTTTTATTGTCTATCAAAAGGTATTTCTTCGAATATAACTCGAGAAAGTAGTATATCGCAATTTATCGAAATTACATGTTAAACGCCCATACGAACTTGACAAACGAACACCCGGTATATATATATATACATATATATATATATATATATATATATATATATATATATATAATGTGGCTTTTTTTCCTTAAAATTTTTGTATAGTAAGTTATATTAAAAAATAATAAAACAACGACATTTAGTGTGTTTCAAATTCATATAGCATTCTCTCCGCAGCGCCATTGTAACAATTTATAAGTTTTACTAAAAACGGTTTCGGTAAGTCCTAGCGGAAATATAGATTGCAAGAAACCTGGTTGATAGCTTGAATTTTTTGCAAAAAAAGGAACGAAAATAAATTAAAAAATAATTTTATTTAAATAATGGAATAAAATTACTTAAGGGGAGGTTCTTTTATAATTGTACCAAAAGTACCTGATATTTGACAATTTTTTTTGAGGAACTGAAATGACTTAGATATGTGCGTTTTTCTGCAAAATTTTTATTCAGGTTTTGTCTACAAATCAAAATTTTTTCAGTTTCGGATATTTAAAAATGTCGTCCAAAATGGCGGTTCCGGGAAACGATGTTGTAAAAACAAAACTTATCCACGGGCACGATACAGGTCTCAATTCGTCACCTAGAAGCATGAAACCAAAACGACCTTAAAGATTATATTTCATAGAGGCATCTCTATCTAAAAAACATGAAAAAATTCGTTATAGAAATAAAATGGCGGCCACTTGAAAATAAGGTATTGTTTTTTCGCATGATTTTTCCACTTTGGCCTGCTGTAAAAAATCGTTAATGATCAAAATGTTGCAATTTTGTTGGTAGAGATGCCCGAGGATTTTGTTTCCTTTTAGGAGGACAAAACACGAAGTTGATTGGTTGAACGGTTCAAAAGTTACAATGCCCGTGGATTCGAAAAATGTAGTTTCGTATAAAACGCGTTTAAAGTTTTGAAAACGGTTTTTGTTGTACAATTTGAGTTACCTGATCAATTTGTCCAAGAATAAGTGAATTTATAGGTTTTTGGGGTCGCTGAACACGAATTTGAGGTCAGATTTGAAAAACTCAAAATGGCGGATCCAATATGGTGGCCAAAAATTGATCTTAATCAATTTTTATGAAATTTTGACCACAAGGATTTTCGTGAAGATTGAACAAAAAATCGAGATCAGTTTTGAAGAATTCAAATGATCAACTTACAGTAACTAGTTGAGGAGCGCGCGGCGAACTTGCTGCCTGAGCGCCCGTTACCGCTCAGGACATCGGTCCGTTCAAAGCCGTGTAGCGACGGAACTAAGTCACGGATCGCCTAATCATTTTACCCACATATTCTAGACACTTATAGCATTCGATTTATGCAATAAAAAAATCGATTTTTTAAAAAAATTATAAAAGAACCTCTCCTTAACAAAAGTATTAAAAAGAAATACTAAAATTATTATAAAATATGGATTAATGCTAATAATTTACATACCTTAAAGTAGATGCTATTCTCTTGGATGTCTATCCGTAACTAAATTAAAATAATTTAGTTTTCGATTAAACTGGGTTTATAAAAATGCAGGTTAAACAAAAATTTAATGCAATCGAACTTTGAACGACGACTAAAAATGCTGACAAACTGACGAAGTTCAATGCACTCAACAATCGTGGATATGTCAATGTACTACTTCCGAAAAATACTAAATAGAGTATCAAATATCCACGACTGTTACAATTAGGATCTTGAAAATTATGACGGCTTAAATGAGACTTATTATGCATATTGAAATATCCATTTTAAATGTAACATTGTTTAATAAAAAAATTCCATAGGTCACTAGATAATTACAGAAAAATAAATTTGGTAATTTTCTTTGTTTCTTAAAGTAAACTTTTAATAGAAATAGTCTCAAATTAGAAAGATTAATAATTCTAAGATCTATCCCGAAACATGGGAAAAGATTTTTTATTAAAACATTTTTGGGATACAATACAAAATTATGATTTTTTTAAAACTTATAATTAATTTTTATTCTTAATAATTAGATATTTTTTCTCTTTTCAATGATATTAATAGTATTGTTTATAATGGTTCTCATTTTTAGAAAAATATGAATTTAGTTATAAAATTTTGCAGAAAAAAATCGAAATATTGTATATGTTACAGAAAGTAATATTTATTAATAGTCGACGTTTCGATAAATTTAATGTCCGTCTTCATCAAGAAAACTGATGCAAATGACATTTACAGTGAATAACAGAACATAGAAACAAGTTAGTAGGTAACAAAATAAGTAACTAGATCATAAAAAAAAAATATATAAATTTTTAATTAATGGAAGCCAACTTTTATTTAAATCAGTGCCTTCATAGTGATTGATGTAATTTTTTTTATAAATTTCTAGTGCTTTTCTTATCAATCTGCTATTAATATTGATTAGTTTTGCAATAATTACTTTATAGTTTAACTTTATACTTTAACGCTATTGAGCAATAGCAGATTTATCTGGATGGTATTAACTTCTTATGTTCTGTCAATCTAGTAGAAACAGTTTTACCTATCTATCCAAGATAAAGCTTACCGCATTTACACGGGTATATATATATATATATATATATATATATATATATATATATATACCCGAAGATTGTATATATTATTAGATATTATTCCTCTTCAATCTTCGGGTCTAATAGAAAAATGGTACAGCAATAATTTTTATATGTTTCGTTTTTTTAATTTTTCACAGGGCATGTTCTGAAGAAGGTGGAAAAGTGAAATTTTGATTCAACATCTAACTTTTTTGACTACTTTTCCATTAAATTCAGTATACGTATACCATAATTTGTGATACACGTAATAATTTTTATTTTATACAAACTAAAAAATTAGTTTAAAAATAATCAATAAATTAGACGATAATATAAAAAATGATATTAATATTAAATCGTTCAAATGTAAGCTGTATTAGTTTCTATTAAACAATAATTTTTATGCATTAGATGAATATTTTAATATGTAATTTGTATATTTGTCACAATTTCTATACACATGTATTTTGTGCCGAAAGAAATAAATAAAACATTATTATTATAAAAAAATTGATTATTTTTCTTAGTTTCTAAAAAATAAAATTTAAAAACTACCAAACTGTAGTTTAAAACATTTAAATCGGGTATAATTTATAGTTGTTTCAATATGATAATAATTGATAAAGTTAAGAACCAGAAATATTTTTTAAATTTATTTTACATGTAAAATATATAATGTCTTATATCACTGAATAGAGAAAAAAATCTGATTTTGTAAGATAAATATCCATTAGTTCTATTTACACAATCATAAGTTTTTGTCATATCTCAAAAACGTGTTAATATAAAGATATTTTTCTACGCCACTGAATAGATCTTATAATTATATATTCTTTATTTGAATTTTTTTTCTATTAAAAATTTACTTCAAGGCTTATTCAGAAGCAAAAAAAATGAACAAATTTATTTCATTTTCAATTATCTAGTAACTTACGATTTTTTGTTTGGAAAGTAATGAATAGCACATCTAAGATGACTATTTAAATGTGCACGTCCCATTTAACCGAAGTTGTAGCTATTATAGTTCCCGAGAACCTAGTGTGATAATACAATTCTGATATAAAATTTGTATTCTTTTTTTGTATTGACACAAAAATTATTATTGATGATTAAGGAATTATGCAGTAATGCGATGCTCACAATTTACTACCAGTCTACGAATTACGCGATAATGCGGGGACTGTGGATAAAGGGTTAATACAAATTTAGGTTCTCTGATCTAAAAATATGCTTTTTTTAATAATTGTTTTAGTGGTAAAGGCAAATTTTTAATTTGTTCCGGAAAAATAATGCGGATGTACGTTTAAAATTATCACATTAACAGTATTTAACTATGCAAAATATGAATCAGTCAACAAATGAAAAGATATTGCGCAATTTTATTTCACCTGAATATGTTTTACATAAATTAATTATACTGAATAATGTATTCATATTATTCATTGAATTCCAACAATACTGAATTTAGAAATCGTTACAAAATATGAATAATAACTGCATGTTTATTTAAAATAACTTCCGACTGTAACTAAAAACAAAAATTTGTGTGTCTTTTCAGAATTGTTTTTTCTCGATATTTCTATAGTTAGACCCGGTTTCTCCAGCTCATTTTAAAACTTAACTGCGGTTTCTTTGACAGTGTTTCTCTACTGCAGTTTTATATAAAAATTTTGCTTGACATATTCTTACGCTAAAGAAGTCTGTTATTGATTTAAACTTTAATTTGTATGTTTGTAGAAACGTTGATATTTCTTATATGCCATCTTTTCATAATTTTATTCTACTTAGAAATAAAACCGTGGGCCCTTTTTCTTATTACAAAATTTGAATGTTGTGTAAAGTGTACAGTAAAACATTTAGTATTGACTAGTGTTTGTGTTTAATTTGAACAAATTTTAGTAAAAGACGCGCGCCTTACTGTTTTATTTTTAACACATATATGACTAATTATTTTATGATTTTTAGTACGTTTGTGAATAAAACTTAGTTTTTATTTTTTTAAATTATATATTTTCTTTGATAACACCGGCAAATGTAATTTAATTTAATTTTTTTCTAAAATAATTTTTACAATATTTTTGGCGTGTCTCGATTTGAATAGTGTCTAACATTTTTTACTGTGTACTGAAACACATATTAAAGATGTAAAATATGAAAATCTTACACGGGCTACATGTGGCAAACAGAGAAGTTACTAGAATATCGTATACCGGTAATGGCACTTGTATTGATAATATATTAACTAATATAGATATAAACAATTACACAATAACTGTGACTAAGCCTATTATTTCAGATCATTCTGGTATTTTCTTCAGTATGAATGATAATTTTAATATAAATTTAAAGTGTTACGATCAATGTAAAAATATCAGAATTATCAATGAGGAAACTTGCTTGCATTTTATTAATTGGCTGCAAAATTGTAATTGGGAATGCATATATGAAGAAAATAATATTAATGACGTTTTTGATATATTTCTAAATACTATTTTACAAGCTGTTGATAATAATTTTCCCATAAAACCTTTAAAAATTAAAAATGATTGTAATATTCATTGGTATAACAAAAATCTTTGCTATATGAAAAAGAAATTAGAAAATTTGTACGATCTATCTTAAACTCATTCTAGATTTAAGGAATATTATCTGAATTACAAACGTGAATATCGAAACGCTATTAATAAGGCAAAATTAATTGCACATGATGAGTATATAACTAATAACAATAATAAAATAAAAGCAAGTTGGACACTAATTAATAACGAATTAGGTAAAAATAAGAAAGCTGGTCCAGTTCAATGTAATATATCGTCTAATGATATGAATGAATATTTTGTTAATGTTGCCAGTAATTCGTTACAAAAATTATCTAACAGTAATAATAACTATAAAATGCATTTGAATAACAAAATAATAAATTCAAATTCTTTATTTTTGTTGTTACCTGTTACAGAAAATGAATTATATAACATAATTAGTGAACTAAATAACACTAAAAGTGAAGATATTTATAAATTAAATATTCAAATTATAAAAAGTGCTGCTCACATCATTATTCCACATTTGGCATACATCATTAATAAATGTTTTGAAACTGGGGTTTTCCCGGACAAATTAAAAATCTGTAAAGAAATTCCAGTTTACAAATCAGGAGATAAAGATGATCCATTTAACTATCGACCTATTTCTCTTACACTTATTTTTTCTAAAATAATAGAAATAACTGTAAAAACAAGGTTAATGAATTATTTTGAAAGATACAATTTACTATCGACTGAACAATATGGATTTAGACCCAAGCGTTCTACTGTGCAAGCAGCCGTTGCACTTGTTTCTGATATTTGTTTAAGGGAGTATTACAACTTTTTCTGACGGTTTTTCAGGAATTTTTTGTGGGTAAACTAAAAGACTTGGGACCTTGCGCTTTTTTGCATTTTGTTTATTCACTAATGTACAAGAAAATGGAATTTTTTAACATATGTGGTCCAAGCCGAACTCCCCCAAAATGGCGACCATGTCCGGCGCCTCAGCCTGCACGGGCGAAACGATTTCGCCACTTTCCGCAATCTGAAACACAAAAACAAGTAGGTATTGTTAATCTGCATTAAATTCTACGGAAATTGACGGGCGGAAATTTTTTTTTATCGAAAATTGAGACAAAATGAAACGAATAATATGAGAAAACAGTAAACATAGATGGCATGTGTCATAAATATTCTTTATATACTATTAAATGAGCATTTCTTTATTATTTAAGTGATTCAGTTGCTTGGGAATGAGCAAAAACTCTTATAAACTTCATAATTTCTGTCCTCAAAATTGTAATATATATGCATACATATCTATACTCCCAGTTGTGCCATAATTTTACCCGTTTAACCAACTCACGCACTTACAGGACATCATTTTAACAGCACAAACCATACATAACATAGTTCGGACTAACTGCGACATAAATTCAATTAATAAGGAAGTATTGTACGGTAGGGTCACATGCATATTATAATCAGTTGATTACTATGAATTACAGGAGCACTGAGACGGTACTTAACTTGTGTATCATTTTATATCTAGTTACTTTAGTATAGTATTATACGTATAATATTGTTTATATAGTATTTGCACTTCAAGGTTAACGATGCATGTAGACATCCACAGTTGATGTTGCTTGATTATATTTTGTTCTATTGTTAAATATTTATTTCCTTTTGCGGATGCGTAGGTGACTACGCAGGAAGAGGTTTTTTTTTTGTCAATTAATTAAAGGTAGTTTTGGCTAGTTTATTTTTATTATATTTTAGCTATTGTTGCAAGATAGATTAAGCTTAAAAAAAATGATAAATTTTACACTGTCTGATGCATGTATTAAGTTTAAATTATTTTATAGTTTAAATTATTTTATACATATATTGGTATAGTTTAAGAATCAATAATCTAAAGAAACTGAATTTTTTTCACATAACCAAATTTTCTAGGACTATTTACTAATACAAACACATTATATATACATCCATTGCATACATTAATGTTACTAATATAATAATAATAATAATAATAATAATTGCCTTCATTTAGCATTTGCTATACATTAATCTTACAGACAGAATTAAATTTTACGTATATAAAATAAAATAAAATGATCACATAAAAAAATAAAATTTAAAAAAACATTATTGTTACTAATGTTTTCCTGCTTATAGCATAATTTTAAACTTTAAAAATAGACATGCTTTTAGTATTACACTAATATTGACGTAGGGTCTCAAAAATCGCTGTATATATTGATATGTAATTCAGAAAGTAATGAATTTTTAGTTATTCAACGTATATAAATATATGAAGGACAGTTGAAGAAATAAAAAAATTAAAAGGTAAACATCTTTATTATTATCCCGTATTTTTAAAACTTTTCATCGAATTAAACAGATTATTAAATAAGAAATTCTCAGATTCCGTGCAATGTTTCAGAACTTTTATATATGTACCTAATGTAATCATAATAACCATTTTAGAAAATTATAAATTATCTTAATGATTCGTTACATTTAATGAAAAATTTTATAAATACGGAAGGAAGTTAATCTCTTATATAACACATTAATATTTGCAATGAATTTTCAAATTAGAAACTTGGTGCGATCTCCATACATAGTCAAAATTAAAATCTATGTTAAAAATAATTATATACTAAAAATTATGGTGAATTTTTTAAGCTTTGTATACATTAATAATAAATAAAAGTTAATAAAATTACATTAAATAAATTTAGAGAATATTTTACTTAAAGTGTGTAATTATATTAATAAAGTTATTTTAAACTAAAATTATACGTAGCTCATGTAATTTAAGTCTAGAATAGTCGCGTAGGTGACCGGTAGCACACACTTATATTGGGTTTCATTAACGTGGGTAAAATAATTTGACGTTTAAAATAACTGTTCTAATTAATTTGTTTATAGGTCAAAATTTATGTCACAGTTTTAGTTTATCTTTTACCGAAATAAATTTATTGTCAGTTATAAATACAGACGTTGGATTTGGCTGTTCTGACATATAAATTTATTTTAATATGCGATAATAAAAAAATTAGGATTTTTAACAAGAATTTTGTGATACAGATTTTATTAGTTTATTCTTTTGATAAAATAAAGTTATTTTATCCATTTATGCCAGTAAATACATTTTTATAAGTATATAAATATTTTTTTTATTAATTAGGAATAAATATATACCAAAAATGGGATTTTTACAAGAAGAAAGAAAGGCACGACCTAATTAAATAAATATTAAAATTATCTATGCAAATTATAATATTGTAATTTTAAATATTTAATTTCGGATTACTAACCTTTCCGAAGGTTACTTTATTATTAGTCAGTAATTTCTCAAACTACCTAATATTACTGTTAAAAATAGAAAACAATTTTTTAATCGTAAAGTTTATTGGAAACTTATGTTACAAAAATTTTAAAAATGATAATTTTTTTTTAAATTAGGTTTTCACAAGTGGAAGAAAAGAATATTTGCACTGTTTGCAGTATTGTGGTAGTCTCTCAATTGCTAGTTTATTTACAAAAACACATTACTACTAAATACGCACACGTAGTACAAAATTGCTTTTAAAATTCTTAATACATTTAAATGTAACGCAAAGTGGGCATCATTCTAGGTGCCTTCCAGTGTCTAGTCGTTTATTAATATTCGCTGGCAGAAATTTTATTACGATTCAACGCTATATGTATAATAAATAAATTGACAATAAGCATTTAATGAGGCATATGTCTTGAATCTATTGTGCAGTATTTTTTGAAAATATAAATGTTTTTTTATATCTTTAGCCACTTAAGTCACTTATTGTCCAAAAACCTTGTTAAAAATTTTACTTTATTTTTGCAATATTTTTGAAGATTATTTAGTAACAATAACATCAGATAGGATGAAAAAAACTATATGCTATACCCTCTAATTTGGAACAAATTTAATATTATTTTGTTACTACTTATTGCTTAATTTTTACTTAATAATATAGTATTTATTCGAACATACAAAAAAGTCTGTAACATATAGACACTTAATATATTTCGACTAAAGTAATGATGCTCTTCGCTGTTTTACTTTTTTCATTGACCACGTTAGTGATGTTTTTATTTATTAAAAAATCTACGATGTAATTAAATATTAACATGATTAGAAGCATATGGGTAAACCTATATATATATATAGACCACTTTGACAGTATTATATAAATAGTAAGAAACAGAAATAAAAAATTTATATCTTTTTTCCAAGGTAGCAATACTATTCAAAAATAAAATTTATAATTATTTTGCATATAAAAGAATCTATTCTTAAAATGTGTTTCAAATGATATGAACAGTATATCTAAAATAGATTTCGAATAGTTTTTTCGGAAAATTGACAACACTACATAATAATAAAATTACTTAACTTTTTTAGGCAATCAAAAATTCAGTTCAAATAATTGATTAAAATTGGATAAATGTAGCTAAAATAATGTATTATTATTTTTTCTTTCAAAAAGTTGGAAACACTGAAATAATAAAATTATGTAATTGTTATTGGTACAAGGAAAATGTATTTTAAAAATATATCAGAAGAATTTATTCTAAAAATTTCATTAAAATCGGATAAATAGTATAGGCAAAATAAAATACTAAAAATTTTAATAATATTTATCCGAAATTTGGCAATATGGTATAGAATTAAAATTATATAATTCTTATAAATACGGACTGAATATTTCTTGAAAAGTGGAGTACATCGTGATATAGTATCAATATAATTTTAAACCGAACACTATACCATTTTTCCTTGCAGTCAAAGTAGTAATTTTGTTTTTAATATATCTAAATATATCAACAGATTTGTTCCACTACTTACCTATCTTTTAACCTCAACTATTTAGATTATGTGTGTTACTGTATGTTACTGAACGTGTTGTGTTATTTTTCCTGTTCAAATTTCAGTAAAATGCTGAGTATCTATTATTTTTGCAGTGGACACTATAAACTGTACAGAATATAATAAAATACTTTAGATATGTTACTGATTACTTCTAGTTTTTAATGTGTAAATTACAATATTATTCAAATCATTTTAATTGTTATGCTGTGCAAAAATTTATTAAATGCTAGTTCTCTACATTTTTTACAAAACAAAACTGACTAATATACTGAACGGTTTATCAATACCAAATTAGCAAAATTCAGAACAAAACTTTTCAGAAAAATTGGTACCTAAATATTTTATAGCAATTTTAATATTCGCATTAAGCAATTTTAGGACAAACATTGCTTTTTAAAATAAATATTATTTTATACCCAATAAATAATAAAAGTCAATTTTTTTATTAAATAATTTTAAAAGTTTATTAATTTATATAGCAAAATTATACATATGTCATCTGCTACACTTTAACTAAAGTCGACTGTAAGTCGACAAAAATTTTTAAATTCTACTTGCATATTTTCTATTTCCATCAATAAAACGATTCATCTTTGTTAACTTTCAAACTTCTAATAGAAAAATTATTTGTTGTTGCCAATAAAACAATGCTTTTTATCGGCTTGAAGTCGACTTTAGTTTAAAGCATTTTTTTTATTATAAAACATTTAGACACATTGTATATATGACTTTGCATATTCATATATAAAAAAACACATTGTACATAAAGATAGGTCCTAGGTGCTAGGTGCAACAAAATATGCCAAAATTATGTGTCTTTTATTTGCTATTTATGTGCCAATTCAAAAATTTTGTACTAAAAAAATAGAACTTCTAGTTTGACCTAAACCTAACATAATCTAACATAACCTAATCTAATTTAATCTAATCTAATCTAACCTAATGTAGTCTCAAACCGGAAATAATTTTTTTTTTTGAGCACAAACATTTTGAGTTTGGCACATAAATAGCATATAAAAATCACATAATTTTGGCATATTTTGTTTTCACTTTTGGCATACTTGAGGGGCTAACTTCCAGGACCTCATAAACATTTTCGGTGAAACTGTTGATGTACTTTACCTCCAATTTCGATGAAACTTTGTCAAAAAATTCCTCTAAAAATAACAATAACTGGAAATATAATAATAAGTGGCATTCAGGTTAGTTTAGTTTAGATTAGTTTAGATTAGTTTAGATTAGTTTAGATTAGTTTAGATTAGTTTAGATTAGTTTAGATTAGTTTAGGTTAGTTTAGGTTAGGTTAGTTTAAATTATTTAATAACTAACCTAACCTAAACAAAATTAACTTGACCGCCACTTATTATTATTTTTCTCGTTATCGTTATTTTTAGAGGAATTTTTTTATGAAGTTTTATCGAAATCGGAGGTGAAGTAGTACATCGACAGTTTGATTGCATATAATTCTTAAAAAACACATTGTATACAATAAAAAAAATATACATATCGTACATAATTTCCTCGTACACTGCATCTCCGCGAAATGATACAATTTATGTAGAGAGAGAGAGAGAGAGAGAGAGAAGAGAAAAATACGTTAATTGTATACCATAATGTGTAAAAATTTATTTTAAAAAATACAAATAATGGGTAGCTTTGAAAAAATAAACTTTTTTTTGCTGAAATATTGAATTTTGTCTTCTGAAAAACTAATATTTTTAAATGAACCAATATTAACCGATTAGTTTTATTAATATATTTTATTTAATACAGTAATAAAATTTGAAAACTTCCTTGACGGAAATTTATACTTTAGTGTTCCCTTCAGTACTGTTATTAATTTTGTTTTTTTTTAATTCTTGCATATTGGAATTAAATTTTATATTATGATTATATTATAAATTTTATTTTTAAAATTAACAAATATAACTAAGTAACACAAAATGTATAATATTTTGAAGAATTAAACGCATTAAAGTAAATTAACTTTACATACAATTGCATTTATACAATTAGTATAAACATATTGTAAGTATATGTAATTAACATTGACAAATATATTTAAGCTTTAAGAACAACAGCAGAAACAAAAAACAAAAGCAAAAAATTAAACAAAATATATGCAAAAGAACAAAAACACAATCATCAAAAAATATGTATTTAACAAAATATTGAACAAAAGCTATGTTATTTTTCTTTATTGCTATATATATATATATATATATTTAACGAAATAACTTTTTCTTGCTTTTCGTTCTAAAAATTCAATAATTATATTATCAAAAATTAAATTTTTACAAAATTTGCGTTTAATTAATAATAATTGGGCTTTATTATTTCTTAGACAATTTTTTCTCATTTTCATTTTAAAAACTTCTTTCCGATGTCACTGCATGATCTTACAGGGATAGTTAATAATATTAACTTAATATTATTAGTAAAATTATAAATAAATTTGAAAATTGGTCTCGAATTAGTAACAATTTTTCAATCATTTCAAAGGGGACATATTAGTTATATGTATATTTCATTTCTCGACATTTAAATGAACAAAATGGTTGCGGGACGTTTATAAGTAGTGTCTGAGTGTGGGTCCCACTCACTACGGTTCTAAAGGAGAACCTGGATTTACTAATAATAAATTTAAAGTCAATCATAATACAATTTTAGGACTTAATACCCAGGACACACTACAAAATTTAATGATCATTAAATTAAATTTAGACTATGGTTTTAGCAGCAACAGTAGAGTCGGAATACAGTAGTAGCTAAAACCAGAGTCGGAATTTAGCCTACTGACAATTAAATTTTGTCCTGTGTTTTAGTATAAATATAACAGTATATCTTTTAACATTAATATTATTACGGTAACAGTAAAACATTTTTACAGCTCCAAAATTAGTGCAGACTTCACGAAAATATACGTATTTCATTCAAAAATATCAACAATAACAAACTGAAGTATAGTCAACATTCTCCTACAATATTTTATTTGTCAACAGTTGACAAATCATATTTATTTGTTTTAAATTCTTATTTTTTACTATTAATATTTTTAGTTTATTACATATATTTTGATTCAACTACCTCGAACACTGTTTTAGTTTTACTCAGTATTAAGTTTCACTTTTATCTCATTTAATAAAAGTTAAAAAGCAAAGCTATTTAAAAAAAAAATAGGTATATGTCTTAAAACACATTTCTACATTTAAAACATGACTAGAAATATATGGCGAAACCCATATATATATATATATATATATATATATATATATATATATATATATATATATATATATATATATATATATATATATATATTGTGACGTACTTTGCTGGTAAGGCACAAAGTTTGGCGTGAATATGCTCGGGCGCCAAACGGTCGGATAGCTGGTTTGGAGATCGTAGGGTTTTCAAAGAAAAAAACAATTATTGGGTGAATTTCTTTTATTTAATCCAGAGAATATGTTAGCTGTAGTATGGTAATCGGTTTTAGCGGCTATCAAAGAATTGTACACAGTAGAACGGTAATCGGTAGTACGGCAGTCGGTAAACGGTATTCAGTAAATAGGAGAACGGTGATCGGTGTGACGGTAAACGGTAGAACGGTAGTCGGTAGTACGGCAATCGGTAGAACGGCAATCGGTGTAACGGTAAACGGTAGAACGGTAACCGGTGTAATGGTAAGCAGTAGAACGGTAATCGGTAGTACGGTAAACGGTAAAACGGTAATCGGTAGTTCGGTAAACGGTAAAACGGCAATCGGTGTAACGATAAACGGTGTAACGGTAAACGGTAGAACGGTAATCGGTAGTACGGTAGACGGTAGAACGGTAATCGGTAGTACGGTAAACGGTAGAACGGCAATCGGTGTAACGGTAACGGTGAACGATTGAATTTGTCGTAAGCGAAACCGTGCAGCTGGAATACTCGCTGGCTGCACCGCGGATTTATACTGCTGGAAAACTCGCAGGTTGTATCGCGGACGCGGATGTGTGCAGTTGAAAGACTTGCTGGCTGCACCGCGGATGTATACAGCCGGAAAGACTCGCTGGCTGTATCGCGGACTCGAGTGTGTGCAACTGGAAAACTCGCTGGTTGCACCGCGGACGTATACAGCTGGGAAAACTCGCTGGCTGTATCGCGGACTCGAGTGTGTGCAACTGGAAAACTCGCTGGTTGCACCGCGGACGTATACAGCTGGGAAAACTCGCTGGCTGTATCGCGGGCGCGGGTGTGTGCAGTCGGACAACTCGCTGACTGCACCGCGGACGCATACAGCTGGAAAACTCGCTGGCTGTATCGCGGGCGCGGGTGTGTGCAGTCGGACAACTCGCTGACTGCACCGCGGAGGTATACAGCTGGAAAACTCGCGGCTGTATGGCGGACGCGAACGGTGTGCAGTTGGACAACTCGCTGACTGCACCGCGGACGTATACAGCTGGAAAACTCGCGGCTGTATCGCGGACGCGAACGGTGTGCAGTTGGACAACTCGCTGACTGCACCGCGGACGTATACAGCTGGAAACTCGCGGCTGTATCGCGGACGCGAACGGTGTGCAGTTGGACAACTCGCTGACTGCACCGCGGACGTATACAGCTGGAAAACTCGCGGCTGTATCGCGGACGCGAACGGTGTGCAGTTGGACAACTCGCTGACTGCACCGCGGACGTATACAGCTGGAAATCTCGCTACTGTATCGCAGACACGGACGGTGTGCAGTTGGACAACTCGCTGATTGCACCACGGAGAACGGTTTTCAACCCAGAGGGCTCACGGTCGGTATATTAACGGCAGAATCGCTTACCTGGTGAATCGGTTTAGTGGAGAACTCGCACTAATATTGTTGTTTCGAGTTGTGTCAGAAAACAACTGATTTTTTGCTTGCAAACGGCCGGCTTTTATAGTCAGATTCCAAACTGTGCAAGTTTGATTTCGGTTTTCGTTGGTCGGCGTCAGTATTTTACATTGTAAACTATATATAAATTTGGTTTAATTTGGAAATTATGTTTCCCGATGGAAAGTTTTGCTCATACTATTTTTATTCGATGTAAAAATATTTATTATTCTTATAAAAAAAAATCTTTTCGCGATATGATTCCGCGTAGCCGAGTTATTAGCCGCTAAAGTTAAAGCACGTGTTTTTCGCGATTTACTTGTGCGAATTTACTTCGTCACATCCCCCGGTTACTTCGGGGAAACAGAGAAGAACCGTACTTTCATCCTGGATGGTTGGAGGATTAGGAAAACATCCTAAAAAATTATTATTATTTTTTTTTTCGTTTCAAAAAAATTCACTTAACAATAAATCCCAATATCAAAATTTTCTTACATTTATCTTATGTACTAGTTGAATTAATAAACTAGTAACTATATTAATAGTAATAATTAAACTAGTAATATTTTCAAAACAAATTCAAAAAAAATTAAATATAATTAATAACAAAAATTTTAAAATAAAGACAATTTTTCTAACTAAACAAACTTAACTAATTCTATGCTAAATATCCCTAACTTACTAACTAAAACTAACTTACACTAACGTCCACGGATGGCACCTTAGTGTCCGAATCCGGGCGCGAACTACACCACGCACTTCACTTTTTTACGTGTCCTGGGGGGGTATGGTGACTCGTATCCCGTTGGGGAGACGGTACCGCAGTCGTTTGTTCCGAGGGACGCCGGGGGGCCTCAACGACTGCAACCACTGGTCGTAGCCGGGTGTACCAGGGTTTGGGGGAATGACTGCGGTGTCCGGGATACGAGGGGGGTTTTCCATGGGGGGTGTGCTGATGGTGGCGGACGGGGGGCTACAATCCGGGGACAGCTGCTCCATGATATCCATTAATTCTTGGACGGCGTCCTCGGCGGTGGGGCTTCTTTGGTCCTTCGGCGTTGGTTTTGGGTTACCTCCCTGGCTGTCTCCGGCCGTCTGCTTGACCTGACAGACGTCCTCCTCCGTGTCGGTGGGGATAGGAGATGTTGTCAGGTCAATTGTGTCTCCCATTTGACTTGGGGACCGGTACGGCCGGATTACAGGGGTAACCGCCGTTTTGGCCGGATATGGGCCAAAGTAGGTCGTGAGGACGCGGCGCAGCTTCTCGTCCCCGTCCCCTGGTTTCCATCTTGGCTCCGGGGCTTTGGCAGGTGGTGTAGTTCCGGGTGGTGAGACTCGCAGGCTACCCAAGACCTGGGTAGCTGGCCTGATTTTGGGTCGCGTGCGTTTGCCGACCCGACTCCCGCACGGCAACGAGATGGTTTTGTTGCCGGCCCTTCCTCCCACCCTACAGGGTCGGGTCGGTTGTCGAACCCATGGGGCTGCGACCTCTTTCGCTTCTTTCATCCTGCTGATTAATTGGTTTGAGGTCTTTAATATGTATTTTTGTGAGTTTGCGACCGTGTGCCCCACGTAAGTCGTAAACGTTTGCCGACCATTTCTTTGCTACTGTCCACGGTCCGGAATACCGCGGCGCGAGTTTCGCGGCGAAGTTCCGCGCTGCCGATGATAGAGGGTGTTCGCGTCGCATTACCGTTTCTCCCGGCTGTAATTGCCATTTTCTCCGGCGGAGGTTGTAATAATGGCATTGCTGTTGCGCGGCTACCGATAATTTTATTGTCGCAAGCTCTCGTAGCTCGATTAATTTTTCTAACCGCGTTTTTAGCTCCTCTGGTGGTGTACTCGGGGTATCTTCATTTTCATCGGACGCAAGCTTTGTTTCGTGATATAATCCTGGCATGAGCGGCTCACGGCCGTAGTTTAGATACGCTGGTGAAAATCCGGTCGAGTCGTGGTGACTGGTATTGATAGCCATTGTCAATTCTGGGAGGTATTTGTCCCAATCGCGTTGATTATTTTGACAATACTGGGCGATCATCACCTTTAATACACGGTTAACCCGTTCCACAGGGTTACATTGTGGTGTGTATGGGGGGGTTTGCAGATGCCGTATTTTCAGGGCAGCCAGGACGTCCCTCATTACTTGATTTATAAATTCGGTTCCGTTGTCGGTGATTATTGTCTTCGGACATCCATACCGAAAGATTATTAGTTCTTGTATGGCGCGAGAAATGTGTACACCGGTCGCTCGCCGAAGTGCGCGACACTCGACCCATTTGGTCATTCTGTCTTGCAATACGAGGAGGTAGGCATGCCCTTTGGTGGAGGTGGGTAGTGGGCCCATAATATCAGCCATTATGGTGTCCCATGGCCCGTTGCTCCTTGGGGGTTGCATTTTACCAGCGACTCCCAACTGACACGATTTGAACTGCAGGCATGTTTTGCATTTGTTGACATATTGTCTGACATCCCGGAACATTCCTGGCCAGTAATAGAGAAGGGCGACTCGTGTGGTGGTTTTCGCGATTCCGCAATGGCCAGCCTGTGGACTGTCGTGGTTTTCCGTGATCACACGTTCTCTTTCGTGTTTTGGGACACATAATTTCCACCGCGAGTCTTCGTTAGTGGTCAAGCTTTCTATTTGGCGGTACAAACGTCCGTTCTGGATGGCATACTGGGGCCAATCTTGGGGTCGCGTTCTGACTTCTTCCATTTTCTTGGTATACCAGGGGCAGCTGGTGTAGACTGCACAAATCTCGGCTGACGGTTCGTTTTCAGGTATAGGTTGTCGTGATAGGGTGTCCGCTACTCGATTTAATGTTCCCTTTCGGTATTGTACTTCAAATTGAAACTGTTGCAGGAACATAGCCCACCTGGCTAATCTCCCTGGGGGATTTTCTAGGCGATTTAGCCAGCGTAAAGCCTGGTGATCGGTGACTACGGTGAATGTGTACCCCTCTAGGTAGTGTCGCATTTTCTGGACTCCCCATACGATGGCGAGACATTCTTTCTCTGTCACCGAGTATCGGGGTTCGGCCCCCCGTAAGGTACGGCTGGCGTAGGCGATTACTTTTTCGCCCTGGTCGGAATGTTGAACGAGGGCTACGCCGAGGCCGTCGTTCGACGCATCGGTTTGAAGGTAAAACCGGCGTCTGAAATCTGGACACCCCAGGATGGGGGCGGATGTAAGCGCTTGTTTGAGTTTGTTGAAAGCTTCCTCTTGTTCGTTGCCCCAAATCCATCGTTGTGCCTTCTTCAGCAACGTTGTTAGTGGTAAAGTTACGTTGGAGAAATTGTTGATAAATCGCCGGTACCATGAGGCCGCCCCCAAAAATTGTCGCACCTGTTTTACGGTTTGCGGCGCCTGCATTTCCGTGATGGCGTTCACTTTTTCTGGGTCTGTCTGGATTCCAGCTGAGCTTACGATGTGACCCAGATACCGTATACTGCTTTTTCCAAACTCGCATTTGTCGGGATTAATTCGGAGATTTGCCAGTCGTAGCCGTCGAAATACTTCCCGCAAGTGCTCAGTGTGTTCCTCCATGGTTTTACTGGCTACAATAATGTCGTCTAAATACGGGATTGCGTGGGGGTCCAGTTCAGGCCCTATTACCATATCCAGTAGGCGTTGGAAAGTGGCTGGAGCCGCGTGCAATCCAAATGGCATAACTCTGAATTGGAATAAACCTCGTCCAGGTACGGTAAACGCAGTTAGCGGTTTGCTGCCTTCGGTTAATGGTATCTGCCAATACCCTTGTTTTAAGTCTAAGGTACTGAATACGGTCGCCTGTCGAAGCTTTTCTAGGATACCGTTGATATAGGGCAGTGGGTAAGCGTCTTTTTCGCTAACCTCATTTAGTCGCCGGAAATCAATGCAGAAACGTGCACTGCCATCTTTCTTCTTTACAATTACCGCTGGCGAACTCCAGGCGCTGCGAGAGGGTTCTATGATTTTTTCCTCTAACATCTTATCCACTTCCTCATTGATGATTGCTTGCATTTTAGGGTTTCGTTGTTGGTATCGTTGTTTTAGTGGCGTTGAGTTTTTTAGCCGGATATGATGCGTAGCCAGCGTGGTTGTGCCTTGGAGTTTGGAGAACTGTGGTAGTTCTTCACGGAGGAGCTGTTCGAGCAGTGGATGCTTTGCGTGTATGTTACTAATAGCCTCGAGATGCGTGAGAGCGGTTGAAACATGTCCTTCGTTTCCAGGACCTGTTGTAATCGTTAATTGAAACTGGCGAATTGCATCCATTCCCAGGATCATCGGCATTGCCAGCTTTGGTATACAGAGTAACTCTATTGTTCGGTATATCCCTTGCAGCTGACACTTCACTATAAATTTTCCTTCAATGTTGACCGTTGCTCCGTTTGCCATTTGTGCACGCATCTCTGGTGGTCTTTGGCACGGTAATCCATATTCGCGACATCTCTCGACTATCTCTTCATTGATGTAGGACAGGGTTGACCCTGTATCTACCAGGGCTGACACTAGTTGTCCCGCCAGTAAGATGTCTACGCGTATCCGATTGTCCTGGCCGTATTGTAAAGTAGAAACGACGGGCGGTGGTTGTTCCGGCAGCTGGCTCGTCCGTCCTAGCGACCAGCTGGCTTGGCGTTTCCCGCCGGTAATTGGCACGGGCAGTCTCGAGATAGACGCCCATTACGACCACAACGAGAGCAGAATAGCCTCGGTGGATTTTTACAATCACGACGCATGTGGCCTGGTTCTCCACACCTCCAGCAGACTCCTCGTGATTGGTTAGCAACGGTGTTACTCGCATGTATCCGTACTTGTGTCTCCGGTTGGGATGGTCGTTTTCTGCTGTTTTGAATTTCGGTTTGCAACATTTCGAATTCTCGAACTGCCAACAGCAGTATAGGAATGGTTGGGCAGTCTTGTCGCCGAACGTATTGCCTGTACTCGGGCCGAAGATTTTTGTACAGACGATACAGCTGCTGATGCTCGTCGAAACCCCCATGTCGTCTCATAAGGGTTTGCAGCTGAATTGTGTAGTCGAGCACTGGTTCGCCTATTCGATGAATTCGTTGTTTGATTTGCTCCTCCAGTCGATGTTGCAAATCTGGCAAAAAATAATTTTCGAATGCATTTCGGAAGTTTCCCCAAGTCTGAAACCGTTCTTGGTTATTTCGGAACCATAACGTTGCATTTCCCCGTAAAAGTTCAGGCAGTGCCGTGAGCAGTTGTTCGGAGGATATCTGGTAACTGGTTTGTAATTCAGTAAGCCTCTCTAGAAAAGCCACAGGGTCGGTTTTTCCATCAAAAGTTAAATTCCATTTTCGCACGGTTTCACAGATGTGAATCGGAGTACGGGTGGGTTCCGGTGACACGGGTACATTTGCACTGGTTGACGGTGTTCCCACTGCTTCGGTTGTATTATCCGTGGCGGTGGCTCGCTTGGTAAACTCGCTCATCCGTTTGCGTAGATCGTCCATACTGCCAGATGTATCCAGTCCGAATCGGTCCAGTTGCTCCACCAGCTGGTCCTTTTTTAGCTCATAAATCCAGCTTGTTTTTGTTTTAACACCATCCTCAACACCCATGTTGTTGTTTTCTCTTAGGTCCCTGCTCGGGCGCCAAATTTGTGACGTACTTTGCTGGTAAGGCACAAAGTTTGGCGTGAATATGCTCGGGCGCCAAACGGTCGGATAGCTGGTTTGGAGATCGTAGGGTTTTCAAAGAAAAAAAACAATTATTGGGTGAATTTCTTTTATTTAATCCAGAGAATATGTTAGCTGTAGTATGGTAATCGGTTTTAGCGGCTATCAAAGAATTGTACACAGTAGAACGGTAATCGGTAGTACGGCAGTCGGTAAACGGTATTCAGTAAATAGGAGAACGGTGATCGGTGTGACGGTAAACGGTAGAACGGTAGTCGGTAGTACGGCAATCGGTAGAACGGCAATCGGTGTAACGGTAAACGGTAGAACGGTAACCGGTGTAATGGTAAGCAGTAGAACGGTAATCGGTAGTACGGTAAACGGTAAAACGGTAATCGGTAGTTCGGTAAACGGTAAAACGGCAATCGGTGTAACGATAAACGGTGTAACGGTAAACGGTAGAACGGTAATCGGTAGTACGGTAGACGGTAGAACGGTAATCGGTAGTACGGTAAACGGTAGAACGGCAATCGGTGTAACGGTAACGGTGAACGATTGAATTTGTCGTAAGCGAAACCGTGCAGCTGGAATACTCGCTGGCTGCACCGCGGATTTATACTGCTGGAAAACTCGCAGGTTGTATCGCGGACGCGGATGTGTGCAGTTGAAAGACTTGCTGGCTGCACCGCGGATGTATACAGCCGGAAAGACTCGCTGGCTGTATCGCGGACTCGAGTGTGTGCAACTGGAAAACTCGCTGGTTGCACCGCGGACGTATACAGCTGGGAAAACTCGCTGGCTGTATCGCGGACTCGAGTGTGTGCAACTGGAAAACTCGCTGGTTGCACCGCGGACGTATACAGCTGGGAAAACTCGCTGGCTGTATCGCGGGCGCGGGTGTGTGCAGTCGGACAACTCGCTGACTGCACCGCGGACGCATACAGCTGGAAAACTCGCTGGCTGTATCGCGGGCGCGGGTGTGTGCAGTCGGACAACTCGCTGACTGCACCGCGGAGGTATACAGCTGGAAAACTCGCGGCTGTATGGCGGACGCGAACGGTGTGCAGTTGGACAACTCGCTGACTGCACCGCGGACGTATACAGCTGGAAAACTCGCGGCTGTATCGCGGACGCGAACGGTGTGCAGTTGGACAACTCGCTGACTGCACCGCGGACGTATACAGCTGGAAACTCGCGGCTGTATCGCGGACGCGAACGGTGTGCAGTTGGACAACTCGCTGACTGCACCGCGGACGTATACAGCTGGAAAACTCGCGGCTGTATCGCGGACGCGAACGGTGTGCAGTTGGACAACTCGCTGACTGCACCGCGGACGTATACAGCTGGAAATCTCGCTACTGTATCGCAGACACGGACGGTGTGCAGTTGGACAACTCGCTGATTGCACCACGGAGAACGGTTTTCAACCCAGAGGGCTCACGGTCGGTATATTAACGGCAGAATCGCTTACCTGGTGAATCGGTTTAGTGGAGAACTCGCACTAATATTGTTGTTTCGAGTTGTGTCAGAAAACAACTGATTTTTTGCTTGCAAACGGCCGGCTTTTATAGTCAGATTCCAAACTGTGCAAGTTTGATTTCGGTTTTCGTTGGTCGGCGTCAGTATTTTACATTGTAAACTATATATAAATTTGGTTTAATTTGGAAATTATGTTTCCCGATGGAAAGTTTTGCTCATACTATTTTTATTCGATGTAAAAATATTTATTATTCTTATAAAAAAAAATCTTTTCGCGATATGATTCCGCGTAGCCGAGTTATTAGCCGCTAAAGTTAAAGCACGTGTTTTTCGCGATTTACTTGTGCGAATTTACTTCGTCACAATATATATACGAGAGTTGCCTTTGATATATCGGGATTGGGCAGTTGCCATCCGGCAACTGACGTCTCTATCATAAAGTTTGACATTTTTGATGGTATACATATTCAGAACGTAATGATGTATGAAAATTATTTATGTTGTATACAGTAACTTTAAAAATTTATCTCAGCCAAAAAATTGCAATTAAATTGTAAACATTTTCGTGCGATTATTTTTTATAATTTATGACGTAGATTAACTCAAAAGCAATGAATGAATGTACTTAATTCGATTTTTGGCGATGAAGCATCAACAAAGACCAGTACTTATTGATGGTTTACCGAATTAAATATTGGCCGTAGTTCGCGCAACCACGAATTTCGTGAAGATCGTCCAAAATCGGTTATTGTTCCGAAAAACATTCATGTTGCGCGTGAACTGCTATTGCAAGATCATCATGTGACTTATCGTGAGATTGAGGCATTCTTGGGCATTAGTGAGACCAGCATACATTCAATATTGCATGAACATTTGGCCGTCAAAAAGATTTGTTTGCGTTGGATCTTACATAATTTGACAATTGCTCAAAAAAGGCTTGTATCAATTGGTAAAAAAAAATGATCAAAAAATACAATCGCGGTGCTTCAAAACATGTCTATGACATTGTGACAGGTGACTAATAAGCAGCAGTCGACTTTGTGGGTTTTTCAAGATGAGCCAAATGCAATTAAAGTTTGTTCGCGCACGAAGAACTTCAAAACAAATGGTCGCCTGCTTTTTCGGAAAAACTGGACATGTTGCAATCGTACCATTGGTGCAATGGTGTAATGTCTATTCTGAATGGTACACAACCATTTGCCGTGTGCAAGTTGCATACAAATTTTTGACGATAAGGTCACAGTGCAAGTTTCCAAACCATTTTGGCAATAGGTGACTTTTTCGGCTTGCCTCGTACGCCTACGTGCTTAGATGTGTACGCAGCCTTAGGTGCATTTTATTTACAGTATTGTGATTGTAAGACTTTTTTACTATAACATATTACTATATGTCAAATTATTTTCAATGGTATTATAAATTTACATATTTATTTGCATTATTTCACTATTTTATAAAACACTAGGTTTTTTTTCAAAAACTAATTATTTGCAATAGAACTTGTATAAAAGTCCGGTGTAAAGACAATAATGTCCAATACATACGTAAAACTATACCAATATTACGCAAACAAAAATAACTGTGCATGAGAAAGTAGATCAAAAGTTAAATTTCAAAAACTTAATATTGGCTAATGTAAATATGAAATAAAGTGCAATTGTGGCACTGAGTGTATTATTATTTATATAACGTTTAATTTCTATTTTTTTTTCTTTTCTAACAAACTGATGTTAGTGTTAAGTGCATTTTCAGTAGGGTTATTCGTGTCTCTATACAAGTTATATTTATTAGCTAAGTATCTGAAAATTTGTTTGAAATTAAAATTAACAAACAATTTCTATGCTAAATGAATGTTACAACGAGATAAATGTATGAAACATCTAAATAATTTAATATTAATGATTCTGAAAATGATCTAACCTAAACGTTAGGTCAGTAATTATGCATAAATTCTAAGTACAAGTTTTAATTTCCTAGCATTTATAGCGCATTAAAATTTAATTTAGTATACAAGTTTTAAACGATAAAACCGTTTTAATTTTACATATTAAACATACTATATACTGCATTAAATGGTCGTGATTGCCATGATATTATTCTATTTGCTTTTAATATTGTCCTATTTAAATAAATTCATTGCTTAAATTTATATAATTTACTACGGTATTTCAGTCGAAACTTTGGAAATGAGTTTGCTATGACTGTACCTATTTGTAATTATTGTTATATTTTGTATATGCGAATATTTTTAAATTGTTATTTATTTTTTTTAATTATGGATTTTCAAATAAAGGCGCGTATTAAAATTGACGCAGTTATCACTTTAAGAATAAACAATGAACTGAGCTCTTTCTGTTTCTCTCCTAATTTGTTGTTTTTCTACTGCGAAGTTAACTTGCACAAGAACAGTTATATCTGTCGGAAGACGCTTATTTGTTTTTGGTTAGTATTGGTTGTAAATCAACAATTTTTAATCTGATCAATAGGAACAATAAAAATAACGTAACAAAATTAATCTATTTTATACCGGATGCTGAACATTCCAGTTTTATTTCTAAAAATTTAAAATACGTAAAAGGACTTACATTAGTTTCAAACTATCGGATGATTGGAAAAACTTTAATATTAGAGCAGGATTTTATAATAAATACACCTTTAAAAATATGTTATTTAACAATAAACTAATCAGTAAAGATCCACTTTTAAATCTTGGTATTTATAAAACAAATTGTAGTAATTGTAATTACATATATGTATTGGACGAACGGGACGAAAGTCCAAAATTATGAATAAACACTATCATAATTTCTGAAAAGAAAAACCAAATCAAATGTTGCTAAACACTTGACAGAATACAAACAAAACTGTATAAAATATAAGTTAAAAATACTGCACCGAGAAGGCAAAAGATTGAGTTTGACTTTAGAAAACTTTGAAATTTAAAAAAGCCACACATAAAGATACAAATTTAATGAACAAACATCTAGATTTAATAAATTCCCCATTTTCAGATACATTCACACGCAGATAATTAACAACTGCACTACCTTTTATTAAAAGCTAAGATATTTTTGTGTATCGGAACTTTGTTAAATTTTGGTATTCTTTCTGAAGATGGCTTAATTGCCAAAATTGGTAAATATAGGTTTTTTTTAATAAAATTGTGAAGTTCATAACCGAGCGTTTTTATTATTTTTTTATTTGTTTACATATTGGTATAGTATTACGTATATAATGATATGAAAATTTGTAGCAAAATAGACGAAAAAAGTTGTCTATGAAATATTTAAAAAGAATAATAACATTTGATTATAATATTCGTTTAAAAATTTTACTGACAACTTGATTTTATTTGCATATGAAATTCGTTTGATACTTTGATACTAATTTTAATTTTAAATAAAAATAATAATATTGTTTTCAGTGAAACTGGATCTCAAATTATAATACGAATATTAATAATACAGAATTTTATTTCAATGTTTTAAATTAGACCAGAAATATCTGTATTTTCAAATATAAGCAAATATTTTTTTTTTTGTAAATTACATATTTTTTCAAATCCAATTATTTTGGCAGAACTGTTAATACTATTTAGACTGCCGTCGCAGAGTTATTTTTAAGTGTAAGCATACAAGTTTGACCAATCCCCGAACATTTGGCGTTAAAATTAAAACATATATTTCGTTATGCTTATGCTTAAAACTAATTCTACGACGACAGTCCGTATGTAGTTTTATAGTTTAAGTGGTATTTATTTTACGAAGATTTGTAATAATATATAATAAATCAGTATTTATTCTTTAGTCTGTTACAAATAAAATTAATTAAAAAATAAATAGGAAACATTTGAATGCAAAAGTTTTTTATTTTTTAAATATTTTGCCGATTTTAAATAAAGCTGTGTATAAAATTTTGCCGTACGTAAAATGCAGCTATTCATTATTATTGATTTTCTCAAATATAGACAGGTAATATCCGGTAATCCGATCGCAGCCCAGTAATACTTGTAAGCGGACATCCTGTAAATACATAAAATACATAAAAATACGAGTATCTGCAACTCTCCGCAGACCATAGATTTCAATTTTACATATACTTCATTCGCACAGCAAAACTATTTTTCCAATTTTGTGTTACGCTAAACTGGAACGGTAAGAATTGAAATAAAAACAATATGCTTCGCGAACAAATAAGACTTCTTTTTCTTTGAAAACTTAATCTTACCGCATCTTGCAGTTTACATACACAATTTGTACATAAATTTTATTGTGTGTGCAACGAAATGTAAAATTCAATTACAAAACAATTGACTTTAATCTGACTTGAATATAAAGTTAAAAACAAAAGGAAAATTTATCATTTTACTTAAATTATAAAGTGAATAATTATTTTCGCAATACAATTTATACAATGCTCAGTATTTTACTTGTCGTCAGAGTACGTAAAGATATCATTTGTTAATAAGATGATTTTGTTTTTGCTTTTATTAAATGCAATGAAATTTTAAAGTTTGTTTAATAAGATTAATTATTAATTAATTTTTAGTGTGTTAAACTTAAATTAAACTTGATAGTAAGATTGTTTTAACATTTTTGTAATATGGAAATAAAATGTTGTCCAGTGCCCATTTTTAATTTTTCTTGTTATCTTTACAAGGTATAACCTTTTTTTGATTGGTTTATTCATTAAAATTACTAATTTTTAGAAAAAATAATTAGAAATATTTTGGACGTAAGTAAGTTACTAGAATTTACGTAAAAGTTTCCCCACATAAATTTTATTTTATTATTTTATATTTTTTTTGTATAAATAAATTAAAAAAGTTTATATATATATATATATATATATATATATATATATATATATGTATATTTTAAAAAGTACACATTAATTTTGAAAAATATAAATTTTATTTCTAATGCAAACATATACATCAAATTAAGTTGCACATCTCTTATAATTCTTTTACTATCTTTTAGCTAAATTTGCATTTTTGTTAAATAAAGTGTTTAATAAATGAAAATTTTGTACGTTTATAATATTTATGTGATATTTCCATAAAGAATATACAAAATGGAAAGGATGTTTCCATAGAAATAGACATGTTTTTAATAGAAATAAATTTATATTTTTTGAAATTAATTTGTACTAATGTTTTTGTATTAACATATAGCCAAAAAAGAAAGCTATCAATATCAGTTATAAAAAAATAAAATTCCTATTTACAAAAGTTATAATGACTTGCATGATGATGCAAAAACAAAAAAATTCTGCATAACTCTGTATATCTGACATTTATATAAAGAAATATTCAAAATTTCTTTACTTTAATAATTTTAAGTATCTTTTCATGAAGCATGTGTTTTTTGTTATTAAAACTGCAATATGAAGTTTTGAGTTTACAGTATCACGTTTTGTAACGCAGTTTACTTATTAAATAACACACGAATACTTGAATATGTGTAATAAACATTAAAATGGTAAGATTTGTATATCTATTTTAAGAGTTGATTCTCAACAAGTTATTATTGATCAAATTATTGAAATTTAGACAACTGTTTTGATTTTTTTTATCTAACAATTTTAATATTTGATGCAGTATTTTATTTATATATTTTATTCTTTGACATAATTAAAGTAGACTTATTTAATTTCGAATTTGTAATAACGCAAAATTTACATATGTATGTAAAAATATTATATACAGGATGTAAATGAAATAATTTCAAATATATTCAGGCGCTGTCGAACATATAGTAAGGAACATTTCCCGTCAATAAATTTGTGGTCGCTGACGCTTCTTTAAGTCAGGAAAAAAAATTTCTTCTGCTCCTGATAAGTAGGCAAATCTTTCGACTCAACGTGTTTGCAAACTGTTTTATTGGGGATAACGCCTGACTTTTTTTTTACCGACCATCACATCACATAATTATGATAAGCAAGGTATTGTTATATCATACCAAATTGACATGTTGAGATTTTTACAGATAAGCATGAATTAGGTTTATAGTAACACGAATCAACTGTTTTTAGCGTGATGTCCGTCTGTCTATCTGTTTGTCGGTCTGTGGGCACGTGTAGAGCAAAAATTTAGCTATAGAGATTATCACAAAATTTCATATTTAAGCTTCGGAGGTGAATATCTGAATATTTGATCAACTTTTGGTAAAGACCTGAAAACCGTAAGTGGTAATTTACTGATGTCACTTTTGTGTGTTTTACAAATATTTCGCAACAGAGCTATATTGCGAAAAAAATTAATAAAATTTGCTAAACAAATTATAACAAACAACTTTTATATGCAACATTTTTCGATTTACTTTCAAAAATACCTAAAAAATTTTAACATTTTATAATGATTATTTTAACTGAAATCATTCACAATTTAGTTGTGAATTTTAATTGTAAGTTTTTCAAAATTATTTTTTTTTTGTGAAACAAATTTTAAAAATCTGTCATAAATTTTAAATAGTTTTTGAAAGACTATAATAAACATAAAATAGATATCAGTAATTGGTGTCATAAAATAGAAATTTATGTTTAGGATTAGTAATTCTTTACTGTCACCTATACATTTTCACCTATACATTTTCACCTATACATTGTTAACTAGGTAGCCAATCAGGGTAGTTACCATCACTCGTTGGTTGGGTGACCAATTAATAATAAATAATTTAATTTAAACTGAGGATGCTATCTACGATGTATGGCAAAACGTCTGCGAGGAGGATAGGTCGACCACGGCATACTAGTCCATAAATTCAATGGATACTGGCCGTGAAAGCCTAAAGATAACTAATAAAATTATATTAAAGTCCATATTATAGAAATTGAATATAATACAAATAATTAATAATATAGAAGATGTATTCGTCTGACGATGACCTAACAGGTTGAAACTGCAGTAACGAAAATAAAAGTTTTTTTAGTGATATAACAAAGTTATTTTTATTTATTTATCTTATCCAAAATGTATCACAAAGTTACGGCTAATCAAGTTAAATATTTAGAAGATTTTTATTTATGAAGTTCGATTTTGCAGTAGCAATTTACTGTTACCTTTCAAAATGATAACAGTCAGTTCAGTAGGAAGTAAAGGACACTTGCTATACTGCGTGTACTTTCAACCGCCTACTATTTCTTCTTATACAATTAGAAAATCGTAAAAATTTTCAAATGTTTATATAAATACCGTAATTAAAATAAAACAGTGTTTACACTAACACTTTGTTCACGTTAAAGACAACTGCATGGCAAATTTTTCTCTCGTTTTTTTTTAGTAATTTCAATTGGCAATACCGCGATACACATCTTGGACTATTACCGCGTAAAAATCTATCCGCTCGTAATACATATTTGTTCACATTAGCGAGTATAGATTTGTTCACCTTATCGGATTTTAAATATTATGAAAATGATTGTTGTTCACGTTAATCCAAATTTCCGTTAATCAATTTTCACCGTATCGCACATCTACTGTAGTTTTAATAAATGCGGGCCAGTTATATTTTTTTATTTTTTTGTCACTATTTAATGAAATATCTGTCTGTCAATAGGTATTTCTCATAAAAATAAATTTATTTATTTTATTTTTCCTCTTTTATTATATTTTTAATGGCGATATAATATACTGTGGCAAAAAATTAAACAAAAAGAATTTTGAAAATGTATCAAATTTTTTTTAATTATATTTATTAGTTAATATAATTTATATTAATATATATATATATATATATATATATATATATATATATATATATATATATATATATATATTTTAGAGTGTCCGTTAAAACAAACATTTTTCCAGTAAGGCTAAAATCGATAATTTTACATCGAAACATCAGAAATAATATTTTTTGCTTGTTTTTAACAGGTTCCTCCACACAATTGAAATTTTTGAAAAATGCGTGTTACTTTTGTAAAAAAAAAAGAAAAAAATATTATTTCTAATGTTTTTTCGATGTAAATTTATCGATTTTAGCCTTACTGGAATTTTTTTTTATATCTTCCTATGTTTTTTAATCTTTTCGTAATAATTACTTTTTCATATAATTTGTACATGCATAGAGACTTATTTTTGCCCACGCATGTGAATTATTTATATCATCAACCAAACGTTGGTTTGAACCTGCACAGTCGATGCGAACACACACTTACTTTCAAACAACTAACGCTTGAAATTAAAATTATAATTAAGCATTTCGTTCGGTAGAAAGTAGTAAATATTAGGTATGTTGGCGCACACCAAACTGTAGATAAACGTACCTCTAACCGATAGACAAATTTATTTTACTGCGGGAATGCTGTATGAGAGTTATTTTCATTAGTTTCATGTCATTTTGACATTTTTTAAAAACGAAAATCCAATATTTCGGCAAAAAAAACAAACATTATTCATAAGTATATAAATAATGCTTGTCGACTTAAATACTAACCATTTTAAAATAAATTATTTAAGCATATTTCCACAAATGCTCAATTTCTGAGATATTCGTGTTTTAATATTACAAATTACTAGAATAGAACATACTTATTTTTAAAAAAAAATACATATATTGGCCAGAGCTGTAATTGTTTTTCTTTTTTTTTGTAAATTTCATTTGAGCTTAGACAACACAAAGGTAATCCGTGCACCAAACGGGATTCAAACGGGTACGAGTAGCATCAGGCACACGCCTTAAACTGCCCGGTCATACAGGCTGGCACACTTATAACGTTAATGTTTAGGTATATAAATTTTATGTAGCAGAAATTAGTTTATTATAATAATTTTATATAATACAAATTAGTTTATTAATAGTTATTTATGTAACAAGTATGTAATGATTTCATTTGGATGTTATTGTACTCAAGTCATAAAATCTAGTTTACTCACAAGTTGCATACAAAATTTTATCTGCCGCCCCAAATTTCACAAACAAATAAAATTGTTTTTATGAAAGCATATGAATATGTTAAGTTTTCAGAGCAAATGTAATATGCAATAACATAAAACTGCTACTTAATTAATCATTTTCATTACTAATTAACTTTTCTGTAGATTCCATTTTATTATTTCCATTAATTTGTTTACGAAAAATATTATTTACTGTCATTTAGGTACTATTTACAGGTTAGACTTATGCGATCTTGTTGCAATAATTACCGACAAATGAATAACGTGAATAATTATGAACAGTGTTGAGAATTGTCAAATAAATATCTTATTTTAATATAATTTTCATTATTAAATTATCTACATGTAGAAATAATATATAAATATTATTTTTACTCTAATACGCCTTTTCTTCAATGAGAAATATGTTAAAACGCAGTTAATAATAAAGTAGGAATAAATTTGATCAAATTTCAACAGCATCATTATTTCAATTGCTTTATATGATCATATTATAGAAAATTATATATTCACATATAAATTTCATATTACAATTCTGCAATTAATATCAAATTTACAAAAAAAAAGTAACTTACCTTACGTTATTTTTAATAAATTATGTACATTTTTTAAATGCAACATGGCAATTGTATTTTAAAAAGTTTAATGGCCGGTTTCAAGATAAACACTCTAACCAAAGTCGACTTTAAGTTAGCAAAAAAGCATTAATTTTTTATCCTATTGACGTAATTCATATTGTCAATAAAACTAAAAAAAATTGTCAACTTTACAACTTTTTAAGGTAAAATTATTTGGCGCTGCCAATAAAACATCACTTTTTTTCGGCTTATAGTAGACTTTAGTTAAAGTGTTTATTATGAAAACCGACTGTAAGTAATTTTTATTTTTTAAAAATATTTGTAAGACTATGCAAAATTAATATCACTAAATGTGTTAAAAATATTATATATTAATATTATATATTTTATGTTTGAACATAATTTGAAACATTTTGTCTAATTTAACCGACATTGTATCTCTTCAAATAGAAATAGCAATAGTGACCTGGTTACTGTGAACAAGTAACAAAAAACGTAATTTAATATAAACTCAAAGTGCTTATTTATTAATTTTTAAAGTTTTAATTATTTTTTTTATTATTATTTACAATTAATAGCAACAAAAATGATAGATTTAACACTGTTTTTAAAATATAGATCATTTGCACAAAAATAGATAGACATATACCGCGATTAATAGTGATTAGATTTCAGTATAATAGGCTTTTATATAACACATGTATACTATTTGTGAAATATTTTTTTTTTACATATCTTTAAAACTAGCGCATACTATAATTTCAAATATAATAGTAATAAGTAAATTGCTTCTATGTAAAGCAGATTTAAATAGAAATGGTACAAAAGTTAAAAAGTTAAACAGTGTAAATATAGTTTTATGTCTGTTTCACACTGTATAAGTTCAAAAAAAAATAGAAACAAAATTTAATATTATTATCTGAATAATAATTTTCTTTTGAACTTATATCTGTATGTGTCCCAGAGACTTTAATTTACACCGTGATAATGATAATTAGCTGTATTGATAACTGTTACATCGAATTCTAAACAGTTTTATTTAAAACTGTGTTACATTACGATAATTCTAGTTCACGGTATTTTTGCAATATAATCAATTTAAAATCATAAATTATACAAAACAAGTAGATGATATTTTAACAATTCAACAATGATTGTAAAACGTTCCATAAGAAGTATTACAGGCTTGTATATACACTACAAAAAATAATAAATGAATGATTTTCAAAGTTTAGTTCTAATATATAGCGAGTAGAGACCGTTAATTATGTAGCAATTAAATTGCGTAAATCAAAAACAAAAGAAATAAATACTGTACCAATTTTTATTTTTCAAAATTTAATTTTGTTAAAAACAAACAATAAACTCATATTGATTCATGCTCTTTTGCAGGTTACATTCAACTATTTTTGCGAGCGCTTTAGTGATTGCTAACTAAATTAGCTAAAATGAATTAATACACATTTCAGACATTTGCATTATTTTTACTAAGGTTTTGCACGTTACGTATACATAATATGATAATTCAAAAATAGAAGAAAACAAACTTGAAATTAGATATTTTTTTATCATTGTCAATAAAATATTTAATGAAATATTTTAATGAAAATCACTTAACCAGAAATATTACTGTATAAGTTTAAAACTTCTGAATTTAATAATTATTTAAATAATAAAAAAAAATAATGTACCACGTTTTTGACACGGACTAAAAAATATAAAATAATTCCTCGTAGCCCCATACAGATTTATAACCCCATACAGAGAAACGTGGGGCAACGACAGCTACGCCCTACACTCCTTACTATTATCTATTGCATGCGCTCCACGTTTTTCTGTATGGGGCTAGGAGAAATTATTTTATACTTTTTAATCCGTGTTAAAAACGTGGCATATTAAAAAAAAATTATTTAAATTATTATTTTCTGATTTTTAGTCTTGTTTAACTTTAACCTAATTAATTAATTAAATTTATTATAATTTAATAATTATAATTATCTAATTATAATTAATTAAGTTAATGAATTAACTTTAATATTTCTAATATTATTAATTAATTAGTTAATATTGCATTTTCATCTGAGTTCTGAGCTATTTTGAAAGTTTCAAGTCTCTAGCTCATCGGGAAGTTAGTTTAAAAACCATTTGCAAAATTTGTACCGAACAAAGAAACAAACAAACAAACAAACAGACAGACAGGAAAGAAAACGAGTTAAAAAAAATGTGTTAAGATGGGAGATTTTTTGTTATTGAAAAAGCGAACATAGGTGTTTTACATTAAAATTAAAAATTTATATAGCTTGAAATTTTTATAAAAATGAATAAAAAATGAAATTGTATTGTATTTTGGAATCTTATTTTAGAGATTCTTATCACTTTTTCATTTAACTGTACTCTCAAGTATATGTGAAATTAATGTTGTGTTAAGTATATACGGTCTTGGATTTACATGTGAGATATTAAATGCGCGCGCATTTGTTTTATGTCAAATTTTACATTAAAATAAATTATAAAGTACATTGACAGATACATAAAAATGAAAAGTACCTAGCTTTTTTTTTAAATTATATTTTATGATTGTTTTATGTTACATGTTTTTACTCATTTTAATTTAGCGGTTATGGCTCATATTTGATTAGGTACGTTATGACAACAGTATTTTGAAGCGGAGTGTACGACAAAGACGGGTAGCTCCTTCGGTTTGTTTTTCTCTCGAATTGTTTCGAGAATTGCAGTGCCCGTACCAGTATTTTTATATTTCAGTAATATTTATACACAATTTATGCAATATTATGCATTTATGAATAATTAGTAATGTTTTCGGGATGATAATAAAGAACACAGTGTTTTAATAAACAGCGAAACCTCGACATTCACGATTTTTTTTCATCAAATATCATTTATTACAGCTGATTTTTTCTAATGCATATCAGCTGTTTCTAAAATTAATTAACAATATTTCTTACAATACTCAATATTTATATATAACATAACCAAATTATTTAGAGGACTGTTAAATTTCACTGAATTTCACGACAATCTCACGTACTAAAATATGACGAGATATGTTATATGCGATGCGATGTAATGAAATGTAAATAAAAAGAAAAAAATGCTCGAGAAAAAACGATTTCTATCTCACTCGGTGAAAAAGTGATCACGTGATCGTTTTCTCACTCGATGAGAATATTTTACTATTTCACTATTTCACCGCAAGAGAATCGAGCCTCTAATGTCAGACATTTAAGTCCACATATATAAAAATTAATTATAAAAATATAGATACTTTCATAAAATAATATCTCTTATAGTTTTTATTAGTGAGGTAAATTACCGCGGTAAGTCACGTGTAGCTGGTAATTTACCGGTAATATTGTTAGTTCTTTACTTACAATTTTATCAGTTTAAAAACCGTGCCACAATTATTGTAAATTTTTATTTTTCGAAATATTTATATACTAAACGTATGATTTTCAATTCTTATAACCTTAATTATTTTTTTAATTTTTGTAATAAATAATTAATAACTATTATATCACGCATTTAGTATCAATAGGAAACGGCTTCTTACACTTGATTCAATTATGTATTTAATTTTTCATTTAAATTTTTTACTATAATATTTCCTATTAAAATAACTAGATATTTAAATATAATTACTTTGTACTCAAAATTTAAAATCGACTACTAAATTTATTTAAAAATATATTCAGTTTTGCAACTTTTGTTTAATATTTAATTAGTTAATACATCAGTTTATTTTAAACATGACAAATAAATTACATCCAAATACTATAGTACATATGTATAATGTATGCCTCACCCATTTGCTGCTCTACTCAGTCACTGCACTGCACATAAACACAAAACAGTATTCAATTTTCTCGAACGTCAACTAATTCTTCGGAAACAATTAAAAACCATACTTTGAAGTTTTTGTTTTATCAGCCTTAGCATCACTAATGCGGCGACAGAAGACACGGCACGGCGCAGCGCCCGATAGCAATAACGATGGTCTGTATGTGTGCATTGATACTTTCAACTCGTCTATTGTCTCGCTTTTTTAACTTCTTTTTTTTGACATATGTATGTTCAAACTTAAATTTAAAATACCCGTCACTTTAGCGACACACATATTTTCTTTTGGACTAAATAAATATATAATACGTATTAACAAGTAGATTTTGTTGGTATCATTATTTTTAGGTAGATTTTGAATTTTGCTAGCTAATTTTAAATATATTAAAATAATTAGAAAATATGTTTCTAATTCACAATTCAGTAATAATATAATACTTATATTAAAGGTCAAGATTTTGGTCAAAATTTGAACAAATTTTATTATATCATATTAAAGTAAGTTCATCATGCAAAAATTTACTTGAATTATATATATATATATATATATATATATATATATATATATATATATATATATATATATATACGAGAGTTGCTTTTTATATTTTTGAATTAGAGAACAAAAACAAATATTTATCATCGAAAATGGCTTTATTGTTTTTCAAAATATTTTCCGTAAAGATCAATACACTTTTGCATGCATTTGAACCAATTTTCGAAGAACTTTTGCACTCCGATTGAGGTACCTCCAGAACATGCATTTCGAACGCATCAACCGGTTATTCAGGTGTCGAAAAACGTTGACCTCGCAATTTGTTTATGATGTGCGAGAATAAAATGAAATCATTGGGTGCCAAATCAGGACTATAGGGCGGATGACCCATCAAATCGATGTTTTGAGTGCTCAAAAAGTCATTCATTTGAGCCTATGTGTGAGAGCTCAAATTGTCGTGGTGGAGAATGATCTGTCTTCGGCGCTTGGTTTTCCGTACGGTTGCGATATGTCAGTTTTTCCGAAAAAACAGACGACCATTTGCTTCCAACGCGAACAAATATTAAATGTATGGTAGTCTCACTAATGCCTCAATCACACATTAAGTCACATGGTGATCGTGCAATATCAGTTTACGCACAGCATCGATTTTTGCCGGAACAACAACCAATTTTGGACGACCTACACGAAATTTGTCGTTGAGCGAACTACGGACACAATTAAATTCGATAAACCATCGATGACGGTGATGGTGCTTTATCGCCAAAAGTCGAATTAAGTTCATCGATGCTCTGCTGTTGAGTTACTCCACGTCGAAAGTTGTAAAAAATAAAGCACCAAAATGTTCACGATTTAATTCCATTTTGTGGCCGAGATGAATTTTTCAATTTACTGTAAACACAAACACACATATTGCTCGTACGTCAAAACGTTCGGAGTACGTATACCGTCAAAAATGTCAAACTTTACGATAGATACGTCTATGAAATGACTATGTACACGTTTTTCGTGAACAGATATCAGTGGAAAACATGTCCGATTTATCAATTTGATGTGACGTATTACCTAGATCTATTTATTGTGTATATGGATAATTATGTAAGTTAGTTTAGTCAGTTTTGAAAATTTACAAGCATGTACTTGTACTTAACATATTTACTACCAAAAAAAATGTTACATTGAATTAACCAATAAAACATATTGTCCATATTTATACATTTATTCACGAAGACGTGTACGTTTTTCTGATTTGCTTATTAAATTTTCAATATATAAATTTTAAAATTAAACTTACGGTGAAAAAAGTTTGCCGCCCCTGATCTGAACAAGACAGTGTTTTCTCATGTAAATTTAATAAAGTAAAACAATGTGTTTACTGTTATAGCAACGATTATACAGAAATACATACGGCGCTATTTCCCCAGGTTTTTAACTTATTATTTTTTTTTTTTGTTTTGATTGCGCGAATACAGCTAATTGTGAACTGTTTCTTCGACTTAACATTTAAGTGTCTTAATAATGACCTTGAATACTGAACCAATGCAAGAGGTAATACTATTATACGTCAGCAATATAACTCAAATTGTTTACGCTGTAATTACTGTAAATTTTATAGCAGCTACATCGAAATATCGTTGTTATAAAAAACAAAATGATGAAATATCATGTGCGCATAACCAGTTTCATTATTGTTATGTTTTTAATCTGTGTTTTGTTCAACTTTTCGCATTCCTTCTTGTGATGATAGCATTGTTACATGGAATTATTTATTCTGCACAAAAAAAAAAGATCATAAAAGGTATCATGTTTTTTTAATTTATTATTTACTGAAAAATGTAATGGTAATATTGAATATTTTCCATTATATTTATTATTTTAGTCAAAATAAAATTTAATGTTTTTCTTTAATTCTTACAATAAAGTACTTGTAAAAAAGTATACTTTTAAAAATAAAGTATACGAATTTTCAGTACATACTTACATATGAATTCTTATTTAAATTTTTTTGACTCTTTTTTAACAGTTTGCGACTCAAATGTCACATAGTCATAAGCTCATATCTAATTTATTACAAAAATAATGCAGCACTATTATTTATGTAGACAGAAAAAATATTAGATGAAAATTTTAATGTTCTAGTAATTCTATATATATATATTCAGGGAAGAAGCCACAAATTGTGGCGAAATTTTGGACCTGCAATAAATTGATAGATATTTAAATGCTTGCATTTTAATAACCTACTCAATCAATTACCGTATCCCGTTTAAAGAATTTTTTTTTTAATATATATATATATAATCTGCTACTGTAAAATATGCGTTAGAAAATCTTCATGGTGTAAAATTTGAAGATACTGTAATAATTGCAAGACCCATCAATATTAACAGCAGTGTAAAAGCACTCATTTAAATAAAATTTGGTTTCCTTTAATTAAAAATTTATTAATTTTATGATCTAGTTACTTATTTTGTTATTTAGTAACTTGTTTCTATGTTCTGTTTATTTACTGTAAATTTCTTTTGTACCTTTTTTCCTGATGAAAACGTATGTTGAGTTTATCGAAACGTTGATTATTAATAAATATTAACACAGAACTATAACCTAAAGCCATTTTGTTTTAATATAATGAGTTCTAAAAGATTTTTTACAATGTTGAATTTAAAGTTACTTATTTTTTACATTTTTTTCGTTTAATATTTTGCATTTTTCTGTCATCTGTCATTAAATTTAAACATATATGCTATACATACATATATTACATATTTATATAAATTTTTAAATTTATGTTTATTTACCACAAATTATTTAAATTTATTTTTATTTATTTCTGATTTTTGTCAATTTACTTTTGGGATTGTTTTTTATGTTTAATATTTTAATATTATAAAAAAAAATGTTTTCTATTAAAGCAATCAGATATAATTTGAATTAATTATCATTTGTATTAATATAATAATCTACCATAGATAAAATTAGGTTAAGCCAGTTTTCAAACTTTGTTTATATACATAACAAAAATATGTATTAAATTTTATTAGAATTTTTTTAATAAAATTGGTGTTAATTATATTAATTTATAAACAATTACAACAACTAGGTGAGTCATTTTTGTACTTATATCATTTTCTGGCATTATTTGTTTAATTTATTTAATTTTATTTCATATAACAACCATTGTTTTTTTATCCTGATAAATATTTGTACACATTAAATATTGGAACTATTTAAACAGTTTATCTCTAGAATTTTAAAATGCGGTTAAATACATTTAATATATGAAAAATATATTATGAACCACAAATAATATTGTTATTTTAAGTTACAATTTTTTGTAAAAATATGTATTACGTTTACCATCTCTAAGAAATATAATTAAAATGAAATAGTCCGAGTGTAGTTGATTTATGAAGGTGACATAACTTTTATATTAGAGTTATCTGGTGCCTACAAACTGAATCAGTTCGTGCAATTCGTTCTTCATCAGTAAAACTTGCCGCCAATTTAAAATGAGGTTTAATGAACATGCCGGTCCGGTCCGGTCTCACTCCGATGTTTTCGTTTACACTAACGATAACGGTCAGGTAACGGTTTGGACACTATTTACTATAGTTTCAACCCTTGAGTGAAGAGTATGATAAAAATATCTTTTAATTTTTCATATGTTATAGCAATAGCTTCACTGTAAAAAAAAACAATGCAAAATTACAGAAAAATAGTAATAAAATTTTACTATAAAAAATCTGTAATTTCATTTTACCATAAATATTTCAGTATTTCTACCTCAAAAATTCTGTAATTTTTACATAATTTGTAATAAGCACATAAAGTAAGTAAAAATAACTTATTAAGTATGTAAAATTGCTTACTTTCTGCAAATTGCATCACATACTTAATGAAGAATTAAGAATATATATTGTTGATATAACTTCTTAAATTATGTAAAATTGCAGCTTGCATATTGATATCTGTAATAATTCATCAAAATAATGAGACTTAGTACATATTTTGTGTAATAGTACTAATAAAATTTTCTAAGTGTAATTCATTCATTTCAGAATATATCATTTATGTAAATTTAAGAAATAATATTACAGAACTAAACAAATTTTACCTATTTATGGAAAATTTCCTACAGTATATTTACCGAAGTTCTGAATATTTATTTATCTTTATCAAAAGTCCAGAACAATTTCATTGAGTTCATCTGTATAGATAATATAAATTTAAAATTTCAATTTTTTGAAAGGAATTGTTAATTAAACAACGTTTAAAATTGAACTGGTATTTTTACATTTTTAAATTTGCAGTTCAACTAAAGTATATGACATAAAAAGTTAAGTATAATTTTTGCATATTGATGTTACTAGATGTTTAAAATAAATTCTTAAGAACAGTCATAAAAAAGGATCAAAAATCCTTTGTTAATAGAACATATTTTTAAAGAATACATGCAACAAGAACATGTATATTTCGTAAAATATTTTAAAAAATTTATTTATTTAAATTCATATACATACTATTACAATTTACAGCTACAATTAAATTAATTTGGTATTTATAATGCTGTACATATATTTCTTAAATTGTTTCAAATAATCTGAAAAACCTAAAATTTATTTCAATAAATTAAGGAGAACAAAAAAGATTATTATATATAGTGTATGTTTGTTGCTTATATATAATATTATATATTTGTAATAACCGAACTGAATTGATTTAAAATTATAAATACCTTATACGATTAAAATTTGCAGATAGAGTAATATTTATTTGAGGTTTCATTAGTGAATTGCAAACATTTTAAAAACAACATAGATAAATATTATAAAGAAATAAAAACAAAATTATATTGCATGAAAATTTATTTATTTAAAGTTCTTAATATATATTTAATATAGAAATTTTGTTAAAACATTCTGGCTTGGCTGAAACTAGATTGTTGTGTAATTCACACTAGTGGGAAGGCTTTAGTAATGGTTTAGTCAAGCTCCGATCACGATATCTTTCGGATTTACCGAGAGCGGACTGATACTGGATCGAAACCTATAATGTGATCGCTTGCATTTAAAAAGTATAAAAGAATATTTTACCGGACCTTAAACGGATTGTGATTGTGTGTTGATATGAATATGCCCTTATTGGAAACATCATACTCGTAACTGTGACTAATAAAGATTTTGAAATATTACATCAGAACACTAGGCGAAACATCACTGACTTTCTTGTATGTTTGGAAATGAAAAAAAGGATCAAAAGAAAACATACATATGTTGAAATGAACCAACGAACTTTACACATTCGGCAATCATTGCTTTAACTCATCGCTACCAGTTTCTAACTGAAATAGTTTTAATAATTTGAATGGACACGGCTGTAGGCACTTGTTGAAACATTATTAAAAATAAAAATAAACACACGACTCTTGGTTTTTTGTTTCAAAATTTATTTATTTAACTTACACAATGTACATTTCGGTTTGTTTGTATCATTTCGTCACCTGATGATGGCCTAACAAGTCGAAATGTACATTGTATAAGTTAAATAAATAAATTTTAAAACAAAAAACCAAGAGTCGTGCATTTATTTTTATTTTTAAATAGTTTTAGATAAAATATTAATATGTCTTGTCATTGCCTGTTTGATTTTCATGTTGTTTTATCAAATATGATCTTTTTATTATTTTCACTCATGTTTTAACAACTGTAAGTATTACTATTTCTTATAAATTTCTAGTGTAAGATATTGATTTTATTATTTATTATTATTATTATCTTTCTTGTTTATCACTTTTCATATAGTTTGTTGTTGATACGGCGACAAACAATATCCCAAGGAGTCAATATTATTCGATATCTTGAAGTGTCAATTTTATTTTACGTCAAAACTTTCCTAATCACATATACTATTCCTAAAATGGCAGTTCTTTGAATTATTGTATAATTGTGGCTTCCTGGTATTTGTTCAACATATTGTTTGTAGTATTTGGTAACAAAACCTGTGGCTCCTACTATTACTTACTGGTATTATTCTAATATCTGTTTTCCACATTCTTTTTAATTCTATTATTTGTTATTATTATTATTATTATTAACTACGACTGTAACTTTATAGTGTAAGATATTGATTTTATTATTAATTATTATTATTATATATATATAATATTTTTTGTAATGAAAAAATGGTAGATTGTTAGTTAAATAAATATAAATTAAAATTTAAATTATTATCTGAATATATGATTATTTTTTATTTTTTATGTGCAATATTTTAATTTGTGTCCTGTTTGTAAATAAGAATAAAAATCGTAAATAAAATCAATATATTTTTAAAAAATTTAGTTAAATTTTACTTTTTGTTAGAAATTTATTTGATTTTAATTAATATGCGCAATTTTGTAAAAATAATAACAACGTACATGCACAAACACATCATGTAATTGTACCAGCCGAAAAAAATCTATAAATTCAATAGATTACACCGGCCGTGAAAACCTGAAGATTACTATACCTAAGGGTATACTTTGTAATTTAGAAATAACAATTTTTTTCTCGGTATTTGCTCACTTTATTTTAAAATAAAAAAAAAATTCGGCTCTGTTATTTTTAATTATAGTTTATCATATAAAAAAAATTTTGGAAGAGATTATTTTTGACAGGAAACTATTTTTAATTAAAAAAAAAAGTATTAAAGAACATTAAATTTTATTAAATTAATTACGTTGACTGGCTTAATTAATTAAACCAATATATGTATGTAACGCCCATCTTATATTAATCAATTGTCACTTGTGTTATAGGTAAGTAGCGGCTTAATAAGAATTCTGAGATTCTGTAAAAAATCTTGTTGTACATAAACAAGTATTTTTCTTACAGAATCGCAGAATTCTTATTTTAACAAGCCGTTACTTTTATCAGAAATGATACAGAATACACGCATTGGACGATTAAAATTTGTGAACATACATTTATTAATGCTTTATTACGTACGAAAAAGCGATTTGATTGCCAAATAACATGCGTGCGAGAGAGAAAGATACTTGATTGTATACGTAACGACGCACAATGAACATACTATTAATACATATTTGTTTACAAGTTATGACCGTTTAAAACGAGCTTTAAACCGTGTTCAAAACATTCTTCACCCACAATTTTTTGATCAAATTTTTTTGCCCACAATTTTTGATCACAATTCTTCACTGCCACAATTCTTCACCGCATATATTTATTTAAAAAAATCAAAAATTTACCTTTTAACCCAACCTATCTAACAATAATCGCAATTAAATTCTTTAGGTGTGTTAACTTATGACTGATTTGTAAAAGCTGGACAAATTTTGTTAACTTTAACAGATTTGTTCTTTAAATAAGTTTGTTTGTTAAACTTGTATAAATAATTTTATTCTGCACAATAAAACACAATGTTTTTTAATGAAACTAATTTCTGCTTATATTAGAAATAAGATAACTCAAAAATTCATTTTTAATATGTTAAATATTTTCGCATAAAAAAAAAACATTTAAGAATTTTTCCGTTTATAACTGCGTCGCCTGTTTGCTTTTACTTTTTTATTATTATTATTTTGTACATGTTTTATGCTGACTAAATTTACATAATTGATGAAGAAAATTGATACTTCAACAGGCCTTAAGCAATTCTTTGCGTGTTTTACTTACTGCTAAAATATTGATTAAACTTGAGAAAAATTTTCTCACGTTGATTGTTGATTGTGAACAAAACACTGCAACGTAATAAATATATAAATAAATGTCATAGCAATCGCTAATGAATATTAAAAGAAAAATTGTTTTCGTATACAATTTATATACAGTCAAATTTACATCATAAGATGATTCTGATTTTCGCACCGTTTGCATTGCATATAGACATTGCTGATATTTAATAGTGGTCCTAATGATTTGAATAATATAATAATAATAATAATAATAATAATAATAATAATAATGACTTTATTGCTCAACAGTTATACAACCAATTACAGGACAAGATACATATAAAAAAAATCAGTTTATATACATACAATAATGTTAATACATATACAAATATATTATTTGCTAACTTAATTATTTAAGCTATTAATTAATGAATATAAATTTTCGTGAAAAATATCAAAATCAGTTAAATAATTGTTAAAATTTCTGCACATTATGTTAACTGGTGCCGTATATAAAATATTTGTTCTCGAAGAATCGCAATAAAACATTAGCGTGGAACGAGATGAAAGTCTTGGAACAGAAAAATTAAGTTTTTCAAGTAAGCTAGAACAGTCCAACATATTGTGCAGCAATTTGTACAAAATAACTACTCTAGTTTTAATTCGTCTCTGATTCAATGATTCAAAGCCAAATCTACTTAGTAACATTATCATGATCAGCTCCCTGTTGTGGATATACTTTATCCATTTTAAAAGTAATACATTTCAAAAATTTTCTATGTACTGATTCTAATTCTTATGTAAAGTGATTATAAACAGGAAACCAAATCAATGATCCATATTCCAATTTGGATCGTACATAACTGTAATACAGCATTTTTACCACGTCAATTTCATTGAAATCTTTGGAATTTTTAATTATGAAACCTAACGCGATTGTGGCAGATTTTATTATATTATTTATATGATTGTAAAATGTGAATTTTTTGTCAAAAGTAACACCCAAATCTTTCACAGTATCGACGCGGATTAAAATATGTTCATTTATTTCATAATCACAAATTAGCTCCGTTTTTTTGCGTGAGTATGAAACAGTATTTTATAATTTTACGATATACACTATTTAGTGTTAGATTACAATCTTTTTTAATATAAAATTAAACAATTAATCTATTCAAGACGAATTAGAAATAGAAAATGAAAATGATTTTGACATTATCATATAAATACTAAGAAACAGGAATAAAAATTTTATATTTTGCACTAAAAGTTGGCAACACTGCTAAAAAATTAAATTTTATAATTATTATGCATACATATAAAAGAATCGATCTTAAAAATTTGTTTTAAATTGTACAAACTGTATGCTTAAAATAAATTTTGAACAGTTTTTACGGAAAAATGGCAACATTGTAGAATAATTAAATTATATAATCCAGGGCTTCGAACCGGAACTGAACCGAAAAGCGGAAAGCAGGGAGGAATCCCAAAACATGAAAATGAAATTCTTAAATTTTTTGTCAATTATACCTATAGTGAACTCAATCTGGGGACACACTGTACATATATTGCTTAATTTTTTAAAATGTTATAGATACCTCTTTGCCTTTCCGTAAAAGTGGTATTTGAAATTATCTTGTTATATAGTTTTTTTTTTTTTTTTTAATTTTATTTTATTTTATTATTGCCACTGTATATAATAATTTTTATCTACGCCATTTATAAAGCTTACACTTCATACACTATAGACACTGAAAAATTGACGTTTACCACAAACGACGATTAGTAAACCTTCTAGCCTATTCATTCGATTTGCACAAAAATTTTAAGGTATGTTCAGTTAGGGTCCAAGATTTACTAAAGTTTTTAAAAATTTATCATGCCTACATTATTTATCTAAAATTAATCAAATATTCTCAAAAAAATTTTCTATTTTAACATAAATTATACCACTTTAGTGCTGTATAGGATTGCCAACTTTCCGAGAAAAAAAAATTTAATATTTAATTTTGGCTTACTTTTTATTCAAAATCAATCAAATTTACACAAAAGATTTTTCTAGTGCCCACAAAATTATATTAATACGGTACAGAATTGTTAATTTTCTGGAAAAAAAATACTAGGATTTTTAAAATTTTATTTTAGTTTTAGTAGTTATTCGATATTAATCAAATTTTCAGAAAAGATTTACTTAGTGTCCACAAAATTTATACAGTGTTGTCAACTTTCAGAAAAAAATCTATACAATTTAAGATTTTTTAAATTTAGATTATACCATTTATCAGAATTAATTTCAATTTTCAGAAAATGTATTACCTAGTATTTATAAGAATTTCAAAAATATGTTTTTGTTATATTGCCAAATTTATTTATATTTTTAATAATTTATTTTGATTTTACTACTTATCCGAATTTAATCAAATTACATAATGTTGCCAATTTTTGTAATAAAAATTTACTTGATTTTTAATATTTTCAATATATTATTTATTTTATTTCAATCACATTTGCAGGTTTGATTCTTCAAATTTCAATAATAATTACATAATTTTATTTTTGAACAGAGTAATCAACTTTTAGAAAAATATTAATATATTTATTTAACTTTATTTTGTCCAGTTTATATAAATATTTATTCTTGAAAGAATTAAATAATTTAATTATTATACAGTGTTGCCAATTTTCACGAAAAATGCTTTAAAATATACATATTTTAAGCATACTGTTTCTATGATTTAAAACTAATTTTTGGGATGGATTCTTTTATATGCAAAATATTACAAAATTTTGGTGAAAAAATATAAAAATTTTATTCTTATTTCTTAGTATTTATGTAATAGTGTCAAAGTAGTCTATATATGGGTTTACCCATATATTTCAAATTTTAAATTTTTTTGTTTTTGGCTAGTTGAACAGCAACCAGATTCATAATTCCGTACCTTCGCTATATTTGTACGTCCTAATGTTAGCTATTTACGGAAATTTACCAAGCTCGACGAAACCAGATCGATGCTGGTGACTCTATCGGTGACAGTACGTACCAAGTACCCCGCACCGTTGTTCAATACACCCCTATAGAAAGGTTGATCAAACTTTTATTATTGCGCGTTACATCATGGTAAAATTCAAACGCATAGATAAAAAAAACTGAAATTATACACACTGTGTTCCAAATTCAAGTGTCGCCATTGGGATCTCGAGAAGTATATAATAGCTACAACTTCGATTAAATGGGACTTATTGTGCACATTTATATGATCATTTCAGATGTACATACCATACTTTGCCAAAAAAAATCACAAGTCACTAGATAATTGCAAATGACAATTTTTATCAAATTGGTATGTCTCAATGTAAATAATTTACTTATTATTGTTGTTTATATCCCTCCCCCTACTTCTTCCCATTCTACTATTGAAACTTACACATTGTTTGTACAACATATTGAGGAACTCACTTTTAGATTAAAATGTAAATTTTTTTTATTGATTGGTGATTTGAATATAACCAATTATTATTAAATTTATACTGGTTTTTTAAACTGTGACAGATTATATCAAGTGCTAAGTAACTTTTTAAATGATTGTAGTTGTAGATAATATTACTATTGTACTATCAGTAATAATAAAATATTAGATTTAATAATAAGTAACATAAAATGTAATATAAGCAATATCACTGACAGTTTAGTTAATGAAGTTACTGTGTACAAAAATTAAATTATGTAATTATTATGGGTATTAGGAGAATATCTAATCTAAAAATCTGATTAAAATAAAATATCCAAACTACAATATTAACTAAATAATTTTTTTCCCCAAAAATTGGCAACACGGTAGTAAATAAAATAACACATTTGTTATGGATGTGACATAAAAATGTATCCTGAAAATTTAATTGAAGTCGGATAAATGCTTTAGCCAAAATAAAATGTTAAAAATTTTAAATAAATGAATTTAACAACACAGCATAAACATATATTTTTGATATTATTATAAAGGCTATAGGTGAATATTTTCTAAAAATTTATTTTGAAAAATAAAATGTTTTATATAAAAGTTGCTGATATTGCACATGTATATAAATTATATTATTTTTGTGGACACTAGGAGAATATTTTCTGAAAACTTGATTTAATCTTGAATAAATAGTGAAACTAAAGTAAAATTTAAAATTTTTATTAATTTGTTTCTCTGAAAGTTGGTAACTCTGTACTGTCGTAAAATTATGTAAAAAAAATCTTTTGTAAAAATTTGATTGTTTTTGGATAAACAGTAAATCAAAAAAAATAATTTTAATTTTGTTAATTTTTGCTTGTAAAGTTGGCAACCCTATACGATAGTAAAATTATATAATTTTTTATAGGAGTTGTAGGAGTCTAGGAGTTACAATCACAAAATTTTGAATGACAACCGAGCGAGCAAGAGAGCGAGCTGACATGGCACATATAAACTAAGTTCGAATTTGTCATCTAGAAGCTATATGAAGGATTTCTATATATTTTTTGTTAATGTTACAGACACTGTACGAACTCTGTACCATTTTTCCTTACAGTCAAAGTGATCAAAAAAGAATATACTGTAAATATTTAAGCATTAACAAAAAGAAAGGTTTTGATGATACTGGCACTAAAATAAGATTAACTAGAAAATACAAAACTAAATTAATACGTAATATTTTGAAGACAGAACTTACCTCCAAAAGCAAAATAAAACAATAACTATGTTGGCCGTTTCAGTTATTCAATATAGCTTTACAATTTTAAATTGGAAATAGGAAAAGTAAAAAAATTAGACAGTAAAACTAGAATTTTTTGAACTATATTTGGCATGCAACATCTAATGAGAGAACAGGTGAAGATAGTTGAGACTAATAGAGGCATATATGTTGCGACGGTCCCGACGGCCCGCCAAGTCGGCTCGCCAAGACAGTCAGGTCGGCTTACCAGGACTTCCAGAAGGAATTTCAAAAAGGGCACCCCATGAAATGTATATTATGTTATAAGCTTTCGACTTCCGGTAACCGCAACCTTCTGTGATTTTATTTCCGACTTGGCGGGCTCATTAATTGGTCATAATTTGTAGTACAATTTTCCAAGAGTTTTTGGAATAAAAAAATAAAAAATAAACAAGTTTGGAACAATTATATTTCCTACACACAAAACCATGACAAAGAAACACCATCGCAAACTGGGGCCGGAGGACGCCGGCGCCGTTATCCGCTTAGTCCCTTTATTGCAATTTGTCTATTAAAAGAATATAGAATTTTTCTGGTTAACAAGAAATGAAAAATTAAAAATAAATTCAAAAAAATGTAATGCAACTTAATCATTTTAGGTTTTGGTATTATTGTTTGTATATTTTTTTTACGTATGTATTGCCGAAATAAAGTAGAAACGATATTACTACAATACATTTAACGCTAGTTTCTTTCTCTACTGAAATTTATAAATTAACAATTAAATATATTAAATAAATTATTTTAACTAGTATTTTATTCTAATTTTTTATTTGGTCACGATAAATACAGAAATAACAAACAAAATTCTAACTAAAACCATAAAACATATAAAATAACGCAATGAAGCTGTCCCATAAAATTTAGATTTACATAATCAAAATAAAATCAAAAAGTTTATCATTATTCTAAAGAAAAACAATTAATTTTGTAAATTATATTTGGCAAAACAATTGAAATTTTATGATAATAATATGGCAAATATTTGTGTTTTTTTAACTATAAACAAAACAAAAAACATGCTGTTTGCTCTATCTCACATGCATGTGACGTGCAAGAAACAATTAAACAAAAACAAATATAAAAAATATAGATAATGGGATAACTTTATTGAGTGAAAATCGTGAAACTCAAATTTGCAATTTAATTTCGTCTAGATCAATTTAGATCGTAACTAGTTGGAGTTAAACGTTTGCAAATTTCAGTCAAAGCTCCATTTTCTTCCATGGGTTGTTCTTCACGGTGTAAGCGAGATTCAGGTGAAATATTACTTAAACGTTTTATATTCAAGTTAACGAGTTCAAATTGAGCGTTTGTCAATTCATTTAACAATTCGTAATGTATCTTTCGATAATAATGCGGTTTCAGTTCCTTCATAATGGAATTTAACATTTCAAGCAGATAAACACGACGTTTTTGTATATTATAAAGACCGTCCAAATTGGTTTCATACCATAATAAATATTTAAACAAATCGTTTAAATCCAATGCCAAATTTACGTGGTCAATTGTATAGTCTTGAATATTGAAAAATTTTTTCGAACGCCTTAACCATTTCTTAGAAATAAATAAAAAAAAAATTTCTATAATTTCAATTCAAGACTTATTTTTAGTAAAAGAAAAGGAAGTAAAACATATTTTTCTTCTTAGACTAATTCAACCAACATTACACTAATGTTGGTTAAATATTCAGACTTGTAGCGCGATTACAAGAAACTGTTCTATATTGAATTTATTTATTTAATACAACATATTTACTATAACTAACTATTCCAAAAGTTAAATAATATGTATGAAATTAATTATTCAATAATACTTCTTATGTAATTAAATTACAGAATTTATTTTATACACATATACATAGCTACTGAGGCTTTTAGCCAGTAACAATGTTTGGTAAATTTCAAATTTTGTTTGAACGACACAAAGACATTATAAATATCAATGCACCAAGCGAGATTCAAACCCGGACTCGCATAAGTACGAGCGATATCAGGCACGTAGTTTTTACATATATATCATTAATTAAAATTGAAAATTAAATTTCATATTTTGTCAATTCTATAGTCTGGAAATCGAATCCAGCACATTCCAGTTTCTGGCTGGCTGCTCTACCTTCTAAGCTAACGATAACGGATTGATAATTTTTAATCATTATAAAGTATTCGTACCTGTACAATTATAATTACGATTACAATTACTTAAGCAAATTTCTAGACATAAATTTGACAAAAAGATTTAATTTAATTTTCAATTTTATTTAATGTTGTTTATTCATTCTTATAATTATTTCTTAATTTCTTAACCGACAGGCGTGATTTATTTATCCCATATATATAGAGAAAGAGAGAGAAAAAGAGAGGAAATTTTTGTGGGTTTAAATCAGTTTGCTAGGGTTTTTGGTAAATGAAATTCAATTGAAATATTAATCCAAATTTTGATATATGTAATATCATCATTGATATAATAGATTAATATTGTTAATTGTTATAAAGATTGTTCAAAATATGTGGGGTTAGAAAATTAGGTTTTTTTATCTGATAAAAATATTATACATTTAAATACTTAATTAATTTTTATTATATGTAAATTCTAATGATGAAGTGCTTTAAGCGTGTACTTGATACTATTCGTCACCCATCAGAGCCTGAATTAAAATCCCACTTATGCATGTTTGTTTGTAATGTCTTTGTGTCATATAATATACATTTTATATATACAAAATAAATTTTCTACTGGCTATGAACTCCTGTAACTATAGTTAAAATATGTGTATTTTACTTAATTTAAATTAAGATTTTGATTTTGAAGAAATAAATTTCATGTAAATAAGAAAACTATTTCAAATTACCTCTATATATAAAAATAATGTTTTCGCATCATCTCTTGTTTCTATTAAATTAGCTGGAACTTGATCCTCAATATCTTGCAACTCTAGTGAAGGATAAGCAAAACTATATTCTGATTCAAAATTTATTTCCGACTTTTCAGTTTCAGCTTCTTGTGCTTCACCATTGATTTCCTTGTTTACATTTTCAAATACAGTCTGTTCCATTTTATTTACAATATTTTCTTCTTGTTGTTCAATTTTATTTTCGTTAATATTTTCTTTATTGTTAAGAATACATTCATCTGCTGACTGATCAAATGTAGAATCTTGACTTTCAATATGTTCTGTTTGTTTGAAGTCATTGTTGAATGAAGTTTTAACTGATTTATTAAGAGCGTCGTCATCTGCACCAGAATTGTTGTTCAAATGATGTGACGTTTTAAATAAACATAAACCATAATCAACCCAATATTTTCCTAAATCAGCATAATATCTCTGTAACTTATTCCATTCATCGGAAAAATATGCTTTAGAACGATCTTTTAAAAGATCCATTTCGTAATCACGTAATACTGCAAGTGCTGCAGCTAATTGGAGTCTTGCGTCACTATTAAAATATTAAATATTACTATTACTAATTTTTTCAACTTTAGAATATCTTAATATATTATACTATAATAAATATAATAAATTACAAAAATTTTAAAAAACTAAACGTATTTCATTTTTATCATCTTTATTTTTCCGAAAATTATTAATATCTACCTGGATATATGAGAAATATTATGAATGTGGATGAAGCTATAGTTGTTTGTCTGGATTGGAATATTTAGAGAAAACTAATTTCGGGATAGTGGAAAGAGATTGTGTTAGACCTTTTTGGGTACATGACGTGATTGTGTATGTAACTGGTACGTCATCCAAAAAAGTAACTAAATCTATGAGTATATTTATCACTGAGTACATTTATATGAGCACAATAAATATCTTTTTCAAATAGTCTGCAAATTGCATAAAATATTGTAATTATTGTTTTATTCTTTATAATTAAATGGATTATTAAATATAATTACGAAATCAGTCTTGAAAAAAACTAATTTTTGAAAAGTATTTCAAAAAAAAAAAACGAGAAAAATTTATTTAATTGGCAATATCAAGCAAGATTGTTAATACAAATTTTGAGTTTTTTATTAATATAAATTAACAATAATCATGGTTGTCACTATAGCAAAAATAAATACAAATGTCAGAATATTATTGTATATAATTAGTTCTTAATTATTTGCAAATATAGCAAAATATTATTGATATCAAATATAATTATATATATATATATATATATATGTATATATAATATGTGTGTGTGTGTGTGTGTGTGTTTGTGTTTAGTACAACAAATTTCAAAAAGAAATAATATAAAATGCACACTTTTTGTTTTGTTTCAACTAAATATTACTTATATTATTAAAAATTTGGAATTTGTATTAAAAAATGGTAATTGTTCATATTTGTTAGTAATTATTACAGGTAAAGTTGCAAAGTTTTAATTGTATGAATAAAATGTACAATAATTTATTTAAAATTTTGATTAAAAAAATCTTTTAAAATCTTTGCAGTAACAATTTTATACAATCTACATATGTTAAAATTTAACTAAAAGTAATAACAATAACGTTTATAAATAAAATATTGAAATATACATACTAAAAATTATATCTGCTAAGAAAATGTGTACTAAATTCAGCACATTTGGAAACCCAAGCATATGCGTAACCATCTTTTGCTTCTAATTGTCTTTTAAGTACTGTGTGATAATACTTAAGAAATTTCTCTGTCAAATTTAATTTATCATAGATCAGAGCTTGAATTTCAAAGGTATTTGTAATAACTTTCTCAAATTTTCCAATAGCTGCATTTTCTTTTAAATGAATATTGAACAGATCACTGTTGGTAAACTGTGATAAATCATTTTCTGAATAAATCTGCAAATAGGTTTTCTCGCCATGTTCTAATAGATCTGCAGCACGGCTGAATAACTCATTTTTAATAAAAAAATACGCTAATTGATTTAACATACGAAAATACAAATAAGTTATACGTGGATTTAACCTGTATTCTTCAACTAAACTTAGGCCATTTTGTAATGTGTCAATGCTTAGTGATATATTCTGTTCGCCAAAAATTTTTGCTTGTTCGTAATAAATTGCACATTGAAATTCTAACCATTTAAAAAATTGATGACCGTTGACTGGTGTTTCCTGTACGATTTTCTTCATGTATTCCATAACTGGTTTGTAATAAAATTGATTATTTTTATCGCCACCATCTTGTGTATCTTTTAGATTTGATTTTATTATGTTGTATATTGCTTGTATCTCTATGATAGTTTTGGTATTTTCAGATTCATTCGCTTTTTCTTCCATTATACAACAATAAGATCAGATATGATAAACGTTACTGAAAAGTATTTTGCAAGATGTTTACGTTTTTCTGTACTAATTTGTTTTTCTAACAAAAATTAAAAACAAAAATACGAACATCCTTGATTACAAAAATAGAATTATAAATATTTCATTTGAGTATAAAATGTATTAATTGTATTAATTAATTATTGGTTATATTATATAATTATTATTTTAAATTTTATCTTTTATTCATTAATAATTAATTTCACAATAATAATTAATTTTTTGTTATAATTTCCATTTTTCCAAATTTTAAATTTAATTTTTGGTTTTTTTTTTTTATTTATTATTGTATGAATTATTAATGAATGAAAGATAAAATTTAAAATAATAATTATATAATATAACCAATAATTAATTAATACAATTAATACATTTTATACTCAAATGAAATATTTATAATTCTATTTTTGTAATCAAGGATGTTCGTATTTTTTTTTTAATTTTTGTTAGAAAAACAAATTAGTACAGAAAAACGTAAACATCTTGCAAAATACTTTTCAGTAACGTTTATCATATCTGATCTTATTGTTGTATAATGGAAGAAAAAGCGAATGAATCTGAAAATACCAAAACTATCATAGAGATACAAGCAATATACAACATAATAAAATCAAATCTAAAAGATACACAAGAAGGTGGCGATAAAAATAATCAATTTTATTACAAACCAGTTATGGAATACATGAAGAAAATCGTACAGGAAACACCAGTCAACAGTCATCAATTTTTTAAACTGTTAGAATATCAATGTGCAATTTATTACGAACAAGCAAAAATTTTTGGCGAACAGAATATATCACTAAGCATTGACACATTACAAAATGGCCTAAGTCTAGTTGAAGAATACAGGTTAAATCCACGTATAACTTATTTGTATTTTTGTATGTTAAATCAATTAGCGTATTTTCTTGGTAAAAATGAGTTATTCAGCCGTGCTGCAGATCTATTAGAACATGGCGAGAAAACCTATTTGCAGATTTATTCAGAAAATGATATATCACAGTTTACCAACAGTGATCTGTTCAATATTTACTTAAAAGAAAATGCAGCTATTCGAAAATTTGAGAAACTTATTACAAATAACTTTGAAATTCAAGCTCGGATCTATGATAAATTAAATTTGACAGAGAAATTTCTTAAGTATTATCACACAGTACTTAAAAGACAATTAGAAGCAAAAGATGGTTTCGCATATGCTTGGGTTTCCAAATGTGCTGAATTTAGTACACATTTTCTTAGCAGAAATAATTTTTAGTATGTATATTTTAATATTTTATTTATAAACGTTATTGTTATTACTTTTAGTTAAATTTTAACATATGTAGATTGTATGCAATTGTTACTGCAAAGATTTTAAAAGATTTTTTTAATCAAAATTTTAAATAAATTATTGTACATTTTATTCATACAATTAAAACTTTGCAACTTTACCTGTAATAATTACTAACAAATATAAACAATTAAAATTTTTTAATACAAATTCCAAATTTTTAATAATATAAGTAATATTTAGTTGAAACAAAACAAAAAGTGTGCATTTTATATTATTTCTTTTTGAAATTTGTTGTATTTAACACACACACACACACACACACATATTATATACATATATATATATATATATATATATATATATATATATATATATATATATATATATATATATATTATAATAATTATATTTGATATCAATAATATTTTGCTATATTTGCAAATAATTAAGAACTAATTATATACAATAATATTCTGACATTTGTATTTATTTTTGCTATAGTGACAACCATGATTATTGTTAATTTATATTAATAAAAAACTCAAAATTTGTATTAACAATCTTGCTTGATATTGCCAATTAAATAAATTTTTCTCGTTTTTTTTTTTTGAAATACTTTTCAAAAATTAGTTTTTTTCAAGACTGATTTCGTAATTATATTTAATAATCCATTTAATTATAAAGAATAAAACAATAATTACAATATTTTATGCAATTTGCAGACTATTTGAAAAAGATATTTATTGTGCTCATATAAATGTACTCAGTGATAAATATACTCATAGATTTAGTTACTTTTTTGGATGACGTACCAGTTACATACACAATCACGTCATGTACCCAAAAAGGTCTAACACAATCTCTTTCCACTATCCCGAAATTAGTTTTCTCTAAATATTCCAATCCAGACAAACAACTATAGCTTCATCCACATTCATAATATTTCTCATATATCCAGGTAGATATTAATAATTTTCGGAAAAATAAAGATGATAAAAATGAAATACGTTTAGTTTTTTAAAATTTTTGTAATTTATTATATTTATTATAGTATAATATATTAAGATATTCTAAAGTTGAAAAAATTAGTAATAGTAATATTTAATATTTTAATAGTGACGCAAGACTCCAATTAGCTGCAGCACTTGCAGTATTACGTGATTACGAAATGGATCTTTTAAGAGATCGTTCTAAACCATATTTTTCCGATGAATGGAATAAGTTACAGAGATATTATGCTGATTTAGGAAAATATTGGGTTGATTATGGTCTATGTTTATTTAAAACGTCACATCATTTAAACAACAATTCTGGTGCAGATGACGACGCTCTTAATAAATCAGTTAAAACTTCATTCAACAACGACTTAAAACAAACAGAACATATTGAAAGTCAAGATTCTACATTTGATCAGTCAGCAGATGAATGTATTCTTAACAATAAAGAAAATATTAACGAAAATAAAATTGAACAACAAGAAGAAAATATTGTAAATAAAATGGAACAGACTGTATTTGAAAATGTAAACAAGGAAATCAATGGTGAAGCACAAGAAGCTGAAACTGAAAAGTCGGAAATAAATTTTGAATCAGAATATAGTTTTGCTTATCCTTCACTAGAGTTGCAAGATATTGAGGATCAAGTTCCAGCTAATTTAATAGAAACAAGAGATGATGCGAAAACATTATTTTTATATATAGAGGTAATTTGAAATAGTTTTCTTATTTACATGAAATTTATTTCTTCAAAATCAAAATCTTAATTTAAATTAAGTAAAATACACATATTTTAACTATAGTTACAAGAGTTCATAGCCAGTAGAAAATTTATTTTGTATATATAAAATGTATATTATATGACACAAAGACATTACAAACAAACATGCATAAGTGGGATTTTAATTCAGGCTCTGATGGGTGACGAATAGTATCAAGTACACGCTTAAAGCACTTCATCATTAGAATTTACATATAATAAAAATTAATTAAGTATTTAAATGTTTCATATTTTTATCAGATAAAAAAACCTAATTTTCTAACCTCACATATTTTGAACAATCTTTATAACAATTAACAATATTAATGTATTATATCAATGATGATATTACATATATCAAAATTTGGATTAATATTTCAATTGAATTTTATTTACCAAAAACCCTAGCAAACTGATTTAAACCCACAAAAATTTCCTCTCTCTTTCTCTCTCTCTTTCTCTCTCTTTCTCTATATATATGGGATAAATAAATCACGCCTGTCGGTTAAGAAATTAAGAAATAATTATAAGAATGAATAAATAACATTAAATAAAATTGAAAATTAAATTAAATCTTTTTGTCAAATTTATGTCTAGAAATTTGCTTAAGTAATTGTAATCGTAATTATAATTGTACAGGTACGAATACTTTATAATGATTAAAAATTATCAATCCGTTATCGTTAGCTTAGAAGGTAGAGCAGCCAGCCAGAAACTGGAATGTGCTGGATTCGATTTCCAGACTATAGAATTGACAAAATATGAAATTTAATTTTCAATTTTAATTAATGATATATATATATATATATATATATATATATATATATATATATATATATATGTAAAAACTACGTGCCTGATATCGCTCGTACTTATGCGAGTCCGGGTTTGAATCTCGCTTGGTGCATTGATATTTATAATGTCTTTGTGTCGTTCAAACAAAATTTGAAATTTACCAAACATTGTTACTGGCTAAAAGCCTCAGTAGCTATGTATATGTGTAAAAAATAAATTCTGTAATTTAATTACATAAGAAGTATTATTGAATAATTAATTTCATACATATTATTTAACTTTTGGAATAGTTAGTTATAGTAAATATGTTGTATTAAATAAATAAATTCAATATAAAACAGTTTCTTGTAATCGCGCTACAAGTCTGAATATTTAACCAACATTAGTGTAATGTTGGTTGAATTAGTCTAAGAAGAAAAATATGTTTTACTTCCTTTTCTTTTACTAAAAATAAGTCTTGAATTGAAATTATAGAAGTTTTTTTTTTATTTATTTCTAAGAAATGGTTAAAGCGTTCGAAAACATTTTTCAATATTCAAGACTATACAATTGACCACGTAAATTTGGCATTGGATTTAAACGATTTGTATAAATATTTATTATGGTATGAAACCAATTTGGACGGTCAGTATAATATACAAAAACGTCGTGTTTATCTGCTTGAAATTTTAAATTCCATTATGAAGGAACTGAAACCGCATTATTATCGAAAGATACATTACGAATTGTTAAATGAATTAACAAACTCTCAATTTGATCTCATTAACTTGAATGTAAAACGTTTAAGTAATATTTCATCTGAATCTTGCTTACACCGTGAAGAACAACCCATGGGAGAAAATGGAGCTTTGACTGAAATTTGCAAACGTTTAACTCCAACTAGTTACGATCTAAATTGATCTAGACGAAATTAAATTGCAAATTTGAGTTTCATGATTTTCACTCAATAAAGTTATCCCATTATCTATATTTTTTATATTTGTTTTTGTTTAATTGTTTCTTGCACGTCACATGCATGTGAGATAGAGCAAACAGCATGTTTTTTTTGTTTATAGTTAAAAAAACACAAATATTTGCCATATTATTACCATAAAATTTCAATTGTTTTGCCAAATATAATTTACAAAATTAATTGTTTTTCTTTAGAATAATGATAAACTTTTTGATTTTATTTTGATTATGTAAATCTAAATTTTATGGGACAGCTTCATTGCGTTATTTTATATGTTTTATGGTTTTAGTTAAAATTTTGTTTGTTATTTCTGTATTTATCGTGACCAAATAAAAAATTAGAATAAAATACTAGTTAAAATAATTTATTTAATATATTTAATTGTTAATTTATAAATTTCAGTAGAGAAAGAAACTAGCATTAAATGTATTGTAGTAATATCATCTCTACTTTATTTCAATAATACCAAAAACTAAAATGATTAAGTTGCATTACATTTTTTTTAATTTATTTTTAATTTTTTATTTCTTGTTAACCAGAAAAATTCTATATTCTTTTAATAGACAAATTGTGATAAATTTACTTTAAAATTTTTATTTCGTCTAAATATTACTTATTGTTTTTTCAAAAAAAAATTTTCAAGTAATGTGTTACCAACGTATACGTCATCAACTATATATCGTGTGCAGAACATTCTTTGTCGACAATTCTTCGCAGTTACAATTCTTATCTCACAATTCTTGACCGCCGGAATTCTTCGCTTCATATACTTATATGCATTTTGTAAACTTATTTCTTGGTAGGCTGGATTAAAGAGTTAATTTTGATTTATTTATTTTTAAGAGAAATTTAATACACATGAAGATTTTGGTTGCACTTATTGGTGATAGGTTGGATTAACAGATTAATTTTAGATTTAAATATATATATATATATATATATATATATATGCGGCGAGGAATTTTGGCTGCGACGAATGGTGGCAACAAAAAATTGTAGTCGAAAAATATGTATTGTCCATACCTTCAAAACCGGACAACTCGGCTTTGGACATATCGGCACCAGATGACTCTTTCGTAGGCGAGACAATTTGGCACCAGGATAACTCTGCACTTGGAAAACTTGACATCGGAAAATTAGTTAAAACAAATTTTATTATTGTAAGCATTAAATTATTAACAAAAGAAAACATTTTATATTTTACAAATTTGTAATATAATAAAATTTAACGATGCTTGCGCATCTAACAGATTAACAGATCTAACAGATAAGAGTTGAAAAAGAAAACATAATTTTTATATAAACATTGAATTGCATTTTTTTTTTCACTAATTGTTAATACATTGACATATATTTCTTAAATTTAATTGCAACGTTCCAAATTAATTAAATTATTGTGAAGTAAGTATTAATTTCAGATGTACATTTATAAAATTGTATTATAATATTATCTTAAAAAATAAACAATATTTGAAAAGAAATAATAATTTCCAAAATAGATTAATACAATAAAAATGATTATTTTGTTATGCTCACTTTATTTCGAAAATATTTTTTTTATGAAACATCACCATATTACGGACACTTTAATATATATAAAATATGCGGCGAAGAACTGTAGGCAGAATTGTGGCGGCAAAGAATTGTTGGGTTAAGAATCTTTATAGACTCATAGTGAAGTACATTATTTTTTATATATATTAGGCAATCTAAATATGTATTACTACCAAGGTATTTATATGATATAAATACAATTGGTTGTTTCACTTTTCAACTTGAATAATAGTTTTTAAAAATCAAAATTAAAATTATTTAAAATGCTACATTTCTATTAAAAATGACTCAGTTTAATATATCAGAAAATAAAAATTGGCCCAGAAACTTTTTGAACAGACTATATATAATATACATCTCTCGGAGGTACTGTATTTTCATATTTTACTAATATATAAAACAAGGATTTTATGTTTTAATTTTATGTAATGGTAATAAATATAACTGACAAGTACTTTGACTATACTTATATACCGGTGGCACCCCCACTTCTCCGAAATTGAAAAAAAATTATGCCATAATTTTGTACTAATTATGTACTAATTTCGTCCCAAAAGTAAAAATTTTGTACTCCAAAAGAAACACTAGAAATGCAAATAACAAATGTGGGGTTGCTAGCATACGTATAGCTAGCGCGCCCAATGTTATTATTTAACAAATATTGAATAATAATATGCGAATAATATTGCACTAATTATGTACTAATTTCGTCCGAAAACTAAAATTTTGTACTTCAAAAGAAACACGAGAAATCTAAATAACAAATGTGGGGGTGCTAGCTATACGTGTAGCTAGCACGCCCAGTATTAATATTTAACAATAATTGAATAATAATACGCGTGTAATATTGTACTAATTATGTAATAATTTCGTCCCAAAAGTAAAATTTTACTACAAAAGAAAAACGAAAAATGCAAATAACAAATGTGGGGGTGCTAGCTATATGTGTAGCTAGGCCGCCCAATGTTAATATTTGAATAATAATATTTGAATAATAATATACGCGTACAATTTTTTACTAATTACGTACTAATTTCTTCCTAAAAGTAAAAATTTCGTACTCCGTGCTAGCTATATGTAAAGCTAGCGCGCTTAATGTTAATATTTAACAAAAATTGAATAATAATACCCGTATAATTTTGTACTAATAATGTACTAATTTCGTCTTAAAAGTAAAAATTTTATACTCCAAAAGAAACACGAGAAATCCAAATAACAAATGTGGGGTAGCTAGCTATACGTGTAGCTAGGGCCCCCAGTATTAATATTTAACAAAAATTGAATATTATTATTCAATTTTTGTTAAATAATAACATTGGGCGCGCTAGCTATACGTATTGCTAGCACCCCCCACATTTGTTATTTGCATTTCTAGTGTTTCTTTTGGAGTACAAAATTTTTACATTTGGGACGAAATTAGTACATAATTAGTACAATATTATGGCATATTTTTTTTTCAATTTCGTAGAAGTGGGAGTGCCACCGGTATATAGGTTCTGACTATTGTATTTTTTATCTTTTATTTGGTGTTTATATACATTTTTGAATCATGTTCTTTTGTCTGGTCTGTTTAGAAAATGGCGAAGATACCAACAAAGAAGAAATTCTATCGACAATATCTTGGCAGCATATCATCTATTTTGTTTTTCATTGCTAATTTTCAAGGCACACTTACAAGTAAGTTATTGACTTATTCAAATTTTATTTACTTATGTTAGTTTTTCGTAGACTAATACATTTTATACGTGTAATATTTATTAGAATTTTGAAACATGCACATGAACTATATTTTTTAATTGATATATATATATATATATATATATATATATATATATAATTTTAAAAAATTGAAAGATGTAATTCTTAATAATTTTCATATAAATCAATAATATTAAAATATATTCGATTTTTTTTATATTAATTATTTTAATTGTAATTTAATTTTTATAAATTTTTTTAAAAGTTAATTTTACAAACAGGCATTTAGTAAAACTATTTTGCTATATTTATACTATTTATTTAATTGTAATATTACCACTTTGACTGCAAGGAAAAGTGGTATAGCGTTTGGTACGGTGTAACATTTTCAAAAAAAAAAAAATTGTATAGAAATCCTTCATATAGCCTCTAGATGACGAATCCGAACTTAGTTTATGTGGGTGTATGGATGTGCGTCGTAAGCTCGCTCGCTCACTCAGTCACTCACTCACTCGCTCAGTCAATCAGTCGGTCGGTCGGTCGTCAGTCAAAATTTTGTGATCGCAACTCCTTCTAGACGGTTTAACCGATTTTAATGAAATTTTCAGGATAAATTTGTCTAGTACCGTAGTACCCAAGATGGTCATGTAGTTTTGGTTTTTTTCAGTGATGCCAACTTTCCGAGGAAAAATTTACTAAAGTTTTTGAAAATTTATTGTGGCTACACTATTTAACATAAAAAATAAATCCATATGGACACTAACTGAACCTACTCTGAAAATTTCGTGGAAATCGGATGAACGGTCTAGGAGTAGTTGCGACACAGACGATTTCATAGTTTCTCACTAAACACTAAATTTGTAGTTAATTATAAAAAATATATTTTATAGGTATATTTTATTTATATTCCATAAATATATATATATATATATATATATATATATATATACTGGGTGTCCCATTTTAATCCGCCACCTGCAATAACTTTAAAATCGTGCATCGGACAAAAAAATGTTTCGGATAAAAAGTAAATGGTTTCGAGGGGGACATCTGATGCAGAGACCCTTGCCCCCTCCGGACCTCCTGGGGGGCGGGAAAGGGGGGCAACTTTGAAATCTTAAATGGAACACCCTATTTTTTATTGTAGATTCTGATAGGCCAATAAAAAGTATGTAAATTTTATTTTAAGACTTTTTGTTTATCTTTGATAGATGGCGCTGCAAACAGCATTTTTTTTCTCAGTTTATCAGTTTTCAATTTGAAAAAAAAGGTGTAACTAAGTACGATATTCAAGTTCTTTTCAGTTCTTTGAAAAGAGGGGGGAAGGCAAGGGTCACTGAATCAGATATCCCCTCGAAACCATTAGCTTAAAGTTAAATTAACTTAAAGTTAATGGTTTCGAGGAAGATATTTGATGCAGTGACCCTTGCCCCCCCTCTTTCCAAAGAACTGAAAAAATCTTAAATATCGTACTTAGTTACACTTTTTTTTTCAAATTGAAGATTGATAAAATGAGAAAAAAAATGCTGTTTGCAGCGCCATCTATCAAAGATCAAAAAAAAGTTTTAAAATAAAATTTACATACTTTTTAATGGCCTATCAGAATCTACAATAAAAAATAGGGTGTTCCATTTAAGATTTCAAAGTTGCCCCCTTTTCCCACCCCCCAGGGGGTCCAGAGGGGGCAAGGGTCTCTGCATCAGATGTCCCCCTCGAAACCATTTACTTTTTATCCGAAACATTTTTTTGTCCGATGCACGATTTTAAAGTTATTGCAGGTGGCGGATTAAAATGGGACACCCAGTATATATATATATATATATATATATATATATATATATATATATATATATATATATATATATATATATATATAAATATTTAATTTCTAAAATTTCATTTTTTTAAGCTAAAATATTTTATTTATTTGTTGAGTTATTTAATTGAAATTGTAAAAATTTTTGATTTAGGTTTGATAAAATTTAGAAACAAAAAAATAAATTGTTTTTAAAATGTAAGTTTATTGGCAAAACTGCTTATCCTTTGGAAAGTCACATATCCTATAGATTTATATTTAAAAAACCGGGAAAGTATACGAGAATCAGGGAGGTATTATACACGGAGAGTACACAGTTGATTAGTGAACGATGACCATATTCGCTACCTAATCATAAACGAATCAATTGTTAGGTTACCTAGTCGCATATGCACTAGAATTCTCTATTGTCATGTGGCGAAAGATTTAATTACAACACTCGCTCACCAGGTATCGATGGAATTTCATTTTATACTCGTTGGTGTTATACCTACGAGTATAAGATTTTTTATTGAAAATTTATTAATATGTAAATTTTTGTTTATTATATTTTGTTTATTGGGGTAGTAAAAGAATTTGTTAAATTAAATTTTATTGAAAGAAATTTTCAGATATCTGCAATGAAATTTTTGAGGTTTAATTTTGAAATTTGAATTACGGCCATGCAAATTGTTTTCTTGTTTTATTTTGAAAGTATGCAGAAGTTTATGAAATATAAATAAGCATAGTAAGCTGTAGAACATTTGAATAACATTATTTACTACACTCTTAGAAATTTGCGTATTGAAATGACGATTGTGTGTCGTTAAAAAATTTGTGTTAAATTTTCAATCTTTCATTGTGTTATTTTGACAATAAGAGATTTGGTTAGTTCGAATGAATTAAAATTTTGACGGTGTAAACTATATTTTTCGCCTTGTTGCCATGTCTTTTATTTACTTATGAATGTAATTTTTAAACTTTAACGAATTCTTAATTTTTTTCATATTGTTATTTTAAAAATGTATAAATATTAATTTTACTTATATAGTATAATTATTATGTATTGGACGCCATTGAATGTCTTGTAATAAGATCTGTGTTGTATACCAAAACAGCTTTGAAATGGAAGAAAATGTTTATTTTATGATGAAAAAAAAGTGATGCAAATTCACTGATTTAAGTTATGATAATATTATTTCTACTGGTAAGTTTAGCATAAGTTAGTTTCATATTATATTTTTATAAGCATGTTTGTTTTGTTGTAATTAAAAAAATTCTTTTTATTATAGTGAAAGAAAAATTAACATCTATACAAGATAACCAACAATTAATAATAATGGATAAATATGATGCAAAAAATTGAAAACGTACAGAAACAAGAAGAAATGACCATATGAAATTCATTATTCCAATGATGATTATAATCAATGTTTGTAAGTGCCGAAACATAGCATAATTATTATGTAATTTATATGATACTCATTTATTTTTTTATATATATATATATATTTTTATATAATAAACTTTTTTTTATTTTTTACATTGTATTTCTGTACTAATAACAAAAACTCCTCTTATCACCAAATCCCATTGTAAAATATAACACATGAACTGTGTTCACGCCATAAATGTGTTAAAATATAACACAAGATTTTCGTTAAATTTAACTCGAATTGTGTGTTAATTTCACTCCGGCTTGTATGTTATTTTTACTTTGCGATATTCGGTATTTTAACACAATAAATGTGTTAAGTGTTAATACATTCAAAAGTGGTGAAATTAATACCAGAAAACGTGTGGACCTATATACAATCCGCGTTGTGTTAAAATTTAACACTAAATTTCTAAGAGTGTATAGGTATACCAATTAAAAATAATGCGTTTCGTAAGATTGATTACAAATAAAGGCTAGAATAATTCAGATTAAAATGAAAAATAGTGCTTTTTTAAGCTATTTTTTTTAAAGAATAGTTTTTTGGAAGAATAGTCTTACACATAAAAATGCGTTTCCGTCATTTTACACATGGGCTTAGATGTTGAAAAATTTAAATTGTTTAATTTATAAAATTATTTTAGTTTGAAATGTCTCTAAAATATCATTGTGGAAGCAAATTTCTCGCGCATTATGTTATCAGAATCAATATTCAGTATTACATTTGCATTAATAATAAAATATATTATCTTTTTGCATTAATAAAATACATCAAAATAATCATTAATAATGTGTTACTAGGTTTTACACTGTCACTTTGCTATACGGTAGGAGACGATTTCTGCAGCGTTTTTTTCTCTTCCTGCCTGTGTGATTTTTGAAACCTAATAACTCTAGCAGCGCCCAGCTTCTTATCAATTAAAAAAAAATAATTTCTGTTTTTATAAAATACAATAATAAATAAATAATAATAAATTATTTCGCATATATGTAAAGCAATTACGCGGCTTTATTCAATGATCATATAAATCAATTATGTTTAAATGAAAATTAAGCGTTCGACATTGCTTGGGTGCTATAAGCTTAATTTTTATTTTATAAAGCATTTTAATTTAGAATAACTGAGTCTTTGGTACATTTTCTTGGCACTTTTTTTAAATATTCGTTTGATCTGATAGGTCGATTTTTATATGAAGAATTTTGAGTTATTACTCACGTCATTGCCGTTTTATTATATTGTTTTATATTATTATATATATATATATATATATATATATATATAAATTATGTAAATTAAATGTATATATATATATATATATATATATATATATATATATATATATTATATTGTTTTATAGATACATATTTTTTTAAATTTTCAAGTGTGTTATTTTCTCAAAAAAATGGTTATCTAAGGTACTAATTTTTTTAGATCATCATTTAAGTAGTTGGACCATCTATAAAAACCAGCAAAAAAAAATTGGGATTGTCGTTTAAAAAAACCAATGATGACGTCATTGTGCAAAAATGCATGACGTCGTAGGTAAAATTTTTATGCCATAAGGTGGCTAATTAAAAAATAAAATCGACGTGTCCGAGCGTTTTTCTTGAAAACATTAAATAACGAAATTATCAATTTTGTTCCATACTTTATCAACATATGTATAGTATAGAAGTTTGTACGAATTCTGTAAGGTTTATGTTGGACAAGCAGGTAGAACTGTTTTTACTAGATTAAGTTAGCATTGCTTTATGCAACCTGGCGTAATTAAATAATACTTTTATTTTAAAGATTAGGTCAATATTTTTAATTTCAAACAAGATATTAAAATCTAAATGAATAAGTTCACTTTGTAAATATATACTTGTGTAAATTTTGTTTTAATAATAATTTACAAAATTTTCAAAAAATTATACACTAAATATAGAAATAGTTTTTGGTTCTGATTATAAAATTACCTGTATTTACTGTTGTTTAGTTTTTTGCCATAATTAACACTTTATTTTTTCAAAGCAACAATATTAAAATAAATAACATTTATTATTACAATACCGTTGTTAGTTTTTTTAAACTTCTGCACTGTGGCGTGGCACAGAACAAAATAGAAAAAAATATTGCATCACACAATGTTGCATGTAAATTATGCATTTTTTAACTTGCTTTAATATTGCATAATAAAACTGTTTACGTACCGCATTAAACTGGATTAAATTTCACATTCGTCACAAGAAAAATGCTCACTTCATTTACTATGCTGCGTACATAACACTGAAAAAATAACTTTAATATCCTTCAATTACCAGACTTATTTGTATCATCTTTTATGAAGAAATATAATCATTTTGCAAAATTATAATTTCTATAATAATTTGCCTGATGTTTTCTTGCTATTCATCTTTCTTTATCTATTGTTTCCTTGTACGTTAGCTTAAGATTTATTCACAGTGAAAACAATTTACGATATCATTAAAACTTAACATTTTAATTAAATGAAAATATTAAATTAATTGCAGTGTAGCTGTTGTTCGTAAATCGATATTTATCATAAATAAACAACATTAAAAGAATTTAGATAGATCACTTTCATGTTAAATACGTAGGTATATTTGTTTCTAATATTTTTACTGTCTATTACGATGTTTGATATGTATCAAGTTTTTAATTAGCGACAAATATTTAAATTGTTAACATTTAGCTTAGTTAAAAATTAGACATAGGTATACGAGGGTTGCCCTTAATATTTCGGGATTAGAGAACAAAAACAAATATTTATCATCAAAAATGGTTTTATTCCATCAAATCGACGTTTTGAGTGCTCAAAAAGTGACTTGTTCGAGCCGATGTGTGAAAGCTCGAATTGTCGTGATGGAGAATGATCCATCTTCGGCGGTTGGTCTTCCTTATTTCTCCTAAGACTTCTGGCAAACAAATGGTTGTGTACCATTCAGAATTGACCGTTCTACGTTGCACCAATGGCACGGTTGCTACATGTCTAGTTTTTCCGAAAAAACAGACCACTATTTGCTTCGCAGTGCTTCATGCGCGAACAACTTTTGTTGGATTTGGCTTATTTTGAAAAACTTATGCAGTCGATTGCTGTTTATTTTCGAGTTCATACGCGTAAATTCCCGATTCGTTACCTGTCACAATGTATAGACATGTTTTGAAGCATCGCGATCATATTTTTTGAGCATTTCTTTTGACTAATTGAAACGTTGACACGATTCTTTTTTTTGAGCGATTGCCAAATTATGTGGGATCCAACGCGAACAAATCTTTTTGACGACCAAATATTCATGCAATATTGACTGTATGCTGGTCCCACTAATGCCCAAGGATGCCTCAATCTCACGATAAATCATATGACGATTTTGCAGTATCAGTTCACGCACAGCATCAACGTTTTCCGGAACAACAACCGATTTTGGACGACCTTCTGGTCCTTGATGGTGCTTTATCGCTATAAGTCAAATTAAGTTTATCGATGCACTGTTGTTGAGTTAATTCATGTGTAAAAAATAATTGCACGAAAATGTTCACGATTTTGTTCCATTTTTTGGCCGAGATGGATATTTCAAGTTACTGTTAACAACACAAATAGCGCTCGTAACTCAAAACGTGCTGAGTACGTATACCGTCAGAAATGTCAAACTTTACGATAGAGACGTCAGTTGCCTGATGGCAGCACTAGGATTGCCCAATCTCGAAATATAAACGACAACCCTCGTATTTACGTATTTATAATCTTCTTTAAATAATTATTTAATATATAATTATTATAATAACAAGAAAGTAATTTAATAATTTTATATGATTTAAAAGTCGGTTACTAATAATTATGATTATGATCTGTATATTATACAAATGAAGTGGTGTCTATTAATTTATAACTCAAAAACTAATAAGACTTTCGAATTTAGCATACATGTAGTTAACGCATAGGGTATGAAAATTATTATAAGCAATTTATAAACAACAGGACGGTGTTATAATATAATGTACGACGAAATTAGCAATGTTTAATTTAATTTAAAATTATGTTTCACGTTCTTCTTAAATTTTGAGAATTTCATGCTTACCGATCGACTTGCTTGTACACATATACGATGTAATTTGTGCGCATGTGCATAATAGAGAACCAATTTGCTTAAATAAAATTAAGGTCGTTTGCTTTTTCGTACAAGTTTATTCGTACAGATAGAAAAGACGAACTGCGGTATGTATGCACATGCATGTTTGTCGGTTTGCTTGCAAGCAAGCCAACCAACAAGCGCGAGTGTATGCTAGGGGTTAACAGTCAGTGTTACTATTTATTTCTTTATTTGTTAAAATATTCTACGCAGTGCCGATAGTTTCATCAGTTATTTATTAAGATATTAAAGTTTTTTTTTATATGTATTTGAATTATTAATAATAGTTTTACAATTTTTGACTTGTATATTGTTTCACATACCTCTGGTGGTATGCGGACCACTGCTTTGGTAGAAAAAACAAAAACTACTTGTTTACAATTATTGTCGAAATTAGAATTATTATTAATTAATTTTTTGTTGTTTATTATTGTATAATATTTGTATTAAGTAACAGTTTTACAAATTATTTGTCATTTTTTTTACAATAGTTTTATTAAGATTTATATATGTAAGATGTATATAAAAATAAAATATATAAAAAAAACTTTTTAAAAACCACGCATATATTTAAATGCACTAAAAAGAGGAAAATATATTTTTTTTAAAAGCGTGGAGCGCCAGGAAACTATATTCGCAATGATAATTAAGCGCTCCACGCTTTAAAAAAAAATATTTTCTTTTTTTTAGTGCATTTAAATATAAGCGTAGTTTTTAAAAAGTTTTTTTTTATATATTTTATTTCCTGCATTTTAGTCTTGTTGTCTTGTCGTGCAAAATTTTAGAGAGATCAGATGATAGGAAGTGGTCTAAAAATTGGGTACAAGATATGACTGACCGTGACAACAACATGACCGTGACAACAACAGTGTGAGCTAATATAAGCGTGGTAAAAAGAAAGAACAAAAGTTAACTAAAATTATTTTTTGAAGTACCGTAGAATATGAATCTAAAAAAATGATTCATAACGTCATAACTAAATTTTGAATTATCGCTATTATTACATTATATTTTGTACATTGCAGTAAAAATTTAAATAGAGTTAATTAACGTATATTTTTTATCATTTTTTATTTAATTTGTATGTTATCCAAATTTAACATGTTTTTAAAATTGAACTTATTTCAGTTAACAACTAAAAGAAATAATCTAACTACATACACATTTTTTAATACATACATATTATTGCTACAAATATAAATAAATTTTTATTATTTTTTTCAGGTCCAGTAATACGTTCCAGTAGAATGGTTCGTGAAATATATCCGGAAGTTGAACAGGCGATTCAAGATAGCAGTCAAATTCAAGGTAATTGTTTTTGTAGCACATTAAAAACTCAGATTTTTTCTATATTTATTATTTGAATCAACTACGTAATGCTCAATTGTCCCACATATTCACTACTTTGACTGAAATAAATATGGGTAATCTTTCATAAAGCCTCTAGATAACGAATCTGAACTTAGTTTATGAGGGTGTATGGATGTGCGTCTTTCAATCGCTCGCTCGCTCGCTCAGTCTTTCAAATTTTGTAATCAAAACTCGTTCAAATTTTCGATAAGTTAGTGTCCAACTTTCCGAGAAAAAATTTAAAAATTTGTTGTGGCTACATTATTTATTTGTAATTAACCAAATTTTTACAAAAGTTTCTCCTAATGCCCACATAAACTATACAATTTACTAAAGTAAACTGTTGTCAATTTTTCGATAAAAACATTACTAAAATTTTTAACAATTTATTATGGGTATATTATTGTTCCGTAATTAAGTTTTTACATAGGATTTTTTTAGTGGCCACGTAAATTATATAATTTTAATAAAGTTTAGTGTTACCAACTTTTTAAAAAACAAAAAATATATTATAGCTACATTATTTGTCCGTGATGAACCCAAAATTTCACAAAAAAATTCTCCTAGTATTTGTATAAATTATGCAATTTATCTAAAATACAGTGTTGCTAACTTTCCAAAAAAAAAATTAAATATCTAATGAAATATTATCATACGCCTAGACAATGATTGAAATTTATAAACATATTTAATAGAGATGGCCGAATATCCGAATACCGAATATTCGGCGGTTGAATAGTACAGAATTTTTAATTGTTTATCTAACTGAATAATTTTTATTTGAAGGAAAATATAATGTATTATGCATATATCATCTTATTTTTATTAATTGTTATTAAATTGTAGAAAAAATATAACTTAATATTATAAAATTACTGTTAAGATTAGAGTAATATTACTTTCTCTAAAAAGCTGTTTATATTCCACTTCACTTCACTTCAATAATATTGTAGTATATTAATATAAAGATTAAGTTTATATCACGTATTCGAGAATGCCTCATAAGAGGAAAGAATTTGAATTTGAATTTGAAAAAACGTAACAATTTCTACGTGTTTCAATTTATATGTATTATAAATTATTGTTCTATAAAATAACAAAATATGTAAAGAAGTAGGAATGTCATGATCAAAATATTACCAAGTTGGGTATATTATTATTAGAAAAAGGTTGAAAGAAACAATGCACTAGAAACTAGATCAATATTCAGAATTGATCATTAAACTGAAATTATTTTTCTTATCTTCTGCTTTTATTTCTTTCATATCATTTTACTTTTAGAAAAGAAAATTATTTGTGTATTTTTCGGGATTCAATTTTCTTTTACTTGCCGCAACAGTAGGTGCTCTCGAAAGATCAATTTTGGGTTCATTGCTGTTCTTGTTATTTATTAACGATATAACTTATTATTATTTTCAAATGAATTAGTTCTCCGTCTGAATGTAAATTACTTTACTGTAATCTTGATGACTTACTTTTTTGGTATACATCTAAGAACTACAATGACTACACTACAATTACTGAAATATGTAAAATTATATTTTTCTTAAAAAAAAAAAAACACCCATTTAATAGCTGGAGCTGGAGTACTTGTATCCATCAGGTATTAATTGTCCTATTAACTGCCTACCAACGTTATATAAAATATTTAATGAATTCTTCCGAGATAAATTTACTCTCACTTAGAGATAAACAATTTTCTATGTCAAGAACAACAAGGATACCGAAAATGCTCAAACCAGTGTAGGATATAACTAACAATAGATGTTGTACTAATCGAATATGCCAAGAAAAATAAAATATCACTCTTTATCTGTTACTTCAATTATGAGAAAACTCTCGACAGGGTATACAAGTATGTATGCGACAGGATGTTGCATACACGGTTGGCAGACATTGTAAGATTGTACCAAGTCTATTCACATAGAATAACTTTCTTGTTTTCAACTATGAATAAATAAAATACAGACCTGCAGCTTTGTAATGGAAGTTCAGTAATAACAATTGAAAAAATAGTAATAAAACGGGACATTTTCAAAGACATGCGCTAAGGTCTCTTTGATTTTGCATAGCATTTGGACCTCTAACAACCAAATCTTTATATTTCACATCTATTGTACATAGATGATCTCAAGATTTATGTTAACAGGGAAGATAATTTAAAGAAACTAATTTGCTGCACAGAAAATTTACTAACGGTATCAATATGAGTTTTGGGATTAACAAGTGCTAGGGGAATGCTATGATAAAGGGAAAATGGGCAGATCAAACGGAATTAGAACTGAGTATGGAGGAGGAAGTTATAATGAACATGCAACAGCAAAAATTTTATAAATATTTTGGCTACAGTAAATCTAGAGGATTAGATCATAAGCAAACGAAAAAAGCTCCTACTGATCGTGAGCTTAAACTGGACTAATACGGAACTAGACAATTTAACATTCTTACGTAAAATATGCAGTAAAGAGTCCACTCACCATCCCCGAAGTGTAATTGAAAGGTTTCGTTTACCGAGAAAACATGGAAGGAGTTGCATAGCAGATACGACAGCTCTATACATATAATAAACAAGTTAAAAATTTGAGAGATTTCTTTATTTACAAAGCTACAAATAGTACACTATATCAGTGTATTGTAGATAGTACATAAACAACTCCATAAATTATCTAAAAATAGAAGAGCAAGTCACTACAGGGGCGATTTCCTAACCAACTAGACCTACCATTTATACCATTTATTTCATTAATAATTGTGTTATCTCGTAGCTAAACAGTAACCCTTCTCCCCCCCATGACATATTCCTGGCTAGGCCACTGTATATATATATATATATATATATATATATATATATATATAGCGCTTCGGATCGTATATATATATATATATATATATATATATATATATATATATATATATATATATATATATGTGTGATTCGAAGCGCTCTATCGTGCATTTATAGGAAATTTTCTGCCCGATCTGATGGTGGGTGGACGCATTTTTCATTTTATTGCATAATTTCAAAAATCCATTTTTTCAAAATAAAATTGAAAAATTTGAAAATTATTACATTTCAACTTTAACCATATCCTCTATTACTATAAAAGTTATTTATTTGCATAATTGTTTTAAAAAATTGTTATTAATTATTTTTGTGTATGTTTGTTGAAAATAAAAAATTAATATAATTATCAATTAATATAAAAAGTAAACAAATTAATGCGGAACATTTTTTCAATTTGAAATAGAATTTTTCTCAGAATTAGACACTTTTCGGCCTTAATATCATCTGACAGGTCTGGGAAGTGCATGGACACTTTCTTTTATTTATTTTGAGTAATTTTGGCGGGTGAGAGCAACAAATTTCCGACTATGCCAAAATAAGGACCACTTTAATATATATATATAATTTACGTACTTGTAAAGTTCATGAAATCATGAAATACGCGTGAATCTTTCAGACAACGGTTTAAATGATTTATGACTTTCTATTTATATTAAATAAAATATACTATACATTATTACAAAACTTTAATTTGTTTGAAATATAATGAAAAATTCTTCAGAACTCATTATATTAAAATTAAATTGCTTAAGATTTAGTTCTGCATTAACTTTTATCGACGTTTCAACGTAATCTACTTACATCATCATTCATTGTTGTTAGGTTATTGTTTTGTATCTTTTTAAATATGAATATGCATTTAATATAAAGTACAAACATGAAACAAATGAATATAATATTGAAATTATTTATTTTATAAATTACATACTTATCATTTTAATATAAATTATTACGATTATATTTATTTGCAGTTATAAAAAAAATTATATAAAAAATAAAATAAAACAAAAATATATTATAATATAAAATATTACTACATTATCCTATTTACAAAGCAATTTATTTTTAATACTGCAACAATTTCCATAATGTCATTGTAATTTACATTTATAAAATACATTTTTTGTAATTATACAACAATATTTATTACAAAAGTCATCACAATTTAACATGTATATTGCTATTGTTTGGTCTTAGCTAGCTTTGCTGTATTAACTCAATAATGTCTGCTATATTATTTATGATGTAATAAATAATTAAATTAAATAAACAAATTTACTATTTTTTAGAAGTAAGTCTATACCAACACTAGAATATTAGCAGTGATAAATATACAGATACAGATGTTTTTGTATATAATATCAAATAAAACAACAATAAAATATAGAGACATACATTTAAAAAATATAATTATAAAGTAAAATAATGTTATTGCATATATATATATATATATATTTATATATATATATATATATATATATATATATTATAAAATACTTTTGATATAACACAAATATTTTCAACATTTCTACATGAATACAAAAAATAATATTATCATTGTTGAAAATCGATTCTTTAATTACTTGACATGAAATATAATACATTATAATTCACTCAATATACTAAATTTATTTTTATCAGAATATGTGTTAAGTGAATACAGTATGGTTAGTTTTATATTTAATAATGGTAAAAAATTAGTATACAAATTAGTTTTACAAAATATTGATCTATTAAAACGCTTTGCATATTGAACCCATTCTAATTTAGAAGAAGTAAAGGAAAGTGCCAAATTATTTTAAAAAATAATAATAATTCATTGAAATGGCTGACCATGTATGATTTTTTGCTATAAAAATTGAAATTTTTTACAACTCCAACAGTATATACGAACAAGTACAGATTAAAATTTATATTTTCTGTGCTGGAGTGTCGTGGTCGATCTATCCTCGGCGAAGACGTTTTGCCATACATCGTAGATGGCATCGTCTGTGCTTGGTGACTGATTGATTGTTGATATCGGAACCGTCAGTACTCTTTACAGGTGCCGTATTTTTTGTTATAGAATTTGCCACACCATTGATCGATTTTGGTTGGTTCATTCCTTCCACCATCTTTGATGACGTGGACTATTTGTTTTGCAATAATAGTTTCCACGCTGTACTAATCCTCGTGCCTTTATTTTTGCTAAAATTTCTAGGGTGTTGAAGAATTTCCAATGCTTCTCTGCGGGCTAGCTTGATAAAAACCAGTTAAAATACCTGTTAAATTTTTTTTTATTTATGTAAGAACATTTATTAGATTTATAAAAATTAACTTATTATATTTAAAAAAAATAGTGAAAAAAGAAAATGATTTTTAAAAAATAAGAAAAATTATTTGACAAATATCTATAAAATTATATTTTCACAATAAACAAATTATTTTATATATATATATATATATATATATATATATATATATATATATATATATATATATATATATATAATAACATTGTTTTACTTTATAATTATATTTTTAAAATTTATGTCTCTATATTTTATTGTTGTTTATTTGATATTATATTGTCTATTGTCAAAAGAAAAACATGTTTAACAAAATTGTCATGTTTATATTTAATAGGTATGCGATATCTATATGCTTATATATTGACATACTTGTCTGTCAGTCTTCTTGCTAACGTCATGCGATTGGCAAATGAATTTTCAAATTATAACGACACTACTACTTGTTTCTTAGGGCCAAAAAGTTTGTAAATGTAAGAAAAACTCACTTTGAAGTTGAAAAAATCTGGCTCAGTAATTTTTTTATTTATTTTTTATGTTACTTTAAAATTACATTATTGTTTTTTCAAGAAACATGCACAAAAATAGTTTATAAATAAAATAAAAAAATTTGCAATTAACTTGTATAGTAACAAAGAATATAATTGGTTAAATTTAAAAAATAATAAAATTATAATTTTTAAATAGAAATTATGCAAAGAAATAACAAGACTGGATCTACTACTATATATTAATTAGAGTGTCCGTAAAAAAAAATTCCATTACTTTCTATTTTTTTACTTTCTACAAAAAATGTTGGGTCAAGTCAAGCCAAGCCTAATATTTTCAGAATATTTAAAGCTAATTAAATGATAGTTTTTCCCGCAAAAATGAGCTTTTTTCATCAACCTAGAAAAAGTTATAAATTTTTCAAGATAACCAGTTTTCTTTAAAAATAGCCGATTTTTGACATTTCATAATTATGTCTTTGGAACGAATTATTTATTAAAATCTTTTTAGGTAATTTAAAGCGATTTTTGGGACTATTTTTCTTGCAAATATTAGCTTTTTTCATCAACCTTAAAAAAAGCTATGAATTTTTGAAGATAAGATTTCTTCTTTTGTAATTATGACCGTCGTTTGTTCACTAAAATGAAATCGTATTCAGATATTCTCTCTACAAAACTTTAAAGAATGAAGAAGTAAGTAATTTAAAACATGTACGCATTTTTTGGCCGTTTGACACAACGATACAGCTCGACGATTTTTAAGAAAAATTTCAAAAATTAATAACTTTCCTCTAGGTTGATGAAAAAAGCTTATTTTTGCGGGAAATGCCATCATTTATATATATATATATAAAACTGAAAAAAAAATTGGGGGTTTTCATTTAAAATTTTTAAAACTACCTTTACGTTCACTCCCTTAGGAGGGGTGGTGGTGGTTTTTTACAACAGAATTCGGTAGATAATTGTGTCAAAAACAACGTTCCCTTGCAATCGTATTAATCCAACCTTTCGTTCTCGAGATATTTGACCCAGTCCAGACTTTTCGGACTCACAGTATATATATATATATATATATATATATATATATATATATATAAATGATATATATATATATATATATATATATATATATTCATTAAGAATTTAATCTATTTATTACTAAATAGAAACTCACGGTTATAACAATATGTTATCTACAGCGCAACTATATGCGAAATATATGTGAACAAACTGTATTTTAATGTAGCATTAACTTCCCCAGATTATGATTACTTAACATTGCTTTTGACATTGGTTGCGCTGGTATGGTATACTTGTATAAAATAAGTGTATAATTATTATTATGTAATATTATAGTCATTTCTTCCTTTTCAGTATGTATTGTCGGTGATGTAGTATACGGTGCTGGCGAAAGTGTACCGTCAGAACAACCATGCTTGAAATGTGCTTGTACACCTCCTGATGTTCGTTGTGAGACAGAAATTTGTGTTCAGCAACCAGGATGTAAAGCGATTCATCGTCCTAATAAATGTTGTCCCGATTATATGTGTGGTAAGCAAGATATTTATTTCAAAATGGAGATGTTCATAAAAAATATTCTAATTTCTCTATCAAATACCAAATTTTATTTAAAAATAATAATAAGAAACACTATCATTTCCACGTTATTCATTGTTTGATATTTTTCCGCTATGTGTGTTAGCGTTCCAATAGATTTCAGCACCTGAGACAAATTTCAAAGTTCCGCCTCCAATTTTTTTTCAAAGAAATATATATATATATATATATATATATATATATATATATATATTAAATAATATTTAAAAAAAAATGTAATAATTCTTTATAACTTTATTTATAATGCTTTTAAAAGTGATTTATCTAGCAGTCAGAACGGATTTTGTGAAAAGAAATTAACACTAACTAATCTGTGTATATTTATTCAGTACTCAAAAAAAATTATTAAATAATCAAGGACAGGTAGATGTAATATACATGGATTATCAAAAGGCTTTCGATCAAGTAGGCTATAAGATTTTAATAAAAAAATTGCAATATGCAGGTTTTTCAAACTCACTAGTACAACTAATTCAATCGTATTTATTAACCGTTTTAGTGTCAAGCAGCGATTTTGGGCTTCTTCGGTTTCACTCGAAAAGTGGCAGCGCTCTAGGTAGGTGTACACTTTTTTATTCTTATAAACAACGATTACTATAATAATATAAATAACTAAATACTGTAGAGTAGATTTTTGGAGAGGGAATAAGACAAGCGCAAAATCGCTCTTTGGCACTTTTGGACGGGGAAACAGCAAAGACCCGTGCCGGTGACACTCAAACGGTTCAACAAATCTCAGACTGTGTCTCACATGGACTTTGACTCTATTTCTTGTCACATCAATTCAGGAGTACCGCAAGGATCAAATCTAGCTCCTTTACTGTTAAATATTTTTATTAATGAACTATGTGGTACTATAAATGACAGCAAACTGCTATTTACCGATGATCTAAAGATCTTCAGGTCAATAATACGTATAACTCTTGAATATTGCAGCAACTTACAAGTCGATATAAATAAAAAAATGGATTGGTGTGTCCTGTAAACAATCGCAATGTTAATATTAAAAAATGCATGGTTATAGAATACTCTAGAAAACGGACATTAATTCAATATAATTATGTCATCAATAATAATACATTCATGCATTACATTGTATATTTCGATTGAAAATTCAATTTCATTGAGCACATTGACCATGTAATGGCATCTTACTATAAAATACTAGGTTTTATTGTTAGAAATAGTAATGAGTAATAATATTTCTATGTTGATTGCATTTTACTACAGTTTCGTTAGATCAAAATTATAATATTGTTTATTAGTTTGGTTTCCAATTTATCCTCTTACCTGTACACTTAATTATATTTAGTATGTGACTATTTTTCTCTAACCCTAATCTTGTTAATAGATTGAAAACAAATATACAGTAACTGAAAATTTATCAATTAATTTTATTTAGGAATATATTTTTATTTTGTTATCAACGTAATACTTATTAATAAAAAAAATATAATTAATTGCAAAATTACTACTTTCGTAGTACTACTTGTTATGCGCATATTAGTATAAATTTATTTCGACAAATTTTTTAATGGTTTGTTGTTCGTAATTGTTTTGTTTTTGTCTCTCATCTATTTGCATTATTTAATGAATACTGAATTTATAATAAATTTGTTATCACTTTCACAGCATTATTTTATTGATTATACTTTGATTTTGTGCCCCTTTTTTTTACTTGAGGCAAGTGTTTACTCGTCACATCCTCGGAATGATTCTGTTACGTAGTAATCTTCGTTATTTGATATTAACATATTGTAGATGGGCATCTTTCGTATTGTTTTTACGCCATTTACAAAAAGTACAAATACAAAAAATACAATAAATGAATTTATGGCATATATACTTTAAATCACCTTGTATGTGAAGGTATATGTGTTTATTTATTGAAATATATGTTACTTGAAATGATACTTCTTTGCTAATTAATTGCATATGATCTAAATGGTTATATTCTTTCATGAATTTATCCTAATCTGATTATAATTTTAAGTTATTTGCTAATTTTTGTTTTAAGGAACAAAATTGTTTTAAACTAATTTCTTTAGATTCTCTCATTTTGTTATCATTATTTTTAAAAGGTAAACTAACTGTAAATCGCCCATCGACTTTGCATTATACTGTATAAACTTTACATTCTTATTCTTCAGCTAAGTAATTTATTTCATTTATAGTCTCTTTAATTTCTCAAAATAATTTTGCTACTAGTTTATGTAACTTATTTTTGTTAACTATAGTTGACAAATTAATAACATTTTTATTGTAATTAGCATTAAATGATCCTCCTACTAACCTAACCTAACTCTGTTTCATGTAAATGCGTTTGATTATTTGTTGCTTTTAAATTGTTTTCGCATAATAATTTCCAAAACGATTCTACACCTATCAATAAATCAATTTGACTACTTTCATTCAAATGTAGATCGGCTAACTTGAAATTATTTGTTTATTTTATTTTATTTCTGTTCAATAAATTTACCGGTAGTTGTAAATTTGTTAACTTTTGATTTTAATTTAATATTAGTATTATTTACATATCTTGTTTCACAATTAACCCCTGAGACCGCGATATTAATTTGCTTTAGTTCTAATCCTAATTTTTCACACATACCGTAGATTACTTTGCGATCCAGCATCCAACAAAACCTGTTTCTGTACAAATTGCTGTGATTTATCTTGCAGCAATACTACAGCTGTAGCTAATTTTTTTCTCTATTTTACTGAATTTTTCAGATTTTTTAAAGCAAATTTTGAAAAAAGTCTTATTTTGAAAAAAATCCCAGGGGTACCCCTCTGAGAAATTTTCAAAAATTTAGTTTTTAATTTTTTTGTACTAAACGATGTATCCTAGAATAATAAGTTCTTAACTTCATTATAGTACTCATTATTCCGCATTTTTCTGTACCACGCTTATTTTCCTAGACCTTATAGTTTTTGAGAAAAAAAATAAAATCCAAAAAATCAAAAAAAAATTCTAGCGCCCAAACGGCATATGTTAGTAAATTAAAACTAAAACCAAATTATATAAATTTTTATGTTCTATCGAAAAGTATTTTTCCGAATTTTACTTGAGAAAGTAGTATATCGCAAATTATCGAAACCCATACGAACTTAACGAAGGAAAACACCCGGTATATTGTATATTATGTATATGTATAAGTGTGTGTATGTAAATACAGAAATAACGACTGTAGGTCGAAATAATGAACAAATATGTTAAGATTTAATTATTAGAAATTGGAAAAACTCATTTCGGTACATGGTATTCATAATTTGAACATCCATGGTTTGTAGACTAGATGCAAAGTACACTTCAAATTATGGACAGCATGTATGAGTAGTTGGAGTGGTATGATTGAGAGTGTTCTGCGTGAGCGAAAGTTTCCAAGTAGTAGGAATAAAAGAGCAAATATGAGAGGAATTATGAATGTGGATGAAGCAAAAGTTGCTTGTTTGGATAGGAATGTTTGGAGGCGACTGATTTCGTGATGATGAAAAGAGTTTGTGCCACACCTTTTTGGGTACATGGCGTGATTGTGTATGTATGTATGTATGAAATATATAACCGAGTAATCAAATTTTAAACAAAATTAATGTTAATTATAATTCATATATGTGAGATATATACAAATTTCTGGAAAATAATTTACAACAAAATATAATAACTATATGTTAAATATTTCAATTTTGTCATAAGCATGTTAACAGTTCAAATTATTACATATTACTTGAGTAGGAGAGGAGCCTTTATGAAATATTTGTTTTTACGTTTCGAGTACGGAAAAATTAATTTTACTAAATAAATTAGGTGCATCAACTTTATGATAAATAAGTTTAACCAAAAAATGTATGAATGAATCAAGTCGCTTTTCTAATAACTCTTGTCATTGTAAATGCTTCTAATAAAATGTTATTTGAAGTTGCTATTACAATATAGATTCTGTGCTTTTTGAAATATAAATGTTTTAAAAAACATTTCTATACAGATTCAACTTCTTTAATAGTGTTTTCATAAGCTGGATACCAATTCTATAACTTGAATATTATTGAAGTCTTTAGCTGTCCGAATAAAAAAACCTGACGTATTATTGGAATTATTAACGATTTTATTGATATGTTTTCAAAAAACTAATTTGGGATCGAACCAAACATTAAGATTTCTTGCGAAATCCGGTTTAATTAACTCGATATATCGATGTTATAATTAAATATTTAGTTTTTTTTTTTGGGAAATATATAAATGCACTGAAATTGAAATAGAATGCACTTGGTTAGTTTGGATACTTTCCACTGTAAATTAGATTTGAATAATTTGCACTATAAATTTGATACATTCCACTATAAACGCTACGAAACTCTATCATCTGCGTCACTGTTGGCTTAGGGTCTGTTGGCTTAGAGTAGGTTAGGTTAGGTTTAAGTTGTTTAGTTATGTTAGTACTCAATATAGGCGCTTATCTCATCGGCGCAAATGATAGGTATCGGACTGGCGTAAATGATTGACAGCCCCCAAATTGGAAAGTATCCGTTTTTATAATGGAAAGTATCCGTTTTATAGTGAAAAGTAATTAATACAAGTGATAATATTTTTTTTTGTGCATTATGTTTTTTCAAAGTTAAAATATTTTTTTTAAAGTTGAATAAATTTAATTATAGTGAAATTATTTTTTTATGAGTGTAAATTGTTTTTATCAATGTGAATATGATCTAAATTAAAGTGAATATATTCTAAATTATAGTGCCGTTAATTCCAACCATTTTTTTTCTACTGTAAGACATAACTTGAAATTTGTCAACATTAAGAAATTGATTATTTCAATGTACCAAATGTAAATAATACCTAACTCATTTTGTAATTTTTGACAATTTTCTATTTAATAAAATAAAATAAAAATTCTCTAAACCATAAACCATTATTTGTGTTTAGGGGAAATTATTTTATTTTATTAATTTTTCGCCACAGTTAAATCTTATTTTAATTTATAATCTTCTATTTAATTGACACTCAAAAAAAAATCATCAGCAAAAAGCAGTTTATTTACTGTGATATTATTACACTAGAGATGTGAACCTTAAGGTATTCCGGATGTAACTGCATAATTTTAACAGTAGTCGTTGTAGCTGACAAATTTTAATCTATTTTTGAGATACGATTTTATTAAATTTAATAGATTTGATGATGACCGATTATATTCAGCTTATTTACAAGTACTGTAGGATCCATACGATCAAATGCTCTTTGAAAGTCTGGATAAATGCTATCTACTTGTCCACTTTTATCTAGAATTTCGCATAAGATTAATTACAGTTGATCTATTTCCAAAACAAAAAACCACGTTGATCAACGGTAAGAGAATTTTTAACGCTAGTGAAGATTCTATCATGTAAAATTATTTCAAAATTGTCACGGCGCGATAATTAATAATTAGACCCTTATCATCACCTTTTTTCAGAGGTCATGCTTTAGTTGTTTTTCATAGTACAAGAAATTTTTGTGCTTTACATACAGTATTAAATATGTGTAATATTAGCATAAATACAGTTTTTGACAATAAAAGCTAGTATTTGATCGGTGCCAGCTGTATTTTTGTTTTATAGTTTTTTACAAGATTACAAAATATCAACTTATGAGATTGCATTTATAGTAATACATGTCGAGCTTTTTTTATTATTATTTGTACAATGATTTTTACAGTTAGAAGTGATATAAAGAACATTGTAAATAATTTTCTTAGACACGTTGTATATAATTGTTTTGTATACTGCTACTCCGTGAAATAATACGTAAAGTTACGTTACTTGTATACAAAATGCATAAAAATATCGCTTTTAAAAAATATAAATAATTAGGTAGATTTTTTTTTTCCGAAATATTGAATTTCGTTTTCTGAAAAATGTCAAAATGATATGAAAATGATGAAAATACCTCTCACACAGTATTCCCACAATAAAATCTATTTATTCAGAGGTTAGGGAGTGCACTTAGCTACAGTTTAATGTGCGCCAACATAATATTTGCCACTTTCTACCTTAAGAAATGCCTAATAAATAGCATGTTTGTATATTCTTTTTTGTTCTTTCAATTTATATACGGACTTCAGCATACTGAAAGAGATTTTTTTGCATTTCTAATAACATTTCACGCATCATTTTCTATTTTTAAATGTATTTTAAGTGGTCTTTTTTGTCATTTGAATATTTTCTAAGTAACACAATATTTAGATTGTGTGTTTCTACATTATTTTTGATATTGTTAAAAAAATCGCATACGTATTTTTCATTACCAATTTTTCACTCTTGTTTTGTGTTTCCATTTGCTTCATTCGCATCAAATATAATAAAATTATTAATTCGAGTTAATAGTTACTATTATTATGAGTGAACACAAATATATACATGTAAAATAATACAAAGTGGGACACAAAATAAAATAAAATATTTAAAAAAAAATTGTTTATTTATATTTTTTCAATTTGAAACTTTCGTATCTTAATAAATTCTTTCTCGATTCAATACACTTCTTCACTTTTTCATCTGCTAGAAATATTTCTAGAACTCTACACTATAGATTTCGTCCAAGGCCTTCGATTTTTTTTTGTTTTACTTGATCCACATTATTAAAATAAACAAGATTGAACTTATATGGGTAAACTCATATATAGACCACTTTGACACTATCATATAAATACTAAGAAATAGAAATGTTTTCACCAAAAGTTAGTAACACTGATCAAAAATTTAATTTTGTAATTATTATGCATATAAAAGAATCTATCTTGAAAATTTGTTTTAAATCGTAAAAACAGTATACTTAAAATAAAGTTTGAAAATTTTTTTCGAAAAAATTAGCAGTATTGTATAATAATTAAATTATTTAATTCATTATGGCACAAATAGTTATCTGAAACTGCATAAAATGTAACTAAAATTAAATATAAATATTTTTTTAAAAGTTGGCAACTTTGTACAAAAATAAAATTATGTAATTATTATTGAAATTAGGAAAATCTAATCTGAAAATTGGTTTAAAATAAAATAAATAATGTATCCAAAGTGAAATAATAGAAAATTTAATAAATTTTTATTCCAAAAATTAGCAATACTGTTCTAAATAAAATTATACATTAGTTATGAATGTGTCAGAAGAATTTAACCTAAAAATTTAATAGCCAAAATAAAATATCAAAAATTTAAATAAATAAATTTGGCAATATAGTATAAAAATATACCTTTGAAATTCTTATGAAGACTAGGTAAATATTTGCTAAAAATTACATTGAATTCTGATAAATACGTAAGCCTAAATAAAAAATTTGAAGAATTGTAGAATTTTTTACTTTCTGAAAGTTGACAACACCGTATAATATAAAAATTAAATCTTTTTTGTGGATACTGAAAACTTGATTAATTTCGAATAAATAATAAAACTAAATTTTAAAAAATTTACTAATTTTTTTCTCCGAAAATTGGCAACTTTGTACAGTAGTAAATAGAATTATATAATTTTTGTGGACACGAGGAATTTTTTTTTACAAAAATTTTATTAATTTCGGATAAATAGCATAGCCAAAATGAAATTTTAAAAATTTCGGTAATTTTTTGTCGGAAAGTTGGCAACCTGTACTGTAGTAAAATTATATAATCTTTTATGAAAATTTGATTAATTTCAGATAAATAATAGTAAAGCCAAAATTAAATTTTAATAATCTAATAATTTTTTCTCGGAGAGTTAGGAATTCTGTGCGGTAAGAAATTGATATAATTTTTGTGGGCAAAAGGAAAATCTTTTGTAAAAATTAGATTTATTTCGGATAAACAGTAGACAAAGTTAAATTTTATAAATTTTAGTAATTTTTTTCTAGCTAAGTAACCCTGTACGTTATCAAAATTATATAATTTTCATGAGCATTAGAAAAATCTTTTTTGAAAATCTAATTAATTTCAAATAAATAGTAAAGCCAAAATTAAATCAAAAAAAGTTTTTTTCCGAAATTTACAACACTTTACGGTAGTAAAATTATGTAATTTATTTGGGCACTTCGAGATGTCAATAAAGTTGACACCTTCATTTCGCAAAATCGAAAATTTTTGTTCCATAATTTTAGAATAATTTTAGACAATTTTAGACCATCAATATCAAATTTTGGACCAAAAAAATTAAAAGTGGGGGTGCTAGCTTGAGCTCAAACTAGCACTACGGGAATCTTTTGTGAAATTTGTATAAAAATATTATATATTTATATATATATACCTATATATATATATATATACAGGGTGTTCGTTCGCTTGGTTGATATAGGGCAATAACATGGGATTTCGATAATATGCAGAGTACTACTTTCTGAAGTAAAATTCGGAGAAATACATAGAATACTTTTCGATAGGGAATAAAAAGTACTATAATTTGGTTCTACTTTTAACTTGCTAGCATGTGCCGTTTGGGCGCTAGAATTTTTTTTAAATGTTTTTTAGAATATTCAATAATTTTTCCTGCTAAATCAGTATGAGTTAGAAAAAAATGTTACTTAGCTATTATGTAGCCAATTTTTTTCTCTATTTTATTGAATTTTTTCAGATTTTTTTGAGCAAATTTTGAAAAAAGTTATATTTCAAATTTTTTTAAAAATATAACTTTTTTCAAAATTTGCTCAAAAAAATCTGAAAAAATTCAGTAAAATAGAGAAAAAAATTGGCTACATAATAGCTAAGTAACATTTTTTTCTAACTCATACTGATTTAGCAGGAAAAATTATTGAAAATTCTAAAAAACATTTTAAAAAAATTCTAGCGCCCAAACGGCACATGCTAGCAAGTTAAAAGTAGAACCAAATTATAGAACTTTTTAATCCCTATCGAAAAGTATTCTATGTATTTCTCCGAATTTTACTTCAGAAAGTAGTACTCTGCATATTATCGAAATCCCATGTTATTGCCCTATATCAACCAAGCGAACGAACACCCTGTATATATATATATATATATATATATATATATATATATATATATATATATATATATATATATATAGGTATATATTAGGGTGGTCCAAAAAAACTTTTTGAGCCAAGAAAAAATATTGGTAATCCCGTGCCCTACTCAGGTTAAAATTTAAATGGTGTTTAACATAGGTTTTGGACAGTTTCACCCCTTAACCCCTTAACAAAAACTTTATTAAAAAAAGGAATTTTTTGAGCCAAGTTTTGTCAAAAAATATTGATATTAACCCGTGCCCCACTCAAGCAGAACTTTCGAGAATCCAGGTAGTTATAACGCGCCATATATGAAACTATCCAAAACATATGTTAAACTCCTTTTGAGTGGGGCATCCAGTAGTTTCCTTAGAAACTTTTCAAAGTATTACAATAGATTGGCGCCAAAAGAAAACAAAAATATTCATATACTTTTATCAGCTATCAGAAAAATCGCCAAAATTTTATATATATTAGAATAAAAGGTTTATTTTTAGTCACTCATTGACAATATACAATATGTCCTGAAAAAAAATCATTTATTTCAATATTTTATACATCCAATTCTAATGATATTTTCACAAAATAATATAAATTAGTTAATATAATGCGATGTACAAAATCGATATATTTTTTTCTAGTTTGATCTGAAATTATTTGATCTCAATTATATCAGTGACTTAGAAATACAGTATATATGAATATATTTTTCTGTAATTGCAATTATAGTTTAAAAACTGATGAAAATTAAATGTTTTCAGAATGCCAACACAAGGGTAAAAGATATGGTAATGGTGAAAGATTACCAACAGCTCCAGGAGGTGAATGTCTAGTTTGTTACTGTCGCGGTGGAGAGGTCCAATGCGCAGAAGTTGGCTGTTACACAAGAAATGATTGTGAACCACGATATGTTAGCAGACAATGTTGTCCTAAATATGATCACTGTCCTCCAAGAGGTATTATCTTTATATATATGCTAAATTTGCTAATTTTTACTAAAATAGTTAATATGTAGTTCAAATTAATAGAGAGTTATTGCAACGTAAACGCTATTCAATACCATAACGTTAATCGCACATTTTTATGATAATTATTACTGTAAAGCCAATTAAATTACGCTATTTATCAAATACTGTAAATTTTGATAAGGTATAATGAATAAATAACATATAGGTTGCGAAAACTCTCTAATATCAGTTGACTAATATTAATATTATTCCTATCCAAACAAGCAACTTACGTTTTATCCACATTCATAATTTCTCTCATACATGCTCTTTTATTCCTACTACTTGGAAACTTTCGCTCACGCAAAACACTCTCAATCATATCGGACGTCAATCAAACGTATACGATCAAAATCATTCAAATAAATCTTTTTAATCAAACGTTCATTAGACATTCGCTCAACATGTCCGAACCATCATAACTGACTAACACCAACTTTTGCTACAACATTTTTTTCAATTTCACACTTATCATACACTAATCTATTTCGTACCCGATATCTCCTATTTACACCACATACCCCACGTAAAAATCGCATTTCCACAGCAGTCATTTTCCATTTATGCTTTTGCAACCAAATTCAACATTCACTACTATACATCAACGTAGGCACTAAAACTGCATTGTACATATATATATATATATATATATATATATATATATATATATATTGTATTGCTATATGTAATTAAGAATATAATATATACTAACATTGCTAGATTTATAGACACCTCATATGATGTACTCGACTGGATTAAATTCATGAGTTTATCATGACCAGTCAAATAGAGCAAAATGAATTAATTACCTTGTAGTTGATCTTGTGGCGCAGTTGGTAGTGTCGAGGGTAGTGCAATATAAAATTTTTATTATGATTGTTGCATTAATCTTTAACTAAATTGTCTAAACTCTAATTTGGCTTATTATTATGTTATTTATAAAAAAAAAAATTATGTATATTTTTTTATTAATATGAAGTTTTATAAAGTAAATAGTTTTACAATTGGAAATTTTTTTTTCAAAAAACATATTTATATATATAATTTACTTTCATTATTTTAAATTATCGGCAAACAGTAATTTATTTATTTTTATCATATCCGGTTGATCGTTAATAAAGATTATGAACAGTAATGGCGCCAGATTTGAGCCTTGGGGTACTCCACTTGTAGTAAAGTACAATTAAATTTTCAGGACAGATTCTTTTAATGTCGGCAATATTTATGTAATTAAATTTTTACACAATATTGCCAAGTTCCAAAAAGAGTATTTTATTTAGGATGCTAATTTTATGATCTATTAATAATTCAAATATTAGCTATCAAATTTTATATTTTTACCTATAGAAAAAATCAATCATTTTCCTATTAATAATTAAAAAATGATCTATAGTAAAAAAAAAAATCTAAACCAACCTACTAACCTAACTTACCCTAAATAGCCAATTACGTAAAAATACTGTAGGTATATATAGCCAGTTGCGTATACATACCATATGTATAAATAGCCACTTTCTTAATTGTATAGATTAAATTTTATAGATCGATAATTATATCAGTAGGTATTTGATTATTTCCATAGGTCAATAATTATTTTCATAGGTCGATAAATATTTCTATAGATCAATAATTAATTCTATAGGTCAAAAAATAAAACCATAGATTAATTATTTAATACATAGGTAAACTATTATTTTCATTGGTACTATTCGGTAGATCATATGTTTTTTTCATAGGTCAAATATTTTTATCCTTTTATTTACATTTCATTTGATTTAAATCAAATTTTACTATCACAACAATTACAAAATTTTATTTTTGCATCATAATATTATCAACATTAACATTCGAAGAAAAAATATATATTATATTTTTTCAAATTTGTGCCAATATCATGTTTTTAATTTTGTTCTAATCCAAGAAATCGTATATTTGATTGCCATTAGGCACCTTGTAAATATGACTTTATGGCAATACATACTGGTTGGTAGCTCTATTTTTTGGTATACATACTATACATATACATACATATACAATCACACCACGTGGTGTGGCACAAACTCTTTGTTCTGCTGAAATTAGTTTTCGCCAAACAGTTCTATCCAGACGAGTATCTTTTTTTATCCACATTTATGATACCTTTCTTCTATTACTACCACTTGGAAACATTCACCTATGTATATTACTCTTTTTTTGTATTTTAAATTTAGAAAAAATAGGAAATTATATTTATATTTTAAAATTTTCAAAAAAATTATTCAGAATTTACCAACCTATTTAAAATGAAATTACAAAAATATTTAGCAGGTAAATGAACTGGAGAAAAATAACAATTAATATTTTGACAGATTAATTTTTTTGCCTAATTTTGTTATTAAATTTTCTTTATGTAAAATTACAAATAAAATAATAAAAACTGCAGATCAATATTAAAAAATATATACGCATTTAATTATTTGAATATTTATGTGTTTTTGCTTTAATTACTATTATTGTAAAATAGGTATCAGAATTTTAATATATTTGAAAATATAATGTTCTAAAAAATAAAAAAAAAAATAATATACATAAGTGAACGTTTCCAAGAAGGAATAAAAGAGCATGTATAAGAAATATCATAAATGCGATTGAAGCAAAATTAACTTGTTCGAATAGAACTAAGTATTTGGCAAAAAATAATTTTGTGGTCTGATTATATATGTATGTACAAAATTTAAAAGAAACATTATCTGTTATAATACTCAAAATGTTGAGATTTCATTTTTCCAAAAATTTTACAAGTTACAGTTACTCAGTCATTGAATCGACTTGTTAGGCTATGCATCAATGACTGGTTAGTTTGACCATAGACATAAACTGAATTTATGCAGGATATATATATATATATATATATATGTAATAGTAAAACCCCGCTTAGCGCGGGGTATACATTCCATCAAAGTAAAGCGTTATACGAAACAGCGTTAAACGAGGTCATCTAATCATGTAAATAATGGAGCTAGGGGAAAACTAGTAAAAAATTAAAAAATTGTTTAGATATTTTGTCACTTAATTCCATTAAATATATTTTTTATAACAATACAACAATAAATATTTATTTCTTACAAATATAGAAACATAACAAATGGATATATAAAAATATGTAAATACAATTCTAAGTCATCATTTATATTTGAGATTATTCAGATTCTTCTGCATTTTCAATTTTCTGCATTTTTTTTATCAAGAAGGTATCTAATTGCGTTTGTGTTTTTCTTTTGCATTCTGTAAGAAGTTGTCAATAAGTGGACAAGGCATCCATGACACCTCATCTTGCCTTTTGAACTCCTATCAAAATCAATGTCATTTTCAATAAATTGGTTCATAATTTCCGTTATAGTGGTTAAATTCAGCTGAATACACTATTCCAAAAAAAGCGGGGTCTTACTGTATATATAGGTAGATTACATGTTAAAATGACAATATTGCTTTGAAAAAGTTACTACTACTGTCAATATTTAAGTATTGCTATATAGAAAGCTTTTAATGTAATAAAATATTTTTAATTATTTAAAAAATTATGTTTAAAATTTGTAATAACAGGGTGGCCACGCTTCTGAAAAACCTGGAAAACCGGGAAAAGTCAGGGAATTTTACTGGTCAGGAAAAAGTCAGGGAAAAGTCAGGGAATTTAATTACAAGTCAGGGAAAATTTGTAATTACTAATAATTTTTTTCCATGGCTGCATTTTCGTTAATCAACTCCTCACTGATCGCATAATTATAAATCCGATTAAAAACTCAATATTTTTCATATATCTTCCCTTAGTAGTGATGATTCTTTCGTTGAGTGAACCGCAACAAGGTTTAATAAACCTTGCAAATATTTTTATTTTTTAATATTTATGCGACTGATTAGTGTTTGTTTTTCTATATTAATCAGTACCGTTCGATTTTTTTCGTGTATTGATCTTTTCAAGCCCGTCGTCTTATTTGCAGTTCAAATTTTGTCGCGGATTTCTTAATAATGCGATTAGTGGGTGGTTATTTGTTCAAAAAGTGGTCAGGGAAAAATTTTGAAAATCGCCTGGAAAACCTGGAAAAGTCAGGGATTTTTTTTTCAGAAAAAGAGTGGCCACCCTGAATAATTTTAGCATTATTATTATTTATTCTAGTTTACGTACCACGGTATCTCAGCAACCTAAGTTTGATCCCAGCCACTCGAATTTGGTCCCGACAACTCAAGTTCGATCCCAACAATCGTATTTTTTTATTTACTTTTTTAATTTATAATCTTTTTATAACATTTTTTTTAATTATAATAATAATTATGCCATTATACACTTACAACAATATATTACATTCATTATAAATAATTATTGTTAGTTTATCTTCAAAAATTAAATACTTCTGAACGACATTGTTCGGTTCTTACATATTCGTTTATAGAAAAATAATTATTTTTAATGAATTTAATATTTTTATTGTTACAATATTGCATTGAAGAAAACGAAATTAAAACTAAAATGCAGTTAGTGGGGAATAAATTCGAGTTGGATGAGATGTCGCTTTCTTTCAATTAATTCAATGAGTTTATTATATATTTCTTTTTCTATTTATCAATATTTATATATTGGCAGTATCAGTTTGTGTAAATTTAACTCGAAAAATTTTTTCAAGCATGTAACTTGCATGCATATACACATGTATTTATGTAAACTAGAAGAACAGGGATATTTTATTGGCAGTTTTAGAGATTGCTGTAGCTTTAGTACATACCTATGCCTACTAAATATGTTCTTTTTTTTACTAATTTATGCTATGCATTTTATGTCTAGTATGAAAATATATCTGTTTCGTATTCATTGTCAGCACCATCAAAATATGTTCTTTGCTGTTTTGTAACACCTAAAAAATAAACAAGTTTGTATTGAATCTTATCAAATTGAATCGTATCAAATACAACAAAATGTCCGTTAAAATGACTGAACAGTTTTTCTTATTTTTTGATTAATAACAGACATAGGTATAACAAAGAATTCAAATTAACTTTTAATGATAATAATAAAACAACTACATCGCTTATCATACTATTAAATTAATTAATTATTAATTAATTTAATTTAAATATTTAGAAAATTGAACATATTGGATTGAGTACACTTAGAGAAAATTATATTTTAAAAAATTACTAATAAATATTTAATTTTAATAAAAACAGGTATATTTGCTGTTGCTATAACGAGTTTCAATGTTTTGGAATTATAACTTTAGCTAAATTAGATTTTTTTAAATCCATTACTCGATCGTTAAAAGTGAAGAATCACTTTTTATTTATATTTTTAAAATTTTTATTTATAGACATTATTACTAGAACATTTGAGAAATGGAATAAATCTTTTTAATATAACTAGGGTTTCATTTTTTTCATTTTTTAAAAATTTCCATAAATTGTACGCAAAGTAGAATACTTGATATATTTATATATAAAATTTATTAGAAAAAAATACTATATTATTATCATTATTATTGTCATTATCGTTATCATTATCATTATCTAATTTATCATTATTATTATTGTTATTATTATTATTAACTAAGATAACTTAATATTACATTTATAAATAATAATTTCAGATCCACTCTCACATCGAGGTCAGTATACAACTGAATCAATTTTATCAAACGTAGATCCAGAGTTAATGTCATTTTGGCCATTAACTGGTGTTCCAGAAAATGCTTCAGCACTCGAAACTTCTTCACAATCTATTAACCAAGAACTAAATCAAGAAGGTAGTGGTGATATCGATGCTTCCATTTTTTCCGCCGAATTTTTATCATCTTCAGTAACTCCAAGTCAAGCACCAATTGCTATACATAGCTATGAACCTAATGCAAGACCGTCCACACCAATTACATTTAGTATAAAAGAAATTGAATCAAAAACTAATCAAAAAAGAAATGAAGTTAAAGTTAAAATAATTACCAAAATTGACAAAAGCACTCAAACTGATTCTGACGGCCGGCCACAAATAACAATTCAAGAAGTTATTCCTGAACGAACTGAATATAAAATAACTTCTGCACCACAAAAAGATGTCGTAGCAAAGGCAGTTAGTGTTAGCCCGATAAATCCGGTCACTTATAGAAATCAATATCAAGAACAATTAATTTCGACATCAAGCCCTAAGAAGATTTTATCAGATACTAGCAATGATTTATCAGATTCAGAATCTGATGCTAGCGAAAAAACAGAAGTTTATGATCGTCCTCCACCAGTGCTACGTATTGGCGAGAAATTGTTATTTATCAAGCAGGGGCAATTAATACCTAGAAAGGATGCAAGTACTCCAACACCTGTTATTACCCTAATTGGTGCCGAAGGACTGCAAATTGGATTAGGGAGTGGCGAATTATTGGAACATGAAATTATACCAATTAATAATTATGACAGTACTGATTCTACAGTCGAAACTTTACTTTATGCAAGTCCTGCCAAAAAACGTCTGGCAGAATCTGATTTGTCTCAGGAAACATTAACCAAAAAGTTTGAAAATTTAACACCAAAAATAATTAAAGAAGGATCGGCTATTGAAAGAACTACTGCAGCGTCTTTCACAAAATTAGAAATAGTTTCATCTGAAGATATTTCTGAACTCAAAACTAGTAAACCTAGAGATATCACTTTGGACATATTTGAACCAAATGATACATCTAATGAATTTATTACAATTTATTCAGCTGAAAAAGACAAAAATGACTCACAAAACTCTGAAATAATAACAGAAAACGTAACTAATAATTTAAAATTAGCAAATTTGGTAACAACATTAGCTCCAGAAAAAACAACAAACATACAAATCAACTCATCTGCATCTAATTTAAATTCTTTAATTCATAAAACAGAAAATTCTGAATATATTCCTGAAGAAAATCCGTATTATCCACCAATACCCGAAGATATAATGGTATTAAACCAAGATGAATCAACTACAGAACTTTCTGTAGCTGGGCCATTAAAAAATCAAAATAATCATCCAACAATACGTGTTAGTGTAAGCGAAAATAATGATAATAAGTCTAAAAATAATTTAGATCTACTTGTAACTCCTTTATCAACAAATACACCTGTAAATATACAACAGTCACATGTAATAATAAAAATACCAGCATATTTACAGAAAGAATTATTTATAAGAAATACAGAAAATGTAAATAAAAGACTAAGTGACTCAAAAGATGAAAAGGAAGAGGATAACTCAAAAATTTTACCCGAAATATTAGTAAAAATAGATAACAAAACTATGACAACTAATAAAACTGAATCATCACAAACATGGCTTAAACAATCATCCACAAAAATCTCAATTCCTCTAACTAAAGATGAGAATTATTATATACCTTTGTTGAACGTTAATGCAGCTTTACCAGATTCTGTTTTAGAAATGACTGCTGCAAGCGATTTAAGTACTGAAGATGATAGCAATATTTCAGATAGAACTACAGCACCTCCATTTCTGAATACATCTGTTGAAAATTTGGAAAATAAAACTGAAAAACCTACGGAAAGTCTTATAAAAGAAATATTTGCATTGATAAAGGAAAAAGAAGTTACAATAAAATCACATGAGAATGTAGAAGAAAGTAAATCAAATAAAATCATAGCAGTTCCTAAAAAAACAATTGATGAAAATGATGGAACAAAATCTAAAGATATGATAGAACTAAATGACGAAACATTTGATAGTGACGAAGTAACTACAAGTAAAGATCTACCTGGTTCGTTAATGTCCAATGAAGATGCCAGTGTAGAAACAATTCAAAATAATTCAAATGTAGATTCTTCTGATTTAGTCGAAATGTTACCAGGTTATGAACGAACAACACAAAAAAACATTGTAGTTAAAGAAATTATCGAAGAACATCTAAAAAATATAGAAAATAATTCACCTAAACATGATGTTGAAATGATTACAGAAAATGAAGATAAAATGGTATTCGAAGATTCGTCGCCCGTGGAAATAAAAGATTTTCATGAAGAAATACAAAAGCGAGATGTTGTGAAAAAAGTATTAACAGATACATTTGATAATCCAAAAGAGAATATTAGAATAGAATTGGTTGAAAATACAACTAATAGTCCTACTGATTACCACAATAGTAATTATAATGAAGAACAAAATATTGTTAAACCTATTAATGATCATAATTTATCTACAAGAAATTTAAATACGAATTCTTCTGTAATGCAAATTGATACCGATTATCAAACTAATTTAAATAAAACATTACAAGAACTAACAATAACAGATAATCAAACAGACAAGAAAACAAACGTAATACAAAAAATTACTAATGACAATTCAAAAGCAAATTTACAACAAACAACAGAAAATGTAGATCCTGAAGCATTGGGATCTCTTAGAGATTTTATAAACAATCAATATAGGTTGACTGATTAAAAAACATACGATAATAAAGTTTTATTGAAAATATATATTCACGCAAAAAAAATGCGATTGTTATAAATAATATTCAAAGAAGAAATATCAAAAATTAATTAAGATAAAAACAATTGCAACAAGAGTAATATTTTTATTTTGTTGTTAATTTTAAAAAATCATACGAGTTAGAAATATTGATTATATATATATAAATTCATTTTTATTCAATTTTTTTAGGTAATTATTGATATTAATATAGATAGCTATTATATTTATTAAATTTTATAAACTTTACAAAATATGTATTGTTTCTGAAATGTAAAGAAGATATTGCAAAGAAATAGAGATATCGTAAAGAAATAGGAAGCAATAAACTGAAGATGATTAATGAATAAATAGAAGTTCGTGAAATTTTGTGATAAATTGTATTAATTATAGAGTAAAATATAAATGGAGAACAATTTTTGTGTGTAATTATAGTATAATATAATTTATATTTTTTAGTGTTCTACGAACAGTATTAGAACCATGAAATGTATTTATAAGAACGTGATTATTAGCAATTCTTTAAATTTACATTGTGTAAAGTCAATAAACTATTCCGTCAAGTATAAAATATTTTCAAATATTCGAGTGCATACATTTTTCGTTTATTTCTGAATTAAAATATTTGTTAATATTTTTTATTAACTATGTAGATATTCATATGAAAAAATTTGTTTACTTTATAAATTTTCTAGAATTTGCTAAATATCTGTATCATGTAAAGAATATATAAATGAAGTTGGCAATCTTACTTTTAATCATTGAGGACCACAAAAATGTGTTATATGGACCAAAATAAATAACACGCAAAAATGTACTTGAAATTCAGTGATTTTGAAACTTTTTCTTTATATTTTTAGTAAATGCAGTTTGAATCAAATAGTATTAATAAATAATTTCGACATTTATTATAGTTCAATTGTTAATATTATAAAATTTGTAATAATGTAAGACATTTTATATATTTATTTAAATTTTATTTATTTAAAAATAAAATTCTAAAATTCTAAAATTTTGACTTTATTGTAATACTAAAATTTTTTAATAGAATTTCAATACAAATAAATGTATCTTATTTATTTAAAACTATAATGTGTTATATAATTAAATATTTGTATCAAACTAAAAAAATAAAACAAAAATATCTGAGTATAGTTTGCCGACTTCTCAGTTTTAATAAACTAACATTTTAAAAAAATAATAATAGAGAATTCGAATTATGAACACGATTGACTGAATTTGGGTGAAAGTTTGTATGTCGAAAAAATGTATTTAAATGATTTTTAGACTGAGGCTAGCTAATTATACATATGCCAATAGGTTTGTAATTTATATTGTGCGCCCTTTTTTCTCATAAAATATTTTTCAATTTTAATTTGTTTTGCATGATAAAATTTTAGTTAAAAAATATTTATATTTGGAAACAAAAAATTCTATCTTGTAAATTATTAGCTATATTTAGATTTTTAATATTTAGTAGTAATGATATTGTATAATTGAATTTCATTGTATTTAAATGCATATTTATCATAGAATATTAGTTTATTTTATTTATTTAACTAATCCTAATAAATGTAATCCTTTATTTATTCTTATGATCATTTTTATAACAAACATCGCAATATATGCTGAACGAAACTTTGAATTCTACTATTAGCATATTATTTAGTATAGCTCACAACATCAACCTCACTTTACAGTATTGCATCAAACAACAGATCAGGTTTTTATAAAAAATTTTACCAAAAAATTGACAGTGGGACATTTATCTAGACTAAGTTCTTTAAGATTTATCACGTCATAACTGTCGTGTAAATTTTGTAACAGAATTATAGTTAACAATTCAACGTTTCTAAACGATTTGGTCATCACAATGAACTAATTTAAATTAGTTACAAATTGAAAAAAATGTATTGATTTCGCCGGGATATCAATACAATCAAACGTTGAATTGTTAACTACAATTATTTATAACGTCGTCATCGAGTGTTTAAATCTTAACATATTTGTAACAAAGAGTTATTTTCGTCTAGATTTTTAGAATAAAATATTATATCAGGATAATACCTATTTGTCTTTTTTGAAAGGTAAGTATTCTAAGTTAGGTGTGCTAATATTTTTATAATGATATTCGATAAAATTATTGAATGTGTCCTTAGTGTTAATTAAATTTATATTATACGGCCTTGTTGGCGTCGGCATCAGAATTTATTTTATCTGATTTACAGACAATTTTGTAATCATATTCAGCTAATTTTAATCGCCAACGAATTAATCTACTAATATACAATTAAATTGCCACGTTAAGTGTTTATGGTCTGCAACTATTGTAAATTTTCTGGCATACAGGTATAGTCGAAAATAATTTACGCTCCAAATTATTTCTAAGAGTTCTTTTTCTGTTGTACTATTATTTTGTTTGGAATTATATAATGTTCGTGATGCATAAGCAACGGGCTTTATTTATTTGTCCTTGGTTGAGTACTGAGTCTATCGCAAAATTTGATGCGTCGATGGTAAGTATGAATTCTTTACTAAAATCGGGGTTGTGAAATAATGGGTGACTTCTGGGTATTTCTTTAAATTTATTAAATGATTTTTCTTGTTTGGTCTTTGTAAAAGGTTCGTCATTCTTTAATAATAATTTATCGTTTAATGCAACATATTTATTGTAACTGACTGTTCTGAAAATTACAAAATGAATGTTGAATTAATAATTCAAGAATAAATTTAATATTATTAATTGATTTATATAAAATAAAAAATAGTATATTTTTTAACTGGCTCCATTTTCTACCCCCGGAAAAAATTGACGAAATGGCTTTTTCAACACGCCGGATTAGCCGGTATGCCGGATTATCGAAGGCCGGATTAGCAAGACTCTACTGTATATATATACTCTGTAATGTAAACCAGGGTGTACATAGGCAGATTACATGCTAAAATAACAATACCTATGACTGAAAAAATTTCTCAACTAATATAATGCTAATATTAAACTATTGACAAATAGAAAGCTTTTAATGCAATAAATATCTAATTATTAAAAAAAAATTGTAAAGTATTATTTTTAGTATTATTAATATTTGTTATAGTTTGGAAGAGCCCATATAAACATGCATGACTCAGGGATTAAAATCGCAGATTGCCATTTCCTCGGTCAATCCAACATATCGGGTTTATTCCGGTTCAATTCCCGATAACTGCATTTTTTTTATTTATTTTGTTTTTATTTTTTTTTCTTAATTATAATAATTATGCTACTAAACATTAAAAAAAATATAATAAATTTATTGCATATAAATATTTCTCTTTAATCGGAAATGTAAAAAAATAGATAATTTTGATTACATGTTTTTAATTTGAGCAATATGAATACAAAAGATAAACTAATAATAATAATTGTTTGTAATGAGTGAAATATATTTGTTGTGACTGTATAGTAGCATAATTATTATAATTAAGAAAAGAGAATAAAAAAATTAAAATAAAGATACAATTGAGTGGATTGAATCCGAGTTGTTGCAATGTTAATCCGCTACTTTACAATAATAATAATACTACTACTTTGATAATGCTAAAAATATTATTGTAAACATAATAAATTAAATAATTCAATGATTTTATTGCATTGGAAACTTTATATATATCAATAGTTAAATATTGGCAGAATCAGTTTGTGCAAATTAAAGTCATGAAAGTCTTTCAAGCAGTTTTGTCATTCTACCAGGTATTCTGCCTACGTATATTTTGCAAACAAACACCCGGTATATATATATATATATATATATATATATATATATATATATATATATATATATATATATATATATTCGAAACCTCATTTTTATTCCGTAATTTTTATGCATTCCTGAAAAAGAAACGTGCTAGCTTTTCTAGTAGGTACTTACTTCATTTATGTTAAACTTAACTATTTAATTTTTATGACAACGACCACTTAGGTAAATAATATTAAATATGTGAATCGCGGCTTGAAAATATTTTTAAAATAATTTTTAGAATGGCATAACATTGTGCAAAAAAAATTGGAAAAATCGGGGCTAAACTCGTATAATTTTCAGCAAAATTAGTTAAATTAAAATTATCAACAAGTTTGTCATATTTTACAATATTTACATACATACATATACAATCACGCCATGTACCCAAAAGGGTGTGGCACAAACAGTTTCTACTATCCCGAAATCAGTTTTTTGATAACATCCTTATCCAGACAAGCAACTCTAGCTTTATTCACATTCATAATACCTCTCATAACTGCTCTTCTATTGTATTTCCCTCCGAAATTTCAGCGTTTTTTTTTGTAACATATAAAGGTTTTTTTCACATTTGTAGTTGTTTTTTTCTAAAAATATTTTCAAGCTGTAAAAAATATATTTAATAATTTTTTTTGCAAATTTTTAATATGTCCAATGTGTTAGACAAAGATAAAAATATATAAGGGTGCCGGAAAGGTATGGAAACGGTCTAAAAACTCTAGAAATACACGTACCATCGACAAACAAAAAAAGTACGTGTTTTATGTTTTCAAAAAAGCTATTCGGTGAAATCAAACTTGATCCCCTTTAGTTCGTAATAGATGGCGCTGTAATTGCAGAAATTTAGATTTTTCGCAAATTTTAGGTAATTTTAATCTCGGTATCTAATGAAAATCCGTCCCATCCCCGCTAACCCTACGCGGGAGATAAGAGAAATAAAACCAAACCATAAAAATACGAATCTAAAAAGGTGACTCCAATTTGTCACTTTGCAATCGCTTATTCTCTGAGCTTATGCAACTTCTGTTATACAGTCGCGTCGGTATTAACGTTACCTGATGCACATCACGGGGAGGTTGCCTGATCAGATTTTGTACATTATGTAGACCTAAAAAGGGTTGATCAGCAGAATGAAAGCAACAAATGCAAAGTAACAAATTGGAGTCACCTTCTTAGGTCCATATGTATATGGTTTGATTTTATTCATATTATATGTTCAGTACCGAAAAGAACCAAAGCGTATTGATTCGATTCTGTTCGCCATTGAATCTATTTTTTGACACATAAACTTTAAAATTTAGATTACGCTTACGAAAATTCTATATAATCATGCCACTGGCTTCACTTACTTAGTATTTAATTTAAATTTAGTTTAGTATCGCTTTTGGAATGCTATACGTTAGCTTCAACAATCTGAGAACAACAAAAAAAAATGATTGCTTTGTGCAATTCGTAACATATACTATTATTTTATAATAAAATTTGTTAATATACAAACACTAAACTGAAATATTTTTAGTTTTTATTGCTTCATGAAAATTTATTGTGTGAACACGTATTTTTTTAAAAATAATTCTATTGATTTATACATAAATTTAAAATAACAATAACAGAAAAATATTTTAAACTGTTTATTAACTATTTTTATCCATAGTAACAAAATCAATTTTTATAACAAACAGATAGACACCTATCTGCTATATTTTCTAATAATTTATAAACATAAACTTTTATAATCTGTACATTTATATTCAACATAAATATACAAGATAATTAATATAAAATGATTACAAATATACAAAAAAAAACCTTTAAATTACACATGCATTCAGAACATCCCGGTTGCTTAGCAACCAATTATCAGTCTTTGTAACAAAGAATGTTAAAAATATATTTTAAATCCAATATCACAATAATTTATTTCAAATAGAACAATGTGGTTTTTACAAAAAATATTTTTAAAAAAATATTTATAACATCAACAATATTAATTTGATATGGCAATTTTTAACATTCTTTTAAATAAATTTAAAAATATACATTTTTATATTTAATTCGCAACACATTTCAAGATTTTATAAAATGCTTTATTTTAAATATAAATATCACTTCAAATTTTTCGAAGTTAAATAAAATGAAAAAACAGTAAATTTTTGTATCAACAAATTTATATTTAATGAGTAAATTTAACAAGCTTCAATTTATCATCAATAATTTTAAAATCTTTTATCTTACTATTAATTTAATTAATTAATGAGTCCAGTCCAGATATATTTCTTTGGAAAGGATGAGGTAATGTTCGCATTGGCCTCTTGCTTCTAAACCGGGCTTGAACTATTAAACCGATTGTTAATAATGTAACCATTGTCATAAGAATACATCCGTATTTCAAAATTACTTCAACGTATGGAATTAACACTGTAGTTTTGTAGAAAATATCCTGATATTTTTGTGGTAAATCTTCAGCGTCAATTCCCTAAAAAATAAAAATACAATTAAATTTATAATATTATAATTATAATGGCTTTCTGAATATTAAGTTAACTGTGGGAGAGAAGGCTTTTTTGTTTTTTTTTTTTAATATTAATAAGTAATACAAATATTAAAGAAATCAAAATGTTCTTAATATATGGAAGAAATACAAACGTGTTATCTTTTGGATTCGTCAATATATATATATATATATATATATATATATATATATATATATATATATATATATATATATATACAGGGTGTAACAGAATAACTATTCCTAATTTTAACTGGAGTATCCTGGGCTCAGAATATAAAGATTTAACGCAAATCACTTAGATAAAATGTGGCTCCTTAAGCTACAGGGTGTTTTATATAAAAATTTAAAAACGATTTTTGCTCAGTACTTTAAAACTATTTGACGTATCCTTATCATACTTGGCAGGAAATGTAGGTACCGTACACCATACTAAATTATGTTACACTTTTTTTTTCAAATTGAAGATTGATAAACTGAGAAAAAAAATGCTGTTTGCAGCGCTATCTATCAAAGATAAAAAAAAAGTCTTGAAATAAAATTTACATATTTTTTAATGGCCTATCAGAATTTACAATAAAAAATAGGGTGTTTTATTTAAAATTTCAAAGTTGCCCCCCTTTCCCGCCCCTCAGGGGGACCAGAGGGGACAAGGGTCTCTGCATCAGATGTCCCCCTCGAAACCATTTACTTTTTATCCGAAACATTTTTTTGTCCGATGCACGATTTTAAAGTTATTGCAGGTGGCGGATTAAAATGGGACACCCAGTATATATATATATGTGACCTGGTCTACGAAAAGGGGGGTTATGTTCGAAAACTAGTTTTTAATAAAACCGCTGTTACAGATAAACAACGCGTTTCGTCAGTTTGTCGTTAGTTGTTCTCTTGTCGGTGTAACGCCCGGTGTTGCATTATGTTCAAGTATGTTCAAGTATGTTTTGTTCCTGCTCAGAATATTAGAGTAGTTAATCGCGTAACTTGCTAGGTTCTAATTTCCTTATTCTAGATTTTCACAAAAATTCTGTGTTTTTGTATTTGTACTCATCTTTCTCTTCATTTATATTGAACTTCTGAACAAGTTATAGCTTTTTTGGTTTTTACCATGTGAAAGAGCGTCTCAAACTCAATCGGAATCGGTAAAAATTGGAAAATGATGTTTTGCAACCTAAGCTCCCTTTTCGTAGACCAGGTCACATATATACATTTTATTTCTTAAAATAAAATTTTTAAAAATTACTTACAGTTTCAAACCAGGCAATTGGCAGCATTGTTTCGTCTTTAAACATATCTACTTGTGGAATTCCAAATGCTTTTCGAACCTGCAACAAATTTTAATAACAAATTATCATTACCTGTACTCAAAAATAAATTTCATTGACAATACCGGTGGCCTGCTCATATACGTGCGAAATGAATTTAAATCACAGGTTTTCATGAAAGTATGTGAACAAAAACATTTTTGGTTATTAGCGGTTAAAATTCAATATATTAAAACTGATTATTTTGTTGTATTGGTCTACCGATCACCAAGTTATAGTCAAATAGAATTTATAAATTTCTTGAATAACTGGCTAAATGACAACTACATGGACATTAATAATTTGATTATTGTGGGTGATTTTAATATTAATTATGTTGATATTAGTGATTTCTATGTTAAAAAATTAAAAAATATTACTACTTTTTTTGGATTAAAACAATTAATAAATGATTATACTAGAATCACACATAATTCTAAAACTAAAATTGATTTAGTCTTTACTAATATTTTCAATATTGAATGTAAGGTACAGCATATACCGAAAATTACTGATCATAGTATCATATACATAATGTTGGATTCACCTAATAATAATAAAAGTCATTATATTCAATCAAATAAGTTGGACCAAAACTTATTAATTGATAAACTTATTTCATGTAATTGGAATTACGAAATTACAGATGTTAATACTAGTTTCTTTAATTTTTATGACAATTTACAAAATTGTATCGCTGATTCGACCACTACTACAACAAAGTTAATTAAAAATAATAATTTTTGGTTCAATAATAATATAAGGCATATGATAGCACTTAGAGATAACTTGTATTATAGATTTTTGTACACAAATTCGAGTCAAGACTGGAATGAATATAAAATCATTAGAAATAAGGTTGTAACACTAATTCAAAAAGAAAAGAAAAATTACTATCATAGGAAAATTGATGTATGTAATTATAATTCCAGCTTATTGTGGACAACTTTGAAAAATATTATTAAGTCAGAAACTAAATCTGAAATAAAAGAAATAGAATATGCTAATAATATTATAACTAATGAAGCTGACAATGTCAACTTATTCAATTCTTATTATGTAAATAGCATAATTGAAATTAATAATTCAATTAATAACACTAATATTAACTATGTTAATACAGATTACATATCGAATGTCAATTTTACAAATTTGTGAATTTAATGCAATTGACATTAGTGAGCTAAGGAAAGTGATCTTTGCGCAAAAAAATAAATATAGTACTGATAATATTAATATTAAATTACTTAAAGATACCTTTCATAAAATTGGATACCCTCTTTTACATATATTAAATAATTCATTGCAAAAAGGTCAATTTCCTGAGAAACTAAAAATGGCAACGATCAAACCTATTCCAAAAGTTGTTGGCACGAAAAAAATAGATGAATTTAGACCAATTAATACTCTACCATCAACTGAAAAAGTTTTTGAATTGGTTGTATATGAACAATTAATGAATTACATAAAAATCAATAATATAATTGCTATTGAACAGTCTGGTTTTAGAGATAAACATTCTTGTGAAACGGCCTTAAATTTACTTATTCATGAATGGAAGTTAATTCTTGACAATAGAAATACAATTTGTTGTGTATTTCTAGACTTAAAAAGAGCTTTTGAAACAATAGACAGAAGTAAATTACTATGTAAATTGCAATCATATGGAATCCAGGGCACTGCCTTGGATTGGATTGCTTCTTATTTACTAAATAGAACACAAATAGTGAAAATAGGATCTAATGTGTCAAAGTCTGTACGCAATGATATAGGAGTACCACAAGGTAGTGTTTTGGGCCCATTGTTATTTATATTGTACATTAATGATTTACCTAAAACATTGACTAAATGTAAAATTCAATTGTTTGCAGATGATACGCTAATTTACTTTCATGGTACTGATCCTGCTGAGATTTTTCAAACTTTAAATGATGAACTTGATAATGTTTTTAAATGGTTAAATTTCAATAAATTAAAGTTAAATACCAATAAATCCAAGGCTATGATATTAACATCAACAGCAGATTACTCGGCTATGAGAGAAAATTTTTGTATCACAATAAATAATGTACCTCTTGAATTTGTCGAATGTATAAAATACTTAGGTATAATGATTGATATTAAATTAAAATTTACTACTCACATTGAATATATTTGTAAAAAAATTGCGAAAAAGATTAATTTTCTAAAGAGAATCGGACAGTCTTTGTCAATGTGGACTAGACTTCTAGTTTATAATAGTATTATATATCCGCATTTTACATACTGTGGAACAATTTTATATCTATGTAATATCACTGATCGGCATAAGTTACAGTTATTACAGAATAGAGCTATGCGTGTAATATTAAAATGTAATAAATACGAACCAATAAAGAGCATGTTGTATAAATTGGGGTGGTTGGATATAAATGATTTATTAACAGTTAATGCAATGATATTTGTATTTAAAATAGAACATGATTTATTACCTAATTATTTAAAAAGTAAACTACAATTAAATAGTGATATTCACACTTATAATACTAGAAATGCGAGTAATTTCTATATTAAAAAAGCTAATAAGAATAAAACAGCTAATAATATTTTCCACAAAGGGTTACAAGAATATAATCAACTACCAGAATTTATAAAAATATGCTCTTCACTACATCTTTTCAAAATTAAAATCAAAGAACATTATTTGAATAAAACAAATTAGTTATTTAGTGTCGCATATATTTGTATTCATATTTATGTATTTTATAATGTAAAATATTTTATGTATTTGTTTTCCTTAAAGCTCCCAAAGCTTTTAATAAATTATTATTATTATTATTATATATTACAAGAAAAATTGATTGCTTAGTTGTGCTGACACATGTCCATAGAAAAATATTTTAAAAATAATAATTTACACTCTGTATACTCTGTACGAGTGACTAGATATTTTTGCCATTTTTTGTATATTATTTACTAATTTGTTAACCATTTGTTACAAATTACGATATTATTGTTTGCTATACCTACGATATGAATTTATTTACCAGAACATTTTGACATTTTCAATTTATAAAACAAGAAATATTTATGAAATATGTTTTTGTATCGCGTCATAAGAATTAGATCATTTTTATAAACAAATAAAAACAAATAATTATAATTAATTTCAAAATACAAATATATCAAAATTTATATCTATACCTTTTCACCTAATTTTATATTAGTATATTAAATTTTAAAAAATAAAACGGAATATTTCTTTATAGTTTTGGTCTTTTATATTAAAAATCTGGGAAATGCAAATTTTGAAAAAATTTTAAATTAAAAATATTCTCGATTTATATTTTCTTTTCTCCACATAACAAAAAAGATGAGATACCTACCAGCATATTAAGTTGAATTCTTGTCCGCCCACCCATTGTATATCCAAATGTGGGATGGATATGTAAAAATGTTTCGTGTTTGTTGGCATCAGGTGCAAGACCCTCTACGTCTTCATGCAATTTTTCATCACCGTACAAGTAATGAGGAAACGATAAATATGTTGGTCCTGTGAAAGTTAAATTTCTAATTAAATAAATTTTAAATAATGAAAATTCTTACACAATAGAAATTTGGACTATTTCAATACTTCCTAATAATATACCTAATATATATATATATATATATATATATATATATATATATATATATATATATATATATATATATATATATATATATATATATATATATGTATCTATAGTTCTCGCCATGAAAATCTGTCCTTTCAGAAAATTAAGTGTATGATTTTGTTAGACATGTAGCCAGTGCTGGATTATAGCATAAGCTGACTAAGCTATAGCTTAGGGCCCCGAAATTTTGGGGGCCACGCGGAAATTGTAAAAAATTAAAAATTAAAAAAACTAATAGTCCAAGGGTGCAATTGTAAGAGTTCTTAATTAAAGTTACTATTTAATTCAAATTTATTTTACATTATTTCAAATTAAGGTGATGTCGAAAGTCTGCTGCAACGGAGTTAGTGTCTTTGTTAATAAAAAATGAACAAATAATAATTTTACTATAAACCGACCTTTCCGACATTCTATGAATGTTGGAGAATATGCGTGGCTGACAAATCAAAGCTTTTATTAACGCATTATCGAGAAAAACGTTTTTTCGCGATTTTTTGTAGCAGACGACAAAAATTCGCGAACAAACGTTTTTCTAGATCATGTGTTAATAAAAGTTATAATTTGTCAGTCACACATATTCTCCAACATTCATAGAATGTCGGAAAGGTCGGTTTATAGTAAAATTATTATTAGTTCATTTTTTTATTAACAAAGACACTAACTTTGTTACAGCAGACTTTCGACATCACCATAAGAAAACGTACTAATGGTGTCAATATTCATTTACTTATTTTTTTGGCAATAACCTTCTCTACGAATCAGAGAATTTGATTACTCTACAAAATACTTTATTCTATAATAAAATTTGTACAAAAAGGGGGGGGGGGGGAGGGCCTATCAAAATTTTTTGTGCTTAAAGCTCCTCATAGTGTTAATCCGGCCCTGCATGTAGCGATTATCTTTTTTTTCTCACTACTGATATGACAGACTAATTTGTATTATGATGCAGATCTTGACTTAGTTCGGAAAATTTGTATCGCGTATACATAATTATGACCAAAGGACACATTTTCATGGCGAGAACTATATACAGGGTGTTCGTTCGCCAAGTTGGTATAAGGCAATAACATGGGATATCGATAATATGCAGAGTACTTCTTTCTGAAGTAAAATTCGGAGAAAAAACTTTTCAATAGGGCATAAAAAGTTATTTAATTTGGTTTTAGTTTTAATTTGCTAGCATGTGCCGTTTGGGCGCTAGAATTTTTTTTTTTATTATTTTTTGGTTATTTTTTTTCTCAAAAACTATGAGGTATAGGAAAATAAGCGTGCTATGGAAAAATGCGGAATAATGAGTACTATAATTGAGTAAAGAAAACATTATTCTAGAATGCATTGTTTAGTAGAAAAAAAATTAAAAATTAAATTTTTGAAAAATTCTTAAGGGGGTACCCCTGAAATTTTTTTCAAAATAAAACTTTTGTTAAAAATTTGCTTAAAAGTATTACTCCGAATTTTACTTCAGAAAGAAGTGTTCTGCATATTATCGATATACCACGTTATTGTCCTATATCAACTTGGCGAACGAACATCCTGCATATTAAACCGTTTTTCATTATTATGTAATTTAAATAAGGTATATTTCATATAAAATAGTTAAAATTAATATTAAGTTTTGATGGAAAGTCTCGTTATAGTATAGACATTTTTGTATATTGATTAAAACAATATGTAATTTATTATACCATACACATATTTTACACTTACCGAAAGAACAAGGTGTTGCATTCATAATTCCATGTGGAGGACATACACCTGTTTCCAAATCACAAAAACATTGATTGGATGGTTCAATTTCGGGATTAGCAAATATTATGTCTGCTGGTTTATATCTAAAAAATATTATTTTATTTAATATAATATAATATAATAAAAATAAAAAATAAGACACTTGCTGTAAGTGTCACAATATTTATTATCTTGATCGATTTCGGCTTACTAGGCCCTCATCAGAAGATTGTACAGAATGAAGTAAGATTACAGATATTTAACGATATTTTAACTTCGTGACGTCCGGTTCTATATAATCAAGGGTTAAAATATTGTTAAATATCTGTAATCTTACTTCATTCTGTACAATCTTCTGATGAGGGCCTAGTAAGCCGAAATCGATCAAGATAATAAATATTGTGAAACTTAAACCAAGTGTCTTATTTAATTTTTATAAATTCTTTTGGTGTAAATGTTTTAACTATTTTTATTTTTTGCATTAAACACCATTAATTTTATATTTATTTATCTAATTAAACATTAGACAATTTTTTCTTTAATTTAAAAATTGTCTAATGTTTAATCAGATAAATAAATATAAAATTAATGGTGTTTAATGCAAAAAATAAAAATAGTTAAGTGTCTTATTTTTTTTTTATTTAAAATGTTTCACCAAGTGCCTACAGCTGAAACTTTTAACTTTATTATAATATAATATACTATTATATATATATATATATATATATATATATATATATATATATATATTTATATTAAATTTAAAATGATTAAATTTGAAAACAAAGCATTTTATTTTAAAAAAATATTATTTTTAATATGTAGAATAATTTTATAAAATTTAAATAAAAAAAATTATTAATTACCTGTAAGCGGGATAAGATCCATCAATTACTTTAACTTCTTTTTCAAAATAAAAGTTCATTTTTCTGCACAAGTCTTTTTGATAAATGCTAACAGGCTTTTTGTCTCTGATTTTGTATGGGGAGAAAAAACTTCCTAAAGTACCATCAATTCTGAAAAATATAATAAAATCTTAGTTATTTAAAATTTAACAAAAATGTATTTGGTTTTATAATATTAATGTAACATAGTAAATGTTTCAGAACTCATTATATTAAAATAAAACTTGTTTATATTAATGCAGCAAAAATTTTAAGAAAAATTCAATACTAGCATCTACAAAAAAAAATAAGTTTATATATACAGGTATCCAAAATAACTAGCTCACAACAAACATAATTTTGCAACACTAAGGAAACAATATAATGATGCTTTTTGCTCATAAATTATTTATTTGAGTATGCACAATATTTGAACATGCACTTTCTATAGAAACTTTTTATGGGGATTTTACAACAATCTTCAAAACGTTTGTAACTCATATACTATACGAGAAATTCATATCTGCTTTTAATTTTCATTTGGAGTTTAAAGTGGTTTATGAAAAAATTAAATAGAGAATTTTTTTCTCTTTTTATTGACAAAATATGTATACAAAACACAGAGAAAAATAACTCAAAATAAATTTGTGACCGTCTCGACCTCCTTGAAATAACTCATTGTCAGTCACCGGTGACCGCCATGGCAGACAGGCAACATGTTAACAATTTCACACAGTTGCGGAACTATTATGCGCCGGATTTTGCACTGTTGAGGGAACTAGATCTACTATATAAAGAATTGAGATTTACTACATACATTTTTTTGGAAAAAACTAACTTTTTATAAAATTTATTGCAAAATTGAAAAAGTTTGTAACATAATAAAGTAACTAATATAAAGTTATTTGTATTTTTATCATCCTTTTCTAATATTAACACTATAATACAAATTTATTTACCTTTACGCACTTACAACATTAGCAGATATGGAAGAACTTGAAATTTTAAAATATGCCAAAGTGCTTCAGTAAAAATATAAAAAAGATTTTAAAAAACCGTTATTTTTGCTGGATCGAAAACCGGAACTAAACCGAAAAAAAAATTGGTTTATCTTACTTTCTACGTCAGTTTTCTTTTTTCTTTTTTTTAGTTTTCGGGGTCTCGTAATGTAGTCACAACTCGTCTTACGCAAAAGAGTATTTTGTATTTTTTTATTTTGCTTTGTTTTTTGTGGACGAACACTTAGTTAGGTATTGAAATTGAAAATGAAACTACAGATCACTTTGAGGCAGGTGCGTTTTTTTGATAATAACTTTGCTTTTAATAATCTTTAAATAGTTTAAATAAAAATATAATGAAAAATATTTAATAATTAGATGTAATTTTTATTTTTTCTGATTATAAATAAATAAAAATCTTGTATACAAGGATTTGTTTCGTTAACATATTTTTCTTATTATATAATTAAAACCATACATACAAATTATATAAGTTTCGAATAATAAATTATATTATTATCATACATTTTCATGTACTTCTAATTATTATACTTTTAATTAATTAATAATTATTATTATTCATATTATATTATTGTATCAATTTATGTAGTATGCTTATATTATAAAAATAGGAACAAAATGTTCTAAATTATGGTAGAAAATAAGTTTTTAATACAAATAAAAACATTGAAAAAAATTAAAAATTAATAATTCGTAACTGAACAGAAAACGAAAAAAAATCGTTATTTTGGCCGCAACGATAACCGAAACCAAACCGATATTTATTTTTTTAATTAAACCGGAACCAAAAGCCCTGGTTATTAATGATTAAATATGCTATAACATCTTTAAGTTTGCAGATGTTATTACCATATTGTTGTTGCTTTTTATGTTACCCGGCACCGTGATGTTCCAATGACGGAAAGATCTTTTTCAAAAATTAAAATATTTTAGAGAATGCAATATGGGAAAAAAGGTTTGTATAATTAAAAGAAATTAAAATTAGAAATTTTATAAATTTAAAATTCAGGAAAGGTACTTTACATTTTAGATATATTTTCTTTTGATAATTTTTCAATGATTTATTTAGAAATCTTGTTATTTTCGAATAAATATATCTAGATAAAAAAATGTGCTTTTTGGGTTAAGGACCCAAATTATATTTTGCGGAATGACAGAAATATAAATTTCCGTCATTGGGCTTACGACTACTTGTATCATGTTTATATAATAATCAGTTTTTGAATTCCTAAATGGAACATATGAACTATATATTGGAGAAGCTGATCATGTAGTTTCTGAACAATATTTCATTGCCTAGGAACCTACAGCGTATAATGAGTTCCGAACCATTTAGATGCAGCCGATATCAGTTCAGTGGTAGGTACATTGTTTTAAAACCAGAAATAATATTTTAATTTAATTTCTGGTGTGAGCGCGGCGTGGACTAGAGACTTTTAGAGTCCGAGTCCGACACGCTACCACTGGTATAAGGCTACTTATTTATAAGTATAGGTACTACCATTTTAAAAAGATCATTATTTAATGATTGTTTACCTGTTACATTCACTGGTTGACCAATGTCCCATATGATCTTGTCCATTAAATTTAGTAATTACACCAAGATCATTTAGGTTCTGGATTCCAGTATTTATAGTTATACGATCAACTGATGTGCCATTGTGCTAAAATATATTAAAAAAATTTAAATTTTATATTGCAATATATTTTTTTAAGAATAATCAGTAATATTTAAAAACCATAACATTTTTTATAATGAAATTAATTTGTTTTGGATATCTCAAATAAATTATTTGTTATTGTAAACTTTGTGTTTTTTAAGATAAAAAAATATAGTGACAAAATAGTTCCATTTTACATATTTATTTACTATTTTGTTCAAAGGATTAAAGACTAGTATTATGATTGAATCGAGTCAAAAATAGTAACAAAATTTTTTTCAAATTATTAAACATATACTTTATCAGGAGAAGCATCCATTTTATTAAAAAATATATTTTCTTAAACTTTGTTTTAGTGTCCATTAGAAAATAACATTTTTTATCAATGTTACAACAATAATTAGAAAATAAAAATATTTTGATGAAGTAAACTTGTAAATTTTTTTAAATTCCATCGCATACTTGTAATTTAGAAAACAAATCTTTATTTGTTAAATATAGGTAAATAATTACTAATTTTATGTTTTAGAAAAATAATGTATTCATTATGGGGCGGATAATTCTATATTAATTTTCACCTTACAATTAGATAAATAAATACTCCTAATTATTAAGTTTTGTAACTTAAGAACAATTTAATATCAACTTTGTGAAATATAAAATATTAATAATATGTAAAATTGTAAAATATAAAAATCAAAGTCCTTATTTAATTTTATATGTAAATTGAAAATATAAAAATTTGCATATATAACAAATAGCTCGCCCTCGATTAATATTTAAATTTCAAATATTTTGTAAATTTTAATATTAATATAGTTTACATGTAAAATAAAATAAAAATACTTACAGGAGATAACAGTCCAAACTTTTCAAACGGTAATTCTTGTTGAAATGAGAGCACACCTTTAATTAAACTGAAAAAGCTGTCATCATAGCCCCAAATAAATTTATGTGCTGGTAATTTTAAAAATGGTTTAGCATTCAATCCTTTTAAAACTGTAGACAATGTAACTCTTGTCATGAAATAAGCTTCTCTAACCATTGCAACTGTACCCTGAAAATGATACATAATTATAAATTAACGTTTTTAAATTAATTATAATATGCAGCTATAATTCAAAATAAAACAAATTTACATATAAGTATAACGTCAAAAATTTCTTTCTGCTAAGTAAAAGTAAAAAACGAAATATTTCATGCCGCAGTAACTCATATAGATTTGCTCAGAATTATTCATAAATTAATAAATTTGTAGCAGGATATATACAATTTTCTGTATATTTATAGATTTATAAAATTAGAAAAAATGCATATTATAATTGACTACAATGTATATAATTATGTAAATTGAATAAACAAATGTAGAAAAATTAAAATGCTTTGGCCATCTTCAACGAATGTGTACGTGACGTTATTGTGTATGTATGTAAGTAAAATTTTATTGTTCTGTCTAAATTTACAGATTTGTAACTGGATTTTATAGAAAAATCTAAATTTCGTTTGTATGCAAAAACGAATAAAAAATTGAAATGTTTAACCGTTTGAGTGTTAAGCAGCGATTTTGCGCTTCTTCTGTTTCGCTCGAAAAGTGCCAGAGCTCTAGTAAGCTCGGTTTCTGTCGATGCGCGATTTTACGGCTACCGTTTTGTTTTAGGTAAAAATAAAATTATAGTAATATTACACTTTGTAGGTGTACACCTTTACGATTACTATAAAAATATAATGAACTAAATAATGTAGAATAGGGAATAAGATAAGCGCAAAAGCTCTCCTTGGCACTTTTGGAAGGGGAAACAGCAAAGACCCGTGGCACTCAAACAGTTAAAGAATGCAAATATGATTGGTTTCATTAAATACTTCTCGGCTGTACCCTGTATGATAGTCGAATCCTTTCCAACTCAGACAGGTTAAATTAATTTGTTTGCATTAATAGTTTATTGTCACTCGCGAAAATTTTATTGATTGATTTAATGTATTTTTTATTACAAACGATTTTATTTTTGGTATAAAATCCAGACATTGCACTTTATTATTAAAGCGCTTTTCAATCTCAGTTTAAAATAATATAAAACTTACCAACATTGGCATATTTGGAATAATAAGTTGATCACTTTGTCTATGTCCCTTTGATAATTCAGGCGAAAATTTGAATGATTTTTTCTCTTGGAATGTCAAAGTATTGTCATTTTCTCCAAATTCTAGATTTGTTCTTTCCAATGTTTCACTAAAATTATGATATTAAAATATTAAAATTAAAATAAAAAAATTATGTTTTAATGCGTTATGATTATTTTTAGATATTAATTTTGTTTCTACAAAATACTTACATAAAAGCATAAGGCCCAACTTCTTTAACGTGTAGTTTATCTGCTTTTCCTTTTTCAAAATCGTCAACATTGGTATAGTTGAAAATATAAACTTTAATTTCAGGACTAGCAGGTTTTACGAAATTTTCATAATTTTCGGAGCCATTTACAAGTATTAATTTCTAAAACAAAATTGTTAATTTTTAAAAAATTATAAATTTAAAATTATGTTTAAAAATCTGATATTTATTTTATTAAGTATGAATTACATTTTTTGACAAGTCATGTGCAAGGTATTTATAATTTAGTAATTGTAAGATATTATATGTATTTCTATAGTTATATTATTTTATTTCCATAACTTGCCAACATAAAATTATGTGATTGTCATTAAGGATAATTATGGATACACCAGAAAAACCCATCCTGAAAATTTGGTTGGAATCAGATAAATAGCGTAACTCTAATACAATATTTAAATTTTAAATGTTTTTTTCCCAAATTCGGCAACAACGTTTAAAAATAAAATTATATAATTTTTATAAATAGTAGGTTCATATTTTCTAAAATTTGATTTGAAGTTTTATAAATAGTATAGCTTCAAAAATATTTAAAAAAATTAAATTTAAATTTAATAATTTTTTTCTGAAAGTTGACTACACTACACTTTATTAAAATTATGTAATTTTTGAGGACATTATCAATAATAGTTGACTAATAACAATAAATATAGTTTTCAAATATGTTTCAGATATTCAGATATTTTGTATTAATAAAATTCTATTAGAATAATTACACTTACTCACTGTCAGCATTTTGTTTATTTTAAAATTTTAAACATTATCATGATATTTATATATTGCAATGATTCAAATTTTTCAAACATTCACTAACATAAAATACTAGTACAAAGCTAGATATATATATATATATATATATATATATATATATATATATATATATATATATATATATATATATATATATATATATATATATATATATATATATATATATATATATAATTGAATGAATAATGACTGGTATATTATTTGTAGGGTAATTGATGGGTGTTTCAGTCTGGTTATTGGGGTTGGTTTTAAATAAAAACACTCATTTGAAGTTGATGGCTAGCTTTCGGTCTAATTTTTAGACCTTCTTCACGGCCACTACATGGAAATAATACATTTTATAAATATTATAAACATCAATAATAATACATTTAATTAGTTGTATAATTAATCTACTTACATCACTACCAAAGTGTTGTGATACGTTTTGCTTTTTTAGACGAACTAATTTATACTCCAACAATTTTCAAACTCCAGTTCGAAGTTTTAAATATTGTAAAAACTCAACTGTAACCAGTAATTAAAATATAGTAATCGATTTTAACAATCTGTGTCACGAAATATAAAATATATTTAAAATTAAACGTATAACAATCCAAATTATAAGTTTTCTTTGTTTGCGTCGCATAGGTTAAGACTTTGACAAGTTTTTGACAAGTTTAAAGCAGTTTAAGCTGCGTTTTTTTAGTCATTTAATTTGGTACGTTCACTTGTTCGTTTATTGAACTGTTTTATATATTATTAATTATTTATTATATTATTTTAATAATAATAATGAATAATAATATATAAAACAGTTCAATAAACGAACAAGTGAACGTACCAAATTAAATGACTAAAAAACGCAGCTTAAACTGCTTAAAACTTGTCAAAAACTTGTCAAAGTAATAACCTATGCGACACAAACAAAGAAAAACTTATAATTTGGATTGTTATACGTTTAATTTTAAATATATTTTATATTTCGTGACACAGATTGTTAAAATCGATTACTATATTTTAATTACTGGTTACAGTTGAGTTTTTACAATATTTAAAACTTCGAACTGGAGTTTGAAAATTGTTGGAGTATAAATGAGTTCGTCTAAAAAAGCAAAACGTATCACAACACTTTGGTAGTGATGTAAGTAGATTAATTATACAACTAATTAAATGTATTATTATTGATGTTTATATTATTTATAAAATGTATTATTTCCATGTAGTGGCCGTGAAGAAGGTCTAAAAATTAAACCGAAAGCTAGCCATCAACTTCAAATGAGTGTTTTTATTTAACCAACCCCAATAACCAGACTGAAACACCCATCAATTACCCTACATATATATATATATATATATATATATATATATATATATATATATATATATATATATATATATATATATCATTACGTAAAAGAGCAATTATTAATGGGAAAATTAAACAAGAATAAATTAGCTTTTTTTTTAATAATAATTTGTAAACAACATTGAAAACATAATGACTGGTATATATTACATACTCGGTTTTTGGGTATTTATGTGTTTGGTTCTGATTCTGGATTACATAGCAAATTTGTAATATTACTCGAAATAGAACCAAACAAAATAGAAAATATTTTGCTTGGTTCTAATCAAAACTTCTCATTTACACTTTAGTAGTTGATAATTTATTATCACTCGTCGGAACTCTATTGTTTGGTTTATTATATTTTTTCAAATACGAACAAGATTTTGATTTTTACTATAAAATCCAAGCACTAGTCTTGTGACTGCATTTTCTTATTATACGAGCTATGTATTGTAGCATCATATTCAATTATATTATAAAAATAATCATTTCGTACTCATATATGTTATCATGATACTTGCATATAAAAATTTAAACATACAAAATAAACTGCTAATATAATATTTGTATTATTACTTTATACTGATAATATTCAAGAGACTATATTTTGAATAATATAAATAAATACATGAAAACTTACCGTTAGAATAATTCGATCTAAATAGTCGGTAAAACATAAAATAATAGTGCCAAATAAACTAAAGGCAAAGAACATCATCAAACCAGCAAGCACTGAAACAAATAAGAACATTTTATGAAAATCATTTTACATTAACAAGTAATTTTCCATATACAATTATTAATAACTGAAGTCTTGTTTCCAAGAATTATAAAGAGTTATATTTAGATATTAGTTATATTAGATATTTACATGAATTCTAACATACATATATCTTTAACAATAAATCACTGCTAATAATAATATTGATATTATTATTAAAATTGTTTAATTTAATTTTCTTGATAATGTTATTGTTAAAATACATTGTACATCAGTTTTTTTATTTATTTATTATTTTAATTCATTTTTATTTTAAATTATTAATTATTTCAATGTATTTTGTACAAATTAAAAGAAATTGTTTTAAATTTCTATAATAGTGATTATGTCTATTTGTGATATAGCATGCCATAAATTGTAGTTTGTTTGTTTACTGTTTTTGGAAATATGCACTAAACAATACATATATTTACTTGTATTTGATGAAATGTTTTATTTACTTTTGATCGTATTTATTTTTAATTGAATAATAAAACATGTGTATACAGTATAGCCACAATTATTTATTTAATAACTATATATATATATATATATATATATATATATATATATATATATATATATATATAGACAGAGAGAGAGAGAGAGAAAGAGAGAAGAGTGTTCGTCGGAAGGTTATACAAAATACTCCTTTCTCGAGTTGAATTTAGTGTAAATAGTAAAAAATAACAATGTTCAAACACATTGAAACCGGTCAATTATTTATAATTATACAGAAAATTACATTAAATAATTACATCTAAATAAATTATTGAACATAATCTTTATTTATGATATATTGCAAAATAGCGTTATGTACTATCATAGTGGAACAATGCTTAACATACTGTCTTCCTATTTTATAATTCTGGGATCGATTTCCACCTACCGAATTATTTAAAAAAAAATCATTTTAATAATCACATAATTGTAACGCCTATACTGAAAATAATTTAATAGCTAACTAATGAATATTTTTAAATATAGTTATTAAAATACTGATAGATAACATTTAAAAATATTAATAAATAACTATTAATTAGCGGTATTTTAAAGTATGGGCTTTGTAATTATGTAAATATTAAAATGAAAAAAAAATTTTAGTTAGTGGTAATCAAACTCAGAATAATAAACTAAGAAGAGGCAGTATTATAATCACACTACTGCTATGACAGTACAGAGTACGATTTTGCAATATGTCACACATAAAGATTATGTTAAATGATTTATTTAAAATAAAAAAATTTAAATAATGATAAATACAATTACAAACAGAAACAATAAATAAATGTCATACACTTACTTGTTCTTATTTTGAGAAAGTTGAAACAGTAAACTACATGAATGTTGAAAATTCAACAATGAAGCGATAAAAAATGATATACACAGTACATAAAGTCATAATATCATTTTTTATCGCTTTATTGTTGAATTTTCATCATTCATGTAGTTTACTGTTTCAACTTTCTCAAAACAAGAACAAGTAAGTGTATGCCATTTATTTATTGTTTCTGTTTGTAATTGTATTGTTATTTATTAAACGTAGGTCCTGAAAAAGGTGGAAATTACCACCGAGAGCTTGACATATATATATATATATATATATATATATATATATATATATATATAGAGTAAATAATACATAGATAGAATTAGTATGTAATATTTAACTAATTAAAATTGTCTTTATTTAGTGCGAAACTTTAGTTGGCGCTCTTATACCCTTTGCTAAAATAAAAATGAAATACAAAATCTGTTCATTTTAATTTTATTACCCAAAAAGCAAGAAATTACAAAAAAGCACGTCTTTCCTGACGTCTGTGTATATCGCACACATTGCACACTGTACCGGCGCGCGCTTATTGATGACAAAATTATATTAGTTTACAACAGGGTTATTACACGAAATTTAAATTTAAAAAAAAAACATATCAACAATCGGGAGTTGAATACTAAACATAATTTTTCGTAACAAAAAAACAATAGAAGTTTCCTGGTTAGTTTTAATTATTGAAAATTAGTTTACATTTTCAAAACAATTCAAAAACGATGACGTATATCATACACAATAGAGCTATAATATAACTTTTTACTTCCTGATAGGCTGAGAACATTTACCAAGCACAAGTGAAAAAAATACAGTACGTTATATATATATATATATATATATATATATATATATATATATATATATATATATATATATTCTAACTAATAATATACATTTCAAAAAATGTATGTTTTAATATAATACTTTATTTTATATTTATAAAGTTAATTATAATTGTACTAATAAAATAAATCTTAAGGCAATTTTTAACAAGTTTATTTTTGTGGAAAATTATGAACCTTACAGAACAAATGCACTTAGTGAGCTTTGTACTGTCACTTGGTTTAAAATTTACCTAAACTCTGTCGTATGTCAAACAACAAGTTTGCATGAGTATAAAAAAGCACTGCATAGGTTTATCATGTAATAGTAACAAATTATTTATTACTGTAGTAACTAATTATGGTAGAAGAAAAATTTGGTTAGAAGTAGTAGAACAAAATATTTCAAATTACGGTTTTTTAAATCTTTTATATGTTTGCGAAAATTCAAAAAATGGTTATATCAATGAAGATGATACACTGATATAGAATGTCTCACAATATTTGCATAACCATTTTTTCATTATTTAATTAGCGAATCATAGTAAATAATAATATAAATTAAAAAAAAAATTATGTACATAAATCTTAAAAGCTATAAAAATATTAAGCTATTAAAATTACAAATTATATCAGGCCACCAGCATCACACAAATGCTATGCAAAAATAAATACAAAATCAATAAAAATAAAAGTAATCAATTTTTAATAAATAAATAATATTTATTTCTCGAATAACTCAGTAAATAAAATTTATCTACATGTTTATAATATCGCAATCATTTTTTGTTTTTTTTTTTTTTTTGGATTTTCGCTAAAACATGAATGAATCTCTAGAAAGATAGTATTGAGTAATCATCAAAGTTTAACATATGCATACGATAACCTTTTTGTCTAGACGTAATGTAACAGTTGTCACGCCATGTTTTTTTCTGTATCGTAATACTAATTATTGATAAGAATTATTATTGTTTTATGCCGTTCACTTCTTAGAAGACAGAGATGTATTTGGAATAATTTGAAAAATATACATTTTATTTATTTAAATTATCAATAACTTATTTTTTGTACAGCAGCTATTTATAAATTATAAAATTAATTTTTTTGTTAAACATTTTAGATCTAAAAAATTTAAAATATTTTGTTTAAGATATTGTATGATTAGTTTTACGAGTAGTATGAGCATAAGTATTGATATATCATTATATTTTAAGTTTATGATGAACAACACCAAACTGTTATTTACTTATTTTTTCGTCTCAATAATAACATGCATTTTTTTCAATAAAATTAACAAACTAATTTTACATTTATTGAAAATTTTTGTTTAGAAAGTATACAATATGCATATGCATTTAATACAGTAAAAAATCATTTAGAACTAATCATATTAAAATAAAACGGATTAAGATTATAGTTCAATATTAATATTTATTAATAATCAATCAAACGTTTCTAAGAACTCAACGTACGTCTTCAACAGGAAAAAAGATACAAATAACATTTACAGTAAATAATAAAACATAGAAACAAGTTGCTAGGTAACAAAATAAGTAACTAGATCATAAAATTTTATAAATCTTTCATTAAAAAAAAATTTGTCTGTTACATTTAAAAGCACAGTTTATATGCAGTTTTAATAGTTAAAAATTGATAAACAAATTTTGACAACTATTCAAAATTTAACCAAAAGTGGCTGTATTTTTGTTTTAACTACAAATTCAGAGATACATATTTAAAAATCTATATAACATTTATAACTAAAATTTCAAACATTACAAAATACATTGATAATTGTAATTTTTCATATTTATTATATAATAAAAATCTCAATATTAACGTATCTAGATTAATTTTTACAATTTCTCTATCAACAATATTTATGTGTGATAAATTATTTTAGCAAGTCATAAAATTAATAACCGAATTACGATTTTTTATTTATTTACAATTTAGCGTTTTGGGATAACCTTTAAACTTTTCTAACGTTTTCCACGATTTCTGTAAGACACGTTATTTAACTAACAATCAATATTCAAACTACACTTTGACGTAAAAATTTATTTTAAATATCTATTTGACTTTTGACTTATATAATCAAAAAAAAAAAACTATATCCGTTTATATTCATTTACTATTTTTATACGTAAGTATATTTAAAATAAAATAAAAATTAATTAATGATGCTGTGAATTTGAAAATATATTAACAAAATGTTTCTTTCATTTTAAATTAAATTAAAATTATTAATAAAATTGGAAAAATAGTCGACTGTTAATATTTAATAAATACAATACTAAAATGTGAAATGCATCTAAAAAAAAACGTTTATTTCTTGAAATGTTACATGTTAACAACAACCAAAACACTATAAATTTTAGAAATGAATCAATAATTTAAGCTACAATTTTTAGCTGTCTGTGCCACTCTCAGTATTATACAGTTTTTTTTTAACAGAATATAAAAAAAAATTCTATACGACATTTAGATTGTGTTTTGCGGACATTGTTTTTATAGATTGTTTTATTACTTATGTCACATTTATTATTATACAGATTTTTTGACAAGCTTTTAATATAACAGTGATAATTTGTGTTTTTAAATTTACTGATCAAATAATGTATTTTTGCGTTTTATGTAAAATCAACTAAAATATTCTACTGTAATTTTTTTTTTGTTCTGTTGTTATATTTATTATTATATGTTTAATTGTATGTATAATATGTATACATATTTGTATTCTTTGTAGAGTGCTGAAGAAAACAATAGTGATTGCCGAAATGTTGACTTACTGGTTAATAAAAACATATAAAAAACTGAATTTCGTCAATTACTAATTATTTATTAAAAATTATTAATATTAAATTTTGTATGAAAATATGTTTATCTACTTATTAATGTAATTTAAACAATAATTTGTTATTTATAATTCATTTTAAAAACATCTTTACCAGATCGAATGATGACTATTAAATAGTCGAAACCGCGGTTGTCAATTTCATAAAATACATATGATTATGATTGGAAATTAAAACTTCATTTTATTCAATCCTATTTAATTTATCATATATATTTGCACATTGGGTTTCAAATTTTCGGAAATAAAATCATGGAAATGTTAGAAGTACTTAATAAATAATTTGTAATGTACTTTAAAAGCGCATAAAAGTAAAAGCGCTCTTAAAGTTGCTATAAATACGGATTATAGTATTATATAAATTGAAAGTAACGCCTTTAATAAATTTATTTGTTTTATTTTTGATATAAATGTATTATTATTATTTCGTGATTATCGTCATATAAAGAAATAGATACGAATACAACTAAAAAGTATTTTAGGCACGTTTTAAATCAAAATGAACTGCCAGATTATTAACTAAACATATTTAATAACTTATTTTTTATCATTTATAAAGTATTAAATACATATGAAATTCATCGATTATTATATAAAAATACAAAAAAAATATTTATTAATTTCACAAAAATAGTAGGCATGAAAAAATATAATTCTAAATATACTGTTGCTACATCTAAATTGCAAAATTTTATTTAATGTGCACAGAGGTTAAAATAACATAAAATAATGACTTTATAATTATTATTGCTATAAGAACATAATCTTTTATTATTTTTGTATAAAATTTATTCTGATATCATAATGATAATGAAAATTATGTGAATATCTAATTTTTATTATAATCATGCAATTTTTTCCGAAAAAATTAACACTGTGTTGCAATTTTTTGTAATATGTAGTTACTTAATAATTTAATATATAATTTGTTACTTTCATATTATTATTTGTTTTACTTTTTTTAATACTTTATTATGTAAATATATATTCAATAAAAATAATTATACTTAATTAAAAGAACAAAATTTGAAATTTTTCAATAATTTTAAGTTTTTCAAATATCTTTTTTTTTTAATTATTTTTAATTTTTAATTATTTTTTAATTATTTTTTTTTAATATGTTTATAATAATAACATAATGTTTCTTAAAATCAGTTATTTCATCTTTTAGTAAAATATCATTTTTGTCATATATTAAATAATGGAATCACTTGAATTATAAATAAATTGAAAATAATAAAAAATAATAATAATAAAAAATTAAAAAATAAAAACTTACCCCAAAAATGCTTTGTTTTAAATTCATGTCCACAGAGAAATTTTCGATCATTTCTCAAATCAGTTCTGCGCACTTTAGTAACAATATCCTTAGTTAATTGCGGTCCTTTGGCAAAAATTTGTCCACAATTTGCTGCCAAATTGCTTCTTTCATCATTATTTGCTTTTTGTATGACATTTGACATATTGTCCGAATTTTAAAAAGGATAATTTACTTGAAACAACGACAATAAATAACACTTGTTTAATAATTGCAAAAATAACCGGCACAAATTTAAACTATTACTTTAATAATAAAGTAAAGTTTAATAAACTTCAACAATGCTTTAAATCGTTAACAATGCCTAAATTAACACCAGTAGACTATATATGAAAATGGCTCTATGTATCGTATATGGCTTCTTATATATAGTTAGCTATCAACAGCAAAGAAGATCATGCCACTGTTAAAAATGATTAGGATAAATGTATTAAGAAAGAGTTGCATGATAAAGATCGATATATATAGTTTCATTTCTTTCTAACTCGGATTTATCTTATGTTTTGACGATGATTTTTAATTCTCGTTTTTAATGTTGCGAAAGCTTAATTTTATTATTTTTTATTGAACTCTTTTCGGTTGAAAATGTTATTTATTTATTTTTTACTGATATTCTTACTACTTCGACTAAAAGGAAAAAGAATAATATATTTGGTACGGTGTCTGTAACATTATCAAAATTTTAAAAAAATATGCGTACATTTTTTTATTAGTCTGTAAATGAAAAATCTGAACTTAGCTTATGACGCTGTAAGAATGTGAGTCGCTCGCTCAGTCGTTTATTTGATCATTTTTTTGATCGCATCTTTTTTTAGGTATTCATGCAATTTGCACTAATTTTTCAGGGTAGGTTTTGTTAGTGCTGAAGATCGGCATATGTGGTTTTATTTTTTATTTCCGATATTTAGAGTGAGTGCTTTCACTGAAAAATGATTTGAAAAAAAGGACACATATTTAAAAATGATAACTAAACAACAACTATTTAAAATTAATATGTTGTTAATTTTAATATGAAAATAATAAGATTTTAAATTTTAGGTCTAATTAACTGCAATCATAAGCATTTTTTTTTATAAAAATATTTGTAGAATTAATTATTCTCAAAAATATGTTAAATAGCTATGTTTGTTATTTTTAAATATTTTCAGAATGACAACAATTTTTTGAATCCGCCATATTGAGCGTCACGTTAATTTCATAATTATTTTAAGCAATGAAAAACCGGTTTAATCTTTTTTTTTTAAGTTAACCAAAATTATGAAAAACGGTTTCACCAAGAACCGTTAATTTTGTATGAGTATTTAACCAGTTCAATTTTCACTGATATAATTTCGGTTTCCATCTCTGATTAAAATCGACTTGAAAAAGAGCTTGTAGTACCAGCCAAAGTAATCATTTGCAAATAATAAAATAATACTGTTCTATAATTTCAAATAAATTTTTAATTGGAATTGTAATTTTTTAAGTAATAACAATCTTAAAAAGCGGCTAATTCTAGGAATCACATCCGTCCCGTTTTGACCGGGAAAGTCCCGTTTTTATGGATACTGTCCCAGTGTCCCCACAGAATGCACCGGCACATAAAAATGTCCCGTTTTACATAAAATACTAATATCGTCCGTGAATAAACCTAATATTTTAGTAAATTCATTTAGATTATGTCTTTCTATTATTTTCAGTGCAACAATCAGTTTGAAACTTTATTAATGTAAATGTGTTTTCAATGTTTAATTTATTTAAATGTTTTGTTTATGGATATTACTTTTTTTTTATTAGAATTCAATGTATAATTTAAAATTTTTCTTAGAATTAAAATAGAAATACACATCCAAAAAAAAAAAATTATTTTTTTAAATAAAATTTCAAGTGTCCCTTTTTTACATTTCATAATTATGGGATCCCTAGCTAATTCAGTATTGTCAAATTTGTTTTTAGATATTATATTATCATATAACAAATATACTTCATTCATTACATTATCTTGGAATTTTTAGTTTCAATAAAATTTATTTTTATGTATTTACTTATAACTAGTTTATTGTATTTTTCTAAATATGTTTACCTCTACCACCTACAAAGGGGGTAGGCGGTGGCGCTTTAATTTTAGCACGAGTAAATGGCTCCGTCAAAATATTAACTTTTTATATGAGAAATTTTTTCGAGCGATGCTTCTTTTTCGAGATATTTCAAAGTTTTCACTTCAATCGACCAGTCGAAATAAGCAATATAAGAAATTTATGAGTTATGAAAATAATTAAATGTTTTTTTTTTTAATATTTTATAAAATTTCTTATATAAAACAAATTAAAAATAATACCTTTTTTTTATTATTTAATATTAACGAGTTATAATTAATGAAATTTAGTTATGAGTACATTCGAGTATCTACATAAGGGTTAATGAACTCTTAAAACAATAGATAATTAAACAAGATTAAAAGTATATGGGTAAACCCATATATAGATTACTTTGACATTATCATCATAAATGATAAGAAATAGGAATAAAATTTAGATTTTTTCACCAAAAGTTAGCAACATTGTATTATATTAATATTATATAATTTATGTAGGCACTGTAAAAATTTGATTAAAATCGGATAAATAATGTACCCATAAATTAATTTTTTCTCTAAAAGTTGCCAACACTGAATTTTAATAAAATTATAATTTATGTGGGCACTAGGAGACACTTTTCTGAAAATTTATTCAAAATCGCATAAATAATGTAATCACAATAAATTTTTTAAAAATTTTGTATTTTTTTCTCAATAAGTTGGCAATACTGTATTTTATTAAAATTGCATAATTAATGTAGGCGCTAGGAGAATCTTTTGTGAAAATTTTATTAAAATCGGTTAAATAACATGGCCATAATAAATTTTTTAAAATTTTAGTAATTTTTTTCTCGGAAAATTGGAAGACTGTATTTTGATAATATTATATAATTTGTATAAATACTAGGATTATCTTTTGTAAAAATTTGAGTAAAATCGGTTAAATAACATAGCCATAATAATTTTTTTTTAATTTTAGTAATTTTTTTCTCGGAAAGTTGGCAACACTGTATATTAGTAAAATTACGTAGTTAATGGGAGCATTAGGAAAATCTTTTCTGAAAATTTTATCAAAATATGATGAATAGTGTAGCCACAATGAATTTTTCAAATTTTTAGTAATTTTTTTTCGGAAAGCTGGCATCACTGAAAAAAAAAACACATGACCATCTTGAGTACTAGACAAATTTATCCTAAAAATTTCATTAAAATCGGTTGAACCGTTTAGGAGGAGTTGCGATTACAAAATTTTGACTGACGACCGAGCGAGCGAGCGAGCGAGCTGACGACGCACATCCATACACCTACATAAACTAAGTTCAGATTCGTCATCTAGAGACTATATGAAGAATTTCTATAAAAAAAAAATTATTTTTTTTTTAAATGTTACAGATACCGTACCAAACACTATACCACTTTTCCTTGCAGTCAAACTAGTAAAAAAATCAAAAACACGTCAATTTTATTTTTAATTGGGCTATCTTAATATAAAACAAAATTTTGAAAAAAATACAAAACAATTAAATATGCAGTAAAATATATGTCCGGAGTGCAAAAGGGTAATTTTAGAAATTGTATTGAAAAAACTAATACCATTGGTGGATAGCTCTTAAAAAGAAAAAGTATTCGAGAAAAAAATAAAAATAAATTTTACTCTAAACTTTGGGGGTAATTTATATGTGTCGCCTAGTATTTAGTGTTCTACTTGAATACCAAATTGTGCTTTGTTAAAAGTTGTGTTTTTTTGAATTAAAATAAAATTATTTACGAAAATCGAAATATCACAAATTTTCATATGTAATTTGGGAAAAAGTTATAAAGACAGTCGTGACATTAACAGAATATATTAAATATCAACAAGAAATATTTAATATTTATATTTCATTTTAGGTTTTATTGAAGTATGTTTATTTCTCATTTAATTTTCTGTGTACTATTTATTTTTAATTAAATTTATGTTTATGCTAAAATTATTATTAGTTTTTTATTTTTTTAACAGTATTTTTTTCCATTATTTTTTAGTTAAATTATACTAAATTTTGTGTATTTTCTCACGGATAAAATCTTAATTTATTTGTTCTTTTGAAAATTTGAATTTAAAATTGTCGATTAATATACTATTTTTTTACACACATATTGACCATAGCAACTAAGGCTTTTAGCCAGCAACAATTTTTAGGTTATTAAAGTAATTTGAACGATACAAAGACATCACAAATATCCATGAATCAAGTAAGATTCGAACCCGGGCCCGTCCAGCGTCCAGATACAAGCTGTGTCAGATACAACATATTTAAAACCGCTCGGATATACGAGTCTGCAATGTTGCCATTTTAAAAATCAAAATATATTATGTTATCAAATTATGTTAGACAACCAACAATTCCACTAATTATATAAATATTGATTATAAAAATGTTTTACAATTAATCAACATATTTACTATTTATATAGATACATATATTTTGAATTTACTTTTGTGGAAAATTTTACATTTATTTACATTTATTTAAATAAATGATTGACAGGTTGTAAGCAAACAAACACATGTGTTGAAAAATGAAGTAGGAAAATTTGTATTGATAAAATTTACTTATAACACTGATTAATTACTACGTTATAATACAAATTTAAAAATATTGAAATTTATCAAATAAAATTTAGTGTCCAGAGGATCACATAAATCAAATTTTTAAAAGTTTCATATTTTTTTACTAGGGGTACCCTAGTCATCTTCAGAAAACGATAAAAAATTAAAAATATTTTTTATTTTTTAATTATATTTTAATGTACTTTAATCACACTGTATACCTATGTTTTTAATTTTTTCAAAATTTTTAATTGTTCTGTATTTTTACTTTGTATGTACTTGACAAAATTTTATTTGGTTTTAATTTGAAATACAAAATAATTTTGTACATGATTTTATATGTATTTTGACAAATGTAATTTTGCAGAATTTAGTCTAATGATGACCGTACGGTTAAAACTGCAGTAACAAGAATTGTTAATAAAATTGTGATATTTACAAAGAAATTATTTGTTTTTAGTTAAATTTTTTACATTTAACAAATAAAAAATTCTTTAAATAAAAAGTATATGTAACTCTCAAGATTAAATTTTGTTTGCCATATTTCAATAATTTTTAAGTAACTAAATTCACTAACAGACAGTTAACAGTAACAACAATTAACTTTTTTTTAATAAAGTGCAGAGAGTAGAAATTGGACATTTTTGCATATTTTAAAAACCCGGCTGAACAAAAATTTAAAATTTCATGTTTATAAACAGTTTTTGTAATTTTCAAATATTGAGCACAATACGTAAAACCAATAAACATATTGCTTCAATTAAATTAATTTAAAAAAATTTATAATGATAGATTGAATACTTTCAAACTGACAATAAACAAACAATTTATCATTTTACTACCAGTACCTACTTGATTTAATTCAAATCAACTAATTGTATTACAAAATAAAATAAATAACAAATGCTAAAATTGAGAAAAACGTATTTATTTCTGAACACACGACACAACTTAATGAATATTAACTCAATTTTTATTTATCTCAATAATAATTACGTTCAACCCCTGTCACACGGCTTTTGTTTTAAATTTGCTGCATATGTGCGTTATAAATGTTATGACGATTTTTTGAATATTAATAATCGTTTTGTTTAATAATAATCTTGTAATAAATATAAAAAATATAGTTGATTTGCAATATATAATTTTTTATCGCAATTCATGTTTTACAGACAATTATTGTGAAACGTGTTTGTTTATGGCTGTATAAGTCAGACAATCCTTATAAAATTCTTACAATTATCAGTTTCAAATGACATGGAACATAAATGATTATTAGAGACAAATAAAGCTTGCAATGATTATTTAATATATGAGACCATAATATACGAACTTTTAAATTAAGAATTAATGTTTAATGATCATTAATTTTTTTTGTATGTTCTAGACATAAGCTACAAAATATAATTATAATAAATAAAATATTATTTAAAAAATTTGCACTATATTATTTATTAATTGATTGAATTATATTATTTGTAAATGATTCCTGATCAATTTCATTAAAATTTAGTATAAAAGCCAGAGGATCACATCAATGAATTTCGAAAAAGTTTTATATTTTTATAATTTTATTAGACGTTTCAACTAAGTTATTCTAGTCATCATCAGAAAACGATAAATTTTGCTCCTATAAGTTAATTTTTACATAATTTTTTTATATTAATTTTAAAAATGATTATGTCTCATCAGATACAGAAAATCTGAATCTTCTACAACATTTTTGTTTACAATATGATTATTCAATCAAATAGTTATGAATATTGAGGAGTGTTGAGGAAGCGCATATTGCCTTTTTTCAGACGTTGCATAAGCGCGTAAAAATATGTTGAATAAGCGCATCATGATTATATTGAATAACATAACTAGACAATCTTAACCTAACATAACCTACTCTAAGCCAACCTTATATTTTGATGCGCTTATGCAACTTTTTTTGCGCTTACACAACATTTTTTTTCTGCGCTTATGCAACGTTTTTGGTACCAAAAATGCGCTTCCTCAACTCTTCGGTATATTGTATTTTGAAGTTTAAATTCAACTGTTTTTTTTTAAATTTTTTTCTTAAAATTATTAAATAAAATTGTTTTAAAATATTTAAAATGCAAAATTCACATAGTTAAAAGTTTAAATTTGTGATATAACTAGGGTACTCTTAGAAAAAAAAATTGAAACTTCTAAAAAATTTCATTTAGGTGATTCTCTGGCCTTTATACTAAATTTTATTTCATAAATTTCAATATTTTTTTATTAATCACTTTTTTAGTTAATGCTATAAGTTAATTTTATCAATAAAAATTTTCCTACTTTATTTTTTGACACATGTGTTTGTTTGCTTACAACCTGTCAATTATTTATTAATGTTATTAACATTATAAATAAATGTAAAATTTTCCAAAAAAGTTAATTGAAAATATATATGTATAAATAGTAAATATATTGATTAATTGTAAAATATTTTTATAAACAATATTTATATAATTAGTGGAATTGTTGGTTGTCTAATACATATAACATAATAAATTTTACTTTTTAAAATGGCATCATTGCAGACTCGTATAGAGGAGGGGGGTTTAAGGTGTGTTGTACCTGAGCGAGCCAGCAAGCCCGGGTTCGAATCTCACTTGGTGCATGGATTTTTTATTGAAATAATTATTTTCTGCTTTTTAGTCTTGTATGTAATGTATGTTCTGTATTTTCTGTAGTTGTTTTCTTAAAAAAAATAATTGATAAATACACGAACGTACGGAATTTGTGAATATAACACAAGCTAAAAATATTTCTAATATTATTAATTAATTAAATAATTAATTAATTTTGAGTTATGTTTAAAGTTTCAAGTCTCTAGCTTATCGTGTAGTTAGTTTAAAATTGATCGCAAAACGTGTACCAAACAGACTAACAAATAAACAGAAAGGCAAGAAAACGAGTTAATAAAAACGTGTTTAGAAGAAATATTTTATTTCATAATTTTTTTTGAAATTTAGCGGTGAAATAAGAAGAACATTATTAATTATAAAAAAATTGTTTTTTATAAGAATATTAAAAGAGTAAATAGATTACTAGATTTGATATTTTTTAAAATTTATTTATGTATGCTAATTAATAATATAATAAAGTAAATGGCATTACGCCTGTCGGCAAGGACAATAAATTGAGAAGATAGTGATAGAGCGACGAGTCGGAAACTGAAAGTTAGAATCTTAGACGAGGAAGTTCTATTTTTGTAATAAATCATAACAATAAACAAATTAGTTTTAATTATATCGAAAATCAAAATGTAAATATAATGCAAAACATAGTGCTGTTTAAAGATTTGAAAAGTATTATTTTTGAAATTCTTTTTCAAATTGAATTATCTAAATAAATATTTATTTTTAAACTGCAATATTTAGAACATATATATATATATATATATATATATATATATATATATATATATATATATATATATATATATGCGAGCATTTCAATTACTTTTCCACAAATTTTTTGGGTCAAATAATTCCCAAGCCTAATATTTTCAGGATATTTAAAACTAATTAAATTATGGTTTTTTCCGCAAAAATAAGCTTTTTTCATCAATCTAGAAAAAGTTATGAATTTTTAAAGATTACATTACATTAACATTGCATTACCGGTTGCTGGTCGTGGCGGGCTTCCGGCACGGTTCAGAAATCGGCTATTTTTAAGAAAAATGGTTATCTTCAAAAATTCATAACTTTTTTTCTAGGTTGATGAAAAAAGCTTATTTTTGCGGGAAAACCATTATTTAATTTGCTCTAAATATCCTAAAAATATTAGGCTTAGGAATTTTTTGACCCAAAAAATTGATATATATATATAATATATATATATATATATATATATATATATATATATATATATATACAGTCGATTCCGCTTAATTGGGCCACCGCTTAATTGGGACAGCCGCTTATTTGGGCCAAATCTCAAAGAACAGAAACCAAACCAAGGAACCGACAGTAAATTTACATGTTTAATTGGGACAACATTCCGCTTAATTGGACCAGTAAATTTAAGATCACAGTACATATTATGCTACAAATATTCACAAGAAAAATATTTACAAAGAATTTAATATGATACGAATTATATTTAAAAAAACTAGCAAATATGTATCAATTAATTACATTAGTATCGCGCGCTGTGAGAGATAAGGATGTTTTATTTATATTGTTTACAGGTGTCCATTTAATCGTTAATTAAAAACAAAAATTTTAATGGAATTTTATCTTGGCATTTGCTGTCTTATAATAAATTTATAAACAATTCATTTGTGTTCTAGTAATATGAATAAATGTTATGAAAAATGAAATATCAGAACGAAACCTTATTTACATATTTTAATTTAATACGATAATTATTTTATATAATATAAATTGAATAATAAAGATATAGTTATTGATAAATAAGATAGATATAAAAATAAAACATGTTGGTGTTTGAACTCAAAATTCATTTTCATCGTTGAGATGCTATTGCTTTAGCTGTAGACCAATTAAATTCTGAACTAATTTGGAATTGTTCGAAGCATGCGCAGTTAATTAAATCCCACATTACATATGCTTCGGACAGTTTTAAACTGGAATCCAAATTGGCATATTGGGACAGACCTATTGTAAATAATAAAATAAAAAATGTAATTTGATTTGACAATATTTGAAATATCTTATCTGTTTTGAATAAAAATTTGTTGAAATTAAACTCAAGAATAAAGTATTTTGTCTACTGTTAATTTTTTTTTGTCATTAGCTTCTCGAACGAACACCCATTCTATATATTTGGTAATAACAGAGTAATCTAATTAATATGATATGTAAGTATTTAACACAGAAAATTGTCAGCAATTATATAATTTTAATTTGTTTCTTATTTGTAAATATAAAATAGAATAATGAAATTGAATGTAGGTTTCAAAATTGAAAGCTGTGATATGAACTTTATTCCCAACACATTCATTCACGTATGACGTACGAACCCGCGCGTAGAAGTGAAATGTTACAAAAACAAAAAACAGACTACACTTGACATATTTTTACATTGAATTAAAAATGTATGTAGCTATTTATTATTTTATTTTGGAATTTATTATTAGTTTTTCTTAAAAGTTTATATTTTTTGGTTATATGTAGTTTATAGTTTTGTCCAAAAATTTATAAAATAAAATTATTGAAAGAAAAATATGGATTGTTTAATTTTATGTAAAATTCGCTTAATTGGGGCAGCCGCTTAATTGGGCCAAAATGCTCTAGTCCCGATGTGTCCCAATTAAGCGGAACCGACTGTATATATATATATAATATATATATATATAATTTTATATATATATATATATATATATAATATATATATATATATATATAAATATATATATAAATATATATATATATATATATATATATATATATATATATATATATATATATACGAGAGTTGCCTTTTATATTTCGGGATTAGAAAACAAAAACAAATATTTATCATCGAAAATGTTTTTCAAAATATTCTCCATGAAGATCAATACACTTCTTTTTACTCCAATGAGGTACTTCCAAAACATGGAGATATTTATTTGTTTTTGATGTGCCGAAATAAAAAGAAGTCATTGGAAGCCAAATCAGGACTATGCGGCGGATGACCCATCAAATCGACGTTTTGCATGCAAAAAGTCACTTGTTCGAGCCTATGTCGCGTTGCCGTTGTCGTGATAGAGATTGATCCGTTTTTGGCGGTTGGTTTTTTTTTAATTTTCCGAAAACTTTTTGCGACGAAAAAATTCCATTAAACTTATTTTCAAAATTTGGTCAAAAAAATCTGGAAAACTTAGTAAGATAGAGAAAAAAATTTGATACATAATAGCTAATAGCAAAAAACATTATTGAAAATTATTAAAAGGTACTCCTCTTTTCATGTTATCTCGGTTGGCCTTGAAAAAAAGCTGTCGAACTTTCATATTTTTGTAATCGTAAGTAAATGTTCTAAATTAAAATAATTTGCAGAGTGTTTTATTATAAAATTTAAAGTCGGCACTACTTCCGGTCTAACCGAAAGCTCAAAATTGTTAAAGATATTCAACGCAAACACATAATTTACTATAATATCTACTACGTCTACCAAATTTCATTTCGATATCTCTAAAAACTCCAGAGATATTTACTTGGTTCCACACATTTGCCCATCACTGTATAAGTTATATATATATATTGGTAAGAATAAATAAATAAATAATTTTTTTATCAACTCTATAGTCTGGGTATTGAACCCAAGACCTACTAGTTTCCAGCTGGGCACTCTGCTTCCTGAGTTAACGATAACAGACGATTAAATTGATAATTTTTAATCATTATTAAGTATTTATACATTTTCGAATCTTAACCTGTATAATTCTATGATTACAATTAAGCAAATTTGCAGACAAGAATACTTGGGTCGATACATATGAAAAATGTTATTGTGTTTGTGCGGATCAATGATAATTAATTGAGTATGTAAATAACGTCTGTCGGCCGAGATATTAAGAAATATTGGTAAGAATGACTAATTATCATTTATTAAAGTTGAAAATTAAATAATTTTTTTTTGTCAATTTTATCGTCCGGGAATCGAACCAAATCTTCCAGTTTCCGGTTAACGGCTCTGCCTTCTAAGCCAACGACAACAGTATTTTTTCTACAAATTTGCTTAATTGTAATCGAAAAATTATACAGGTTAAGATACAAAAATATATGAATACTTAAAAATTGTCAACTCACTTGTCTGTTATCATTAGCTCAGAAAGTAGAGTAGCCAGCCGGAAAATGGATGTCTTGGGTTCGATTTCCAGTCGATGGAATTGATAAAAAAATTTAATTAAATTTTCAATTTTAATCAATTATATTTATTCATAAAAATAGAACAGCTTTAGGTTATAGTTCTGTCACGAAAATTATTTATTTTAAAAAATGACTAGGATCGATAAAAAAGTAAAGCCAACAAATTTATAGAATTATGCAGACTTCGGAATAGGCAATATAGATATAATTCTATAAATAATACGGCAATCAAGTATTTATCACTTGTGATTTTTAAACATTTAATTATTATCAGAAAATTAAGACATTTTTTTTTGTAAATTTCAATTAATATATTATAATCTGGAAGAAAAATTTGGGATCGGTTGTATATAACATTGTTTAACAGATTATAAATTAATAATATCGTTAAGTTGTCAACCATGAATCAGTTAGGAATTTTACATACACTTGATAATAAGTTAACATCGTTTTATGCAACTGACCTTTAAAATTTAACTAAAGTTCCAAAATTATACTAAATTTCAATTTACTTAATTTAATACGAACAAAAATATGAGAAGTAATACATTTTAAGAGATTAAAATATTTTAAAAATTTTGTTATATATGTAATTGTTTAACAAGAAATTGTCTGTTTTGCGAATACATTTTTTTTGTATATTCATATTTTTAAACATTTAATATTTATTTTTTGATTCAAAAGAAGAAAACAATATATGTAATTATAATACATGTAATATATAATTGAATATGACTAGTAACAAATTTCCGTTTTACAAATAATAAATCATTAAATGATTTTACAGTATATGTGTCTTACGAAATCAATAACTTAATAATTTAATTACATTATAGTACAGTTTTACTAAATCAGTTTTCTTTTTCGTGTACTAAAAATAAATATCACAATTTTTTAGAAATATTAATAGCAAACTATCATGCGTAATTTCCATGGTTTAATGTCTGTATAGTATCAAATTCTTTGTTATTTTTGTATTTTGATCTGTTTTCAAGTAACAGTACATTTTTTTTTGTTTGAAAAATGTTCGTCATATATGAGCAGGAATGATTACGTAATATTTTTATGAAAATTTCCAGAGCTAGCGCACAATCAACAACATCATATAATGCTAAATTGTTTTTGAGCATTGTATTGTATATCAGTACAGTTGCGAAAAAATCTGATGTAGATGGCACTGCACGTAACAGTCTCTTTTAGACTAAAGCCTATAATACACGATCCATTTTCTGTACAGAAACTCATGAATATTTCTATACAGTTTCAGAAAACCTATAAGATACGATGCAGTTTTTCATGCAGTGTCCAGTTTCTGTACAGTGTTCTAATTGACGAGCATGCGCAATTATTATAATATTTTATTATAATATATAATATATATAATATTATAATAATATTAATTTTGACAGATTGCTGACAGTTTAAAATAATTAAATGCGCATGCGCCTAGCTAGATTTTTCTTTACAGTAAAAATGTATCGTGGAATACGTATAAATTTCATCCATTTTATTCTGCAAAGCAAAACTGTACAGAAACGCTTTATAGATTTTCTGTACAGAAAAACTTTATCTTTAAATATATATATATATATATATTAAAATATTAAATATATAATATTATAAATATTAAAATAAAAATTTCAATATTTTATCATTATCGACTATTTGTCTAATAATAAAATAGATTCGAATATAATAGTTTGGGCATATACTTTTTCTAAAAGTAAATCTCGAATAAGCTAATGTATGAACAGTATTTGAATATAAAATAACACAATCAAGAAGTACAATTGATTTATTTATTAGACACAGTTGACATAAGACCAAAACATACCAAAAGTTGCCGAATTTCAGAATTTACAAAAATTTTAAAACAAAAATCTAGTCATCTAGTTAAAAAAAACTTAGATTTAATTTTATAAATTATATGTTGACTTTTCTTTAAAAATCTAGATTAAATTTCTTTTTAGTTAAAATATAGATATGAAGCATTATACTAATTACTTATTTTATTTATAAATTAAATAAAATATGTATAATATATGAACAATAGTTGATATTTTACCTGGAAACAAGAACATTATTTTTCAATTTTAAGATTATTTCAGTTTTTGTAAAATTAAAAAATTTCCTAATAAAAACATACTGAATATGCAAAAAAAAAAACAAAATGGATTACTAAGTTATATAGCAAATATTTTAATATTTATTTAATTTTTTAAACAAAAATATAAATTATTGCTTCTTTCAGAATCTGTATATATATATATATATATATACAGGGTGTTTGCAATCAAGGTATTTTATTTTTAAGGGGTGATACTACAGGTCAAAACAAGGCGATTAACGCCAAAACACCTTAGTAAAAGTTTTCTAATAAACGAGATATTCATTTTTTTTTAAGTAAAATGGTAGCATATGGTATAATTTTTATTATCCAGCTCACAAAAAAAATTATTCTTCATAATAGTTTTGGATTTGCTTGAAACGAATAAAAATGTAAAAATATTCCAGGTTTTAAATACAGGGTGACTCGGATTTGCTGATTTGTGTTTCAACTTTTAGGTAAAATACCCTTATTTAAAAAATTTGAATAATTTTATTTGAATATTATGTTTAGAATTACAATTTAAGTTTACATACAAAAATTTGTGCCGATCGTCGATTGTTAAAACACCTTAGCAAAAGTTTTCAAATAAACGAGATATTAGATACTTTATTTACTTTTGTATGTAAGCTTAAATTGTAATTTTAAACATAATATAATCCTATTAATCAAATAAGGGTATTTTACCTAAAAGTTGAAACACAAATCAGCAAATCCGCGTCACCCTGTATTTAAAACCTGGAATATTTTTACATTTTTATTCGTTTCAAGCAAATCCAAAACTATTATGAAGAATAATTTTTTTTGTGAGCTGGATAATAAAAATTATACCATATGCTATCATTTTACTTAAAAAAAAATGAATATCTCGTTTATTAGAAAACTTTTACTAAGGTGTTTTGGCGTTAATCGCCTTGTTTTGACCTGTAGTATCACCCCTTAAAAATAAAATACCTTGATTGCAAACAACCTGTATATATATATATATTTGTTTCATAAATAATAAATTTTGTAGGTCTATTTAATTCTTTTTAATTCAACAAAGTATAACAATTATTAATTGTTCTAAAATTGTGATTATTTGATTACATTATAAATAAAAAATTGAAAAAAATTAAATAAATATAAGATATTTGAATAAATTATTTTATAATTACAATAATATTTTATACACTAAAAAATAATCGTAAAAATATTGAATTGAATATAAAACTTTTACTTAAAATGAAATACGAAAAGTTAAATTAAATAAACTAATATTGAACAATATAAAATTAGTTGACCAAATAAATTTAGTAACATAAACAACAAGAAATCAAGCTACATTATATGTAGGTACAAAAAAGATAGAATGTTATATTAACAATAAGATCAATTATTTTTAATGATGATTTTTATTTTATATAAAGACAAAAATAAATTGTTGAAATGTATTTTTTATTTCAGCAATAAATAAATTAAATATATTAAAGCGTCATTTTTTTAATTTTTTGAATTAAATAACAATATTTGCAGAAACATAATATTTTTCATTTACACATTTAATTTTTTTCAACAAAATTATTTATTTTTATATAAGGTATTTTGAATTTTATGCATAACGTTATTACACGATTTTCGATTTGAACAGAAATGTATTCAACTTTTAAATGTCAGAACATCTTTCATATTTAAAATTTAATAATCTGCAATATGTTGACTTGATGCTAATTTTTCTATAAAAAATATTAAAAATTAATATAAAATTATAATCGGTTTGTACTTATTAGTAACAAATCATCACAAACGATTAGATCTATTTCTGTTCTATTATTGTACAGCGTTAAATTTAAATTTGACAAAAGTCACATAAAAACGATAACACTTACAACAATTCAGAATATATTTAAATATTCATGTATTAAAATTTATTTAATTATCTCCAATAACATAAGTTATTTACTTGTATTCTTACATTTTGTCTATCTTTGTAAATGTCGCAGGAATATTGAATAATCTGTTTTATTTTTCTGCATAATTACTCGTAGTTTGATAATTTTTTATTGAATTTAATGTTGAGTAGGTTATACTAAAAAGATTAGTTGATATTTTTATGTTTAGAAACGGATTTCATAAAAAATTTAAAACTACTAGTAATTTTGCAAAGAAACGGATACGACATAACTATATATTGCGTATAGAAAAAAGGAAAACAGAAAATTGGAAAGCCCCGATAAAATAAAATTTGATCTTTAGAACTTTTATCAATTTATTATAAAACAATTTCATCTTCTACGTAAAGATAACTTAGAAAAATACAATCAAATAGTATAAGTGTTTGAAATATCAAACGTTCTCAATTACACTGTCAAGGTTAGTAAGATGAGATTATTTTTCAAAATGGCGTATTAGGACGACCTGCGACATGAACTTGTCATGTAGTCGTGTTGCAATATACACTTTTATTTTAATTTAAACTGATAAAAAAAATTATGGATGTAGAAATGTTACACGATGACCTTCAAAATTATTGTGCTTTTTTAGTTCGGTTTTATCTGTGCAAGTACAACATATGTATATCTAGTGGTAGAAGTGTTTTTATTGCACTAAATTAATTAATTATATACACTGGTTATAATAGCTGCTATGTGATATATAAAATTTGATTTTATTTATTTTAAAATATCGTATTATCATTAGTATAATATTAACATATTTAAACAGTTTTTTAAAGAAAAGCTTCTAATAAATTTAATTTTCTAATAAATAAATTGTGTGTATATGTTATGAATAAATGATAAATATGTCATTATTTATACATAATAAATAAATAAATAAATAGTAGTTTTATTACCCAATAAACATTAAATCCACTAACAGGGTAATATAAATTTACCAGTAAGTAAATAAATAAATTGCTAATAAAAATTTAACACATTATCCAATATAACAATAAAAATAATTTTTAAGTAATTCTATGATTTTTAATTTTAATTATTAATTCGCTGAAAAAATTACATATTACAACAAAAAGTACTATAAAAGCTACGCATTTACCATCAGTAGCAAAAGATAAAGCTAAAATTTTTTAGCTTTATCTTTTGTTACTGATGATGAAAGCTCATTCGAAATACGTATGTAGCTTCTATAAATTATTGTTTGTGGTTTAAGGGATACTATTATATTTTATTGTAATTTATTATTAAAATAAACTATATTTTGTTTATTGTATATGTATATATATATATATATATATATATATATATATATATATATATATATATATATATCTGTATAGCTTCGAGGAAAAACCAGTTAAGTCTCTTTTTCCTGATTTCGAGATATTTGCCTTTAAATTTTCATAGATCAACTTCATAACTACTTTTAAATGACCCCAAATTTCTATCTAATATCATTTATATGTCAAAAATAAATATCAGAATCTTATTGAACTTGTAAAAATGTCCCAGATTTAGCTAGAAATGAAAGAAACTCACTTAACTGGTTATTCTTCAAAAATTACATTTAACTAGTTATTTCACAAATAACACATTTTCACTATTATTTTATAACTACAGAAAACGAATTAAGTTTTGAAATTGTTTTATATATTTTCATTAAACATTTTCCAATTTAGAACAAATTATATATTCATGTAAACAATTGTAGTGCATGTGAAAAAATAGTTTCTATTGTTCACTTTGTTTCCGTATATGAGGTTAATTGTTAAAAAGACATGTACCTAAGATTTTATCAATTGAATCTCGCTATAAAACTTTACGATATCGATAGCGTTTCATTACAGAGTGTTTACCGATCCATAGCATAAACATTAGTAATAATTGATGAGAATTTAGGTAAATGTATTTTAACATGTATATAAATGGAACTTAACTGGTTTTTCTTCTAAAATGACATTTAACTGGTCTTTCCTCAAAAATGACACTTAACTGATTAGGTTTTGTCATAATCCGCACTTAACTCAATTTTACCAAAAAAGGGACTTAACTGGTTTTTCTTCAAAGCCACACACACACACACACACACACACACACACACACACACACACACACACACACACATATACAGCCTGATTCAGAGTAAGCGCCTTATTTTTTTTTAGCCACACTATGGGTACTACTTCCAAAATATTTGGCAGTAATATGTTTCAGGACATTCTCTACACGATGGTGATATCAGATTTTCAATTGGATGAATCATTTCAAAATGGCGACGTTCAACTTTTTTTTTTAAATGGGATGCCATAATTTTTTTATTATTATTGAGATCCTAAAAACGTTCTTTTTACGATAGTATTTTGTTTTCCTGAAATATTCATTTCTTTCCCTATCAAAAAGCAAACTAACATTTTAATCTAGTAGCGCATGAATGTTTTACACCCGATGTTATTTTTGTCCAAATATCAAGTAGCGGTAGACAAACTAGTTGTCAAACGTCAAACACCACCATTGGACGACGTTTCAATTTATGTATTGAAAAAGAAGAAAAACATTTCGAGCAATTTTTGTAAATACCTAATTTTTATTTGATGTAAATTTTTAATTTTGAGTTTCAAAAAGTAGATGTAGATTACAAAATAAAGTTTAATTGTTTCTTTTGTGTCTACCGCTACTTGATATTTGGACAAAAATAACATAACATGAGCTACTAGATTAAAATGATAGTTTGCTTTTTGATAGGAAAAGAAATGAATTTTTAAGAAAAATAAAATACTATTGTAAAAAGAATGTTTTTAGGATTTCAATAATAAAAAAAAAAATATGGCATCCTATTTAAAAAAAAAAAAGTTGAACGTCGCCATTTTAAAATGATTCGTCCAATTGAAAATCTGATATCACCATCGTGTAGAGAATGTTCTGAAACATATTACTGCCAAATATTTTGAAAGTACTAGTCATAGTGTGGCTAAAAAAAAAAAAGGCGCTTACTCTGAATCAGGCTGTATATATATATATATATATATATATATATATATATATATATATATATATATATATATAATTATTAGGATGGCCCTTATTTTGGAAAAGTTTTAATAATACCGGTCCCCACCCAGAAACCGGTTTAAAATAAAAAAAAATAACAAGTGAATTTTTTTTAGATTTTTTAAGTTAGTCTAACCCGTGCCTCTACGCGATTTTCGCTTAACCTTCCCGTATCCGACATGGGTATAATATACCTAGTTCAAATATTACTTTATTGTATCTAGCAACTCGTTTATATTAAATATACAATAATATCAATCCCAGAAATAATTTCTAATGTCAAATAATCGTCAAATTTAATAATATAATGAATAATATACATATACATTGTATATGCTTAGAGAGTAGCTAACTAAGTGATGCGCGCGCAGCTGTACGTATTATATTTTTATTCATTAAGTAAATATTTTAGATATTATATAAATATATATATTAGCTATATTTCTATATATCTTAATTTGCAATATTTTTAAAAAATTCTGTTCAAATAAATATGTTTATTATTATTGTTTTAAATTAATATGAAATATAATATTTATTTTATTAACATTCATGTAAATTTGGGAAAATAAAGGTGCGAAACTAAACAAATATATTTTATATTTCAAAAATTATATTTATTTAATTACACTAAATAGGGAACAGCTTATACAAATAATACAAACATAAACTTATAAAATATTAACATAACACATAAATTTATATTTTGAGATGTGTTTACGTTATAATTTTTTGGTGATAAAAATCTAAGCAAACTGTCTTATGTACACTGTAAAAAATCAGTGTAAATTTACATTATAATCATAATAATTTTACTATATTTTTCGTTGTAATTGTATAATTGTTCTGTAAATTTACTAATAATTTATAAAATCACAATAAAAATATGATTATCAATGTAAATTTACACAGTTTTTCTCTATCGAAAACTTTCTATAATTTTCTATATATAATATTATTTAAATATTACAAGTACTTTTGTATGTAGGTACTTGAGTACTTTTTAGCCAATACTTGTCCAGCTCTGATTTATATCAATCAATTTTTCAAAAATATTTCATGACCTAAAAGATCTGTTTTCATTTAGAAGTATAATATATTTATTAAATTTTAAATACTTTTATGAAAAATTGTTACAGAAATTCTTATTAATTAGTATTAACTTATTTCTATATTAAAAAAAAAAAACAAACAAACAAACTATTTATTGTATCTTCATAAAATAATGACTGATGATGTACTTCAAATATAAATAAATAAAAATACAAAACATTTTTAATAACAGCAATATTCAAATTTTTTGAGTTAATGCTGGAATAAATAAAAATACAAAACATTTTTAATAAGAACAATATTTAAATTGTGGGAGTTAATGCTGGTACTGTCGTCAGCGCGAAATGGACGAATATCTGTAGAGAAATTCTAGCAATTGTAGATATAATTTTCTTTTTTGGTTCATCTGTTAGATGGTTGTTACCTGTGAATAATACAAACAAAATATTTGATGGATATTACAAACTTTGTTTTTGTTTTGTTTTGGGGTTATGTTATACTAATGCCCCCGTGTGCATAAATATTTTCGTTAAAAATAATGGTTTGTTGTATTTCCGTTTGTAGCATCGATTTTTTAAGTGTTTTTCAACATTTTTTGTGGGAACTTTTACAACAAATGCAGTGAACAACAATTTTATACCCGTTATATATATATATATATATATATATATATATATATATATATATATATATATATATATATGTATATATTATAAAATTCAAATAAACTAATTCAAATTGCTTAATAAGTAATTTTAAGTAAACGTGAAAAGTACTTTTGACAAAAATCACTTTTGAAAGTGAGGTGAGAATACGGGTTCAAGAATTTTAATTTTTACGAATCATTAGTTTTAACAAAAATGTTTAAGCATACGGGCGTAAGAGAGCTGTTTTTAGCAATGTTTTTTTTTACAATATTCAAAGCGATGTATATTATATTGTTTTTATTTAATTTTATTTTTCATGAACCACCAAGAATTTTTAGTATTGCCTAAAACCGCTCTCATTTAGTAAATCCAGAGTTTGTAGTGTACCATATATACATACATACACAATCACGCCATGTACCCAACAGGGTGTGGCACAAACTTTTTTTCATCATTTCGTAATCAGTCTCCTTCAATCATTCCTATCCAAACAAGCAACTTTCGCTTCATCCACATTCATAATACCTATCTCATACATGCTCTTTTATTCCTACTACTTGGAAACTTTCGCTCACGCAAGCCACTCTCTCAATCATACCATCTTCAACTACTCATCGGACGTCCACGCAAACGTATACTATCAAAATCATTCAAAAAAAAATCTTTTTAACCAAACGTTTATTAGACGCATTCGCTCAACATGTCCGAACCATCTTAATTGACTCTAATCACCATACACTAATCGTATTTTGTACCCGATTTCTCCTATTTACACCACATACCCCACGTAAAACTTTTATTTCCACAGCAGTCATTTTCCGCTTTTATGCCATTTGCAACCAAACTCAAGATTCACTACCCTATACATCAACGTAGGCACCAGAACTGCATTGTATATACTCAAACGGGGGGTGGCTTCTTTGGAAACATTTACATTCCTAGCAAAAGTTCCCAAAGCACCCAAAGTACCTTACAACCAAACCAGCATTTACTCTCCTTTCAATTTCACGATCGAAACGGCCATCTCTAGACAACAAACTACCCAAATACCTAAATTCATCTACCTGCACTAAACGTGCACCATCAATACATACATTACATTCAGTCGTCAAGTCACCCTTCTCAAAAAACTAAAACTTTGCACTTATCCAACATTCAACACAAGATTCATAACTTTACCAACAACATTATAATTCTATCAATCATCTTTTTCTCAGTGTGTACCAACCATTATTATTTTGTCGTTCCTCTTGATCTTGTGGTCCAAAAAGTTTCTTTTTCAGCCTCGCTTTGATCAACTGACTTAATGACATGTTCAATTGTTTATCGAGCATTTCTACCCGTTCGTCGGAACGTTCTAGTTGCGTTTGCAATTCGTCATTTTCTAACACCAACCAGAAACGTTTATTTTCGCATTGAAATAGATTTTCTTTTATATTTTGTAGTTTTTCTTTTAATTCAGCTTCGTTCTTTACGTTATCGGTAATCTGCTGTTTCAGTACATCTTGTTCATATTTGATCTTATCAGCTTCCCTAAAACAATGTTTAGTATAACTGTAAATTTTATAGTGTACGCCAAAAAAATTTACCCCAAGGGCCTGACAATAAGTATTCTAATTTGAGTACTATCATTGAGTAAATAAGTATACAGTGTGTTGACTTGGACCGTCGTACATAGGGATTTAGCATGTAAAATCAGACATGTGCGATTTCCTGCTTCCCAAATTATTTTACAAAAAAAACTGCGGGGATAAATGTTTTAGGGCATACTTTTCTGCATGTAAATCAATTACTAAAATTTTTAACTTGGAACTTTCCTAACGTCAAAAATTAGGTCTAAAGTTGTTAAGAAATTGACTGGAAAATGGCAGTAGCCGTGAAATAGCATATAGCATTTAGCATTTGTTTTATTTTTGTTCCAATTTCACGGCTAATGCCATTTTCAGTCAATTTCTTGACAACTTTAGAGCTAATTCCTGACGTTGGGGTGGTTTCAAAAAAAAATTTGTTGATTGATTTACATGTAAAAAAATGTTTCCTAAAACATTTATTCCTTAGTTTTTTTTTTTGTAAAATAATTTGGGAAGCAGGAAATCGCACTTGTCTGATTTTACATGCTAAATCCCTATGCCTGGGGCCTCGAAAGAGGTAAATACGGCTCTGCACACACACAATGTAACTAAAGCTTGAATTACATTATACTTTTTTCGTCTAGATTCATACTAGATTTCTAGTTCAATTTTCGTTCAAGTTTTGTTCAATTTTAATACTTTTTCATAATCGGTCGTGTATTGTCGAGTTTCTTCGATTTTTTTCCGATGTATTGCCAGTACGCCAACTTAAAAATATAAAGTACAGTAGAACCTCGATTATCCGGGCCAGCCGGGACCGAGCCTTCGCCGGATAATTGAAAACACGGATAATCCAAAGACCTCATTTTTATTTTTTTAATAATTTATTCAGACAAATACATGTGTCAAACGAATGTCTGTTTACGTTTAACTAACAAGTCGGTCGGCAGTTGGCGAAAATAATAAGTAAACACATAAACGGAGGATTTCTCGAGCCGAACTCGGGTATTCCTCGATGCGAACGTCTAAACAGTGCAGCCACGGTCAGCAACGGATAATCCGCGCACGGATGACATTTTAAAAATGCCGCACGAAGAATCCGCCGCCCGGATAATGCGCGCACGGATAATCGGGGTTCTACTGTACTTAATTTGACAGATACTGAAAAACACATTTAAACAAAAATTGATACATATAAGGTTGGTACAATTGCGTGCGCATGCGTATAATATATCTAGTATGAAACTTGAATAGGAAAATAGAGCATGTTATATATTTCTATACTAAGAAACTTGAAAGAAACTTGGATGCAAAAATCTGATTTACATTATACTAGAACTGACTATCTGTACTTGAACGAAACTTGAACTAGAAACCTAGTATGAATCTAGACGAAAAAAGTATAATGTAATTCAAGATTAAGGTATATTATAAATATTAGTAAATTTACTTGATAGCAGACTGTTTTTCACTGTTAGCCAATTTCAATTCATCTTCGATGCGTTTGAGTTTAGCAGCCAATTGTTCAGCAACTTGATAGATATGACTCGAGTTGATTTCCTGCTCTTGTAAACAGTGTTCTTGCATTAGAATCTAAAAAAATTAAATATTTGATTAATTTTTTTTATATGCTAATTCTGTCTGAGTATATAAAAATTGTTATTAAATTATTAATTGTAGATAAATTAGCTAACTTTTCTAATAATTAGTTACCATAAATATGTAGTATTAAACGAATAAATCGAATGTAAAATTATCCTTTTTTGTATTCCCACCACCTGTCTGAATATAGTCTTTTGTTTGCCTTGAAATGCCCTTAAGTGAACGTCAAAAGTACGGGCCAAAGTTTTTATTCTGTATTACATACTATATGAGAGTTTAAGAATATATGTTCTAATATGATTCTATATTGATATAAATTTATTTAAATAAGTATTTTATTATTTTTTGTCTAAAGTTGTTAAGAAATTGACTGGAAAATGGTAGTAACCGTAAAATTGGAATAAAAAATCAAACAAATGCTAATCGAATGTTACAATTTTACGGCTACTGCCATTTTCCAGTCAATTTCTTAACAACTTTAGACCTAATTCTTGACGTTAGGAAAGTTCCAAAAAAAATTTTAGAAATTGATTTACATGCAGAAAAGTATGCCCTAAAACATTTATCATAAGGTTTTTTTTGTAAAATAATTTGGGAAGCAGGAAATTGCATATGTCTGATTTTACATGATAAATCCCTATGTACGACGATCCAAGTCAACACACGGTATATATATATATATATATATATATATATATATATATATATATACCGGGTGATTCATTTAACCTGGAATTTGTTATATTTCGAAAAATACGCATCGGACAGAAAAATTTGCCGAATCCAAACTTTAATATCTCAAAGGGGGGCATCCGCTAGTACTAAATTACCGCCCCTTCCCGCCCCCTGTGGGCGGGGCGGGGGGCAACTTTAAAATCTTAAATAGGAACCCCTATTTTTTATTACAGATTCGGATTCTACGATAAAAACTACGTACATTTCGTCCAAAAAACTTTCGATTCTTGACAGATGGCGCTGTCGTCGCATAAAATAAATTTAACCTGGAATTTGTTATATTTAGAAAAATACGCATCGGATAAAAAAAAATTGCGGAATCCAAACTTTAATATTTCAAAGGGGGCGTCCGCTAGTGCTACATTTCCGCCACCCTCCCACCCCTTGTGGGCGGGGCGGGGGGCAACTTTAAAGTTTTAAATAGAGACCCCTATTTTTTATTACAGATTCGGATTTTACAATAAAAACTACGTACATTTTGTCCGAAAATATTTTTTCGATTCTTGACAGATGGCGCTGTAATCGCAAGAAATTTTTATGATTTTAAAGTTGCCCCTCGCCACGCCCGCAGGGGGTAGGGGGTGGCGAAAATTTAGTACTAACGGATGCCCCCCTTTAAGATATTAAAGTTTGGATTCGGCAAATTTTTCTGTCCGATGCGTATTTTTCGAAATATAACAAATTCCAGGTTAAATCCTTTTTTTGCGATTACAGCGCCATCTGTCGAGAATCAGAAAATTTTTTTCGAACAAAATGTACGTAGTTTTTATCGTAGAATCCGAATCTGTGATAAAAAATAGGGGTTCCTATTTAAGATTTCAAAGTTGCCCCCCGCCCCGCCTACAGGGATTAGGGGGGTGGCGGGAATTTGGTACTAACGGATGCCCCCCTTTGAGATATTAAAATTTGGGTTCGGCAAATTTTTCTGTCCGATGCGTATTTTTCGAAATATAGCAAATTCCAGGTTAAATGAATCACCCGGTATATATATATATATATATATATATTGATAACAGATTTAGTCAAATATATATTTTAAATACATTCTAAAAAAAATTATGTACTTGTATTTACAAACCACCAGACATTATGATAAATTTTTAGGATAATAACACTATACCTTGAGTTTTGTACCCGGGTCATTTTTCAACAATTGTTCGTTGTGTTGCTGGCGTTTGAGTTCAGTTATAAGTTTGCAAACGCGTGTTTGCATCAAACTTAATTTGTGGGCGCAGTCTTCGTATTTTGAACTAAACCTTGTTTTTTGGATTTTCAATTGCTGAACCTTTATACATAATCAACGAAAAATCATATTTAATATTTTATTTCTGTTAACAAACCAACCAATATATATATATATATATATATATATATATATATATATATGAGTAGTTGGAGTGGTATGATTGAGAGAGTGGCTTGTTCGCAGCGAAAGTTTCCAAGTAGTAGGAATAAAAGAGCATGCTGTGAGATAGGTATTATGAATGTGGATGAAAGTGCACAAGTTGCTTGTGCTGGATAGGAATGTTTGGAGGCGACTGATTTCTCGGCATGATGAAAAGAGTTTGTGCCACACCCGTGATTGTGTATGTATATATGTATGTATGTATGTATGTTTTTCTATCAAATCTTATTTACAAACCATGAGACACTATGATGCTCAGTATTTCTAAGTATAATTACTCAACTACTGTAATTTTAACATAATTGTTTAAAACATACCTACATAATATCAGAACTATAATACAAACAGTATGTAATATGATATTACATCAACGAGATGAAAAAGTACATATGTATGTAATATTACAGTTTTTTTAGTAATTTCTTTTAGTAAATTTACAGAACTTCAGTAAATATGCTGTGGAAATTTTTCACATATATATATAGGTAAAATTTGTTTAATTCTGTAATATTATTGTTCTTATAGTTACATACATTTCTAAATTTAGCAATAAAAGATGTATTTTGAAATAAATGAGTTACACTTAATAGTATATTATTTAACGAGCAAATAATGGCACCTATAATGTACGAGGATCGTGTGAAAAATGTTTTAAATATTTGTCATACAAGAGACTTACTTTCTAATTATTATTATTATTAATTTGCCAAAATATAATAATTATTATTATTAACAAGTAATCCATGGGTATCACGATACTGATGTAACATTCGGACATATGTAACATATTTAAAATCAACAACTCGACATAATATCAAGTTTCTGATATTATCTTAAGTGATTACTGGATTTTTCTTTGACTATTAGGGGCTTTGATAGAAGCAAATTTTTTTATAAAGAATAAGTTTTTCTCATAAAACTCATATTAAAATTTCTTTCCCTATAGGAAACCTCATCACTTTACACACGCTCGAAAAATAGACTATTGGTAAAATACATATTGAGTGATTTATTTTAGCGAAAAGATGATTCGACTAAATCTGTAAGCAACACTGTCTAGACATGAGACGTGTTTGTGTGTGTGTGTGTGTGTGTTTTGCGAGTTGCGAAAATGAATCATCCTAGTTTGTGAGAGATTTTTGTACCTGATTTTTCAGTTTGTAAAGTTGAAGTTTTCTTTGTCTAGGAGTATCTAGGAGTTTGCTAGATGTACTTTTGTTCTTTTTCCGTATTGGAATTCTAAAACAAATTAGATTTTCAAACAAAATATCTAGATAAAGATATATACTCTAGAAAAGAAAAAAAAATTACCTGGAAACCATTAGACATAATGATGCCTCAGTATTTCTAGATATAATTACTCAGCCGCTGTGATTTTAACATAATTGTTTATAAAAATACATAATATCAGAACTATATTAAGAAGAATCTGAAGAACAACTGAGAAGGATGATTGATAGAATTAATGTTGTTGGTAAAGTTATGAATCTTGTGTTGAATGTTGATAAATGCAAAGTTTTAGTTTTTGAGAAGGGTGACTTGATGACTGAATGTATTGTATATATATTGATGGTGCACGTTTAGAGCAGGTAGATGAATTTGTGTATTTGGGTAGTTTGCTGTCTAGCGATGGCCGTTTTGATCGTGAAATTGAAAGGAGAGTAAATGCTGCTGTTATAAGGTACTTTGGGTGCTATGGGAACTTTTGCTAGGAATGTAAATGTTTCCAAAGAAGCCCGTTTGAGTATATACAATGCAGTTTCGGTGCCTACGTTGATGTATAGGGTAGTGAATGTTGGGTTTGGTTGCAAAAGCATAAATGGAAAATGACTGCTGTGGAAATGAGATTTTTACGTGGGGTATGTGGTGTAAATAGGAGAGATCGGGTACGAAATACGATTAGTGTATGATGAGTGTGAAATTCGAAAAACATGTTGTAGCAAAAGTTGCCCCGTGTTAAGAGTCAGTTAAGATGGTTCGGACATGTTGAGCGAATGCGTGTAATGAACGTTTGGTTAAAAAGATGAATTTGAATTGATTTTGATGTTATAAGTTTGCATGTGGACGTCCGATGAATAGTTGGAGTGGTAGATGATTGAGAGAGTGGCTTGCGTGAGCGAAAGTTTCCAAGTAGTAGGAATAAAAGAGCATGCTGTGAGATAGGAATTATGAATGTGGATGAAGCGAAACTTGCTTGTGCTGAATAGGAATGTTTGGAAGCGATTGATTTCGGGGATGATGAAAAGAGTTTGTGCCACACCCTTTTGGGTACATCTCTATATATCAATTATTTATTGCAGTGTTACATACATACACAATCACGCCATGTACCCAAAAGGGTGTGGCACAAACTCTTTTCATTATCCCGAAATCAGTCGCCTCCAAACACTCCTATCGAATTTATAAAAATATTTTTCAACAGCCGAGGCATTTCTATTCCCTGAGGCATTGCGACCCCCAAATAAACGAATAGGGATATTTTTGAATAATTATAAATTTATTTATATTTTTCAAATTTAAAAGACTTTTTTTTTTAAATAAAATTGTAAAGAATATTGAAAAAGAAACATTGATTAAAACACATTTTTTTCAAGCGTATCAAAATATTGATATTATATTACTAAATTGCCTATGTAGAAGGTTATTATGTTACTAGTATAATATTGTGAACATTAGTATATAATAGTTAGTTACTATATATATATATATATATATATATATATATATATATATATAATAAAATTTAGGATCACGACTAGGAAATTATATTGTGAGTAATTTTTTTATGGGATAGTAGTCGAATTGGTAAGATGTTAAATTAAATTCTCATTCTAGATTCAATGTCAAGCTTTCGGTGGTGATTTCCACCTTCTTCAGGACTTGCTCTTATTTTGAGAAAGTTGAAACAGTAAACTACATGAATGATGAAAATTCAACAATGAAGCGATAAAAAATGATATATAAAGTACATAAAGTCATAAGTTAAAATTAAAAATAAATAAATAAATAAATACAATTAGTAAGTCTGTTTATAAAATAATAAATATGTAAAATTGTAATCAATATTAGAATGTCACGAATAAAATAAACGATCAGAATTATAACTATTACGCTGTGTAATTTGTTTTTAAAAAATTTTTGAAAAAAAATAAGCATGATATGGAAAAATGCGGAATAATGAGTACTATAATTGATTGAAGAAACCATTATTCTACGATGCATCGTTTAGTAGAAAAAAAACTGAATTTTTGAAAATTTGGTACCCTTGGAATTTTTTCAAAATAAGACTTTTTATCGAAAATTTGCTCAAAAAAATCAGAAAAAAATCAGCTACATAACATTTTCAAAAATTCTAACCTGCTGTCATGTTTAGATCTTGTTCCCAAATCATTCAAAGTGAGTGACCGCCTTTTCAACCGTTTATCTGGTTTGCTGATGAGATTGACAGCTTTCGATCGATTTGCATCGATATGATCGATTTGTTCGATTTTTTCTTTAAGTTGATCACCGCCACCATTTTTACCGCTTCCATTAAATGTATCGTTTTTGATAGACATTCTTTTTCTGCTTCTGCGAATTTTTTTCTGTATAGCTATTTGACAGAAAATTATAATACTGCTTAGTTTTGTTTTGTGTTTTGTCATTTATTGTTTCCAGCGATTGCTTAAAATTTATTTATTTTATTGTATTTTATTTTATAAATTATTATTATTTTTAGTGTATGATGAGTGTGAAATTGAAAAAAAATGTTGTAGCAAAAGTGCGGTGTTAGTCAGTTAAGATGGTTCGGACGCATGTTGAGCGAATGTCTAATGAATGTTTGCTGTTAAATAGATTTATTTGAATGATTTTGATAATATACGTTTGCGTCCGATGAATAGTTGGAGTCATATGATTGAGAGGGTGGCTTGCGTGAGCGAAAGTTTCCAAGTAGTAGGAATAAAAGAGCATGTATGAAAGGAATTATGAATGTGGATGAAGCGAAAGTTGCTTGTGCTGGATAGGAATGTTTGGAGGCGATTGATTTCGGGATGATGAAAAGAGTTTGTGCCACATCCTGATTTGGATACATGGCGTGATTGTGTATGTATGTATGTATTATAGTTAATATTAAAATTAATATTAATATTATTATTATTAATTAGTATATATGTTAGTTAATATAAATAATGTTCTTGAAATTTTAATGATTTGAATCGGAATGCAATCAAACAACAAATAAAAAGAATACGATTGTACATACTATATAATTAATAAAATATTGTCCAACTTAAATTCAATTAGACAAACTATACAAATTATTATTTTTTAATTAAATGGCAAATAACAGATATTTAAAGTTTTTTTTTAATATCACATGCATTTTATAACATTAATAATATTCCTATATAATGTAGGTATATTTTTATATCAATGTTTAGAAATTATATTATTTGTACATTTTTTCTACTTAAGTTTATGAAGTCATGTACTTTTTATTACTGTAATAAATATTATTATTATTATTATTAACATAGTAAAAAAAACACTTTCAGAACTTATTATATTAAAATAAAAAGGCTTTAGAATTAAGTTCTGTTCATATTTTAATAAAAAAATTGACGTTAATTTACTGTAATGTCATTTGTGTAATTTTTTCTTGTTGATGTACGTGGACTACGTCGAAACGTTGATTTTTTTATTAAAATATAAACAGAACTCAATCCTAAAGACTTTTTCTATTATTATTATTAACTTATATTGTTTTTGCATTTGTTGTTAATGCTAAATTTGTATAAATTAAAGTGAGTTACCAATTAAACAATAATTATATAAAATAAAAGTAAATTTTGTTTTGTCCGTTGAGGGAGCACATTTACCAAAATTGAAAATATAGAAACATTTTTTTTTTAATATTGAAACTGATTACAACGTAGTTGAAACAAATTGTCAAAAAAAAAAAATATTTTGTTCTAGATAACAATATAACTAAATCATTTGTTTTCATCTAATACAACTCCAGAGGATGTGTTTTATAAATACTAGTTGGCCCGGCAAACGTTGTCTTGCCTTTATTTTAATGTGAATATTATTTACGTAAAAACATTTGGTGTGTAAATAATTAATAAAAATACGAAGAGAACATGAAAAAATATCTGTAGTTATTTCTAATTTATTAAATGAGTGGCACATATGATAAATGGGAGACTTTGTTAGAAGATTAGAATAAGCAATAGACAGAGAAAAAGTATTTGTACTTCTTGTAGACGAAAGGTAGAAGAAATTGTAGTTGAGAAAGAACTGTAGTGTTATCGATAAAGTTATTAATTAAGAAAAGTCAAAGATAAAATAGTTCTGTGAGAGTAAGAGTAAGTACACAAAAGATATATAGGTACCAAACGATTTTAAGTACCTATAACAATTTTTCAAAACGCCGTTGAACTGTATAATACTATATAATAATATAAAAGTTGACACAAATGTAATTAGTACAAAAAAACTACAGTTTCTTATGTAATTTTAAAAATTGTTATGGCCCACGAATTTGACATATATTATCGTATTTTGTTTTAATATTATATATATATATATATATATATATATATATATATATATATATATATTAGGGTGGGTCGAAAAAAATTGATTTCGCCCGCTGGGCAAACAAAATGAAAGTTTTTGGTGAGAAAAGAATTCCCGTTTAACTGGAAACACTTTCTGGTCATTCCTGAGGGAGCACCGATTACTCAAAAACGTGTTTTTTGCACTTTTTTTAGTTTTTTAAGTAAAACTGCATCTTATATTAATCGAAACTGGTTCAACTTTTGATATTTTATTCCCAGATAACCCCCGATAAGGTCATTGATATATCATTTTCTCCCTAAAATAAAAAAAAATCTTTAAAGTAGTCAAAAATCATGATTGATACATTAATTTTGTTTCTTCTTTTTTTCCAAAACGTTGTATTTACTACCGTAACATATTCAAAAAGGTAAATTTATCGTTTTTGTAATTATAAAAACTCATTTCAATAAAATAATAATACCTACAGGTGGCAGCACTGTCTTAAGGGTGTTTTTCGATTTAACTATAAATATTTTGTTTAAGACGGTGCTGCCTATGTAATTCAAATTTATTTGTCCAATGAAACATTACTTCGTTTCATGGTTCGCAATTCTTATCCATCCAATTTTTACTCATTTGTTGGAAATCACTTAAATTGGGGATACAATTTTCGTCATTTGAATTTTCGCTATCAAATCGATACTATTTATAAGACAATTGTTTACCTCTTTTAAGAAATGTTAATTTATTTCGATTTTTATCAATTAGTTTCCCGGTACCATACCAGATTTTTTATTTAGTGACTCAGATTTTCTAATTGAACAATAGTACATATATTTTATTTCATTAAGAAATATTTTAATGGCGTTATCAACAGTTTGACTTAAATTTTCCTTTGTCAATCTACTATAATAAAGAAAATAATTCACATCACAAATTTATAGCGCTATTTAACAAGTATTTTAAATTTTAATTTATTTTGAACAATAATATCACATAGTTATCCCTGGCATCTACTATCTAATTTATATCATAAATAATAAATATTTATTATATAGCTTATGCAACCCTATGCAACAATTATCTAATATTTTTAAAGATCAAATTCAGCAGCTGCAGCTGAAAACACTGCTTCCATATTACGTATCTTGATTATTTTTTTGATTTTGTAAATTATCTGTAGATAAATAAATAAATTTTATTATTATTGTTTCAAATGAACTGCACGATGATAATTCTGATTGTGTTTTTACTAAATTATTCGAAAAATTATAGATATAATACGTATGTATATAATTGGCTCAAGCTGTATAGAAATTGAAATATAACATTCAAAAAATTTGAAATAAAAACTACTGTAATTTATTTATTTATTTATTCATTATTTATACATCATGTATCTTTATTTTATTGTTTCTTTCGTTCAGAAATTAATAAAGTACATTTAAATAATTATTTTATTTAAAACTATTGACAATTTTTATTAAGTAAAACAAATATTAAAAAATGTAACATTTTATAATAGCATATCTATTATGCAGTAAAATGTACTATGCAATTTCTCATCAAAAATTTTTTTTTAAAATTCGTTCATATTTCAATGCTATAAAATATAATAAGTACCTCACAATATTCTTTAATAATTTTTATTGTAAAAAGAGTATAAAAATTGAATCAATTGAAACTCAAATCAAAATCGCACTAGAAATCCAGACATTTAGACATATTTAGACAAAAAAAAAATATCATGTGATTCAAGCTTAAGTCAACTGGATACATGTTAAGTTTTTCTCAGAAAATCAAAAAATTGTTTTAATTCCGTATTTACTTTTGCAATCTTATATATTAATTAATTATTAATTAAAAATAAAGAAATACAAGTTTAAAGTTTATAATAATCATCTACTGTAAGTGTGAATTTGTATTATCTGAATAAAATTAATATATATTTTTAAGTAAATTTTACGACTAGTGTTGTTTATATTATAATTAAACTCCTTTGCAGTTGACCCAATAAACTAACAGATTGTCTGTATAGCAACTATCATTTTTTATATTATGTCTGGCATAACGCGTTATCACTTTTAATACAAATTAATTAGTTAGAGAGAAAGAACATATAATTGGGGATTAATGAATGATACGAATTAATAATGACTAGATAGAAACATTTTTAAAATTTAAACAATATTTCATGTATAACTAATATAATAGTTTTAACTTTGAATAAAATTATTACACTTTTAAATAAATAAAAATATTTTGAAAAAAACAGAACAATAGTAAAGAAACTTTCAAAGATTTTTAATTTTTTTTAATATTTGTAATCAATGAATAATTGTATACAGTGGCGAAAATAAGGGGGGGGGGGGCCGACGGGCCTCGGCCCCCCCCAAGGCTAGTAGAATTAGCACAATTTTTATTCGTTTAGTCATATATTCAGCAGTCACTTCTAATGCTACAATTATTTACCCCAAAATATTTCAAAATAACTTTTTGCTTCTGTTTTTCATCTAATGTAAATAGTTTTTCTATTGTTGATCATTGTTATAATAATAATATTGTATTATATCATTTAAATTTTATTACTCTTCCTCTTTAAATAAAACAGCAACTTACGAAAAATATGACATAAATGCAAAAAAATTCAATAAATTGACAAATAAATTTATTTCAATACATTTACCTGCTAAACCAGAACGAGTTAGGAAAAAAGTTACTTAGCTGAAATGTAGCTAAAACATTGCTCGTATCTACTGAGTTTTTTCAGATTTTTTGGAGCAAGTTTTCGAAAAAAAAGTATTATTTTGAAAAACATACTTTTTAATGGTCTATCCGAATCTGCAATAAAAAATAGGGGATTCTATTTAAGATTTCAAAGTTGCCCCTCGTTCCCGCCTCCCAGGAGGTCCGAGGGGGGGGGGGGGGGGCAAGAGTCTCTGATTCAGATGTCCCGCTCGAAACCATTTACTTTTCATCCGGAACATTTTTTTGTCCGATGCACGATTTTAAAGTTATTGCAAGTGGCGTATTAAAATGGGACACCCAGTATATATATATATATATATATATATATATATATATATATATATATATATATATACAGTAGCGCAGCCAGGATTTTGTCTTGGGGGGGGCCCAAAAATTTTATCTTGGAGAAGCAAAAAAAAAGCAAATACTAACCAGATTTCCACTTTATCTTACATGAATCGAATAATTAATAATTTAAAATAATGAATGTTGGCTCAATATTTTGGGGTAAATAATTGTAGCATTGGAAGTGATGCTTGGTTGCGCCTCTGTATATATATATATATATATATTTAATTGCTTATGAACAACTCACAAGACTCATAATAATCACGAAGCAACGGATTTCAATAATGGAACAAAAAATCATGTTTAACATTTGAATTATGAAAATTCATTCGTTTAGCAATGTTCTATGTTTAATGACATTATCCTAAATTAATAATTCATTATGTGTAATAATAATAATAATAACTTATATAAATTTTTTTTTTAAATAAACGACTTATAAATTATTAAAATCAGCGGATTTTAATAGCGAAAGAACGAATCATATTTGACATTTAAATAATTTTATTTACCAATATTTTACGTTTAATGACATTACCCTAAATTAATAATTCATTATATGTATTAATAATAATAATAACGACTTATATAAAATTAATTTTTTTTAAAATAAACAACTTATAATTATCTGAAATCAACGGATATCAATAGCGAAAGAATGAATCATATTTGACATTTAAATAATTTTATTTACCAATATTTTAGTTTGTAATCCAATAACTTTGGTGATATTTACGTGACGATGGGGGGCTAGCAACTCAAAACCACTTTTTAACCACGTTTTATCTTCATTAACTAATATTTCAATCACTATACAACGTATTTTGATTCCGAACTTGACCTAACCACACTTGACGTAAAACACATATATATTTAAATTCCGATCTGATACGTTTCTAATTCATTCAAAATTGATCTTTATATTCAAAATATTGTAATTTTGCAAGATTTAATTCCCTTCTCCTTCGATTAAATAGCACTATTATTAAATAAATCAACAAGCAATAAACAAACGTATACATATATCCGCCATTTTAAACAAACTGTTCAACTGTTTTTTGCCTACGATTTTGAGCTTTCGTGAAGACTTAAATCAAACTAAATAATATTTTAATTTGACTATTTTATTACTAATCATAATAATGACTTACTTATTTTTTTAACTTAAAACTATATGACTGCCATTTAAATTCAGTTCAATCCGGAGATTACAACAAATAACCCGGCTTGCCAAATTTTCCAAAAAATAATTACTAAAGTTTTTAAAATTTGATTATGGCTACATTGTTTATCCGTTATTAACCAAATTTTCGCAATAGATTTTTCTGTCGCCCACATAAATTATATAAATCTAGTAAAATAAAAAGTTGTCAACTTTCCGAGAAAACATTTCAAAATGTTTTAAAAATTCATTGTTATTTATCCGATTTAATCAAATTTTTACAAAAGATTTTCCTAGTGCCCACATAAATTATATATTTTAGTAAAATAGAGTGCTGCCAACTTTCCGAGAAAAAATTAGTAAATGTTTTAAAAATTCGTTTTGGCTACATTATGTATCCATTTTTAATCAAATTTCCGAAATAGTTTCCTATGGTGCTCAAAAAAATTATATAATTCTAGTAAAATACCGTGTTGCCAGTTTTCCGAGAGAAAATTACTAAAAGTTTTTATAAATAAATAATGGCTATATTATTTATCCGTAATTAACCAAATTTTCACAAATAATTGTCTTAGTGTCCACATAAATTATATAACTTTTCTAAAATATTTTTTTTTGATAATCAATAATTATAGCTACATTATTTATTCAAAATTACTGAAATTTTTATAAAATGTTTTTTTAGTACTTGCAAAAATTATATAATAATTTTATTGTTATACATATTTGCCAACTGATGATGTCCAAGTGGTCTATATATGAATTTACTCGTATCCAGTGGCGCAACCAAGGGGGGGGGGGCGACGGGCCTCGCCCCCCCCCCCCCCAAGGCTAGCAAAATTAGCACAATTTTTATTCGTTTAGTCATATATTCAGCAGTCATTTCTAACGCTACAATTATTTACCCCAAAATATTGAGCCAACATTCATTATTTTAAACTATTAAATATTCGATTCATGTAAGATAAAGTGGAAATCTGGTTAGTATTTGCTTTTTTTTGATTCTTCAAGATAAAATCCTTGGGCCCCCCCCCCAAGACAAAATCCTGGCTGCGCTACTGATTGTATATATATATATATATATATATATATATATATATATATATATATATATATATATACACCAATACCTCACTTTGCGTCGTGGTTACGTTCCAAAAAAACACGACGCAAATTGAAACGACGCAAAGTGAATTATGATTTTCTATAGCAAACCATGTAAAGATCGAAGATAGGTTCCAAGGTTACAAAAATACTACTTTTTAAAAAGAAAATTGAACAAAGTAAACATTTAAAAAACAAAGATAATATAAAATTTTATTACATACATACAAAAAACAAAAAAAAAACAAATTCAATTAAAACAAAATAAAATATTTAATTAATTTATAAAAACAAAATAAAAATTAATCACTGTCTAATGATGGCATGGCGCAATTAGAAACAAAAGTCGTGCCATCGTTTAGAAAAAAAAAGAAAATTTCAAAAAATTAAAAAAAAAAATTAAAGACTTGAACCCAAAACAACGCAACTTCGAAAATCTAACGACGCACAGTGAAAATTAGTACTAATTCAGCAGCGACGCAACTTATATATATATATATATTAGGGTCTAATATAAAACGCTATATAAAAAAATTGTTAATGCTATATAAAAGTTATATAAACAGTTATATGAAAAATTAATAGTTATTCAGTTTTACATATTTCAGAAAGATGGCTGCTTTTGTCTCCCTGACACTGTGGCCCGGTGGTCTATTGTGTTGAAAGTGACATAATTACAAATAAATTAAGTGTAGATATGTTTCAAATGTTTATCCATATTTTCTGCATAATAGTATTACGTTCCATTATCATAGAATTACTTGTATTTTTCTAACCGTAAAGATAGACTATTTGTTGAGCACTAGAGCAAATTTGGTTTACCGACAATTTTATATATTTATTACGCATACATATTTTCGCGCGTCAGTTTTTGTTATTCTTTCTTTAGGCGTAGTATGGCACCAATATTCAAGTAAACGTTACAATTTAATACTTGGGCTATAATTTAGTTGAATTGGAATTAATTCTAATTACGCAATTTACGGATATACACGGATAATCGGTTAAGGATAGGATATTGATAAAATCCTTTAGCAACTATTCCGGATTCATTGCATACACACACACCAAATTAAAGCTCTCAATTTGATTCTAAATTGATTTATTTTCTTGTCATTATTTTATTTGATTCCTTGGTTGATATTTCAACACTGCATTACTGCATTATTATATCTTGACACTGGGTGTATATAAGTTGAATATTGTAGAAATACTATGTTGTATTTGTTGCCATAATTCACGCGAAATAAGTTAATTAATTTTATTGTAATTATTTTTGGGTTTCTGTAATTACGATTGGGGATATTTGAAGCATAAAAGAGCTAAGACACTTTAGGATCTTATATTTAATCGCGCGCGTTAGCATTGTTTGTGCGTCAATTTTCACCATATAGTACGTTCGTATTTGCGTTATTAGCCCTTTCCCTGTCAGTCCATCTGAGGGTCAGTCAACCCGTCTGAGTGTCAGTCAGTCCATACGAATATCAGTCATTCTAGTCGAAGGTCGAAGGTCGAAGGTCTATCCGAGACTCAGTTAGTCCATCCGAAGATCAGTCAGTTTATCCGAGGGTCAGTCAGTTCATCCTACAGTCAGTCAATCCATCCAAAAGCCAGTCAATCCATCTAATATGATATATGTCTCAATGTAAATATTGATTCAGTTTAATAATTTTATGCAATAAATAGGCTTGTGTGTTAAACTGATATTTTTGTTTTATTTTGACTCATCTTCCTATCTTGTATAGTTTGTTATAGTTTTTATCTAGCTGATCACAATACAATTAATTTTTATTCCTTAATTTACTTTGGCCAAACAGTTTAATTATTAAATATTTTTGTTGGTTAAATATTTTGAATATTTTAGATAGAAATATTAATAAAATAGATCCGACGCTTTATAGTTTATATACAATAATTTTAATAAAAAATAAAGTATATATTGTATTATTATATAATACTACGGTATACTTATATGAAATATATATTTTACAAATACTATAAAATTTATAATTTACGGGGGCATTTACTTATTTTAAGCCTAAAAAATCTGTTTTTTGTGAATTTTTTTCAGGAATATGAATGAAGGTATAAACTCGTGGTTTCCAACATCTTATTTATTGACATTTGAAGTATTTTTTTGAATTTTTTCATGTCACTATCACATATGTACGGCCACTTAAGTGGGTGAACGTCCGAGCGTGCAGGCCGGACATATATTCACGGGCGGGAGCGCACAGGTCATCACGGTCATATGAAACAAAATCGAGTACAAACACATTAATCTACATGAAATTCTCTGAAGCTTGTGCTAAATTGAAATCAAAATGTTGAAAATTCACAAAATAGCGGCCACCTGAAAAAGTGGTCGATTTTTGACCACTTTTTTCAGATTTTCAAGTGCCCTAAAAATATTAAATGTTCACAGAAATGGCTGATTCTAGCACAAGCTCCAATAAATTTTGTCCTCTTTGGAGTAAAACAAACCGGATCAAAATCGGTTTATTAGTTTTTGAGTTCTGCTCCCGCCCAGTTCTAAAAATGTTATTTCGAGAAAAGCGCAAAAATTGAAGCTCTCGTTACAGTTCTGCGTATTTCCTCCTAGACAGCGGCGAAGCAAATCGTCATAGGATAGCGCCTCGTAGATTGGTGTGATGGGATCTTGAACTGCTGGAGAGAGTGCTGGTTTGTGTTGATATTTCTTCAACTGTCCTGAGGCCTGAGGCCTCAGCGACGCGCCAAGTGCACCAACTATCAGAACCAGCGGGACAAAAGTCGTGCGCCGATCAGACGCGCGACTCATGACGCTCTAACACGAAATAAGTACAGAACGATTTTGAATTCAAGCAAATCGTTTTGCAGGCATAATCTACACAGTATAGAAAACCGAAAAATGCAAAAAATATTCGATTTTTTTTTATCGAAAAATAATATGCTGCTGTTTAACCAGATGACAGTGCCCACTTAAGATACTGAACGTATTTATTTATTTTTTTCTTTGTTAAGGTTAATATTTTTTTTATATTTAAATTTAGTACATCTAGGAAGAATGTTTTGGTGTGCTTTAATTTAGCAGTTTACATGCATTCCCCTGCATTCTTTCTTTGTAGCCACTTCTTGACTGATTTCTTTGCGGTTCTATATGAAATCCCACACAGTATGTAAGCAATATCTTAGTTGAGCATAGTGCTTTTTTTTGCAAGAATATCAGCTATTTGGTTTTACTAATACTTTAATGACCCGGCACACACACACACACACACCATTATTACTGTTGTGATATTATCATGTTCCGCTAGTTCTTTTAGTGTTGGTAAGCATTATAGGCTGTTCTGATTTTGTTCTGGATGTGTCAGACGCTTTTATCTAAAATCTAAAAAAAAACTATGTTATAATATTATAACAATTGTATATTTCCAAGATTTCTACTTGGAATATGGTTTTTCGGTTTTAGATCCCTATATATAGCAGATTTCTTTTTTCAAACGGTTTTTTATACTTGCCCAATTCATTTTCACTATGATCAAATTTTCACAAAACATTCTCCTAGTCTCCATATAAATTATGTAATTTCAAAAAAATATGATGTTGCCAACTTTCCGAGTAAAAATTACTAAAAATTTTAATAATTTATTAACCGATTTTAATCCAATTTTCACAAAAGATTCTCCTAGTACTCACATAAATTATGTAATTTTAACAAAATACAATGTTGCCAACTTTCCGAAAAGAAATTAATACAATTTTAAAAATTCATTATGTCCACTTTATTCAACCGATTTTAATTAAATTTTCACAAAAAAATTCTCTTAGCGCCTACAAAAACTATATAATTTCAGTAAAATACATTGTTACCAAATTTCTGAGCATGTATTTCTTATTTCTTAGCATTTATGTGATAATGTCAAAGTGGTCTATATATGGGTTTACCCATATACTTCTAATCTTGTTTTTAATAATAACATGTTTATAAAAACATCAGAGTCGAGTTTTCCATTACCGATATTTTTCTTGTTGTTTAAATTGTTCCGAAGTCAAGTTATTCTAATGGCAATTGGTTCAATAAAATTTTTAAAAAACCAAAATTTAGATTTTTTAGAACAAATGTAAAAAGTATACTACTGCCTATACAAGACATGGAAAAGCTGCAAACTAATAATTTTCTCAAAATTATGTAAAAAGTTTTGACCCACAAAAATTATAAATAAAATTGATTAATGATAACGAAAAGAGAAACAATGAAATAAAGATAAAGAAAATAAATTAGTATGCACAGAAGCAGCAAAGCCGTTGTGTCTAGCTAGTGAAACACCATACCCTAACTGGCAGCAAAATAAAGAATAAAAAAAATAAATTTAAAAATTTATTTACAATTATGAAAAGTATACCAGTTTGGTAAATTTCTAGGTTACAGTATATCAAAATTAAATGTATGAATTAAATATATCAAAATCTTTAAATGGAAAGTATAATTATTTTGATATCTATAATACCAACAATACATATATAAATAATCTCATACTTTGTGCACATATATTGGCTACAACAATTTATTTATTTAATTATTTTTAATAATTTGTTTACTTTAACAAATCCAAATATTAATAAATATTTTTGTAATTTATAACTGATGTTCAAATTCCATATAATTAAAAAACATTAAACAATTTAACAATTTCTAGAATTTTGTCTAGCATATTATCGATGCTACATAACAAAGTTCAAGAAATTTTTATGACACAAACAAATTGACATAATTAAATAAATATTTGGAATATGTATCAAGAGTTTTTAATTTATTTATTTTTAATTTTTTTAAATTCAATATTGTTGTCAATAAAATCGATTTAATATAATAACAAATTTATACGGAAGAACAGTAATTTGATATAGTCGATTAAAAGCCGTGCGTAGATGTCTTACTTTAACTAAATGAGTTCAATTTTATTTTATTTTTTTAATAAAATTATCTGTAATTTTTATTAGGCATCCCACCTTACTCAAATAATAAAAAGTTTACTGTACTGTAATATTATTCTATGTTATAACTGCGTCGAAATATCAAGCTATTGGTCTTTGAAAATAACAGCATTTATTAGTCAAATTTTAGCTATACAGTAGCTACAATTAACAAAATGTAGAAAAAACAATAGCTGTATTTTTTTATCTAAAATTTACTGAGATCTCATCTCACTTCAGATAAACTCAGATCAACTCAAATAATTCTTATTCTTTTTATCTAACTGAGTTGGATACCTTCCCCCCTTATCGATTCTGCTGCACCCGAAAAATAATCTCAAAATGAAGTGAGATACTCAGTTAAGTAGCAGAGGTTAAGTTTGTGTCAATCTTGTTGTTTTTAAGGTTAGCGAAGAAAAATGTCATACGAAATTGAATGATTGAATGATATTGGACTTTTAAATTTGATTTTTAATCTTTAATTTTAATGTAAAATTTATCAAAAATGTATTTCTTGATTCACAAATTTATGGTTGATTAGAAAAACCAACATCAAAAAAGGTGTCAGTGTATTTCTGTCTTTGTCAGTTATTCGTATTCTCTTGCTAGAGTTTGAATATCTTGTTCTTTTATAAAGCAACTCAACTCACTTCACTTCGTTTCACCTCACTTCACTTGCCAACTGAGCTAAGTCAATTTTTTGATAAAAAGAATACAGCTATTATGTGTTGATAACAGTGACAGCGTGCATATAATAAACCTAGTCTAGAAATGGAATAGAAAAATATAGTCAGATGTATATTTCTATTCAATAAACTGTAATAAACTTCAATAAATTAGTAATTTTTATATTACAAAAAAATTGGAAATTTTATTCATGCTTGAACTTATAATTACATTTTATGAATTATTCAAGTTGTTTAATATTTTCAAATATTTAAGATATTTCTTCTGGATATTTTTGCGGTAATATTTTCAGATGTTTTTTTAAATCATTGTCTAATTGGGCAAATTTTAAAGTTACAAATGATAAATTATAAACTAATAAATTTCGATTTTTTTTTTCGTGCTGAAGATTTGTAAGTAATATTTTGCAGAGTTACATAAATATGTTTAATGTTTTTGTTAGTAAACATTAATTTGATAGTATAATTTAATATTAACTAAGTTTGTGAGGTCCTTCCAAATGAAATAAATGTTCTAAGCTAAAACTTATCTAACTTGCGTGTAAATTCTGCTTTATTTAATACAATAATTTAGAAAAGTAAATAAATTGTACGGAAAATTGTAAACAATGATTAATTATATTTTTCAAAATTGTTAATTTAAGAATAGAATAGGAAAAAAATTAGATCTTTCCTTTAGATAAAATTAACAATATTTTGATAAATTATTCTTGAATATTTTAGTTTTTGACAAAGATTTTTGTGTCAGTTTTAAACAAATATATATATATATATATATATATATATATATATATATATATTGAAGTCTAGACATCGTTATCTTTTTAGCGATAATTATTAATTACTAATTATCAATATTTATTAAATTAATTATATACCAAATTACAATTTTTATAAAAAATATTTTTATTTAATATTTTAATGTTGCAATAAATTATAAATGAATTAAATTAACATATAATAATAACTAATTAAATTTAAAAAAAAAAACTGATGTTGCAACTACATGACCTTTTATATTGCCAATTTTTAAAAATTTTGTTTTATAATTTATATTTATATATCTACAGGATATAAATGATGAATACTTAAAAATTTCTTGCAATAAGCGATTTGAAATCAGTTTATGTATTGATTAAAAATTATTTTATGCGTGTAAGCATTGATAACAAATCAATTCACACTTGAAACAAAATTGTTTTAATAGAAACGCGTTTTATAAGATCAGAGATTCAAAGGTGATATTCTTGTAGTAGCGCACCGCGCAACGCGTTACGCTCACTCTACACGGCAACTTTCTTCACGCCAACTATCAAGTGGTCGAGTGACCCGTAAGTGTATTGTGGCTAACATTGAGGGAAGTGCGAAGCAAGTTACATACCTTAATTAGCTATATTAGCTTTATTAGCTATATTAGCTATCCTTAATTTTACTCATTTTATATATAAAAATATAAGGTAGATAATTTAAAATTATTCAATTGTGTTTATTTATTACTTATAAATTATACTTGCTAAAAAGAATAGATACAATCAATGTTGTAATAGATAAAGAAAAAATAAAGGAAAATACACTGGTTTTTATTATCTAGCTGAGAAAATAAATATCAGAACAAAAGTTTATCTAGATAGATTGACAGTTAATTTTTTCAAAATTTTATGCACAATTAATAGAAAGAACAAAAAAAGTCAGAAAAATTTCCTTAATTTTTATTAAACTAAATTGGTTATAGATATTAAAAAAAAAAGTTTTATGCTTATATAAATTTCGATAAAACAAATAAAACAAAAAAATAATTACACGAAAATGTTTACGATTTATTTCATTTTTTTGCCGAGATGAATTTTTCAAGTTACTCTAACCAACACAAATAGCGCTCGTACGTCGAAACGTTCTGAATACGTATACCGTCAAAAATTTTAAACTTTACGTTAGAAACGTCAATTGCCAGATGGCTGAACTGGGGTTGCCCGGTCTTGAGATATAAAAGGCAACTCTCGTATTATTTAATTTTTAATTAATTAATTTTTATTTTTGTTACAATCTTTAAGAAAACAACAGCGATTGTTATAACTTTATATGTTCCGCTCCCAACGTTTTTGTAATTTCTTAAGAAAACTAATAGATTGTAACACATATCTTTAAAAAAATATAAGATTTTTTAAGATAAAAATCTATTATGTTTTATTAAAAAAAATTGTGTTGTATCTCAAACGTGTATTTAAATAAAAAATTTACATCACTGTTTAGATCGTATAATTATCTTTTTTATTTTCAACTTTTTTTAATTACTAAGTTTACTTCAAGAATTATTCAGAAGCAATGAAAATGACCAAATGGAACTTATGAAATATTTTGGCAATTAATGGTATATTTGAGATGATCATATAAATGTGCACAATAATTCTTATTTAACCGAAGTTGTAGATTATTATAGTGCTCGATATCCCAATGTTGGCACATAAAATACTTTTAAAAACGAACAAGCAGGCAGCAAGCAGTTGCAATTTGCAACCCAAGATCAGCTTACCGTACAATACTAACACCGTCACCTCCACAGCCACCGCCACCAAAGCCAGCGCAGCGCAGCGCCAACATCAGCGTCATGATGCCACGAAGCGGTGACTATACGAAACATGCCATTCCACTAATCGACCACTTTACAGTCTTGGCGAATGAAAATGCAGAAGATGACGAAGGAACAGCGAAATCTGTTACGTACTACATCATCATAGAATTTCTTGCATTTTTCTGCCCCTAAAGGTAGACTATTTGTAGAGCACTAGAGCTAAGTTGGTTCACCGCCTATTGTTTATATTTATTGCGCATACATATTTGTGTGCACGCAGGAAAATTATCATTATTTTTTTGCGCATACTCATCTCTGGCATTTTTACATTGAAGAATACAGGTTTTTACTCGAAACATTTACCATACATTTTTTTCCTTATACGCCAACCTATATTTAAACTAAATAGTCATCATTAGTACCAAGTTCAGTACCACGTTTAACACGTGTGTCAATAACTAAACTTTTTAGTAGATTATCATACATAATAAAATCAATTACACTACGGCTATTTTTAAGAAAATTTTCCCAAGTATAAATATAAAAAAGTTTATATTTGAAATAATAATTAATGTAAACTAAAAATAATTGTATCTATAACAATTAAAACAGGAAAAACTTTGTAACTTTTTTCCATTTTTAAAAATAAAAATACATTAAATTAACATGTATGTAAAATATAAATATTATCATTGTCAATATAAAATCAAACTGAAAAACTTAGCATATAAGGCCACTAAGCCAGGAAATGTTATAAACATTAAAAATTGCTTAGAACATACATTCTCTAAAGATTTATGAAAAATTTTCCAAAAAAATAAACATTTTAAAATTGATTTATCAGCTCTCTGACAAACTTTGACAGGTAAAAGCTGAGTCGATTTTGAGAAAAAATATTATATAAAAATAATAGGAAATTTGACTGCTAAATCAAAATTGTATTTTATATTCGTATTGGTATTTTCGAATACTTTCATACATCCTAAACTGTGATAAATTTGTAAAGGCTCATAACTTCCCTAATTAAGCGGAATCTAACAATTATCTAACATTTATCTGACAAAGTTTATTATAGAGTAAATAAATTTCTGAATACATATTTACAATTGAAAATGGAGTTATTAATTGTGATGAATATATTAACATCGGTCTGTGACAAGACCAACATACTATAAAATATGAGGAAAATATACAAATTATACATACTAATATTTGTATGGGAGAAAAAGTAGCAACTTCAGTCAACTTTCGGCCATTCCGGGTTGGTTGGCAATTAGGAAGCAAAATGAAAGAATCTAATTTTATTAAACATTATTTCAACGAAAACAACCCATGAATTATGTTATCGATAAGTGCATAAGTATCTGTAACATATTGTTTTTAGCAAATTGAATAATTAATATGTTCAGCTTACATGTATTTTAGTTTATTAGTACAACAACGTTTTTAATAATATATGAAAACAAATGAATACAAATAATAACAAAAAAGTTGTAAATAAAAATATTTACTGTAGTTTGGTGATTAGAAAAAAATATATAAAAAATAAAATAACATGATAGAAAACAAAAAATGTATTGTAGAATTATAGAGGCTATCATTACAAAATTAATTGATAAGTTACTTTTAAAAAGCCGCTTACAATTTTATACGTTTTTCTGCTGATAAACATTTTAATACAGATTGTGTTATTATTACTTTTATCTAATATTGGTCTATTAAATATACTGTATTCTCTAGTTGTTGTTTTTTAATTTATAGAAGTATTTCTAAAAATAGCCTATACTTTAAAAGTTTGTATTCCATTCATAATTTAATTAGTATGTATGTATAATTTTAATTAATAAAATAGTAGATATATTTTTGAAAAAGGATTATTGTAATTTAAATAGTTTTTTGTTTAACAAGACAAAAATTTACTGCTGTGGCATTAAAACAAATCGAGTCAGTAAATTCGTTTTTTATTATTACTTTTATTACTACAGCAGTTGTGTATAAAATTAGTCGTTTTAACCAAAATTGTGTGTGAATGTCCAACGGTTTCTAGCAAGTTTATGCAGTCTACAAAAAATCGGTCAACGCCGACTTAAAAGTAAATATATCGAGATGTTACACGGCGATTTAAATGAGCTTCAGGTATTCAAGTAGAACACTAAAAACTAAGCAACATGTATTTTTTTATCGGCCACCGGCAAAGTTTTGGGAGTAAAAGTCATTTCCAAAATTTTGAGTAAAATTGGTTTCAATTTTTTTTTTTTTCGGAAACTATGCATTTTAGAACAAAAGTGTAAATGCACGACTGGCTTATTTTTTAAGAGCTATCCACCGATGGTATTAGGTTTTTTTTATATGATTTGTAAAGTTACCCTTTTGCACCTTTGACATATATTTTACTCCATATTTAATTGTTATGTAATTTATTTCAAAATTTTATTTTATATTAAGATAGCCTAATTAGAAATAAAATTGATGGGTTTAGATTTTTTTAATTATTTATTGTTTTAAGGACATGTACCTTTTATGTAGACACTCGTATGTACTCATAAGTAAGTTCAATTATTTATAACTAGTTAATATTAAATAATAGAAAAAAGTATTAGTATTTTTTTATTTGTATAAGAAATTTTATAAAATTTTTAAAAAAATTATTTATGAATTTTAATTATTTTCATAACTAATCAGTTTTTTATATTGATTATGTCGGCTGGTCGATTCAAGTGAAGACTTCAAAATATCTCGAAAAATAAACATCGGACGAAAAAATTTCACACTTATAATTTCTAACTCGGTGGTATATAGTTTTTGAAAACATCATCTTATAGGAAATTTTTTGTCCGGCCTGATGGTGTGAAGATGCACTTTCTATTTCTTTGCATAATTTCAAGTCACTTTTTCTAAAAACTTAAAAATTTTAAATTTAATTATTTTTAACATTAACCGATCATATCGTGATTATCAGACAATTTATTAGCATAATTCTCTTTTTATTTTATTTATTAACTATTTCTGTGTACGTTTCCTGAAAAAATTGTTAATATAGTTATTAATTAATATAAAAACAAATAAAATAAAATAAATTAACTAATTAGTGAGCAATTTTTTTTTTTCAATTTGAAAGCGAATTTTTCTCACAGTTAGAAACTTTTCGGCTTTAAGAAATAAATAGGTATAATATGCCACAAAGTTTTAGAGCAATGTCTAAAGAAATTTTTTTATTTAAAAATTTATTTATATTTTGTGCCATTTTCGAGTTATGTACTTAATTTATGAATTACGAGCAAAGCTGCCGTATGTATGTATATAAACCGATATAACAATTTGCAATAATAAAAACTAATGGACAGACTTTATGGAAAGTGGCATTAAGTCATAAACTTATATATGTTTATTATATGTAAATTAATAACCATATTAATAATGTTTTTCAAGAACCACACAGAAATAGTTAATAAATAAAAAAAAAAGAATTAAGCTAATTGTTTGTTTTGTAATCGAGAAAGATCGGTTACAGTTAAATTTTAATTTTTAATTTTTCTGGAAAAATTGGATTTTTGAAATAATGCAAAGAAATAAAAAGTGCGTTTACCTACCATCAGATCGGGCATAAAATTTTCTATAAGGCAAGTTTTTTTTTTTAATTTAACTTAGATTCAGACTTCAACTTTTAGTTCTATTATGATTTTTATCATAAACAAAAGTAATGTTACTAATTATTTTAAATATTACAATGTGATAAATTTATTTAACAAAAAACATATATTTATAATAATATACCTTTGTTACATACGTATTATTAGCATAAATTTTAAATTTAGAACAATAAAAATTAAATAATATATTGATTTTTGCTCTAACGAAAAAGTTACATTCAAAATATTTGTATTTTTTTAAAATAATAATTTGTTAATTTTTTGCTTTAACAAAAATAAAGTTAAAGAAAGAACAAGAAATCGATTTCTATCCCGACTCCGACAAAATTCTTTGAATCCTCGACTCCGCAAATTCGACTTCACACAATTTTGGTCGGATTAAGGATTATTTTGTTAAGTTTCACACATTATGTTTTTCGACTAAAACGGAAAATGTTATTATCATTGCATATTCAGTACCACAAATAAAAGATATATCACAATTTTTAGACAAATCCAGTGGCATAACTACATATTTCGGGCTTTTCCGCAAAAATTTTAAATATACATAGTTCAAATTCTGTAAAAAAATGTTTTGCTTATTTTGGAAAATTATGACAATGTCGTTTCAGATGTTTGTAAATTTTTGAATTAACGAATCTGACATAGAAATCCGAACAAAATAATCATTTTAATATTTATTAAACTAAAAGTAGCATGCGGTATGGGCAAAAATAGGCAGGAAATAGCTAAAAACAACGTTTTTTTTTAATTTTCATTGCGTTTGAAGCACCAGTAAATAGTGACTAAAAAATGTTATATGGGTTTTTTTCTTATTTTCTCAAACGAAAAAATAATTTTCTGCCCGGTCTGCATTTTTTTTTATAAGGATCACCCTAATATATATATATATATATATATATATATATATATATATAGGGTTACCAACTCGGCCCAGGCCGAAAAGAGTACATTTCTTAAACAAAAATCGTACACATACACACATATATGTATATATATATATATATATATATATATATATATCTCGTGTTATCATTTTCATCAATAACCATTTATAGTTTTAATAAATAAAAAATTGCTAAGATATGAGATACATGTATTTTAATATCAAAATGAACAATTTAAACAAAAATATACAATGTACTTTTTACCACATATTATACGAGGAACACAACGTAAATTACAAACGAAAAGTTCGTAGAATACGAAATACTTGTAAATAGAAAATCAAAATAAACAATATTAACAAAAATACGATCAAACTAAGAGCGTTTGAGCCTTGAAAGTATGGATATTTACAACTTGTTTACATTTTTTTCAGTATTGTGGCATCAGTGTATTTTTTTTTAAAAGAGTACATTTATAGTATTTTTTGAAAAAGTAAGAGTACATAATTTTCCTTGCTCAAAAAGAGTACATGTACTCTTAAAAGAGTACGGTTGGTCACCCTATATATATATATCCACGTAACCGAGCCTTTTGCTAGAACAAATTTTTCATCATAGTTTGAATCATATCGACATTCATAGAATTAATGTTTTAGAATATCGAAGGATTAAACAACCAGCTGATTTGGGTGTTGAAGTATATTAACGTTTGGTAAAAACACATTATTACTTTACCATGCACTAATGTACTTGTACGCTCGTGAAATTGATCCAAACTAGAAATGTTTTTATTCAGTCTGGACTAGAAGTAATCATGTGTTTAAAAATAAGATATTTTATTTTACTATATGTACATGCCAAAACTATTGTTTTATAATACAAAATTATATCTACAAGCATCATCAGGTCTATAAATTAATTTATGTTTACATTTATATATTTTTAATAAAATTGGACGCCTGAACATGGTATAATTTAGTCAATAATTTTTTCTTTAAATTACTTGAATAAATATTCTAATAATTATCTACAATATGGCATTATTCCCGATTTTTATATCTATGAAAAGTACAAATAACATTTTTTTTTAAATTGTTACTTTTAATTAAAGAGAGTCACACTTAAATTGGTTTCCAATTAACACACAAACCTGCGAATGCTAGTTTACAAAACATCTAAAATAAATGGTAATTAGCTCAGATGACAAAACAACCTAACCTAACCTAACCTAACCTAACCTAACCTAACCTAACCTAACCTAACCAACATTCGATATCTAGGTTTGTTATTTATACTCGACTTGTACAAGAGCATTCCGCATAACTGTTGAGAATAGAAATTGCCTAATATTAAGTATTTGTAATGTATCTAAATTATTGTGAGAGCAAAATGTATGTTCTTGGGAGACGGGAAGTAACTTGCAATTTCAAGAGAATTGATTACTATAAATGTGAATACACAACCGCAAGATCTAGGGATATTTTGATATATCTATTATTAACGACAAACTAAATATTTTTCACACAAAAAATTTGAACGAAAAAATATTATATACATATGTACAAAAATAATATTTTCCAAGCTCTCTGCAAACTTGTATTTTTCATGAATCTTGGTAAATTTCCCAGTAAATATTTGACTATTTCCATAGGTCGACAAATATTTCTATAGATCAATAATGAATTCTATAGGTGCAAAAATTAAAACCGTAGATTAATTATTTAATACATATAGGTAAACTATTATTTTCATAGATCAATAATGAATTCTATAGGTGCAAAAATTAAAACCATAGATTAATTATTTAATACATATAGGTAAACTATTATTTTCATAGGTACTATTCGGTAGATCGTATGTTTTTTTCATAAGTCAAATATTTTTATCCAAAGAAAAATAGCCATACCGCAATTATTACTGAGGAACAACACAATTATGATCTTATGATAGTACGTATACTACATATTTGTGAAATGATCAAAATGTTCATTTTTCAAAGCAGATTTTTTTCAAAATATTTCTAAAACTAGTGCAAAACTATCATAATAAAGATTATATAGTAATAAATAAATTGCAATTGTAATGTAAACAGATTTAAATGAAAATATTACAAAAGTTAAATGTGACAATTCATCAACAGTATATGAGTCGTATAGATGCAAAACTCACTATTTGGTAAATTTTATGTTCTAAGATATTTGCAAAAAACTGTAATTGTATTTTGATGATAAAATCTTGTTACTAGATGGCACTTATTAAATAAGTAATGCCATCTAATAACAAGATTTTACCATCAAAATATAATTACAGTTTTTTGCAAATATCTTAGAACATAAAATTTACCAAATAGTGAGTTATGCATCTATACGACTCATATGTAGTATATTATATCCGTTTTACATTATATAAATTCAAAATAAAATTTAATGTTGTCACCATCTTAAGGGAATGTATAACTCCTGCCTTGTTCATTTTTTAGAAAAAAGTTTTTCTTTCCAAAAGTCGTCATTTTGTCCCGAATGAATATTTGTGGAAAAAAAATCGGTCAAAAACCAGATGATATATCATACTTCATACTTGCAGAGCTTCGAAGAAAGTGTTAGAACAAGCAGAAAAATTCATAAACGTAGTCGATTTTTTTAAGTCAAAAAAAGGTATACCTATAAGTACATCCCCTTAATATATATTTTTTTTGAACTTACGATGTAACGTAGTGTTTGTGTATCTGACAGACTTTTATTTACGCTATGATAATACTTTATTTACTACAAAAACTGTATGAAATAATGTAAAAGCGGTTTATAATCATTTGACAAGCACTTTTAATTAAATCTATGTTACCTAGTAATATACAATCATGTATTGATGATTGCATTCTGATATATCCTGTTTAAAATAGATAGATATTATGCATCATCATGCAACTATTCATTGAAAATCAGAAATTTAACAAAAATACGCAGATATTTTATCAATTTCACAAAAAATCTAATTATGTTGCTCTCATAAAAAAAAACGCGAGCGCAATGTTTCCTCACATGTGGTGCACAAATGATCAATTATTGAGCGCGATGCGATCATAATGGTTATTTATATGTATGAATTTTTTTTTCACAAAAAATGCGTTAATTAAATAGAAATATTATGAGTATACGTGATTGAAGCCCTAATGGACATCCGGATCAAAAACCCAAATCCAAATGTACAATTGACAAAAGTTTGAGAAAACGAATAGATTTGGAAAAATTTTGTAGGTACTACTTTAGTTAGGTTAGGTTAGATTGAGTGAAAAGAATCGTTATAATTTCTGAATATACGATTTTTGGCAGATTGCATTTTTGTGATTCGAAAAATTTAACAAGTAACGCGTAACACGTTTATTTTGTTTTGTTTTTATATATAGAACAAAATAATAATATAAATATTAGGAGCATAGGATGACCTATTTATGTAGTACATATCTATATAATATATATATATATATATATGGCGTATCTGGTTTCCGGGATTGGCTCCGCGTTGTCGGAAACCAGATACGTCATATAACGTCCGCGGAATTCTAAAGCAAAACATATATATATATATATATATATATATATATATATATATATATATATATATATATATATATATACAGTGTGTCCCCGGATTGAGTTCACTATAGGTGTAATCGGCAAAAAATTTAAGAATTTCATTTTCATGTTTTGGGATCCCGCCCTGCTTTGTCTGAAAACAATTTTAAACATATTTTTAGTTTTCTAAAAATCAAGGCGGCCATGAAAAATGTAAAAAACTATTTATGTTCAGGTAAAGTGTCTTTTTGGTCAATAATACGGCATAATGTTCTTAAGGGGGGAGTACACTTTGATTTTTCAAAAAAATGCATTTTTTTTTTTTTTTTTTTGGCTTAAAATGTTCCTTGGGATGTATACTTTAATTTAGAAAAGACTCCAAGTCCGCCAGAATATTCCTTACCGCTTTACGAAGCGATTTCCTAAAAAATGTATGGAGCCGGCATGGCCGATTGAAGGTAAATACTTTTCCACGAGAAAAATGAACCCCGTTTATCTTGAAACGGGGTTTTTCAAACTGGCGTGGGAAATAACTCTAACCAGTTATCATCAAATTTGGATATCGCCTAGGTTTTCTTGTTCAGAATTAAATTCTGCTTAGAAATACGTATCCACATTTTCGATTTTGTCAAAAATGGATTTTTAATCCATGATTTTGTAAGCATTTTTAGGGTGAAAAAATGGACTTTTTTTTTCCTAAGGCCACAACTTTTGAAAAAATCAATTTTAAAAAAATCGGAATACGTATTTCTAACCCAAATTTCATTACTAATCTGGATTTTGTTCGATTTATGTACCAAGATCACATGGGAAGGAGTATTTTCCCACGCCGTTTTCAGACTTCCGCGCGAGGACGCCCGCGCGACCTGGTGCACCGGTCACGGGGGGCCGCCAATCGAGTTCAAAAAAATACAAATTGTAGTTCGAAGGATGAGTAATAAATGGGTTATAACATATTTGCCCTCCCTTAGTGTTTTATTGCTTAAAAAAATTAACGAAAATGCCTTACTTTTTGGATGTTCAAAGTGTACTACCCCCTTAAGAAAAGTTGTTCAGAATTTGAAGTTATGACTCTATGCAAAATTTCAAAAATATCGGCTAACTTTCATTAAATCGGCTTTTTGTGTCTAGTAGACTTCTATATTAGTAAAAATTTATATTGTGCATCAAATATAGATACATCACAAATATTTGCCCCACAAATATGACATAGTTTTTGACATCGCAATCAACACGTACTTGTATATTTATTTGTTTATTTACGAACATTTATTACACAATACTACTTGTAAGTACTTTTTTTTATTATTACAATACATCAAACATAATTGCAGCATATTAGTAGAGGGTTTAAATGTACTTCGATCATATAGCATAAATTTTATCGCCTAGATGTCTACTTGACTTTACTGGTCTGCTTAGAATACCAGCATTATGTCGCGTAATTAGCGTCAAAGTTCTTTAACTTACGGCAAACACAAACAAACAAATATACACAGATTAAATTTTATTCAATAAATGAAATCACAGAGTTCACAAGTGATTACGTTTCATTTTTATACCGGCGCAAAGAAACTTTCCATTTATTTATATTGTCAATATGTTTAGTTAATATTTTAATAATATAAATTATCTATTAAATTTCTGTCTGTGCATGTGTGTGTGTGTGTGTGTGTGTGTGTGTGTGTGTGTGTGTGTGTGTGTGTGTGTGTGTGTGTGTGTGTGTGTGTGTGTGTGTGTGTGTGTGTGTGTGTGTGTGTGTGTGTGTGTGTGTGTGTGTGTGTGTGCGTGTGTGTGTGTGTGTGTGTGTGTGTATTTTAACTAAATAAAATAACTGTTCTTGCAATTGTGACAAAAGTCCCAAGGTAAAATTATCTATTAGGAAAAATGATCGTAACTTTAAAAACATATATTAGTTCACAGTTTCTGTCAAAAAATCTAAATCATATAAGAAAATTAGTAGATTATGTTACGAGAAGCAGAAAGCGATCAAAAAGAACATTCTGCTCCGAGTAACGTGTGCAATTTTTTCTTCAAACGTTCCAAACGAAACTAAACTAAAAATAAATAAGAAAAAAATTAATGCAAATAAACATATCAAGTAACATTAATCTTACTAGAAGTTGTAAAATAGTATATATATATATATATATATATATATATATATATATATATATATATATATATATATTATATTTTATCCTATCGGTTAGGAGGTACGCTTAGCTACAGTTTAGTGTGCGCCAATATAATATTCGCCAGTTTCTGCAGAACGAAATGCCTAATAATAATTTTAATTGCATGTGTAGTTAATCATGACAGGTTATTTTAATAAGTAAATGGAGGTAAAAGAAAAGTTTGAATTAAAATAAATGTATATATATATAAATCTTTGCTAGGAAAAAATAGTATAGTGATCAGTACGGTGTCTGTAACATTTTCAAAAATTAAAAAATTTGTTTGGAAATCTTTCATGAAGCATCTAGATGACGAATTTGAACTTATTGTTAGCTTATGAGGATGAGGATGAGGACATGGTTCGCATGCTCGGTTGTCCAAATTTTGGGATCGCTTCTCTTCCTAAACAATTCATCCGATTTGCACTAAATTTTCAAATTTTCACAAAAGATTCTTCTAGTGCTCAAATAAATTATATAATTTTAGTAAAATACAGTGTTGCCTACTTTCCGAGATAAAGTTACTAGAATTTAAAAAAAAATATTATGGCTACATTATTTATCGGCTTTTAATCAAATTTTCGCAAAAGATTGTCTTAGTGTCCACATAAATTAAATAACTTAACTAAAATACAATGATGCCAGCTTTCCTAAAAAAAACTTACAAAACATTTTTTTAGTATTCGCTAAAATATTATAATTTTATTGTTATATAGTGTTGCCAACTGATGTTGTCAAAGTTGTCTGTCTATATATCGGTTTATCCATATATTTCTAGTCTTGTTTATATTTGTTACGTGATTTGAGAGAATTAACGTTTTTTTTTTGCCAAATATGCAATTTCTGACAAATCTGACGGTTTACATTGCATTTCTTGCACTTCTTCACACATTTTCAATTATGAAGTTCATATTCGGTGTCGTGTCACTTGCGTACGTGTCAGATGCGTACAAACATTATTTAGTATAATTTGCGTACAAATAAGGGTCGTCTCAAGCCCAGGTAGTGAAGGTACTTAGGCTGAGTGTCAGATGCGTACAGAAGTTTGGGAAATGTCGAGTTGTCATTTGCGTCAATAGTAGTATATCATTTGCGCCACGAAACCCTATTATCTGCGCCACTGTTAGCTTAGGGTAGGTTAGGTTAAAGTTTAGTTATGTTATTATTCAATATAGGTGCTTATCTCATCGGCGCAAATGACGACTCTCTAGCAGAATTAGAACAATTTTTATTCGTCTAGTCATATGTTCAGCAGTTAATTCTAACGCTACAATTATTTACCTCAAAATATTGAGCGATCATTTATTATTTTAAACTATTAATTATTCAATTCATGTAAGACAAAGTGGATATCTGGCTCCATTATAACGTTCAGAATGTAATTACAATTAAAACGGCACTTCAAATGTGAAACACAGTAGAAAAATAGTAAAATGTTTTGTAATGTTCAGTTATTATTAAGATAAATTTATATCCTGAGAAGTTTTTCATATCTAAATTTAGAGATAGATTGCTTTTTTTTTGTTACTCCAAGATGAAATTCCTGCCCCCCCCCCCCCGGATTAAATTCTGGTTGCGCCATTAATTACAGGACTTTTTGCTTGTTAAAAAATTATAGTTGCACTAGCTGGAAGTACTAATATTACTTCTGGTATAGGTCAAATTAAACAATGATGAAAAGAATTTGGTTAGCTTATTTTTTGTAAAAATTTTGTGTAAAAATATGTTTGTATTACAGATATATTGTAAATATTTATCTAGAAAATAAAAAATATTTTTTTGTTTGTTTTTTCTTATTTGTATCAATATAAATAAAAAAAAAATGAAAAATAAATAATTTATGCTATTAGTTTATTCAAATTAACCACAAAAGCAAAAAAATATGTAAAAAAATTACCTACACTGTACGGGTCACTGTTGACCCGTTTTCGGAAACAATGTTTGTCAAATTTTTTCCGTACTCGAGGGTTAATCGTCAGTATATTGATATAGGTATTAGTTTTTGGATATTTAAAAACAATACCAATGTATTCAAAAACAATTAACTCTTGCAGATATATTTGAATATATTAAATCTCATTTGAATATAATTTAATTCGTAATTAAATATATGTTTAAATTTTTAATATTCAAAATTTCTTCGTGATAAAACAAACGAAAACAAAAAAATATCATATAAATAAAAAATATCTATATATATATATATTAGAATATTTTCTGACTTCTATTTCGCCCGTAAGCTTACGTATCTATATATACTTTTTTAATCAATGATAAAACTATGAGTATATATTTAAAAGCATAATAAAATCTATCAAATATGTTCATTTAAAATTAATATAAAAATTTATATATATATATATATATATATATATATATATATATATATATATATATATACAGGGTGTTTGCAATCAAGGTATTTTATTTTTAAGGGGTGATACTACAGGTCAAAACAAGGCGATTAACGCCAAAACACCTTAGTAAAAGTTTTCTAATAAACGAGATATTCATTTTTTTTTTAAGTAAAATGGTAGCATATGGTATAATTTTTATTATCCAGCTCACAAAAAAAATTATTCTTCATAATAGTTTTGGATTTGCTTGAAACGAATAAAAATGTAAAAATATTCCAGGTTTTAAATACAGGGTGACTCGGATTTGCTGATTTGTGTTTCAACTTTTAGGTAAAATACCCTTATTTAAAAAATTTGAATAATTTTATTTGAATATTATGTTTAGAATTACAATTTAAGTTTACATACAAAAATTTGTGCCGATCGTCGATTGTTAAAACACCTTAGCAAAAGTTTTCAAATAAACGAGATATTAGATACTTTATTTACTTTTGTATGTAAGCTTAAATTGTAATTTTAAACATAATATAATCCTATTAATCAAATAAGGGTATTTTACCTAAAAGTTGAAACACAAATCAGCAAATCCGAGTCACCCTGTATTTAAAACCTGGAATATTTTTACATTTTTATTCGTTTCAAGCAAATCCAAAACTATTATGAAGAATAATTTTTTTTGTGAGCTGGATAATAAAAATTATACCATATGCTACCATTTTACTTAAAAAAAAATGAATATCTCGTTTATTAGAAAACTTTTACTAAGGTGTTTTGGCGTTAATCGCCTTGTTTTGACCTGTAGTATCACCCCTTAAAAATAAAATACCTTGATTGCAAACAACCTGTATATATATATATATATATATATTTGTTTCATAAATAATAAATTTTGTAGGTCTATTTAATTCTTTTTAATTCAACAAAGTATAACAATTATTAATTGTTCTAAAATTGTGATTATTTGATTACATTATAAATAAAAAATTGAAAAAAATTAAATAAATATAAGATATTTGAATAAATTATTTTATAATTACAATAATATTTTATACACCAAAAAATTATCGTAAAAATATTGAATTGAATATAAAACTTTTACTTAAAATGAAATACGAAAAGTTAAATTAAATAAACTAATATTGAACAATATAAAATTAGTTGACCAAATAAATTTAGTAACATAAACAACAAGAAATCAAGCTACATTATATGTAGGTACAAAAAAGATAGAATGTTATATTAACAATAAGATCAATTATTTTTAATGATGATTTTTATTTTATATAAAGACAAAAATAAATTGTTGAAATGTATTTTTTATTTCAGCAATAAATAAATTAAATATATTAAAGCGTCATTTTTTTAATTTTTTGAATTAAATAACAATATTTGCAGAAACATAATATTTTTCATTTACACATTTAATTTTTTTCAACAAAATTATTTATTTTTATATAAGGTATTTTGAATTTTATGCATAACGTTATTACACGATTTTCGATTTGAACAGAAATGTATTCAACTTTTAAATGTCAGAACATCTTTCATATTTAAAATTTAATAATCTGCAATATGTTGACTTGATGCTAATTTTTCTATAAAAAATATTAAAAATTAATATAAAATTATAATCGGTTTGTACTTATTAGTAACAAATCATCACAAACGATTAGATCTATTTCTGTTCTATTATTGTACAGCGTTAAATTTAAATTTGACAAAAGTCACATAAAAACGATAACACTTACAACAATTCAGAATATATTTAAATACTCGTGTATTAAAATTTATTTAATTATCTCCAATAACATAAGTTATTTACTTGTATTCATACATTTTGTCTATCTTTGTAAATGTCGCAGGAATATTGAATAATCTGTTTTATTTTTCTGCATAATTACTCGTAGTTTTATAATTTTTCATTGAATTTAATGTTGAGTAGGTTATACTAAAAAGATTAGTTGATATTTTTATGTTTAAATTTAAAACTACTAGTAATTTTGCAAAGAAACGGATACGACATAACTATATATTGCGTATAGAAAAAAGGAAAACAGAAAATTGGAAAGCCCCGATAAAATTTGATCTTTAGAACTTTTATCAATTTATTATAAAACAATTTCATTTTCTACGTAAAGATAACTTAGAAAAATACAATCAAATAGTATAAGTGTTTCAAATATCAAACGTTCTCAATTACACTGTCAAGGTTAGTAAGATGAGATTATTTTTTAAAATGGCGTATTATTACGACCTGCGACATGAACTTGTCATGTAGTCGTGTTGCAATATACACTTTTATTTTAATTTAAACTGATAAAAAAAATTATGGATGTAGAAATGTTACACGATGACCTTCAAAATTATTGTGCTTTTTTAGTTCGGTTTTATCTGTGCAAGTACAACATATGTATATCTAGTGGTAGAAGTGTTTTTATTGCACTAAATTAATTAATTATATACACTGGTTATAATAGCTGCTATGTGATATATAAAATTTGATTTTATTTATTTTAAAATATCGTATTATCATTAGTATAATATTAACATATTTAAACAGTTTTTTAAAGAAAAGCTTCTAATAAATTTAATTTTCTAATAAATAAATTGTGTGTATATGTTATGAATAAATGATAAATATGTCATTATTTATACATAATAAATAAATAAATAAATAGTAGTTTTATTACCCAATAAACATTAAATCCACTAACAGGGTAATATAAATTTACCAGTAAGTAAATAAATAAATTGCTAATAAAAATTTAACACATTATCCAATATAACAATAAAAATAATTTTTAAGTAATTCTATGATTTTTAATTTTAATTATTAATTCGCTGAAAAAATTACATATTACAACAAAAAGTACTATAAAAGCTACGCATTTACCATCAGTAGCAAAAGATAAAGCTAAAATTTTTTAGCTTTATCTTTTGTTACTGATGATGAAAGCTCATTCGAAATACGTATGTAGCTTCTATAAATTATTGTTTGTGGTTTAAGGGATACTATTATATTTTATTGTAATTTATTATTAAAATAAACTATATTTTGTTTATTGTATATGTATATATATATATATATATATATATATATATATATCTGTATAGCTTCGAGGAAAAACCAGTTAAGTCTCTTTTTCCTGATTTCGAGATATTTGCCTTTAAATTTTCATATATCAACTTCATAAATACTTTGAAATGACCCCAAATTTCTATCTAATATCATTTATATGTCAAAAATAAATATCAGAATCTTATTGAACTTGTAAAAATGTCCCAGATTTAGCTAGAAATGAAAGAAACTCACTTAACTGGTTATTCTTCAAAAATTACATTTAACTAGTTATTTCACAAATAACACATTTTCACTATTATTTTATAACTACAGAAAACGAATTAAGTTTTGAAATTGTTTTATATATTTTCATTAAACATTTTCCAATTTAGAACAAATTATATATTCATGTAAACAATTGTAGTGCATGTGAAAAAATATATATGAGGTTAATTGTTAAAAAGACATGTACCTAAGATTTTATCAATTGAATCTCGCTATAAAACTTTACGATATCGATAGCGTTTCATTACAGAGTGTTTACCGATCCATAGCATAAACATTAGTAATAATTGATGAGAATTTAGGTAAATGTATTTTAACATGTATATAAATGGAACTTAACTGGTTTTTCTTCTAAAATGACATTTAACTGGTCTTTCCTCAAAAATGACACTTAACTGATTAGGTTTTGTCATAATCCGCACTTAACTCAATTTTACCAAAAAAGGGACTTAACTGGTTTTTCTTCAAAGCCACACACACACACACACACACACACACACACACACACACACACACACACACACACACACACACACATATACAGCCTGATTCAGAGTAAGCGCCTTATTTTTTTTTAGCCACACTATGGGTACTACTTCCAAAATATTTGGCAGTAATATGTTTCAGGACATTCTCTACACGATGGTGATATCAGATTTTCAATTGGATGAATCATTTCAAAATGGCGACGTTCAACTTTTTTTTTAAATGGGATGCCATAATTTTTTTATTATTATTGAGATCCTAAAAACGTTCTTTTTACGATAGTATTTTGTTTTCCTGAAATATTCATTTCTTTCCCTATCAAAAAGCAAACTAACATTTTAATCTAGTAGCGCATGAATGTTTTACACCCGATGTTATTTTTGTCCAAATATCAAGTAGCGGTAGACAAACTAGTTGTCAAACGTCAAACACCACCATTGGACGACGTTTCAATTTATGTATTGAAAAAGAAGAAAAACATTTCGAGCAATTTTTGTAAATACCTAATTTTTATTTGATGTAAATTTTTAATTTTGAGTTTCAAAAAGTAGATGTAGATGACAAAATAAAGTTTAATTGTTTCTTTTGTGTCTACCGCTACTTGATATTTGGACAAAAATAACATAACATGAGCTACTAGATTAAAATGATAGTTTGCTTTTTGATAGGAAAAGAAATGAATTTTTAAGAAAAACAAAATACTATTGTAAAAAGAATGTTTTTAGGATTTCAATAATAAAAAAAAAAATATGGCATCCTATTTAAAAAAAAAAAAGTTGAACGTCGCCATTTTAAAATGATTCGTCCAATTGAAAATCTGATATCACCATCGTGTAGAGAATGTTCTGAAACATATTACTGCCAAATATTTTGAAAGTACTAGTCATAGTGTGGCTAAAAAAAAATAAGGCGCTTACTCTGAATCAGGCTGTATATATATATATATATATATATATATATATATATATATATATATATATATATATATATATATATAATTATTAGGATGGCCCTTATTTTGGAAAAGTTTTAATAATACCGGTCCCCACCCAGAAACCGGTTTAAAATAAAAAAAAATAACAAGTGAATTTTTTTTAGATTTTTTAAGTTAGTCTAACCCGTGCCTCTACGCGATTTTCGCTTAACCTTCCCGTATCCGACATGGGTATAATATACCTAGTTCAAATATTACTTTATTGTATCTAGCAACTCGTTTATATTAAATATACAATAATATCAATCCCAGAAATATTTTCCATTGTCAAATAATCGTCAAATTTAATAATATAATGAATAATATACATATACATTGTATATGCTTAGAGAGTAGCTAACTAAGTGATGCGCGCGCAGCTGTACGTATTATATTTTTATTCATTAAGTAAATATTTTAGATATTATATAAATATATATATATTAGCTATATTTCTATATATCTTAATTTGCAATATTTTTTAAAAATTCTGTTCAAATAAATATGTTTATTATTATTGTTTTAAATTAATATGAAATATAATATTTATTTTATTAACATTCATGTAAATTTGGGAAAATAAAGGTGCGAAACTAAACAAATATATTTTATATTTCAAAAATTATATTTATTTAATTACACTAAATATGGAACAGCTTATACAAATAATACAAACATAAACTTATAAAATATTAACATAACACATAAATTTATATTTTGAGATGTGTTTACGTTATAATTTTTTGGTGATAAAAATCTAAGCAAACTGTCTTATGTACACTGTAAAAAATCAGTGTAAATTTACATTATAATCATAATAATTTTACTATATTTTTCGTTGTAATTGTATAATTGTTCTGTAAATTTACTAATAATTTATAAAATCACAATAAAAATATGATTATCAATGTAAATTTACACAGTTTTTCTCTATCGAAAACTTTCTAGAATTTTCTATATATAATATTATTTAAATATTACCACAATTAAGTAAAGTTATATAAAAAATAAAATTAAACAAGTACTTTTGTATGTAGGTACTTGAGTACTTTTTAGCCAATACTTGTCCAGCTCTGATTTATATCAATCAATTTTTCAAAAATATTTCATGACCTAAAAGATCTGTTTTCATGTAGAAGTATAATATATTTATTAAATTTTAAATACTTTTATGAAAAATTGTTACAGAAATTCTTATTAATTAGTATTAATTTATTTCTATATTAAAAAAAAAAAACAAACAAACAAACTATTTATTGTATCTTCATAAAATAATGAGTGATGATGTACTTCAAATATAAATAAATAAAAATACAAAACATTTTTAATAACAGCAATATTCAAATTTTTTGAGTTAATGCTGGAATAAATAAAAATACAAAACATTTTTAATAAGAACAATATTTAAATTGTGGGAGTTAATGCTGGTACTGTCTTCAGGGCGAAATGGAAGCATATCTGTAGAGAAATTCTAGCAATTGTAGATATAATTTTCTTTTTTGGTTCATCTGTTAGATGGTTGTTACCTGTGAATAATACAAACAAAATATTTGATGGATATTACAAACTTTGTTTTTGTTTTGTTTTGGGGTTATGTTATACTAATGCCCCCGTGTGCATAAATATTTTCGTTAAAAATAATGGTTTGTTGTATTTCCGTTTGTAGCATCGATTTTTTAAGTGTTTTTCAACATTTTTTTTGGGAACTTTTACAACAAATGCAGTGAACAACAATTTTATACCCGTTATATATATATATATATATATATATATATATATATATATATATGTATATATTATAAAATTTAAATAAACTAATTCAAATTGCTTAATAAGTAATTTTAAGTAAACGTGAAAAGTACTTTTGACAAAAATCACTTTTGAAAGTGAGGTGAGAATACGGGTTCAAGAATTTTAATTTTTACGAATCATTAGTTTTAACAAAAATGTTTAAGCATACGGGCGTAAGAGAGCTGTTTTTAGCAATGTTTTTTTTTACAATATTCAAAGCGATGTATATTATATTGTTTTTATTTAATTTTATTTTTCATGAACCACCAAGAATTTTTAGTATTGCCTAAAACCGCTCTCATTTAGTAAATCCAGAGTTTGTAGTGTACCATATATACATACATACACAATCACGCCATGTACCCAACAGGGTGTGGCACAAACTTTTTTTCATCATTTCGTAATCAGTCTCCTTCAATCATTCCTATCCAAACAAGCAACTTTCGCTTCATCCACATTCATAATACCTATCTCATACATGCTCTTTTATTCCTACTACTTGAAAACTTTCGCTCACGCAAGCCACTCTCTCAATCATACCATCTTCAACTACTCATCGGACGTCCACGCAAACGTATACTATCAAAATCATTCAAAAAAAAATCTTTTTAACCAAACGTTTATTAGACGCATTCGCTCAACATGTCCGAACCATCTTAATTGACTCTAATCACCATACACTAATCGTATTTCGTACCCGATTTCTCCTATTTACACCACATACCCCACGTAAAACTTTTATTTCCACAGCAGTCATTTTCCGCTTTTATGCCATTTGCAACCAAACCCAAGATTCACTACCCTATACATCAACGTAGGCACCAGAACTGCATTGTATATACTCAAACGGGGGGTGGCTTCTTTGGAAACATTTACATTCCTAGCAAAAGTTCCCAAAGCACCCAAAGTACCTTACAACCAAACCAGCATTTACTCTCCTTTCAATTTCACGATCGAAACGGCCATCTCTAGACAACAAACTACCCAAATACCTAAATTCATCTACCTGCACTAAACGTGCACCATCAATACATACATTACATTCAGTCGTCAAGTCACCCTTCTCAAAAAACTAAAACTTTGCACTTATCCAACATTCAACACAAGATTCATAACTTTACCAACAACATTATAATTCTATCAATCATCTTTTTCTCAGTGTACCAACCATTATTTTTTTGTCGTTCCTCTTGATCTTGTGGTCCGAAAAGTTTCTTTTTCAGCCTCGCTTTGATCAACTGACTTAATGACATGTTCAATTGTTTATCGAGCATTTCTACCCGTTCGTCGGAACGTTCTAGTTGCGTTTGCAATTCGTCATTTTCTAACACCAACCAGAAACGTTTATTTTCGCATTGAAATAGATTTTCTTTTATATTTTGTAGTTTTTCTTTTAATTCAGCTTCGTTCTTTACGTTATCGGTAATCTGCTGTTTCAGTACACCTTGTTCATATTTTATCTTAACAGCTTCCCTAAAACAATGTTTAGTATAACTGTAAATTTTATAGTGTACGCCAAAAAAATTTACCCCAAGGGCCTGACAATAAGTATTCTAATTTGAGTACTATCATTGAGTAAATAAGTATACAGTGTGTTGACTTGGACCGTCGTACATAGGGATTTAGCATGTAAAATCAGACATGTGCGATTTCCTGCTTCCCAAATTATTTTACAAAAAAAACTGCGAGGATAAATGTTTTAGGGCATACTTTTCTGCATGTAAATCAATTACTAAAATTTTTAACTTGGAACTTTCCTAACGTCAAAAATTAGGTCTAAAGTTGTTAAGAAATTGACTGGAAAATGGCAGTAGCCGTGAAATAGCATATAGCATTTAGCATTTGTTTTATTTTTGTTCCAATTTCACGGCTAATGCCATTTTCAGTCAATTTCTTGACAACTTTAGAGCTAATTCCTGACGTTGGGGTGGTTTCAAAAAAAAATTTGTTGATTGATTTACATGTAAAAAAATGTTTCCTAAAACATTTATTCCTTAGTTTTTTTTTTTGTAAAATAATTTGGGAAGCAGGAAATCGCACTTGTCTGATTTTACATGCTAAATCCCTATGCCTGGGGCCTCGAAAGAGGTAAATACGGCTCTGCACACACACAATGTAACTAAAGCTTGAATTACATTATACTTTTTTCGTCTAGATTCATACTAGATTTCTAGTTCAATTTTCGTTCAAGTTTTGTTCAATTTTAATACTTTTTCATAATCGGTCGTGTATTGTCGAGTTTCTTCGATTTTTTTCCGATGTATTGCCAGTACGCCAACTTAAAAATATAAAGTACTTAATTTGACAGATACTGAAAAACACATTTAAACAAAAATTGATACATATAAGGTTGGTACAATTGCGTGCGCATGCGTATAATATATCTAGTATGAAACTTGAATAGGAAAATAGAGCATGTTATATATTTCTATACTAAGAAACTTGAAAGAAACTTGGATGCAAAAATCTGATTTACATTATACTAGAACTGACTATCTGTACTTGAACGAAACTTGAACTAGAAACCTAGTATGAATCTAGACGAAAAAAGTATAATGTAATTCAAGATTAAGGTATATTATAAATATTAGTAAATTTACTTGATAGCAGACTGTTTTTCACTGTTAGCCAATTTCAATTCATCTTCGATGCGTTTGAGTTTAGCAGCCAATTGTTCAGCAACTTGATAGATATGACTCGAGTTGATTTCCTGCTCTTGTAAACAGTGTTCTTGCATTAGAATCTAAAAAAAATATATGCAGAAAACAAATACAAGTCAAGTATTATAAAGGAAATAAAGAAAAACTTTTCAGAACGGCTTTAAGTTTCGGTTCTGTATTAATATTTATTACTAATCGTTTCTATGTTTTGTTTTATTTACTATAAATATTAAGGGCATTTCAAGGCAAACAAGCTGCTATATTCAGACAGGTGGTGGGAATACAAAATGGAATAATTTTACATTCGATTTATTCGTTTAATACTACATATTTATGGTACCTAACTAATTATTAGAAAAATTAGCTAATTTATGTACAATTCATAATTTAATAACAATTTTTATATTCAGACAGAATTAGCAAATAAAAAAATTATTCAAATATATAGGTAATTGTCAATATATTCTCTGTTTATTATTATTTTGATTGCCAAAAAAATTGTATGTTGTTAATTGTTATTATAGTACTTATGTATTAATTTCAGAATTTATTTATGTGCAGTTTATTTGTAAAAAATAATTTTCATCATTTTCCTTGAAAAATGCGATTTTCTCTTATCTCACACATGATTTTTATTTAAAAAAAATATGATTAATCCTTATTATAATATATATATATATATATATTGATAACAGATTTAGTCAAATATATATTTTAAATACATTCTAAAAAAAATTATGTACTTGTATTTACAAACCACCAGACATTATGATAAATTTTTAGGATAATAACACTATACCTTGAGTTTTGTACCCGGGTCATTTTTCAACAATTGTTCGTTGTGTTGCTGGCGTTTTAGTTCGGTTATAAGTTTGCAAACGCGTGTTTGCATCAAACTTAATTTGTGGGCGCAGTCTTCGTATTTTGAACTAAACCTTGTTTTTTGGATTTTCAATTGCTGAACCTTTATACATAATCAACGAAAAATCATATTTAATATTTTATTTCTGTTAACAAACCAACCAATATATATATATATATATATATATATATATATATATATATGAGTAGTTGGAGTGGTATGATTGAGAGAGTGGCTTGTTCGCAGCGAAAGTTTCCAAGTAGTAGGAATAAAAGAGCATGCTGTGAGATAGGTATTATGAATGTGGATGAAAGTGCACAAGTTGCTTGTGCTGGATAGGAATGTTTGGAGGCGACTGATTTCTCGGCATGATGAAAAGAGTTTGTGCCACACCCGTGATTGTGTATGTATATATGTATGTATGTATGTATGTTTTTCTATCAAATCTTATTTACAAACCATGAGACACTATGATGCTCAGTATTTCTAAGTATAATTACTCAACTACTGTAATTTTAACATAATTGTTTAAAACATACCTACATAATATCAGAACTATAATACAAACAGTATGTAATATGATATTACATCAACGAGATGAAAAAGTACATATGTATGTAATATTACAGTTTTTTTAGTAATTTCTTTTAGTAAATTTACAGAACTTCAGTAAATATGCTGTGGAAATTTTTCATATATATATATAGGTAAAATTTGTTTAATTCTGTAATATTATTGTTCTTATAGTTACATACATTTCTAAATTTAGCAATAAAAGATGTATTTTGAAATGAATGAGTTACACTTAATAGTATATTATTTAACGAGCAAATAATGGCACCTATAATGTACGAGGATCGTGTGAAAAATGTTTTAAATATTTGTCATACAAGAGACTTACTTTCTAATTATTATTATTATTAATTTGCCAAAATATAATAATTATTATTATTAACAAGTAATCCATGGGTATCACGATACTGATGTAACATTCGGACATATGTAACATATTTAAAATCAACAACTCGACATAATATCAAGTTTCTGATATTATCTTAAGTGATTACTGGATTTTTCTTTGACTATTAGGGGCTTTGATAGAAGCAAATTTTTTTATAAAGAATAAGTTTTTCTCATAAAACTCATATTAAAATTTCTTTCCCTATAGGAAACCTCATCACTTTACACACGCTCGAAAAATAGACTATTGGTAAAATACATATTGAGTGATTTATTTTAGCGAAAAGATGATTCGACTAAATCTGTAAGCAACACTGTCTAGACATGAGACGTGTTTGTGTGTGTGTGTGTGTGTGTTTTGCGAGTTGCGAAAATGAATCATCCTAGTTTGTGAGAGATTTTTGTACCTGATTTTTCAGTTTGTAAAGTTGAAGTTTTCTTTGTCTAGGAGTATCTAGGAGTTTGCTAGATGTACTTTTGTTCTTTTTCCGTATTGGAATTCTAAAACAAATTAGATTTTCAAACAAAATATCTAGATAAAGATATATACTCTAGAAAAGAAAAAAAAATTACCTGGAAACCATTAGACATAATGATGCCTCAGTATTTCTAGATATAATTACTCAGCCGCTGTGATTTTAACATAATTGTTTATAAAAATACATAATATCAGAACTATATTAAGAAGAATCTGAAGAACAACTGAGAAGGATGATTGATAGAATTAATGTTGTTGGTAAAGTTATGAATCTTGTGTTGAATGTTGATAAATGCAAAGTTTTAGTTTTTGAGAAGGGTGACTTGATGACTGAATGTATTGTATATATATTGATGGTGCACGTTTAGAGCAGGTAGATGAATTTGTGTATTTGGGTAGTTTGCTGTCTAGCGATGGCCGTTTTGATCGTGAAATTGAAAGGAGAGTAAATGCTGCTGTTATAAGGTACTTTGGGTGCTATGGGAACTTTTGCTAGGAATGTAAATGTTTCCAAAGAAGCCCGTTTGAGTATATACAATGCAGTTTTGGTGCCTACGTTGATGTATAGGGTAGTGAATGTTGGGTTTGGTTGCAAAAGCATAAACGGAAAATGACTGCTGTGGAAATGAGATTTTTACGTGGGGTATGTGGTGTAAATAGGAGAGATCGGGTACGAAATACGATTAGTGTATGATGAGTGTGAAATTCGAAAAACATGTTGTAGCAAAAGTTGCCCCGTGTTAAGAGTCAGTTAAGATGGTTCGGACATGTTGAGCGAATGCGTGTAATGAACGTTTGGTTAAAAAGATTAATTTGAATTGATTTTGATGTTATAAGTTTGCATGTGGACGTCTGACGAATAGTTGGAGTGGTAGATGATTGAGAGAGTGGCTTGCGTGAGCGAAAGTTTCCAAGTAGTAGGAATAAAAGAGCATGCTGTGAGATAGGAATTATGAATGTGGATGAAGCGAAACTTGCTTGTGCTGAATAGGAATGTTTGGAAGCGATTGATTTCGGGGATGATGAAAAGAGTTTGTGCCACACCCTTTTGGGTACATCTCTATATATCAATTATTTATTGCATTCATACATACATACACAATCACGCCATGTTCCCAAAAGGGTGTGGCACAAACTCTTTTCATTATCCCGAAATCAGTCGCCTCCAAACACTCCTATCGAATTTATAAAAATATTTTTCAACAGCCGAGGCATTTCTATTCCCTGAGGCATTGCGACCCCCAAATAAACGAATAGGGATATTTTTGAATAATTATAAATTTATTTATATTTTTCAAATTTAAAAGAATTTTTTTTTAAATAAAATTGTAAAGAATATTGAAAAAGAAACATTGATTAAAACACATTTTTTTCAAGCATATCAAAATATTGATATTATATTACTAAATTGCCTATGTAGAAGGTTATTATGTTACTAGTATAATATTGTGAACATTAGTATATAATAGTTAGTTACTATATATATATATATATATATATATATATATATATATATATAATAAAATTTAGGATCACGACTAGGAAATTATATTGTGAGTAATTTTTTTATGGGATAGTAGTCGAATTGGTAAGATGTTAAATTAAATTCTCATTCTAGATTCAATGTCAAGCTTTCGGTGGTGATTTCCACCTTCTTCAGGACTTGCTCTTATTTTGAGAAAGTTGAAACAGTAAACTACATGAATGATGAAAATTCAACAATGAAGCGATAAAAAATGATATATAAAGTACATAAAGTCATAAGTTAAAATTAAAAATAAATAAATAAATAAATACAATTAGTAAGTCTGTTTATAAAATAATAAATATGTAAAATTGTAATCAATATTAGAATGTCACGAATAAAATAAACGATCAGAATTATAACTATTACGCTGTGTAATTTGTTTTTAAAAAATTTTTGAAAAAAAATAAGCATGATATGGAAAAATGCGGAATAATGAGTACTATAATTGATTGAAGAAACCATTATTCTACGATGCATCGTTTAGTAGAAAAAAACTGAATTTTTGAAAATTTGGTACCCTTGGAATTTTTTCAAAATAAGACTTTTTATCGAAAATTTGCTCAAAAAAATCAGAAAAAAATCAGCTACATAACATTTTCAAAAATTCTAACCTGCTGTCATGTTTAGATCTTGTTCCCAAATCATTCAAAGTGAGTGACCGCCTTTTCAACCGTTTATCTGGTTTGCTGATGAGATTGACAGCTTTCGATCGATTTGCATCGATATGATCGATTTGTTCGATTTTTTCTTTAAGTTGATCACCGCCACCATTTTTACCGCTTCCATTAAATGTATCGTTTTTGATAGACATTCTTTTTCTGCTTCTGCGAATTTTTTTCTGTATAGCTATTTGACAGAAAATTATAATACTGCTTAGTTTTGTTTTGTGTTTTGTCATTTATTGTTTCCAGCGATTGCTTAAAATTTATTTATTTTATTGTATTTTATTTTATAAATTATTATTATTTTTAGTGTATGATGAGTGTGAAATTGAAAAAAAATGTTGTAGCAAAAGTGCGGTGTTAGTCAGTTAAGTTGGTTCGGACGCATGTTGAGCGAATGTCTAATGAATGTTTGCTGTTAAATAGATTTATTTGAATGATTTTGATAATATACGTTTGCGTCCGATGAATAGTTGGAGTCATATGATTGAGAGGGTGGCTTGCGTGAGCGAAAGTTTCCAAGTAGTAGGAATAAAAGAGCATGTATGAAAGGAATTATGAATGTGGATGAAGCGAAAGTTGCTTGTGCTGGATAGGAATGTTTGGAGGCGATTGATTTCGGGATGATGAAAAGAGTTTGTGCCACATCCTGATTTGGATACATGGCGTGATTGTGTATGTATGTATGTATTATAGTTAATATTAAAATTAATATTAATATTATTATTATTAATTAGTATATATGTTAGTTAATATAAATAATGTTCTTGAAATTTTAATGATTTGAATCGGAATGCAATCAAACAACAAATAAAAAGAATACGATTGTACATACTATATAATTAATAAAATATTGTCCAACTTAAATTCAATTAGACAAACTATACAAATTATTATTTTTTAATTAAATGGCAAATAACAGATATTTAAAGTTTTTTTTTAATATCACATGCATTTTATAACATTAATAATATTCCTATATAATGTAGGTATATTTTTATATCAATGTTTAGAAATTATATTATTTGTACATTTTTTCTACTTAAGTTTATGAAGTCATGTACTTTTTATTACTGTAATAAATATTATTATTATTATTATTAACATAGTAAAAAAAACACTTTCAGAACTTATTATATTAAAATAAAAAGGCTTTAGAATTAAGTTCTGTTCATATTTTAATAAAAAAATTGACGTTAATTTACTGTAATGTCATTTGTGTAATTTTTTCTTGTTGATGTACGTGGACTACGTCGAAACGTTGATTTTTTTATTAAAATATAAACAGAACTCAATCCTAAAGACTTTTTCTATTATTATTATTAACTTATATTGTTTTTGCATTTGTTGTTAATGCTAAATTTGTATAAATTAAAGTGAGTTACCAATTAAACAATAATTATATAAAATAAAAGTAAATTTTGTTTTGTCCGTTGAGGGAGCACATTTACCAAAATTGAAAATATAGAAACATTTTTTTTTTAATATTGAAACTGATTACAACGTAGTTGAAACAAATTGTCAAAAAAAAAAAATATTTTGTTCTAGATAACAATATAACTAAATCTTTGTTTTCATCTAATACAACTCCAGAGGATGTGTTTTATAAATACTAGTTGGCCCGGCAAACGTTGTCTTGCCTTTATTTTAATGTGAATATTATTTACGTAAAAACATTTGGTGTGTAAATAATTAATAAAAATACGAAGAGAACATGAAAAAATATCTGTAGTTAATTCTAATTTATTAAATGAGTGGCACATATGATAAATGGGAGACTTTGTTAGAAGATTAGAATAAGCAATAGACAGAGAAAAAGTATTTGTACTTCTTGTAGACGAAAGGTAGAAGAAATTGTAGTTGAGAAAGAACTGTAGTGTTATCGATAAAGTTATTAATTAAGAAAAGTCAAAGATAAAATAGTTCTGTGAGAGTAAGAGTAAGTACACAAAAGATATATAGGTACCAAACGATTTTAAGTACCTATAACAATTTTTAAAAACGCCGTTGAACTGTATAATACTATATAATAATATAAAAGTTGACACAAATGTAATTAGTACAAAAAAACTACAGTTTCTTATGTAATTTTAAAAATTGTTATGGCCCACGAATTTGACATATATTATCGTATTTTGTTTTAATATTATATATATATATATATATATATATATATATATATATATATATATATATATATATTAGGGTGGGTCGAAAAAAATTGATTTCGCCCGCTGGGCAAACAAAATGAAAGTTTTTGGTGAGAAAAGAATCCCCGTTTAACTGGAAACACTTTCTGGTCATTCCTGAGGGAGCACCGATTACTCAAAAACGTGTTTTTTGCACTTTTTTTAGTTTTTTAAGTAAAACTGCATCTTATATTAATCGAAACTGGTTCAACTTTTGATATTTTATTCCCAGATAACCCCCGATAAGGTCATTGATATATCATTTTCTCCCTAAAATAAAAAAAAATCTTTAAAGTAGTCAAAAATCATGATTGATACATTAATTTTGTTTCTTCTTTTTTTCCAAAACGTTGTATTTACTACCGTAACATATTCAAAAAGGTAAATTTATCGTTTTTGTAATTATAAAAACTCATTTCAATAAAATAATAATACCTACAGGTGGCAGCACTGTCTTAAGGGTGTTTTTCGATTTAACTATAAATATTTTGTTTAAGACGGTGCTGCCTATGTAATTCAAATTTATTTGTCCAATGAAACATTACTTCGTTTCATAGTTCGCAATTCTTATCCATCCAATTTTTACTCATTTGTTGGAAATCACTTAAATTGGGGATACAATTTTCGTCATTTGAATTTTCGCTATCAAATCGATACTATTTATAAGACAATTGTTTACCTCTTTTAAGAAATGTTAATTTATTTCGATTTTTATCAATTAGTTTCCCGGTACCATACCAGATTTTTTATTTAGTGACTCAGATTTTCTAATTGAACAATAGTACATATATTTTATTTCATTAAGAAATATTTTAATGGCGTTATCAACAGTTTGACTTAAATTTTCCTTTGTCAATCTACTATAATAAAGAAAATAATTCACATCACAAATTTATAGCGCTATTTAACAAGTATTTTAAATTTTAATTTATTTTGAACAATAATATCACATAGTTATCCCTGGCATCTACTATCTAATTTATATCATAAATAATAAATATTTATTATATAGCTTATGCAACCCTATGCAACAATTATCTAATATTTTTAAAGATCAAATTCAGCAGCTGCAGCTGAAAACACTGCTTCCATATTACGTATCTTGATTATTTTTTTGATTTTGTAAATTATCTGTAGATAAATAAATAAATTTTATTATTATTGTTTCAAATGAACTGCACGATGATAATTCTGATTGTGTTTTTACTAAATTATTCGAAAAATTATAGATATAATACGTATGTATATAATTGGCTCAAGCTGTATAGAAATTGAAATATAACATTCAAAAAATTTGAAATAAAAACTACTGTAATTTATTTATTTATTTATTCATTATTTATACATCATGTATCTTTATTTTATTGTTTCTTTCGTTCAGAAATTAATAAAGTACATTTAAATAATTATTTTATTTAAAACTATTGACAATTTTTATTAAGTAAAACAAATATTAAAAAATGTAACATTTTATAATAGCATATCTATTATGCAGTAAAATGTACTATGCAATTTCTCATCAAAAAATTTTTTTTAAAATTCGTTCATATTTCAATGCTATAAAATATAATAAGTACCTCACAATATTCTTTAATAATTTTTATTGTAAAAAGAGTATAAAAATTGAATCAATTGAAACTCAAATCAAAATCGCACTAGAAATCCAGACATTTAGACATATTTAGACAAAAAAAAAATATCATGTGATTCAAGCTTAAGTCAACTGGATACATGTTAAGTTTTTCTCAGAAAATCAAAAAATTGTTTTAATTCCGTATTTACTTTTGCAATCTTATATATTAATTAATTATTAATTAAAAATAAAGAAATATAAGTTTAAAGTTTATAATAATCATCTACTGTAAGTGTGAATTTGTATTATCTGAATAAAATTAATATATATTTTTAAGTAAATTTTACGACTAGTGTTGTTTATATTATAATTAAACTCCTTTGCAGTTGACCCAATAAACTAACAGATTGTCTGTATAGCAACTATCATTTTTTATATTATGTCTGGCATAACGCGTTATCACTTTTAATACAAATTAATTAGTTAGAGAGAAAGAACATATAATTGGGGATTAATGAATGATACGAATTAATAATGACTAGATAGAAACATTTTTAAAATTTAAACAATATTTCATGTATAACTAATATAATAGTTTTAACTTTGAATAAAATTATTACACTTTTAAATAAATAAAAATATTTTGAAAAAAACAGAACAATAGTAAAGAAACTTTCAAAGATTTTTAATTTTTTTTAATATTTGTAATCAATGAATAATTGTATACAGTGGCGAAAATAAGGGGGGGGGGGGCCGACGGGCCTCGGCCCCCCCCAAGGCTAGTAGAATTAGCACAATTTTTATTCGTTTAGTCATATATTCAGCAGTCACTTCTAATGCTACAATTATTTACCCCAAAATATTTCAAAATAACTTTTTGCTTCTGTTTTTCATCTAATGTAAATAGTTTTTCTATTGTTGATCATTGTTATAATAATAATATTGTATTATATCATTTAAATTTTATTACTCTTCCTCTTTAAATAAAACAGCAACTTACGAAAAATATGACATAAATGCAAAAAAATTCAATAAATTGACAAATAAATTTATTTCAATACATTTACCTGCTAAACCAGAACGAGTTAGGAAAAAAGTTACTTAGCTGAAATGTAGCTAAAACATTGCTCGTATCTACTGAGTTTTTTCAGATTTTTTGGAGCAAGTTTTCGAAAAAAAAGTATTATTTTGAAAAACATACTTTTTAATGGTCTATCCGAATCTGCAATAAAAAATAGGGGATTCTATTTAAGATTTCAAAGTTGCCCCTCGTTCCCGCCTCCCAGGAGGTCCGAGGGGGGGGGGGCAAGAGTCTCTGATTCAGCTGTCCCGCTCGAAACCATTTACTTTTTATCCGGAACATTTTTTTGTCCGATGCACGATTTTAAAGTTATTGCAAGTGGCGTATTAAAATGGGACACCCAGTATATATATATATATATATATATATATATATATATATATATATATATATATATATATACAGTAGCGCAGCCAGGATTTTGTCTTGGGGGGGGCCCAAAAATTTTATCTTGGAGAAGCAAAAAAAAAGCAAATACTAACCAGATTTCCACTTTATCTTACATGAATCGAATAATTAATAATTTAAAATAATGAATGTTGGCTCAATATTTTGGGGTAAATAATTGTAGCATTGGAAGTGACTGCTGAATATATGAATAAACGAATAAAAATTGTACTAATTCTGTTAGCTTTGGGGGGGGGGGGGGCGAGGCCCCATCCCCCCTTGGTTGCGCCTCTGTATATATATATATATATATATATATATATATATATATATATATATATTTAATTGCTTATGAACAACTCACAAGACTCATAATAATCACGAAGCAACGGATTTCAATAATGGAACAATAAATCATGTTTAACATTTGAATTATGAAAATTCATTCGTTTAGCAATGTTCTATGTTTAATGACATTATCCTAAATTAATAATTCATTATGTGTAATAATAATAATAATAACTTATATAAATTTTTTTTTTAAATAAACGACTTATAAATTATTAAAATCAGCGGATTTTAATAGCGAAAGAACGAATCATATTTGACATTTAAATAATTTTATTTACCAATATTTTACGTTTAATGACATTACCCTAAATTAATAATTCATTATATGTATTAATAATAATAATAACGACTTATATAAAATTATTTTTTTTTAAAATAAACAACTTATAATTATCTGAAATCAACGGATATCAATAGCGAAAGAATGAATCATATTTGACATTTAAATAATTTTATTTACCAATATTTTAGTTTGTAATCCAATAACTTTGGTGATATTTACGTGACGATGGGGGGCTAGCAACTCAAAACCACTTTTTAACCACGTTTTATCTTCATTAACTAATATTTCAATCACTATACAACGTATTTTGATTCCGAACTTGACCTAACCACACTTGACGTAAAACACATATATATTTAAATTCCGATCTGATACGTTTCTAATTCATTCAAAATTGATCTTTATATTCAAAATATTGTAATTTTGCAAGATTTAATTCCCTTCTCCTTCGATTAAATAGCACTATTATTAAATAAATCAACAAGCAATAAACAAACGTATACATATATCCGCCATTTTAAACAAACTGTTCAACTGTTTTTTGCCTACGATTTTGAGCTTTCGTGAAGACTTAAATCAAACTAAATAATATTTTAATTTGACTATTTTATTACTAATCATAATAATGACTTACTTATTTTTTTAACTTAAAACTATATGACTGCCATTTAAATTCAGTTCAATCCGGAGATTACAACAAATAACCCGGCTTGCCAAATTTTCCAAAAAATAATTACTAAAGTTTTTAAAATTTGATTATGGCTACATTGTTTATCCGTTATTAACCAAATTTTCGCAATAGATTTTTCTGTCGCCCACATAAATTATATAAATCTAGTAAAATAAAAAGTTGTCAACTTTCCGAGAAAACATTTCAAAATGTTTTAAAAATTCATTGTTATTTATCCGATTTAATCAAATTTTTACAAAAGATTTTCCTAGTGCCCACATAAATTATATATTTTAGTAAAATAGAGTGCTGCCAACTTTCCGAGAAAAAATTAGTAATTGTTTTAAAAATTCGTTTTGGCTACATTATGTATCCGTTTTTAATCAAATTTCCGAAATAGTTTCCTATGGTGCTCAAAAAAATTATATAATTCTAGTAAAATACCGTGTTGCCAGTTTTCCGAGAGAAAATTACTAAAAGTTTTTATAAATAAATAATGGCTATATTATTTATCCGTAATTAACCAAATTTTCACAAATAATTGTCTTAGTGTCCACATAAATTATATAACTTTTCTAAAATATTTTTTTTTGATAATCAATAATTATAGCTACATTATTTATTCAAAATTACTGAAATTTTTATAAAATGTTTTTTTAGTACTTGCAAAAATTATATAATAATTTTATTGTTATACATATTTGCCAACTGATGATGTCCAAGTGGTCTATATATGAATTTACTCGTATCCAGTGGCGCAACCAAGGGGGGGGGGGGCGACGGGCCTCGCCCCCCCCCCCCCAAGGCTAGCAAAATTAGCACAATTTTTATTCGTTTAGTCATATATTCAGCAGTCATTTCTAACGCTACAATTATTTACCCCAAAATATTGAGCCAACATTCATTATTTTAAACTATTAAATATTCGATTCATGTAAGATAAAGTGGAAATCTGGTTAGTATTTGCTTTTTTTTGATTCTTCAAGATAAAATCCTTGGGCCCCCCCCCCCCCCAAGACAAAATCCTGGCTGCGCTACTGATTGTATATATATATATATATATATATATATATATATACACCAATACCTCACTTTGCGTCGTGGTTACGTTCCAAAAAAACACGACGCAAATTGAAACGACGCAAAGTGAATTATGATTTTCTATAGCAAACCATGTAAAGATCGAAGATAGGTTCCAAGGTTACAAAAATACTACTTTTTAAAAAGAAAATTGAACAAAGTAAACATTTAAAAAACAAAGATAATATAAAATTTTATTACATACATACAAAAAACAAAAAAAAAACAAATTCAATTAAAACAAAATAAAATATTTAATTAATTTATAAAAACAAAATAAAAATTAATCACTGTCTAATGATGGCATGGCGCAATTAGAAACAAAAGTCGTGCCATCGTTTAGAAAAAAAAAGAAAATTTCAAAAAATTAAAAAAAAAAATTAAAGACTTGAACCCAAAACAACGCAACTTCGAAAATCTAACGACGCACAGTGAAAATTAGTACTAATTCAGCAGCGACGCAACTTATATATATATATATATATATATATATATATATATATATATATATATATATATATATATATATATATATATATTAGGGTCTAATATAAAACGCTATATAAAAAAATTGTTAATGCTATATAAAAGTTATATAAACAGTTATATGAAAAATTAATAGTTATTCAGTTTTATATATTTCAGAAAGATGGCTGCTTTTGTCTCCCTGACACTGTGGCCCGGTGGTCTATTGTGTTGAAAGTGACATAATTACAAATAAATTAAGTGTAGATATGTTTCAAATGTTTATCCATATTTTCTGCATAATAGTATTACGTTCCATTATCATAGAATTACTTGTATTTTTCTAACCGTAAAGATAGACTATTTGTTGAGCACTAGAGCAAATTTGGTTTACCGACAATTTTATATATTTATTACGCATACATATTTTCGCGCGTCAGTTTTTGTTATTCTTTCTTTAGGCGTAGTATGGCACCAATATTCAAGTAAACGTTACAATTTAATACTTGGGCTATAATTTAGTTGAATTGGAATTAATTCTAATTACGCAATTTACGGATATACACGGATAATCGGTTAAGGATAGGATATTGATAAAATCCTTTAGGAACTATTCCGGATTCATTGCATACACACCAAATTAAAGCTCTCAATTTGATTCTAAATTGATTTATTTTCTTGTCATTATTTTATTTGATTCCTTGGTTGATATTTCAACAGTGCATTACTGCATTATTATATCTTGACACTGGGTGTATAAGTTGAATATTGTAGAAATACTATGTTGTATTTGTTGCCATAATTCACGCGAAATAAGTTAATTAATTTTATTGTAATTATTTTTGGGTTTCTGTAATTACGATTGGGGATATTTGAAGCATAAAAGAGCTAAGACACTTTAGGATCTTATATTTAATCGCGAGCGCCAGCATTGTTTGTGCGTCAATTTTCACCATATAGTACGTTCGTATTTGCGTTATTAGCCCTCTCTCTGTCAGTCCATCTGAGGGTCAGTCAATCCGTCTGAGTGTCAGTCAGTCCATCCGAATATCAGTCATTCTAGTCGAAGGTCGAAGGTCTATCCGAGACTCAGTTAGTCCATCCGAAGATCAGTCAGTTTATCCGAGGGTCAGTCAGTTCATCCTACAGTCAGTCAATCCATCCAAAAGCCAGTCAATCCATCTAATATGATATATGTCTCAATGTAAATATTGATTCAGTTTAATAATTTTATGCAATAAATAGGCTTGAGTGTTAAACTGATATTTTTGTTTTATTTTGACTCATCTTCCTATCTTGTATAGTTTGTTATAGTTTTTATTTAGCTGATCACAAGACAATTAATTTTTATTCCTTAATTTACTTTGGCCAAACAGTTTAATTATTAAATATTTTTGTTGGTTAAATATTTTGAATATTTTAGATAGAAATATTAATAAAATAGATCCGACGCTTTATAGTTTATATAAAATAATTTTAATAAAAAATAAAGTATATATTGTATTATTATATAATACTACGGTATACTTATATGAAATATATATTTTACAAATACTATAAAATTTATAATTTACGGGGGCATTTACTTATTTTAAGCCTAAAAAATCTGTTTTTTGTGATTTTTTTTCAGGAATATGAATGAAGGTATAAACTCGTGGTTTTTAACATCTTATTTATTGACATTTGAAGTATTTTTTTGAATTTTTTCATGTCACTATCACATATGTACGGCCACTTAAGTGGGTGAACGTCCGTGCGTGCAGGCCGGACATATATTCACGGGCGGGAGCGCACAGGTCATCACGGTCATATGAAACAAAATCGAGTAAAAACACATTAATCTACATGAAATTCTCTGAAGCTTGTGCTAAATTGAAATCAAAATGTTGAAAATTCACAAAATAGCGGCCACCTGAAAAAGTGGTCGATTTTTGACCACTTTTTTCAGATTTTCAAGTGCCCTAAAAATATTAAATGTTCACAGAAATGGCTGATTCTAGCACAAGCTCCAATAAATTTTGTCCTCTTTGGAGTAAAACAAACCGGATCAAAATCGGTTTATTAGTTTTTGAGTTCTGCTCCCGCCCAGTTCTAAAAATGTTATTTCGAGAAAAGCGCAAAAATTGAAGCTCTCGTTACAGTTCTGCGTATTTCCTCCTAGACAGCGGCGAAGCAAATCGTCATCGGATAGCGCCTCGTAGATTGGTGTGATGGGATCTTGAACTGCTGGAGAGAGTGCTGGTTTGTGTTGATATTTCTTCAACTGTCCTGAGGCCTGAGGCCTGAGGCCTCAGCGACGCGCCAAGTGCACCAACTATCAGAACCAGCGGGACAAAAGTCGTGCGCCGATCAGACGCGCGACTCATGACGCTCTAACACGAAATAAGTACAGAACGATTTTGAATTCAAGCAAATCGTTTTGCAGGGATAATCTACACAGTATAGAAAACCGAAAAATGCAAAAAAAATTCGATTTTTTTTTATTGAAAAATAATATGCTGCTGTTTAACCAGATGACAGTACCCACTTAAGATACTAAACGTATTTATTTATTTTTTTCTTTGTTAAGGTTAATATTTATTTTATATTTAAATTTAGTACATCTAGGAGAAATGTTTTGGTGTGCTTTAATTTAGCAGTTTACATGCATTCCCCTGCATTCTTTCTTTGTAGCCACTTCTTGACTGATTTCTTTGCGGTTCTATATGAAATCCCACACAGTATGTAAGCAATATCTTAGTTGAGCATAGTGCTTTTTTTTTGCAAGAATATCAGCTTTTTGGTTTTACTAATACTTTAATGACCCGGCACACACACACACACACACACACCATTATTACTGTTGTGATATTATCATGTTCCGCTAGTTCTTTTAGTGTTGGTAAGCATTATAGGCTGTTCTGATTTTGTTCTGGATGTGTCAGACGCTTTTATCTAAAATCTAAAAAAAAACTATGTTATAATATTATAACAATTGTATATTTCCAAGATTTCTACTTGGAATATGGTTTTTCGGTTTTAGATCCCTATATATAGCAGATTTCTTTTTTCAAACGGTTTTTTATACTTGCCCAATTCATTTTCACTATTATCAAATTTTCACAAAACATTCTCCTAGTCTCCATATAAATTATGTAATTTCAAAAAAATATGATGTTGCCAACTTTCCGAGTAAAAATTACTAAAAATTTTAATAATTTATTAACCGATTTTAATCCAATTTTCACAAAAGATTCTCCTAGTACTCACATAAATTATGTAATTTTAACAAAATACAATGTTGCCAACTTTCCGAAAAGAAATTAATACAATTTTAAAAATTCATTATGACCACTTTATTCAACCGATTTTAATTAAATTTTCACAAAAAAATTCTCTTAGCGCCTACAAAAACTATATAATTTCAGTAAAATACATTGTTACCAAATTTCTGAGCATTTATTTCTTATTTTTTAGCATTTATGTGATAATGTCAAAGTGGTCTATATATGGGTTTACCCATATACTTCTAATCTTGTTTTTAATAATAACATGTTTATAAAAACATCAGAGTCGAGTTTTCCATTACCGATATTTTTCTTGTTGTTGAGTTTTCCTATGTTTAAATTGTTCCGAAGTCAAGTTATTCTAATGGCAATTGGTTCAATAAAATTTTTAAAAAACCAAAATTTAGATTTTTTAGAACAAATATAAAAAGTATACTACTGCCTATACAAGACATGGAAAAGCTGCAAACTAATAATTTTCTCAAAATTATGTAAAATGTTTTGACCCATAAAAATTATAAATAAAATTGATTAATGATAACGAAAAGAGAAACAATGAAATAAAGATAAAGAAAATAAATTAGTATGCACAGAAGCAGCAAAGCCGTTGTGTCTAGCTAGTGAAACACCATACCCTAACTGGCAGCAAAATAAAGAATAAAAAAAATAAATTTAAAAATTTATTTACAATTATGAAAAGTATACCAGTTTGGTAAATTTCTAGGTTACAGTATATCAAAATTAAATGTATGAATTAAATATATCAAAATCTTTAAATGGAAAGTATAATTTTGATATCTATAATACCAACAATACATATATAAATAATCTCATACTTTGTGCACATATATTGGCTACAACAATTTATTTATTTAATTATTTTTAATAATTTGTTTACTTTAACAAATCCAAATATTAATAAATATTTTTGTAATTTATAACTGATGTTCAAATTCCATATAATTAAAAAACATTAAACAATTTAACAATTTCTAGAATTTTGTCTAGCATATTATCGATGCTACATAACAAAGTTCAAGAAATTTTTATGACACAAACAAATTGACATAATTAAATAAATATTTGGAATATGTATCAAGAGTTTTTAATTTATTTATTTTTAATTTTTTTAAATTCAATATTGTTGTCAATAAAATCGATGAAATATAATAACAAATTTATACGGAAGAACAGTAATTTGATATAGTCGATTAAAAGCCGTGCGTAGATGTCTTACTTTAAATAAATGAGTTCAATTTTATTTTATTTTTTTAATAAAATTCTCTGTAATTTTTATTAGGCATCCCACCTTACTCAAATAATAAAAAGTTTACTGTACTGTAATATTATTCTATGATATAACTGCGTCGAAATATCAAGCTATTGGTCTTTGAAAATAACAGCATTTATTAGTCAAATTTTAGCTATACAGTAGCTACAATTAACAAAATGTAGAAAAAAACAATAGCTGTATTTTTTTATCTAAAATTTACTGAGATCTCACCTCACTTCAGATAAACTCAGATCAACTCAAATAATTCTTATTCATTTTAACTAACTGAGTTGGATACCTTCCCCCCTTATCGATTCTGCTGCACCCGAAAAATAATCTCAAAATGAAGTGAGATACTCAGTTAAGTAGCAGAGGTTAAGTTTGTGTCAATCTTGTTGTTTTTAAGGTTAGCGACGAAAAATGTCATACGAAATTGAATGATTGAATGATATTGGACTTTTAAATTTGATTTCTAATCTTTAATTTTAATGTAAAATTTATCAAAAATGTATTTCTTGATTCACAAATTTATGGTTGATTAGAAAAACCAACATCAAAAATGGTGTCAGTGTATTTCTGTCTTTGTCAGTTATTCTTGCTAGAGTTTGAATATCTTGTTCTTTTATAAAGCAACTCAACTCACTTCACTTCGTTTCACCTCACTTCACTTGCCAACTGAGCTAACAATAAGTCAATTTTTTGATAAAAAGAATACAGCTATTATGTGTTGATAACTGTGACAGCGTGCATATAATAAACCTAGTCTAGAAATGGAATAGAAAAATATAGTCAGATGTATATTTCTATTCAATAAACTGTAATAAACTTCAATAAATTAGTAATTTTTTTATTACAAAAAAATTGGAAATTGTATTCATGCTTGAACTTATAATTACATTTTATGAATTATTCAAGTTGTTTAATATTTTCAAATATTTAAGATATTTCTTCTGGATATTTTTGCAGTAATATTTTCAGATGTTTTTTTAAATCGTTGTCTAATTGGGCAAATTTTAAAGTTACAAATGATAAATTATAAACTAATAAATTTCGATTATTTTTTTCGTGCTGGAAATTTGTAAGTAATATTTTGCAAAGTTACATAAATATGTTTAATGTTTTTGTTAGTAAACATTTGATAGTATAATTTAATATTAACTAAATTTGTGAGGTCCTTCCAAATGAAATAAATGTTCTAAGCTAAAACTTATCTAACTTGCGTGTAAATTCTGCTTTATTTAATAGAATAATTTAGAAAAGTAAATAAATTGTACGGAAAATTGTAAACAATGATTAATTATATTTTTCAAAATTGTTAATTTAAGAATAGAATAGGAAAAAAATTAGATCTTTCCTTTAGATAAAATTAACAATATTTTGATAAATTATCCTTGAATATTTTAGTTTTTGACAAAGATTTTTGTGTCAGTTTTAAATATATATATATATATATATATATATATATATATATATATATATATATATTTTGAAGTCTAGACATCGTTATCTTTTTAGCGATAATTATTAATTACTAATTATCAATATTTATTAAATTAATTATATACCAAATTACAATTTTTATAAAAAATATTTTTATTTAATATTTTAATGTTGCAATAAATTATAAATGAATTAAATTAACATATAATAATAACTAATTAAATTTAAAAAAAACTGATGTTGCAAATACATGACCTTTTATATTGCCAATTTTTAAAAATTTTGTTTTATAATTTATATTTATATATCTACAGGATATAAATTATGTATACTTAAAAATTTCTTGCAATAAGCGATTTGAAATCAGTTTATGCGTAAGCATTGATAACAAATCAATTCACACTTGAAACAAAATTGTTTTAATAGAAACGCGTTTTATAAGATCAGAGATTCAAAGGTGATATTCTTGTAGGAGCGCACCGCGCAACGCGATACGCTCACTCTACACGGCAACTCCCTTCACGCCAACTATCAAGTGGTCGAGTGACCCGTAAGTGTATTGTGGCTAACAGTGAGGGAAGTGCGAAGCAAGTTACGTAACTTAATTAGCTATATTAGCTTTATTAGCTATATTAGCTTTATTAGCTATATTAGCTATCCTTAATTTTACTCATTTTATATACCGGGTGTCTACTTTTTTTTTGTTACATAGGGAATAAAATGCTAAAATTTTCATTTGGTGATAAATTTTCCCCTAATTATTATAGAACAAAAGTACAAATACAAAAGTTGTTTAGAATTCAAAAATGCATCAAATGATGCCAAATTTATCAATATAGGATGTTCTGATCAAGAATTAGAAGCAAATTAAAATTTCCATTTTTGCGCTCTTTACATCAAAGTGCCACGGAAATTAAACAAATAATTTCATTTCTTCTGGAGTTTGAGTTTGACAGATCGTATTTATTTTATTGTTACGTTCTGTATTATTATTATTATTATTATTATTATTATTATTATTGAAAATAATGAATAAACTTAATGTAAATGAAAAGCTATTAAGTATAAAAAGTATTAAGTATTTATTATTTATTACAATGAAAGGGTATTTTACTCGGCTGTACACTACGTACTAGCTGTGGTTTTAAATTGTGAATGTCTCCATTATAATTTTAAGTAATTGTTTAATTTATTTATTAACTTCAAGTTATAAAAACAATACATTTGAATTAGATGACTGGCATTATGCCTAATATATTTATTATAATAATTTAAACTTATCCCTGAGGATGCTGTAAGTTGTGCAGTGAAACGTCGGATAAGAGTTTAATAAATAGTAAATAGCTGAACTCCGTAAAACTTTCTTTATTTATTACAATATTCAATATACCTATAAAACAGAAAAATTCATGAATACAAGATATAGGAGAACAAAAACGAAACTAACAATTTATATTAAATGTTCAAATAAATCGCCATTAACTGCCAAACAATAACCTAATCTGTTATAAAATTCGTGACGTACAGAGCTTAATTGTGTTTGTGTTATATTATTGCACTCTTCAACAATGGCATTTTTCAAATCAACAAGATTTTTGATATGTCGTTTATAAATTTTCTCCTTCAAATATGGCCATAAAAAGAAATCGCACGGTGCTAAATCGGGCGATCTAGCTGGCCAATTAATTGGACCACCTCTACCAATCCATGAATTTGGAAAACATTGATCCAAATATAATTTAATGTTGCAGCTGTAATGTGCCGGACATCCGTCTTGTTGATACCAGACAACATTATCTTGAGTTGCACACTCTTCTAACTGCGGACCAATATGATTTTGCAACATATCCAAATATTTTTCGTTGTTTAAATTATTTTCAATAAAAAATGGCCCAATTATACACCTGCCAAAAATTCCAGCCCATACATTAACTTTTTCTGGATATTGGGTACGTGTTGCTACCATTAAATGAGGATTTGTTTGGCTCCATATTCTAAAGTTTTGTGTATTAGGTTCGCCGTGTAAAGTAAACGTAGACTCGTCAGTAAAACAAATAGATTTCAAGAAGTTTCTGTCTAAATTGGATTTTTCCATAATAATGTTAATAAATTCGCTTCAAGCCATTTTATCCGCTTCAAATATCTCTTGGTGCGTGGAATATTTATAAGAATGATATTTTTCATTTTTTAGTACCTTATGTATTGTTGAAGGATGCAAATTTAATTCAGCACCAAGTTGACGCACACTAACATTTGGGTTTTCCGTTACACACAAAAGTATATTCAATGTATTTTCTTTAATTGCATTTTGATTTAAATTCTCCTCCTGATCTTCTGCGTTGATTTTTCTACAATTTTTACAACGTTTTAACACACTTCCAGTTTCTTCGAATTGTTTAATTATCCTACGAATAGTCATAGCGGAAGGTATGGGACGGTTTTCAAAGAAAGCGCTGAATAAATCTCTTACTCGTCGTATCGAATTTCCAGTAAAATAACATTTTACGCACTGAACTTTTTCATTTACCTTAAGTTTATTCATTATTTTCAATAATAATGATAATAATACAGAACGTAACAATAAAATAAATACGATCTGTCAAACTCAAACTCCAGAAGAAATGAAATTATTTGTTTAATTTCCATGGCACTTTGATGTAAAGAGCGCAAAAATGGAAATTTTAATTTGCTTCTAATTCTTGATCGGAACATCCTATATTGATAAATTTGGCATCATTTGATGCATTTTTGAATTCTAAACAACTTTTGTATTTGTACTTTTGTTCTATAATAATTAGGGGAAAATTTATCACCAAATGAAAATTTTAGCATTGTATTCCCTATGTAACAAAAAAAAAGTAGACACCCGGTATATGAAAATATAAGGTAGATAATTTAAAATTATTCAATTGTTTTTATTTATTACTTATAAATTATACAGAGTTGCTAAAAAGAATGGATACAATCAATGTTGAAATAGATAAAGAAAAAAAAAAGGAAAATACACTGGTTTTTATTATCTAGCTGAGAAAATAAATATCAGAACAAAAGTTTATCTAGATAGATTGACAGTTAATTTTTTCAAAATTTTATGCACAATTAATAGAAAGAACAAAAAAGTCAGAAAAATTTCCTTAATTTTTATTAAACTAAATTGGTTATAGATATTAAAAAAAAAAGTTTTATGCTTATATAAATTTCGATAAAACAAATAAAACAAAAAAATAATTACACGAAAATGTTTACGATATAATTTCATTTTTTGCCGAGATGAATTTTTCAAGTTACTCTAACCAACACAAATAGCGCTCGTACGTCGAAACGTTCTGAATACGTATACCGTCAAAAATTTTAAACCTTACGTTAGAAACGTCAATTGCCAGATGGCTGAACTAGGGTTGCCCGGTCTTGAGATATAAAAGGCAACACTCGTATTATTTAATTTTTAATTAATTAATTTTTATTTTTGTTACAATCTTTAAGAAAACAACAGCGATTGTTATAACTTATATGTTCCGCTCCCAACGTTTTTGTAATTTCTTAAGAAAACTAATAGATTGTAACACATATCTTTAAAAAAATATAAGATTTTTTAAGATAAAAATCTATTATGTTTTATTAAAAAAAATTGTGTTGTATCTCAAACGTGTATTTAAAAAAAAATTTTACATCACTGTTTAGATCGTATAATTATCTTTTTTATTTTCAACTTTTTTTAATTACTAAGTTTACTTCAAGAATTATTCAGAAGCAATGAAAATGACCAAATGGAACTTATGAAATATTTTGGCAATTAATGGTATATTTGAGATGATCATATAAATGTGCACAATAATTCTTATTTAACCGAAGTTGTAGATTATTATAGTGCTCGATATCCCAATGTTGGCACATAAAATACTTTTAAAAACGAACAAGCAGGCAGCAAGCAGTTGCAATTTGCAACCCAAGATCAGCTTACCGTACAATACTAACACCGTCACCAGCGCAGCGCCAACATCAGCGTCATGATGCCACGAAGCGGTGACTATACGAAACATGCCATTCCACTAATCGACCACTTTACAGTCTTGGCTAATGAAAATGCAGAAGATGACGAAGAAACAGCGAAATCTGTTACGTACTACATCATCATAGAATTTCTTATATTTTTCTGCCCGTAAAGGTAGACTATTTGTAGAGCACTAGAGCTAAGTTGGTTCACCGCCTATTGTTTATATTTATTGCGCATACATATTTGTGTGCATTTAGAACTGAGAAAAACTTCCTGTCGGACACAGAAGCAACAGATTATACAATTTGGAAAGCTACAAAAAAATAAATCATCCAACAAGAACAGTTCCACCTATTATAAAAATGAAAATGGAAAATGGGCAAGAAATAATAGAGAAGAAGCTAACGTAGTTGCTGAATATCTAGCACAAGTATTTAAACCTTATCCATCTGAATCATCAGAGGAATTTGAAAACGAAATCCAAAAATATCTAAAAGCCCTATTTCAGCTAGACATTCCAATAAAAAATGTACTTATGGTAAAATCGGATTAGTACAAGAAATAAACCCAGAAAAGTCACCTAGGCTTGATCTAGTATCCGAAAATGTACTGCAAGAAATAACACCTAAGTGTTTGAAACTGATTTCTTACATTGTTAACACAGTGCGGGGGTAGTCCCAGAAATACCCGATCTGACGTGCAGATGACGATTGTTGTTTGAAAAGAATGACTATGATAAAAAGTACCAGCTTTATAACCCTTAAGTTTGAAGTTTGACGATGCTACGTTGTTTAGTATTTGTTTGGCAGTTATCAATAGTAAACGCTTTCAGTGAATTTGTAAATATGGAAAAACATTAATTATCGTTATGTGATAGAATAGTTTCATTTAAAAGGCCTCATTGTCAGTCCAACCAATATCAATGTGCAGCTAGATTCCATTTTGGGAGAGTCTGCTTCACGAATTTTAATAAAAATAATGTTTTAGCCCTTCTAGACGTCGAAAACGTTGTCACCTAAAAAGTTATCTACAGACTAATTAATACACATTTTCCGCTTCTACTAATAAAACTAATATATTTATTTCAAACTAACAGATCCTTTATCATCAGTGTGAATAATTCTTATTTAAATCCACAACCAAACACAGCTGGCATAACTCAGGGTAGTATTTTAGGGCCAACCCTCTTTAATCTATATTTCAGCGATATAACTACTCTTTCAAAAACTAAAACTGCATAGTACGCAGATGACACGGCTATATATGCCCATTTATTTTGTACACAAGTGGCAAATAATCAACTTCAAATACACATAAACTCGTTAACAGACTATTGAAAAAAGTAGAAAATCAAACCAAACACAAACAAAATCACAAACAAAATCACAAACAACCATATAATCACTCTACCTACTATCCTTCCATATCCATAAAATATATCTAAAATCACACATAAATTATCTAGGTGTCTCACTCGATAATAGATTAAATTTCCACAAACACGTAATACCCACAATAAAAAATCATACGCTCTAATAAAATTAATTTACCCTCTATTAAACAGCAACAACTCACTCAAATACAAAAACAAAAAGTTTCTATTCACATCAATTTGAGACTAATTATATCATATGCGGCTCTAATTTGGTGTTCTGCATCGTTATCACTCTTAATCCCAGCACATAGATTACGAAAGAAATGCTTACGATTTTTAAATAACGTAGATAAATACACCAAAATAACGGAACTTTACAAACATACAAATTATCATTCATATATGACTGCATACAAAACATGTCATAATATGTCTACATAAATCATAAATCAATATAACATTTTGTCACAACACATAACACAAAGAAAAAGGCACAACACCCCGTGTAAAATAAAACAAACTACTCTATCAAGCACTATACATCTTCAACCAATCATGAGCATCTAAAACACAGACAAAACAACACAAGTCATTTAAATAAAAACATAAAACCAACTAGAAAACAAAATTAAATACATCATTATTTATTTCGCCTCATTTCATACATTTTATCCACAAACACATTGATAATACCATCTCATGTCATCTCATTTAACAAATCATTCTACAGTTATGTATAATAAATAAAATACTTACATACATATATTCATACATAATCACGCCATGTACCCAAAAGGATGTGGTACAAACTCTTTCCACTATCCCGAAATTAGTTTCCTCCAAACATCCCTATCTAGACAAGTAACTTTAAACACTCTGAATTATACTACTACAGCTACTCATCGGACGTCCACGCAAACGTATACATTCCAAATTATTTATATAAATTCTTTTAATCAAAAGATCATTAGATCGCTCAAGATGACCGAACCATCTTAACTGACTATCACTAACTTTTGCAACAACAATTTCACACTTATAATACACTAATCAATTTTGTACCCGATTCTTTCTAGGGTACACCACATACCCCAAGTAAAAATCTTATTTTCAAACCGAGAAACTTACCACATTTTATACACATTAACGCATCACTCACATCACTTTCATCAATGTCAGATTCAACCTCAATGTAATTCAAAATTACAGTAACATAAGTAATTGCCTCATTTTTATTTCCACCGACTATTAAGAAATAGGTGGTGGTAATAAAAATTGGTGATTTATAATGGGATGAGTCGTATGTAAGAACATACGACACATCCCATTATAAATCACCACTTACACTCTTAACTGCCTTAAGAGTTTTCACATTACCACCTTTCATTCTTCTGCCAACAACAGTCGCCTATTCATCAGTTGTCAACTTGTAACTCATTCTCACTTCTATTTACTTTTCTTAATTATTAATTATTCTTTTAACATATTTTCTATTTACCTTAGTATTCACGATTACGTTCATCATATGAATTACCAGGCTTTTACACACAAATAACTCAAATTGGCTTCTTTTTCTCAGCAACTGCTTCTTTCATCTGATCATTTCACCATGAATTTTTCAGGCACGATTTCAATATTTTTTTGCCACACACTTCTACAGACTGAAAATTATTCGATCCTTAAATTTATTCCAAATTTCATTCACATCACTTTTATAATTAGTTTTACACGCAGGAAAATTATCATTATTTTTTTGCGCATACTCATCTCTGGCATTTTTACATTGAAGAATACAGGTTTTTACTCGAAACATTTACCATACATTTTTTTCCTTATACGCCAACCTATATTTAAACTAAATAGTCATCATTAGTACCAAGTTCAGTACCACGTTTAACACGTATGTCAATAACTAAACTTTTTAGTAGATTATCATACATAATAAAATCAATTACACTACGGCTATTTTTAAGAAAATTTTCCCAAGTATAAATATAAAAAAGTTTATATTTGAAATAATAATTAATGTAAACTAAAAATAATTGTATCTATAACAATTAAAACAGGAAAAACTTTGTAACTTTTTTCCATTTTTAAAAATAAAAATACATTAAATTAACATATATGTAAAATATAAATATTATCATTGTCAATATAAAATCAAACTGAAAAACTTAGCATATAAGGCCACTAAGCCAGGAAATGTTATAAACATTAAAAATTGCTTAGAACATACATTCTCTAAAGATTTATGAAAAATTTTCCAAAAAAATAAACATTTTTAAATTGATTTATCAGCTCTCTGACAAACTTTGACAGGTAAAAGCTGAGTCGATTTTGAGAAAAAATATTATATAAAAGTAATAGGAAATTTGACTGCTAAATGAAAATTGTTCGGGTATTTTCGAATACTTTCATACATCCTAAACTGTGATAAATTTGTAAAGGCTCATAACTTCCCTAATTAAGCGGAATCTAACAATTATCTAACATTTATCTGTCAAAGTTTATTATAGAGTAAATAAATTTCTGAATACATATTTACAATTGAAAATGGAGTTATTAATTGTGAATATATTATCATCGGTCTGTGACAAGACCAACATACTATAAAATATGAGGAAAATAAACAAATTATACATACTAATATTTGGAATGTATCAAATTATTCTGGGAGAAAAAGTTGCAAGTTCAGTCAACTTTCGGCCATTCCGGGTTGGTTGGAAATTTGGAAGCAAAATGAAAGAATCTAATTTTATTAAACATTATTTCAATGAAAACAACCCATTAATTATGTTATCGATAAGTGCATAAGTATCTGTAACATATTGTTTTTAGCAAATTGAATAATTAATATGTACAGCTTACATGTATTTTAGTTTATTAGTACAACAACGTTTTTAATAATATATGAAAACAAATGAATACAAATAATAACAAAAAGGTTGTAAATAAAAATATTTACTGTAGTTTGGTGATTAGAAAAAAATATATAAAAAATAAAATAACATGATAGAAAACAAAAAATGTATTGTAGAATTATAGAGGCTATCATTACAAAATTAATTGATAAGTTACTTTTAAAAAGCCGCTTACAATTTTATACGTTTTTCTGCTGATAAACATTTTAATACAGATTGTGTTATTATTACTTTTATCTAATATTGGTCTATTAAATATACTGTATTCTCTAGTTGTTGTTTTTTAATTTATAGAAGTATTTCTAAAAATAGCCTGTACTTTAAAAATTTGTATTCCATTCATAATTTAATTAGTATGATAATTGTAATTAATAAAATAGTAGATATATTTTTGAAAAAGGATTATTGTAATTTAAATAGTTTTTTTGTTTAACAAGACAAAAATTTACTGCTGTGGCATTAAAACAAATCGAGTCAGTAAATTCGTTTTTTATTATTACTTTTATTACTACAGCAGTTGTGTATAAAATTAGTCGTTTTAACCAAAATTGTGTGTGAATGTCCAACGGTTTCTAGCAAGATTATGGAGTCTACAAAAAATCGGTCAACGCCGACTTAAAAGTAAATATATCGAGATGTTACACGGCGATTTAAATGAGCTTCAGGTATTCAAGTAGAACACTAAAAACTAAGCAACATGTATTTTTTTATCGGCCACCGTCAAAGTTTTGGGAGTAAAAGTCATTTCCAAAATTTTGAGTAAAATTGGTTTCAATTTTTTTTTTTTTTTCGGAAACTGCATTTTAGAACAAAAGTGTAAATGCACAACTGCCTTATTTTTTAAGAGCTATCCACCGATGGTATTAGGTTTTTTTTATATGATTTGTAAAGTTACCCTTTTGCACCTTTGACATATATTTTACTCCATATTTAATTGTTATGTAATTTATTTCAAAATTTTATTTTATATTAAGAGAGCCCAATTAAAAATAAAATTGATGGGTTTAGATTTTTTTAATTATATTCTTTTAAGGACATGTACCTTTTATGTAAACACTCGTATGTACTCATAAGTAAGTTCAATTATTTATAACTAGTTAATATTAAATAATAGAAAAAAGTATTAGTATTTTTTTATTTGTATAAGAAATTTTATAAAATATTTAAAAAAATTATTTATGAATTTTAATTATTTTCATAACTCATCAGTTTTTTATATTGATTATGTCGGCTGGTCGATTCAAGTGAAGACTTCAAAATATCTCAAAAAATAAACAATTAAAATTTCACACTTATAATTTCTAACTCGGTGGTATATAGTTTTTGAAAACATCATCTTATAGGAAATTTTTTGTCCGGCCTGATGGTGTGAAGATGCACTTTCTATTTCTTTGCATAATTTCAAAAGTCACTTTTTCTAAAAACTTAAAAATTTTAAATTTAATTATTTTTAACATTAACCGATCTTATCTTGATTATCAGACAAATTATTAGCATAATTATCTTTTTATTTTATTTATTAACTATTTCTGTGTAAGTTTCCTGAAAAAATTGTTAATATAGTTATTAATTAATATAAAAACAAATAAAATAAAATAAATTAACTAATTAGTGAGCAATTCTTTTTTTCAATTTGAAAGCGAATTTTTTTCACAGTTAGAAACTTTTCGGCTTTAAGAAATAAATAGGTATAATATGCCACAAAGTTTTAGAGCAATGTCTAAAGAAATTTTTTTATTTAAAAATTTATTTATATTTTGTGCCATTTTCGAGTTATGTACTTAATTTATGAATTACGCGCAAATCTGCCGTATGTATGTATATAAATCGATATAACAATTTGCAATAATAAAAACTAATGGACAGACTTTATGGAAGGTGGCATTTAGTCATAAACTTATATATGTTTATTATATGTAAATTAATAACCATATTAATAATTTTTTTCAAGAACCACACAGAAATAGTTAATAAATAAAAAAAAAAAATTAAGCTAATTGTTTGTCTTGTAATCGAGACAAGATCGGTTACAGTTAAAAAATAATTAAATTTTAATTTTTAATTTTTCTGGAAAAATTGGATTTTTAAAATAATGCAAAAAAATAAAAAGTGCGTTTACCTACCATCAGATCGGGCATAAAATTTTCTATAAGGCAAGTTTTTTTTTTTAATTTAACTTAGATTCAGACTTCAACTTTTAGTTCTATTATGATTTTTATCATAAACAAAAGTAATGTTACTAATTATTTTAAATATTACAATGTGATAAATTTATTTAACAAAAAACATATATTTATAATAATATACCTTTGTTACATACGTATTATTAGCATAAATTTTAAATTTAGAACAATAAAAATTAAATAATATATTGATTTTTGCTCTAACGAAAAAGTTACATTCAAAATATTTGTATTTTTTTAAAATAATAATTTGTTAATTTTTTGCTTTAACAAAAATAAAGTTAAAGAAAGAACAAGAAATCGATTTCTATCCCGACTCCGACAAAATTCTTTGAATCCTCGACTCCGAAAATTCGACTTCACACAATTTTGGTCGGATTAAGGATTATTTTGTTAAGTTTCACACATTATGTTTTTCGACTAAAACGGAAAATGTTATTATCATTGCATATTCACTACCACAAATAAAAGATATATCACAATTTTTGGACAAATCCAGTGGCATAACTACATATTTCGGGCTTTTCCGCAAAAATTTTAAATATACATAGTTCAAATTCTGTAAAAAAATGTTTTGCTTATTTTGGAAAATTATGACAATGTCGTTTCAGATGTTTGAACATTTTTGAATTAACGAATCTGACATAGAAATCCGAACAAAATAATCATTTTAATATTTATTAAACTAAAAGTAGCATGCGGTATGGGCAAAAATAGGCAGGAAATAGCTAAAAATAACGTTTTTTTTTAATCTTCATTGCGTTTGAAGCACTAGTAAATAGTGACTAAAAAATGTTATATGGGTTTTTTTCTTATTTTCTCAAACGAAAAAATAATTTTCTGCCCGGTCTGCATTTTTTTTATAAGGATCACCTTAATATATATATATATACAGGGTGCTTCAAAAAAATGTATACACACTTTAAACTATTGTAGTTTTCCCGCTCTACAAGGCTAATGTTATATTTCTTCGCCAGGTGCCAGAATAATCGTCCCTCTATGTTATATTATCAGTTGGAATTTGTAATATCAACATGAGCTTACCTGGATCAAAATTTGTTGGGCCAGTGGATAGGACGCAGGGGGCCAATCGAGTTTCCAGCACGCTCTCCAGACCTTACACCACTGGATTTCTTCTTGTGGGGCACAGTAAAAGATGAGGTGTACAAACGTAAACCACGTAACCTAGACATTCTTTGGAATGAGATTCAAGCAGTGTGTAGAGAAATCTCATTGGACGTTTTGATACGATGTACAGAATCTGTGGTGACTCGTACTCAGAATTGTATTGATGCTGCAGGTCACCAATTTGAACAGTATTAACATTTGTTATTTATGTTTCATTTACATTGGACTTTCAGCTTTCTATTTTCCTGAAATTTAACTTTGTAGAACGGTAAATAAATTTTCTATGGAAGTTCAAAGTGTGTATACATTTTTTTGAAGCACCCTGTATATATATATATATATATATATATATATATATATATATATATATATCCACGTTACCGAGCCTTTTGCTAGAACAAATTTTTCACCATAGTTTGAATCATATCGACATTCATAGAATTAATGTTTTAGAATATCGAAAAATTAAACAACCAGCTGATTTGGGTGTTGAAGTATATTAACGTTTGGTAAAAACACATTATTACTTTACCATGCACTAATGTACTTGTACGCCCGTGAAATTGATCCAAACCGGAAATGTTTTTATTTGGTCTGGACTAGAAGTAATCATGTGTTTAAAAAAAAGATATTTTATTTTACTATATGTACATGCCAAAACTATTGTTTTATAATACAAAATTATATCTACAAGCATTATCAGGTCTATAAATTAATTTATGTTTACATTTATATATTTTTAATAAAATTGGACGCCTAAACATGGTATAATTTAGTCAATAATTTTTTCTTTAAATTACTTGAATAAATATTCTAATAATTATCTACAATATGGCACTATTCCCGATTTTTATATCTATGAAAAGTACAAATAACATTTTTTTTAAATTGTTACTTTTAATTAAAGAGAGTCACACTTAAATTGGTTTCCAATGAACACACAAACCTGCGAATGCTAGTTTACAAAACATCTAAAATAAATGGTAATTAGCTCCGATGACAAAACAACCAACATTCGATATCTAGGTTTGTTATTAATACTCGACTTGTACAAGAGCATTCCGCATAACTGTTGAGAATAGAAATTGCCTAATATTAAATATTTGTAATGTATCTAAATTATTGTGAGAGCAAAATGTATGTTCTTAGGAGATGGGAAGTAACTTGCAATTTCAAGAGAATTGATTACTATAAATTAATGTGTATACACAACCGCAAGATCTAGGGATATTTTGATATATCTATTATTAACGACAAACTAAATATTTTACACACAAAAAATTAGAACGAAAAAATATTATATACATATGTACAAAAATAATATTTTCCAGGCTCTCTGAAAACTTGTATTTTTCATGAATCTTGGTAAATTTCCACACATATTTTTTATATTTTGGTTGAATGTCATATTTATTCTGCATAAATTACAATTGTTTTTGTGATTTTAGTCATTTTAAAGCAGAGTTTAATATTGTTTGATTCATAATTTTTCGGTGTACTTTGATTGTGATATTTATATATTCTTCTCCCTGTTTGAGGTAAGTGATTATTAAGTTTTTCAATAATTTTTGCACCAGATTCTGTAAAAATTAATTTATTATTGTCATTTCATGATAAAAATTTTAATAATATTGATTTTAACTGATTCCTAAGAAGAAATTTCAAATACGGTTATAATTTGCTTGTTCTTTTTCCAATATTCTTTACACTTTAACCAAATAATACAGTTATAATTTTAAAAAATTGTCTTTCAATTTGAAAATTGTAAATATATTTAATATATAATCATTTCTATTACTTATTAAACTATAACAAATGCAAAATCACCTAAAATATATTATTCAAAAAACAGGAAAAAAATAGGTGGTATTAATAACAGATAATAAGTAAATTAAAATAAATTACATATATAATTGTAACATAAAATGCATTTAAATGACTTCTTTTTATATTTTAATAAATTTTTAGTTGTGCAGTCGTGTATATATTGTGCTCTAGGTATATATATATATATATATATATATATATATATATATATATATATATATATATATATATATATATATATCGCGCATAAACACAAAATATGCCAAAATTACTTTTTGGTATTTTCCAGTAGAGCATCTAGATTCGGCTAGATTCGGCCCGGCAGGTGATTTTATACGGACCGCGATATTTCGCTTGATATTTTAATCTAGGATTGAAAATAGATTGAGATAATTCGAACTTTCATTGCTAAAGAGAAAAATAAGTATATAAATATTTGTAAACTAAGAAAGAGAGATAGATATATTCTTGACTTTATGTCGTAAACATAACCTAATACTTGGTGTGTCATTTGATGACTTGTTTTTAAAATGGATTTTATATCAAACTATATGCAATGTTTGCATTCTGTAATATTATAATAAAGAAACGATTAAAAAAAAGACGTATACTTTTATATTTTTATACTTTTAGGTTTGTTTATCTTAAATATCCTCCATAACTCCTGCTTTTGTAGAGAATGGCCTTAAACATTTGAAGGCGGTTAAATTCTCAATCATCGTAATTGTTTATCTTGAAAATAGGAAAAGGATTTGTCAATTTTTGAGCGGCTTAAAATGCCAATATAAACATAGTTTATACATATTTTATTAAAATCCCAAGTAAGAACTAAATAAAGCAGAGAAAAATTTATAAAATTATCCAAACAAGCAACTTTCGCTTCATCCACATTCATAATTCCTCTCATACATGCTCTTTTGACGTACTCAACGTACATCATTATCAGGAAAAATGATATAAATGACATTTACAGTAAATAAACAGAATATAGAAACAAGTTATTAAGTAACAAAATAAGTAACTAGATAATAAAATTTATATATTTTTAATTAAAGAAAGCTAAATTTTATTTAAATCACACTAACAGTAGATTGATAAAACAAGCAACAGAAAATAAAGAAAAAAATCAGTGTGAATGGGCACTGATTTAAATAAAATTTGACTTTCTTTAATTAAAAATTTATAAATGTTATGATCTAGTTACTTATTTTGTTACCCAGTAACTTGTTTCTATGTTCTGTTTATTTGCTGTGAATGTCATTTATATCATTTTTCTTGATGAAGATGTACGTCGTAGCCCACAAAAATTTTTTTTGGTAAAAATTTGCTATTACTATTATCGCAATCCTAATGCTGATTAAACTCAAATAAAGAAGTTTAGAAGTTTATTCTATCTTTTGTAAAATAATGGTTTTGTGGCTTACAACATATTGTTGTTGCATGGACGATATATATATATATATATATATATATATATATATATATATATATATATATTAGGGTGCATCGAAAAAAATCGAAATTGCTGGCTAGGGTCTCAAACGATAGTTTTTCATCTAAAAACATGCGGAACACCAAAAATCCGGTAAAAAAAATTTTTTTAGAGGGCGCGCGGGGCCCTCAAAAGTGCCATTTTTAGCATGTTTTTAGATAAAAAAAACTATCGGTTATCATCTTATTACCTTAAATGACCTTCTTACCTTCATCTTATTACCTTAAAAGATCGCACATTTCCGAAAAAATGAAAAGTGGCAAAAAATGTGCTTTTTAAGTTAAGTATAGTTTATCAGCATATTATCTCCATATCTGTCGCATGTAATCACATTGTAGGGTATAGTTCTGGGTACAATATATCCAAAATTCAGCCATTTTTAACCATTTCCTGAGGAGATATAGCCTCAAAACTGAAAAAAGTGCTAAAAATGGCATTTTTGAGGGCCCCGCGCGCCCTCTAAAAAAATTTTTTTTACCGGATTTTTGGTGTTCCGCATGTTTTTAGATGAAAAACTATCGTTTGAGACCCTAGCCAGCAATTTCGTTTTTTTTTCGATGCACCCTAATATATATATATATATATATATATATATATATATATATATATATATATATATATATATATACAGTGGAACCTCGCATACCGAGCAAAATTCGTTCCGGAGTCTTACTCGTAATGCGAAACACTCGTTAAGTGAAACAATTTGTACCATATAAAATAATGTAAAATACGATAATGCGTTCCATGCCGAAAAAATACTCAAAAAATAAAATTAAAAAAAAAACTCAAAAAAACGTTATGTGTAACATTTATTTCAAGAAAATTATATATAAATTGTTAAGGAGCGTGATTCATCTTCATTTTTTCTTCTATCGCGGATTGAACCAACCTGGAATGAGAATTCGATTTGCAGAAAACAAAAAATCTAACAAATTAGTAACATATCTAATTTCTTTTTACTAGAAAGCTGTCTAGAGACATTTGTTTTTGCTACATTTTGTTCTAATCACAGGCTGATGTAGCAATGGCAAGGAAAGTTTTATCGCACAATTCAGGGATTTTCCTATCCACGTCACTCATTATGCGAAACGTCGCTCGTTAAGCGAGTCATTTTTTTACAATTTATTTTGCTCGTTATGCGAATTACTCGTTATGTGAAGTGCTCGTTAAGCGAGGTTCCACTGTATGTATATATATATATATATATATATATATATATATATATATATATATATATATTAGTTTTAGTGACTGGAAATAATTTATATTTATTTGTTTCTTGGAATTTTCAGTCAGGCAGAATAGAAACAACTCAATTCATTATGCAACCTTCCAGAAATATTTTATTTCCTTCCTCAGGCCCTGTATTATAACACAAATAAATAAAATGTAATTGTAAAAACAAATTAACTTACAATGGCAGAGTTATCTGCAATGTACTATGAAACCATGTGAATAAAAATGTCCTAATTTATCAATATTAATGTAATATTATTGTAAATGTAACAAATTTAATTGCATAATGAATTGAGTTGTTTTTATTCTGACTGACTAAAAATCCCAAGAAACAAATAAATAGATAAATAAATATAAAACAGTGCATGCCACTTAATACAAAAACATGAGTGTGAACTTATTATATAGCTTCAGTTCACTTTACATTCACTAATACTGTACTAGACTTAAGCCGCTTCTATATTAGTAAAAATTTATAATGTGCATCAAATATAGATACCTACATCACAAATATTTGCGCCACAAATATGACATAGTTTTTGACATCGCATTCAACACGTGCTTGTATATTTATTTGTTTATTTACGAACATTTATTACACAATACTACTTGTAAGTACTTTTTTTTATTATTACAATACATCAAACATAATTGCAGCATATTAGTAGAGGGTTTAAGTGTACTTTGATCATATGGCATAAATTTTATCGCCTAGATGTCTACTTGACTTTACTGGTCTGCTTAGAATACCAGCATTATGTCGCGTAATTAGCGTCAAAGTTCTTTAACTTACGGCAAACACAAACAAACAAATATACACAGATTAAATTTTATTCAATAAATGAAATCACAGAGTTCACAAGTGATTACGTTTCATTTTTATACCGGCGCAAAGAAACTTTCCATTTATTTATATTGTCAATATGTTTAGTTAATATTTTAATAATATAAATTATCTATTAAATTTCTGTCTGTGCATGTGTGTGTGTGTGTGTGTGTGCGTGTGTGTGTGTATTTTAACTAAATGAAATAACTGTTCTTGCAATTGTGACAAAAGTCCCAAGGTAAAATTATCTATTAGGAAAAATGATCGTAACTTTAAAAACATATATTAGTTCACAGTTTCTGTCAAAAAATCTAAATCATATAAGAAAATTAGTATATTATGTTACGAGAAGCAGAAAGCGATCAAAAAGAACATTCTGCTTCGAGTAACGTGTGCAATTTTTTCTTCAAACGTTCCAAACGAAACTAAACTAAAAATAAATAAGAAAAAAATTAATGCAAATAAACATATCAAGTAACATTAATCTTACTAGAAGTTGTAAAATAGTATATATATATATATATATATATATATATATATATATATTATATTTTATCCTATCGGTTAGGAGGTACGCTTAGCTACAGTTTAGTGTGCGCCAATATAATATTCGCCAGTTTCTGCAGAACGAAATGCCTAATAATAATTTTAATTGAATGTGTAGTTAATTATGACAGGTTATTTTAATAAGTAAATGGAGGTAAAAGAAAAGTTTGAATTAAAATAAATGTATATATATAAATCTTTGCTAGGAAAAAATAGTATAGTGATCAGTACGGTGTCTGTAACATTTTCAAAAATTAAAAAATTTGTTTGGAAATCTTTCATGAAGCATCTAGATGACGAATTTGAACTTATTGTTAGCTTATGAGGATGTATGAATGTACATGGTTCGCATGCTCGGTTGTCCAAATTTTGGGATCGCTTCTCTTCCTAAACAATTCATCCGATTTGCACTAAATTTTCAAATTTTCACAAAAGATTCTTCTAGTGCTCAAATAAATTATATAATTTTAGTAAAATACAGTGTTGCCTACTTTCCGAGATAAAGTTACTAGAATTTTAAAAAAATTATTATGGCTACACTATTTATCGGCTTTTAATCAAATTTTCGCAAAAGATTGTCTTAGTGTCCACATAAATTAAATAACTTAACTAAAATACAATGATGCCAGCTTTCCTAAAAAAAACTTACAAAACATTTTTTTAGTATTCGCTAAAATATTATAATTTTATTGTTATATAGTGTTGCCAACTGATGTTGTCAAAGTTGTCTGTCTATATATCGGTTTATCCATATATTTCTAGTCTTGTTTATATTTGTTACGTGATTTGAGAGAATTAACGTTTTTTTTTGCCAAATATGCAATTTCTGACAAATCTGACGGTTTACATTGCATTTCTTGCACTTCTTCACACATTTTCAATTATGAAGTTCATATTCGGTGTCGTGTCACTTGCGTACGTGTCAGATGCGTACAAACATTATTTAGTATAATTTGCGTACAAATAAGGGTCGTCTCAAGCCCAGGTAGTGAAGGTACTTAGGCTGAGTGTCAGATGCGTACAGAAGTTTGGGAAATGTCGAGTTGTCATTTGCGTCAATAGTAGTATATCATTTGCGCCACGAAACCCTATTATCTGCGCCACTGTTAGCTTAGGGTAGGTTAGGTTAAAGTTTAGTTATGTTATTATTCAATATAGGTGCTTATCTCATCGGCGCAAATGACGACTCTCTAGCAGAATTAGAACAATTTTTATTCGTCTAGTCATATGTTCAGCAGTTAATTCTAACGCTACAATTATTTACCTCAAAATATTGAGCGATCATTTATTATTTTAAACTATTAATTATTCAATTCATGTAAGACAAAGTGGATATCTGGCTCCATTATAACGTTCAGAATGTAATTACAATTAAAACGGCACTTCAAATGTGAAACACAGTAGAAAAATAGTAAAATGTTTTGTAATGTTCAGTTATTATTAAGATAAATTTATATCCTGAGAAGTTTTTCATATCTAAATTTAGAGATAGATTGCTTTTTTTTTGTTACTCCAAGATGAAATTCCTGCCCCCCCCCCCCCCCCGGATTAAATTCTGGTTGCGCCATTAATTACAGGACTTTTTGCTTGTCAAAAAATTATAGTTGCACTAGCTGGAAGTACTAATATTACTTCTGGTATAGGTCAAATTAAACAATGATGAAAAGAATTTGGTTAGCTTATTTTTTGTAAAAATTTTGTGTAAAAATATGTTTGTATTACAGATATATTGTAAATATTTATCTAGAAAATAAAAAATATTTTTTTGTTTGTTTTTTCTTATTTGTATCAATATAAATAAAAAAAAAATGAAAAATAAATAATTTATGCTATTAGTTTATTCAAATTAACCACAAAAGCAAAAAAATATGTAAAAAAATTACCTACACTGTACGGGTCACTGTTGACCCGTTTTCGGAAACAATGTTTGTCAAATTTTTTCCGTACTCGAGGGTTAATCGTCAGTATATTGATATAGGTATTAGTTTTTGGATATTTAAAAACAATACCAATGTATTCAAAAACAATTAACTCTTGCAGATATATTTGAATATATTAAATCTCATTTGAATATAATTTAATTCGTAATTAAATATATGTTTAAATTTTTAATATTCAAAATTTCTTCGTGATAAAACAAACGAAAACAAAAAAATATCATATAAATAAAAAATATCTATATATATATATATATATATATATATATATATATATATATATATATATATATATATATATATATTAGAATATTTTCTGACTTCTATTTCGCCCGTAAGCTTACGTATCTATATATACTTTTTTAATCAATGATAAAACTATGAGTATATATTTAAAAGCATAATAAAATCTATCAAATATGTTCATTTAAAATTAATATAAAAATTTATATATATATATATATATATATATATATATATATATACAGGGTGTTTGCAATCAAGGTATTTTATTTTTAAGGGGTGATACTACAGGTCAAAACAAGGCGATTAACGCCAAAACACCTTAGTAAAAGTTTTCTAATAAACGAGATATTCATTTTTTTTTAAGTAAAATGGTAGCATATGGTATAATTTTTATTATCCAGCTCACAAAAAAAATTATTCTTCATAATAGTTTTGGATTTGCTTGAAACGAATAAAAATGTAAAAATATTCCAGGTTTTAAATACAGGGTGACTCGGATTTGCTGATTTGTGTTTTCAACTTTTAGGTAAAATACCCTTATTTAAAAAATTTGAATAATTTTATTTGAATATTATGTTTAGAATTACAATTTAAGTTTACATACAAAAATTTGTGCCGATCGTCGATTGTTAAAACACCTTAGCAAAAGTTTTCAAATAAACGAGATATTAGATACTTTATTTACTTTTGTATGTAAGCTTAAATTGTAATTTTAAACATAATATAATCCTATTAATCAAATAAGGGTATTTTACCTAAAAGTTGAAACACAAATCAGCAAATCCGAGTCACCCTGTATTTAAAACCTGGAATATTTTTACATTTTTATTCGTTTCAAGCAAATCCAAAACTATTATGAAGAATAATTTTTTTTGTGAGCTGGATAATAAAAATTATACCATATGCTACCATTTTACTTAAAAAAAAATGAATATCTCGTTTATTAGAAAACTTTTACTAAGGTGTTTTGGCGTTAATCGCCTTGTTTTGACCTGTAGTATCACCCCTTAAAAATAAAATACCTTGATTGCAAACAACCTGTATATATATATATATATATATTTGTTTCATAAATAATAAATTTTGTAGGTCTATTTAATTCTTTTTAATTCAACAAAGTATAACAATTATTAATTGTTCTAAAATTGTGATTATTTGATTACATTATAAATAAAAAATTGAAAAAAATTAAATAAATATAAGATATTTGAATAAATTATTTTATAATTACAATAATATTTTATACACTAAAAAATAATCGTAAAAATATTGAATTGAATATAAAACTTTTACTTAAAATGAAATACGAAAAGTTAAATTAAATAAACTAATATTGAACAATATAAAATTAGTTGACCAAATAAATTTAGTAACATAAACAACAAGAAATCAAGCTACATTATATGTAGGTACAAAAAAGATAGAATGTTATATTAACAATAAGATCAATTATTTTTAATGATGATTTTTATTTTATATAAAGACAAAAATAAATTGTTGAAATGTATTTTTTATTTCAGCAATAAATAAATTAAATATATTAAAGCGTCATTTTTTTAATTTTTTGAATTAAGTAACAATATTTGCAGAAACATAATATTTTTCATTTACACATTTAATTTTTTTCAACAAAATTATTTATTTTTATATAAGGTATTTTGAATTTTATGCATAACGTTATTACACGATTTTCGATTTGAACAGAAATGTATTCAACTTTTAAATGTCAGAACATCTTTCATATTTAAAATTTAATAATCTGCAATATGTTGACTTGATGCTAATTTTTCTATAAAAAATATTAAAAATTAATATAAAATTATAATCGGTTTGTACTTATTAGTAACAAATCATCACAAACGATTAGATCTATTTCTGTTCTATTATTGTACAGCGTTAAATTTAAATTTGACAAAAGTCACATAAAAACGATAACACTTACAACAATTCAGAATATATTTAAATACTCGTGTATTAAAATTTATTTAATTATCTCCAATAACATAAGTTATTTACTTGTATTCATACATTTTGTCTATCTTTGTAAATGTCGCAGGAATATTGAATAATCTGTTTTATTTTTCTGCATAATTACTCGTAGTTTTATAATTTTTCATTGAATTTAATGTTGAGTAGGTTATACTAAAAAGATTAGTTGATATTTTTATGTTTAAATTTAAAACTACTAGTAATTTTGCAAAGAAACGGATACGACATAACTATATATTGCGTATAGAAAAAAGGAAAACAGAAAATTGGAAAGCCCCGATAAAATAAAATTTGATCTTTAGAACTTTTATCAATTTATTATAAAACAATTTCATTTTCTACGTAAAGATAACTTAGAAAAATACAATCAAATAGTATAAGCGTTTCAAATATCAAACGTTCTCAATTACACTGTCAAGGTTAGTAAGATGAGATTATTTTTTAAAATGGCGTATTATTACGACCTGCGACATGAACTTGTCATGTAGTCGTGTTGCAATATACACTTTTATTTTAATTTAAACTGATAAAAAAAATTATGGATGTAGAAATGTTACACGATGACCTTCAAAATTATTGTGCTTTTTTAGTTCGGTTTTATCTGTGCAAGTACAACATATGTATATCTAGTGGTAGAAGTGTTTTTATTGCACTAAATTAATTAATTATATACACTGGTTATAATAGCTGCTATGTGATATATAAAATTTGATTTTATTTATTTTAAAATATCGTATTATCATTAGTATAATATTAACATATTTAAACAGTTTTTTAAAGAAAAGCTTCTAATAAATTTAATTTTCTAATAAATAAATTGTGTGTATATGTTATGAATAAATGATAAATATGTCATTATTTATACATAATAAATAAATAAATAAATAGTAGTTTTATTACCCAATAAACATTAAATCCACTAACAGGGTAATATAAATTTACCAGTAAGTAAATAAATAAATTGCTAATAAAAATTTAACACATTATCCAATATAACAATAAAAATAATTTTTAAGTAATTCTATGATTTTTAATTTTAATTATTAATTCGCTGAAAAAATTACATATTACAACAAAAAGTACTATAAAAGCTACGCATTTACCATCAGTAGCAAAAGATAAAGCTAAAATTTTTTAGCTTTATCTTTTGTTACTGATGATGAAAGCTCATTCGAAATACGTATGTAGCTTCTATAAATTATTGTTTGTGGTTTAAGGGATACTATTATATTTTATTGTAATTTATTATTAAAATAAACTATATTTTGTTTATTGTATATGTATATATATATATATATATATATATATATATATATATATATATATATCTGTATAGCTTCGAGGAAAAACCAGTTAAGTCTCTTTTTCCTGATTTCGAGATATTTGCCTTTAAATTTTCATAGATCAACTTCATAACTACTTTTAAATGACCCCAAATTTCTATCTAATATCATTTATATGTCAAAAATAAATATCAGAATCTTATTGAACTTGTAAAAATGTCCCAGATTTAGCTAGAAATGAAAGAAACTCACTTAACTGGTTATTCTTCAAAAATTACATTTAACTAGTTATTTCACAAATAACACATTTTCACTATTATTTTATAACTACAGAAAACGAATTAAGTTTTGAAATTGTTTTATATATTTTCATTAAACATTTTCCAATTTAGAACAAATTATATATTCATGTAAACAATTGTAGTGCATGTGAAAAAATAGTTTCTATTGTTCACTTTGTTTCCGTATATGAGGTTAATTGTTAAAAAGACATGTACCTAAGATTTTATCAATTGAATCTCGCTATAAAACTTTACGATATCGATAGCGTTTCATTACAGAGTGTTTACCGATCCATAGCATAAACATTAGTAATAATTGATGAGAATTTAGGTAAATGTATTTTAACATGTATATAAATGGAACTTAACTGGTTTTTCTTCTAAAATGACATTTAACTGGTCTTTCCTCAAAAATGACACTTAACTGATTAGGTTTTGTCATAATCCGCACTTAACTCAATTTTACCAAAAAAGGGACTTAACTGGTTTTTCTTCAAAGCCACACACACACACACACACACACACACACACATATACAGCCTGATTCAGAGTAAGCGCCTTATTTTTTTTTAGCCACACTATGGGTACTACTTCCAAAATATTTGGCAGTAATATGTTTCAGGACATTCTCTACACGATGGTGATATCAGATTTTTAATTGGATGAATCATTTCAAAATGGCGACGTTCAACTTTTTTTTTTAAATGGGATGCCATAATTTTTTTATTATTATTGAGATCCTAAAAACGTTCTTTTTACGATAGTATTTTGTTTTCCTGAAATATTCATTTCTTTCCCTATCAAAAAGCAAACTAACATTTTAATCTAGTAGCGCATGAATGTTTTACACCCGATGTTATTTTTGTCCAAATATCAAGTAGCGGTAGACAAACTAGTTGTCAAACGTCAAACACCACCATTGGACGACGTTTCAATTTATGTATTGAAAAAGAAGAAAAACATTTCGAGCAATTTTTGTAAATACCTAATTTTTATTTGATGTAAATTTTTAATTTTGAGTTTCAAAAAGTAGATGTAGATTACAAAATAAAGTTTAATTGTTTCTTTTGTGTCTACCGCTACTTGATATTTGGACAAAAATAACATAACATGAGCTACTAGATTAAAATGATAGTTTGCTTTTTGATAGGAAAAGAAATGAATTTTTAAGAAAAACAAAATACTATTGTAAAAAGAATGTTTTTAGGATTTCAATAATAAAAAAAAAATATGGCATCCTATTTAAAAAAAAAAAAGTTGAACGTCGCCATTTTAAAATGATTCGTCCAATTGAAAATCTGATATCACCATCGTGTAGAGAATGTTCTGAAACATATTACTGCCAAATATTTTGAAAGTACTAGTCATAGTGTGGCTAAAAAAAAATAAGGCGCTTACTCTGAATCAGGCTGTATATATATATATATATATATATATATATATATATATATATATATATATATATATATATATATATAATTATTAGGATGGCCCTTATTTTGGAAAAGTTTTAATAATACCGGTCCCCACCCAGAAACCGGTTTAAAATTAAAAAAAAGGCTGAACTTCAGAATAGCCTCCCGTTTCACAAATTTTAAAAAAGTCAGATTTGCGCATGCGTGAGCATCGGAACGCCCATATTTGGTGTATAAAAACCAGTGAACCTCAAAGTGTTTCATTAGTAATTTTCCTTTTGTTATGTTATGTTAAGAAGTCCGGTAGGTTAGGGTAGGTTTGGTAGGTAGGTTTCAGGTAGGAGTTTGTTTTTTAAAGACCGTTAAGAAGTCCGGTAGGTTAGGGTAGGTTTGGTAGGTAGGTTTCAGGTAGGAGTTTGTTTTTTAAAGACCGTTAAGACACATTTAAAATCATATTTTGTCATGTCGAATAGTTTGACAGTCACTGGTTTTTCAACTCGCGTGCCTACCGCAAAAACGGGAGGCTGTTCTATAACTATACCAAAAAAAATAACAAGTGAATTTTTTTTAGATTTTTTAAGTTAGTCTAACCCGTGCCTCTACGCGATTTTCGCTTAACCTTCCCGTATCCGACATGGGTATAATATACCTAGTTCAAATATTACTTTATTGTATCTAGCAACTCGTTTATATTAAATATACAATAATATCAATCCCAGAAATAATTTCTAATGTCAAATAATCGTCAAATTTAATAATATAATGAATAATATACATATACATTGTATATGCTTAGAGAGTAGCTAACTAAGTGATGCGCGCGCAGCTGTACGTATTATATTTTTATTCATTAAGTAAATATTTTAGATATTATATAAATATATATATTAGCTATATTTCTATATATCTTAATTTGCAATATTTTTTAAAAATTCTGTTCAAATAAATATGTTTATTATTATTGTTTTAAATTAATATGAAATATAATATTTATTTTATTAACATTCATGTAAATTTGGGAAATGGAAGGTGCGAAACTAAACAAATATATTTTATATTTCAAAAATTATATTTATTTAATTACACTAAATAGGGAACAGCTTATACAAATAATACAAACATAAACTTATAAAATATTAACATAACACATAAATTTATATTTTGAGATGTGTTTACGTTATAATTTTTTGGTGATAAAAATCTAAGCAAACTGTCTTATGTACACTGTAAAAAATCAGTGTAAATTTACATTATAATCATAATAATTTTACTATATTTTTCGTTGTAATTGTATAATTGTTCTGTAAATTTACTAATAATTTATAAAATCACAATTAAAATATGATTATCAATGTAAATTTACACAGTTTTTCTCTATCGAAAACTTTCTATAATTTTCTATATATAATATTATTTAAATATTACAAGTACTTTTGTATGTAGGTACTTAAGTACTTTTTAGCCAATACTTGTCCAGCTCTGATTTATATCAATCAATTTTTCAAAAATATTTCATGACCTAAAAGATCTGTTTTCATTTAGAAGTATAATATATTTATTAAATTTTAAATACTTTTATGAAAAATTGTTACAGAAATTCTTATTAATTAGTATTAACTTATTTCTATATTAAAAAAAAAAAACAAACAAACAAACTATTTATTGTATCTTCATAAAATAATGACTGATGATGTACTTCAAATATAAATAAATAAAAATACAAAACATTTTTAATAACAGCAATATTCAAATTTTTTAAGTTAATGCTGGAATAAATAAAAATACAAAACATTTTTAATAAGAACAATATTTAAATTGTGGGAGTTAATGCTGGTACTGTCATCAGGGCGAAATGGAAGAATATCTGTAGAGAAATTCTAGCAATTGTAGATATAATTTTCTTTTTTGGTTCATCTGTTAGATGGTTGTTACCTGTGAATAATACAAACAAAATATTTGATGGATATTACAAACTTTGTTTTTGTTTTGTTTTGGGGTTATGTTATACTAATGCCCCCGTGTGCATAAATATTTTCGTTAAAAATAATGGTTTGTTGTATTTCCGTTTGTAGCATCGATTTTTTAAGTGTTTTTCAACATTTTTTTTGGGAACTTTTACAACAAATGCAGTGAACAACAATTTTATACCCGTTATATATATTTATATATATATATATATATATATATATATATATATGTATATATTATAAAATTCAAATAAACTAATTCAAATTGCTTAATAAGTAATTTTAAGTAAACGTGAAAAGTACTTTTGACAAAAATCACTTTTGAAAGTGAGGTGAGAATACGGGTTCAAGAATTTTAATTTTTACGAATCATTAGTTTTAACAAAAATGTTTAAGCATACGGGCGTAAGAGAGCTGTTTTTAGCAATGTTTTTTTTTACAATATTCAAAGCGATGTATATTATATTGTTTTTATTTAATTTTATTTTTCATGAACCACCAAGAATTTTTAGTATTGCCTAAAACCGCTCTCATTTAGTAAATCCAGAGTTTGTAGTGTACCATATATACATACATACACAATCACGCCATGTACCCAACAGGGTGTGGCACAAACTTTTTTTCATCATTTCGTAATCAGTCTCCTTCAATCATTCCTATCCAAACAAGCAACTTTCGCTTCATCCACATTCATAATACCTATCTCATACATGCTCTTTTATTCCTACTACTTGGAAACTTTCGCTCACGCAAGCCACTCTCTCAATCATACCATCTTCAACTACTCATCGGACGTCCACGCAAACGTATACTATCAAAATCATTCAAAAAAAAATCTTTTTAACCAAACGTTTATTAGACGCATTCGCTCAACATGTCCGAACCATCTTAATTGACTCTAATCACCATACACTAATCGTATTTTGTACCCGATTTCTCCTATTTACACCACATACCCCACGTAAAACTTTTATTTCCACAGCAGTCATTTTCCGCTTTTATGCCTTTTGCAACCAAACTCAAGATTCACTACCCTATACATCAACGTAGGCACCAGAACTGCATTGTATATACTCAAACGGGGGGTGGCTTCTTTGGAAACATTTACATTCCTAGCAAAAGTTCCCAAAGCACCCAAAGTACCTTACAACCAAACCAGCATTTACTCTCCTTTCAATTTCACGATCGAAACGGCCATCTCTAGACAACAAACTACCCAAATACCTAAATTCATCTACCTGCACTAAACGTGCACCATCAATACATACATTACATTCAGTCGTCAAGTCACCCTTCTCAAAAAACTAAAACTTTGCACTTATCCAACATTCAACACAAGATTCATAACTTTACCAACAACATTATAATTCTATCAATCATCTTTTTCTCAGTGTACCAACCATTATTTTTTTGTCGTTCCTCTTGATCTTGTGGTCCGAAAAGTTTCTTTTTCAGCCTCGCTTTGATCAACTGACTTAATGACATGTTCAATTGTTTATCGAGCATTTCTACCCGTTCGTCGGAACGTTCTAGTTGCGTTTGCAATTCGTCATTTTCTAACACCAACCAGAAACGTTTATTTTCGCATTGAAATAGATTTTCTTTTATATTTTGTAGTTTTTCTTTTAATTCAGCTTCGTTCTTTACGTTATCGGTAATCTGCTGTTTCAGTACACCTTGTTCATATTTTATCTTAACAGCTTCCCTAAAACAATGTTTAGTATAACTGTAAATTTTATAGTGTACGCCAAAAAAATTTACCCCAAGGGCCTGACAATAAGTATTCTAATTTGAGTACTATCATTGAGTAAATAAGTATACAGTGTGTTGACTTGGACCGTCGTACATAGGGATTTAGCATGTAAAATCAGACATGTGCGATTTCCTGCTTCCCAAATTATTTTACAAAAAAAACTGCGGGGATAAATGTTTTAGGGCATACTTTTCTGCATGTAAATCAATTACTAAAATTTTTAACTTGGAACTTTCCTAACGTCAAAAATTAGGTCTAAAGTTGTTAAGAAATTGACTGGAAAATGGCAGTAGCCGTGAAATAGCATATAGCATTTAGCATTTGTTTTATTTTTGTTCCAATTTCACGGCTAATGCCATTTTCAGTCAATTTCTTGACAACTTTAGAGCTAATTCCTGACGTTGGGGTGGTTTCAAAAAAAAATTTGTTGAATGTTTCCTAAAACATTTATTCCTTAGTTTTTTTTTTTGTAAAATAATTTGGGAAGCAGGAAATCGCACTTGTCTGATTTTACATGCTAAATCCCTATGCCTGGGGCCTCGAAAGAGGTAAATACGGCTCTGCACACACACAATGTAACTAAAGCTTGAATTACATTATACTTTTTTCGTCTAGATTCATACTAGATTTCTAGTTCAATTTTCGTTCAAGTTTTGTTCAATTTTAATACTTTTTCATAATCGGTCGTGTATTGTCGAGTTTCTTCGATTTTTTTCCGATGTATTGCCAGTACGCCAACTTAAAAATATAAAGTACTTAATTTGACAGATACTGAAAAACACATTTAAACAAAAATTGATACATATAAGGTTGGTACAATTGCGTGCGCATGCGTATAATATATCTAGTATGAAACTTGAATAGGAAAATAGAGCATGTTATATATTTCTATACTAAGAAACTTGAAAGAAACTTGGATGCAAAAATCTGATTTACATTATACTAGAACTGACTATCTGTACTTGAACGAAACTTGAACTAGAAACCTAGTATGAATCTAGACGAAAAAAGTATAATGTAATTCAAGATTAAGGTATATTATAAATATTAGTAAATTTACTTGATAGCAGACTGTTTTTCACTGTTAGCCAATTTCAATTCATCTTCGATGCGTTTGAGTTTAGCAGCCAATTGTTCAGCAAGTTGATAGAAAGGACTCGAGTTGATTTCCTGCTCTTGTAAACAGTGTTCTTGCATTAGAATCTAAAAAAAATATATGCAGAAAACAAATACAAGTCAAGTATTATAAAGGAAAAAAAGAAAAACTTTTCAGAACGGCTTTAAGTTTCGGTTCTGTATTAATATTTATTACTAATCGTTTCTATGTTTTGTTTTATTTACTATAAATATTAAGGGCATTTCAAGGCAAACAAGCTGCTATATTCAGACAGGTGGTGGGAATACAAAATTGAATAATTTTACATTCGATTTATTCGTTTAATACTACATATTTATGGTACCTAACTAATTATTAGAAGAATTAGCTAATTTATGTACAATTCATAATTTAATAACAATTTTTATATTCAGACAGAATTAGCAAATAAAAAAATTATTCAAATTCGTATAGGTAATTGTTAATATATTCTCTGTTTATTATTATTTTGATTGCCAAAAAAATTGTATGTTGTTAATTGTTATTATAGTACTTATGTATTAATTTCAGAATTTATTTATGTGCAGTTTATTTGTAAAAAATAATTTTCATCATTTTCCTTGAAAAATGCGATTTTCTCTTATCTCACACATGATTTTTATTTAAAAAAAATATGATTAATCCTTATTATAATTAACAACACATATATTTTTTGGAAATCAAAATAATAATAAACAAAGAAAATATTGACAATTAAATATTTGATTAATTTTTTTTATATGCTAATTCTGTCTGAGTATATAAAAATTGTTATTAAATTATTAATTGTAGATAAATTAGCTAACTTTTCTAATAATTAGTTACCATAAATATGTAGTATTAAACGAATAAATCGAATGTAAAATTATCCTTTTTTGTATTCCCACCACCTGTCTGAATATAGTCTTTTGTTTGCCTTGAAATGCCCTTAAGTGAACGTCAAAAGTACGGGCCAAAGTTTTTATTCTGTATTACATACTATATGAGAGTTTAAGAATATATCTTCTAATATGATTCTATATTGATATAAATTTATTTAAATAAGTATTTTATTATTTTTTGTCTAAAGTTGTTAAGAAATTGACTGGAAAATGGTAGTAACCGTAAAATTGGAATAAAAAATCAAACAAATGCTAATCGAATGTTACAATTTTACGGCTACTGCCATTTTCCAGTCAATTTCTTAACAACTTTAGACCTAATTCTTGACGTTAGGAAAGTTCCAAAAAAAATTTTAGAAATTGATTTACATGCAGAAAAGTATGCCCTAAAACATTTATCATAAGGTTTTTTTTGTAAAATAATTTGGGAAGCAGGAAATTGCATATGTCTGATTTTACATGCTAAATCCCTATGTACGACGATCCAAGTCAACACACGGTATATATATATATATATATATATATATATATATATATATATATATATATACCGGGTGATTCATTTAACCTGGAATTTGTTATATTTCGAAAAATACGCATCGGACAGAAAAATTTGCCGAATCCAAACTTTAATATCTCAAAGGGGGGCATCCGCTAGTACTAAATTACCGCCCCTTCCCGCCCCCTGTGGGCGGGGCGGGGGGCAACTTTAAAATCTTAAATAGGAACCCCTATTTTTTATTACAGATTCGGATTCTACGATAAAAACTACGTACATTTCGTCCAAAAAACTTTCGATTCTTGACAGATGGCGCTGTCGTCGCATAAAATAAATTTAACCTGGAATTTGTTATATTTAGAAAAATACGCATCGGATAAAAAAAAATTGCGGAATCCAAACTTTAATATTTCAAAGGGGGCGTCCGCTAGTGCTACATTTCCGCCACCCTCCCACCCCTTGTGGGCGGGGCGGGGGGCAACTTTAAAGTTTTAAATAGAGACCCCTATTTTTTATTACAGATTCGGATTTTACAATAAAAACTACGTACATTTTGTCCGAAAATATTTTATCGATTCCTGACAGATGGCGCTGTAATCGCAAGAAATTTTTATGATTTTAAAGTTGCCCCTCGCCCCGCCCGCAGGGGGTAGGGGGTGGCGAAAATTTAGTACTAACGGATGCCCCCCTTTAAGATATTAAAGTTTGGATTCGGCAAATTTTTCTGTCCGATGCGTATTTTTCGAAATATAACAAATTCCAGGTTAAATCCTTTTTTTGCGATTACAGCGCCATCTGTCGAGAATCAGAAAATTTTTTTCGAACAAAATGTACGTAGTTTTTATCGTAGAATCCGAATCTGTGATAAAAAATAGGGGTTCCTATTTAAGATTTCAAAGTTGCCCCCCGCCCCGCCTACAGGGATTAGGGGGGTGGCGGGAATTTGGTACTAACGGATGCCCCCCTTTGAGATATTAAAATTTGGGTTTGGCAAATTTTTCTGTCCGATGCGTATTTTTCGAAATATAGCAAATTCCAGGTTAAATGAATCACCCGGTGTATATATATATATATATATATATATATATATAGGTATATATATATATATATATATATATATATATATATATATTGATAACAGATTTAGTCAAATATATATTTTAAATACATTCTAAAAAAAATTATGTACTTGTATTTACAAACCACCAGACATTATGATAAATTTTTAGGATAATAACACTATACCTTGAGTTTTACACCCGGTTCATTTTTCAACAGTTCGTTCTGTTGCTGGCGTTTTAGTTCATTAATAAGTTTGCAAACGCGTGTTTGCATCAAACTTAATATTTTGGCGCATTCTTCGTATTTGGTCTTCGTCTTCGTATTTTGAATTTTCAATTGCTGAACCTTTATACATAATCAACGAAAAATCATATTTAATATTTTATTTCTGTTAACAAACCAACCAATATATATATATATATATATATATATATATATATATGAGTAGTTGGAGTGGTATGATTGAGAGAGTGGCTTGTTCGCAGCGAAAGTTTCCAAGTAGTAGGAATAAAAGAGCATGCTGTGAGATAGGTATTATGAATGTGGATGAAAGTGCACAAGTTGCTTGTGCTGGATAGGAATGTTTGGAGGCGACTGATTTCTCGGCATGATGAAAAGAGTTTGTGCCACACCCGTGATTGTGTATGTATATATGTATGTATGTATGTATGTTTTTCTATCAAATCTTATTTACAAACCATGAGACACTATGATGCTCAGTATTTCTAAGTATAATTACTCAACTACTGTAATTTTAACATAATTGTTTAAAACATACCTACATAATATCAGAACTATAATACAAACAGTATGTAATATGATATTACATCAACGAGATGAAAAAGTACATATGTATGTAATATTACAGTTTTTTTAGTAATTTCTTTTAGTAAATTTACAGAACTTCAGTAAATATGCTGTGGAAATTTTTCATATATATATATAGGTAAAATTTGTTTAATTCTGTAATATTATTGTTCTTATAGTTACATACATTTCTAAATTTAGCAATAAAAGATGTATTTTGAAATAAATGAGTTACACTTAATAGTATATTATTTAACGAGCAAATAATGGCACCTATAATGTACGAGGATCGTGTGAAAAATGTTTTAAATATTTGTCATACAAGAGACTTACTTTCTAATTATTATTATTATTAATTTGCCAAAATATAATAATTATTATTATTAACAAGTAATCCATGGGTATCACGATACTGATGTAACATTCGGACATATGTAACATATTTAAAATCAACAACTCGACATAATATCAAGTTTCTGATATTATCTTAAGTGATTACTGGATTTTTCTTTGACTATTAGGGGCTTTGATAGAAGCAAATTTTTTTATAAAGAATAAGTTTTTCTCATAAAACTCATATTAAAATTTCTTTCCCTATAGGAAACCTCATCACTTTACACACGCTCGAAAAATAGACTATTGGTAAAATACATATTGAGTGATTTATTTTAGCGAAAAGATGATTCGACTAAATCTGTAAGCAACACTGTCTAGACATGAGACGTGTTTGTGTGTGTGTGTGTGTGTTTTGCGAGTTGCGAAAATGAATCATCCTAGTTTGTGAGAGATTTTTGTACCTGATTTTTCAGTTTGTAAAGTTGAAGTTTTCTTTGTCTAGGAGTATCTAGGAGTTTGCTAGATGTACTTTTGTTCTTTTTCCGTATTGGAATTCTAAAACAAATTAGATTTTCAAACAAAATATCTAGATAAAGATATATACTCTAGAAAAGAAAAAAAAATTACCTGGAAACCATTAGACATAATGATGCCTCAGTATTTCTAGATATAATTACTCAGCCGCTGTGATTTTAACATAATTGTTTATAAAAATACATAATATCAGAACTATATTAAGAAGAATCTGAAGAACAACTGAGAAGGATGATTGATAGAATTAATGTTGTTGGTAAAGTTATGAATCTTGTGTTGAATGTTGATAAATGCAAAGTTTTAGTTTTTGAGAAGGGTGACTTGATGACTGAATGTATTGTATATATTGATGGTGCACGTTTAGAGCAGGTAGATGAATTTGTGTATTTGGGTAGTTTGCTGTCTAGCGATGGCCGTTTTGATCGTGAAATTGAAAGGAGAGTAAATGCTGCTGTTGTAAGGTACTTTGGGTGCTATGGGAACTTTTGCTAGGAATGTAAATGTTTCCAAAGAAGCCCGTTTGAGTATATACAATGCAGTTTTGGTGCCTACGTTGATGTATAGGGTAGTGAATGTTGGGTTTGGTTGCAAAAGCATAAACGGAAAATGACTGCTGTGGAAATGAGATTTTTACGTGGGGTATGTGGTGTAACTATAGGAGAGATCGGGTACGAAATACGATTAGTGTATGATGAGTGTGAAATTCGAAAAACATGTTATTGTAGCAAAAGTTGCCCCGTGTTAAGAGTCAGTTAAGATGGTTCGGACATGTTGAGCGAATGCGTGTAATGAACGTTTGGTTAAAAAGATGAATTTGAATTGATTTTGATGTTATAAGTTTGCATGTGGACGTCCGATGAATAGTTGGAGTGGTAGATGATTGAGAGAGTGGCTTGCGTGAGCGAAAGTTTCCAAGTAGTAGGAATAAAAGAGCATGCTGTGAGATAGGAATTATGAATGTGGATGAAGCGAAACTTGCTTGTGCTGAATAGGAATGTTTGGAAGCGATTGATTTCGGGGATGATGAAAAGAGTTTGTGCCACACCCTGCTAGGGTACATCTCTTTACATATCAATTATTTATTGCATTCATACATACATACACAATCACGCCATGTACCCAAAAGGGTGTGGCACAAACTCTTTTCATTATCCCGAAATCAGTCGCCTCCAAACACTCCTATCGAATTTATAAAAATATTTTTCAACAGCCGAGGCATTTCTATTCCCTGAGGCATTGCGACCCCCAAATAAACGAATAGGGATATTTTTGAATAATTATAAATTTAAAAGACTTTTTTTTTAAATAAAATTGTAAAGAATATTGAAAAAGAAACATTGATTAAAACACATTTTTTTCAAGCGTATCAAAATATTGATATTATATTACTAAATTGCCTATGTAGAAGGTTATTATGTTACTAGTATAATATTGTGAACATTAGTATATAATAGTTAGTTACTATATATATATATATATATATATATATAATAAAATTTAGGATCACGACTAGGAAATTATATTGTGAGTAATTTTTTTATGGGATAGTAGTCGAATTGGTAAGATGTTAAATTAAATTCTCATTCTAGATTCAATGTCAAGCTTTCGGTGGTGATTTCCACCTTCTTCAGGACTTGCTCTTATTTTGAGAAAGTTGAAACAGTAAACTACATGAATGATGAAAATTCAACAATGAAGCGATAAAAAATGATATATAAAGTACATAAAGTCATAAGTTAAAATTAAAAATAAATAAATAAATAAATACAATTAGTAAGTCTGTTTATAAAATAATAAATATGTAAAATTGTAATCAATATTAGAATGTCACGAATAAAATAAACGATCAGAATTATAACTATTACGCTGTGTAATTTGTTTTTAAAAAATTTTTTAAAAAAAAATAAGCATGATATGGAAAAATGCGGAATAATGAGTACTATAATTGATTGAAGAAACCATTATTCTACGATGCATCGTTTAGTAGAAAAAAAACTGAATTTTTGAAAATTTGGTACCCTTGGAATTTTTTCAAAATAAGACTTTTTATCGAAAATTTGCTCAAAAAAATCAGAAAAAAATCAGCTACATAACATTTTCAAAAATTCTAACCTGCTGTCATGTTTAGATCTTGTTCCCAAATCATTCAAAGTGAGTGACCGCCTTTTCAACCGTTTATCTGGTTTGCTGATGAGATTGACAGCTTTCGATCGATTTGCATCGATATGATCGATTTGTTCGATTTTTTCTTTAAGTTGATCACCGCCACCATTTTTACCGCTTCCATTAAATGTATCGTTTTTGATAGACATTCTTTTTCTGCTTCTGCGAATTTTTTTCTGTATAGCTATTTGACAGAAAATTATAATACTGCTTAGTTTTGTTTTGTGTTTTGTCATTTATTGTTTCCAGCGATTGCTTAAAATTTATTTATTTTATTGTATTTTATTTTATAAATTATTATTATTTTTAGTGTATGATGAGTGTGAAATTGAAAAAAAATGTTGTAGCAAAAGTGCGGTGTTAGTCAGTTAAGATGGTTCGGACGCATGTTGAGCGAATGTCTAATGAATGTTTGCTGTTAAATAGATTTATTTGAATGATTTTGATAATATACGTTTGCGTCCGATGAATAGTTGGAGTCATATGATTGAGAGGGTGGCTTGCGTGAGCGAAAGTTTCCAAGTAGTAGGAATAAAAGAGCATGTATGAAAGGAATTATGAATGTGGATGAAGCGAAAGTTGCTTGTGCTGGATAGGAATGTTTGGAGGCGATTGATTTCGGGATGATGAAAAGAGTTTGTGCCACATCCTGATTTGGATACATGGCGTGATTGTGTATGTATGTATGTATTATAGTTAATATTAAAATTAATATTAATATTATTATTATTAATTAGTATATATGTTAGTTAATATAAATAATGTTCTTGAAATTTTAATGATTTGAATCGGAATGCAATCAAACAACAAATAAAAAGAATACGATTGTACATACTATATAATTAATAAAATATTGTCCAACTTAAATTCAATTAGACAAACTATACAAATTATTATTTTTTAATTAAATGGCAAATAACAGATATTTAAAGTTTTTTTTTAATATCACATGCATTTTATAACATTAATAATATTCCTATATAATGTAGGTATATTTTTATATCAATGTTTAGAAATTATATTATTTGTACATTTTTTCTACTTAAGTTTATGAAGTCATGTACTTTTTATTACTGTAATAAATATTATTATTATTATTATTAACATAGTAAAAAAAACACTTTCAGAACTTATTATATTAAAATAAAAAGGCTTTAGAATTAAGTTCTGTTCATATTTTAATAAAAAAATTGACGTTAATTTACTGTAATGTCATTTGTGTAATTTTTTCTTGTTGATGTACGTGGACTACGTCGAAACGTTGATTTTTTTATTAAAATATAAACAGAACTCAATCCTAAAGACTTTTTCTATTATTATTATTAACTTATATTGTTTTTGCATTTGTTGTTAATGCTAAATTTGTATAAATTAAAGTGAGTTACCAATTAAACAATAATTATATAAAATAAAAGTAAATTTTGTTTTGTCCGTTGAGGGAGCACATTTACCAAAATTGAAAATATAGAAACATTTTTTTTTTAATATTGAAACTGATTACAACGTAGTTGAAACAAATTGTCAAAAAAAAAAAATATTTTGTTCTAGATAACAATATAACTAAATCATTTGTTTTCATCTAATACAACTCCAGAGGATGTGTTTTATAAATACTAGTTGGCCCGGCAAACGTTGTCTTGCCTTTATTTTAATGTGAATATTATTTACGTAAAAACATTTGGTGTGTAAATAATTAATAAAAATACGAAGAGAACATGAAAAAATATCTGTAGTTATTTCTAATTTATTAAATGAGTGGCACATATGATAAATGGGAGACTTTGTTAGAAGATTAGAATAAGCAATAGACAGAGAAAAAGTATTTGTACTTCTTGTAGACGAAAGGTAGAAGAAATTGTAGTTGAGAAAGAACTGTAGTGTTATCGATAAAGTTATTAATTAAGAAAAGTCAAAGATAAAATAGTTCTGTGAGAGTAAGAGTAAGTACACAAAAGATATATAGGTACCAAACGATTTTAAGTACCTATAACAATTTTTCAAAACGCCGTTGAACTGTATAATACTATATAATAATATAAAAGTTGACACAAATGTAATTAGTACAAAAAAACTACAGTTTCTTATGTAATTTTAAAAATTGTTATGGCCCACGAATTTGACATATATTATCGTATTTTGTTTTAATATTATATATATATATATATATATATATATATATATATATATATATATTAGGGTGGGTCGAAAAAAATTGATTTCGCCCGCTGGGCAAACAAAATGAAAGTTTTTGGTGAGAAAAGAATTCCCGTTTAACTGGAAACACTTTCTGGTCATTCCTGAGGGAGCACCGATTACTCAAAAACGTGTTTTTTGCACTTTTTTTAGTTTTTTAAGTAAAACTGCATCTTATATTAATCGAAACTGGTTCAACTTTTGATATTTTATTCCCAGATAACCCCCGATAAGGTCATTGATATATCATTTTCTCCCTAAAATAAAAAAAAATCTTTAAAGTAGTCAAAAATCATGATTGATACATTAATTTTGTTTCTTCTTTTTTTCCAAAACGTTGTATTTACTACCGTAACATATTCAAAAAGGTAAATTTATCGTTTTTGTAATTATAAAAACTCATTTCAATAAAATAATAATACCTACAGGTGGCAGCACTGTCTTAAGGGTGTTTTTCGATTTAACTATAAATATTTTGTTTAAGACGGTGCTGCCTATGTAATTCAAATTTATTTGTCCAATGAAACATTACTTCGTTTCATGGTTCGCAATTCTTATCCATCCAATTTTTACTCATTTGTTGGAAATCACTTAAATTGGGGATACAATTTTCGTCATTTGAATTTTCGCTATCAAATCGATACTATTTATAAGACAATTGTTTACCTCTTTTAAGAAATGTTAATTTATTTCGATTTTTATCAATTAGTTTCCCGGTACCATACCAGATTTTTTATTTAGTGACTCAGATTTTCTAATTGAACAATAGTACATATATTTTATTTCATTAAGAAATATTTTAATGGCGTTATCAACAGTTTGACTTAAATTTTCCTTTGTCAATCTACTATAATAAAGAAAATAATTCACATCACAAATTTATAGCGCTATTTAACAAGTATTTTAAATTTTAATTTATTTTGAACAATAATATCACATAGTTATCCCTGGCATCTACTATCTAATTTATATCATAAATAATAAATATTTATTATATAGCTTATGCAACCCTATGCAACAATTATCTAATATTTTTAAAGATCAAATTCAGCAGCTGCAGCTGAAAACACTGCTTCCATATTACGTATCTTGATTATTTTTTTGATTTTGTAAATTATCTGTAGATAAATAAATAAATTTTATTATTATTGTTTCAAATGAACTGCACGATGATAATTCTGATTGTGTTTTTACTAAATTATTCGAAAAATTATAGATATAATACGTATGTATATAATTGGCTCAAGCTGTATAGAAATTGAAATATAACATTCAAAAAATTTGAAATAAAAACTACTGTAATTTATTTATTTATTTATTCATTATTTATACATCATGTATCTTTATTTTATTGTTTCTTTCGTTCAGAAATTAATAAAGTACATTTAAATAATTATTTTATTTAAAACTATTGACAATTTTTATTAAGTAAAACAAATATTAAAAAATGTAACATTTTATAATAGCATATCTATTATGCAGTAAAATGTACTATGCAATTTCTCATCAAAAATTTTTTTTTAAAATTCGTTCATATTTCAATGCTATAAAATATAATAAGTACCTCACAATATTCTTTAATAATTTTTATTGTAAAAAGAGTATAAAAATTGAATCAATTGAAACTCAAATCAAAATCGCACTAGAAATCCAGACATTTAGACATATTTAGACAAAAAAAAAATATCATGTGATTCAAGCTTAAGTCAACTGGATACATGTTAAGTTTTTCTCAGAAAATCAAAAAATTGTTTTAATTCCGTATTTACTTTTGCAATCTTATATATTAATTAATTATTAATTAAAAATAAAGAAATACAAGTTTAAAGTTTATAATAATCATCTACTGTAAGTGTGAATTTGTATTATCTGAATAAAATTAATATATATTTTTAAGTAAATTTTACGACTAGTGTTGTTTATATTATAATTAAACTCCTTTGCAGTTGACCCAATAAACTAACAGATTGTCTGTATAGCAACTATCATTTTTTATATTATGTCTGGCATAACGCGTTATCACTTTTAATACAAATTAATTAGTTAGAGAGAAAGAACATATAATTGGGGATTAATGAATGATACGAATTAATAATGACTAGATAGAAACATTTTTAAAATTTAAACAATATTTCATGTATAACTAATATAATAGTTTTAACTTTGAATAAAATTATTACACTTTTAAATAAATAAAAATATTTTGAAAAAAACAGAACAATAGTAAAGAAACTTTCAAAGATTTTTAATTTTTTTTAATATTTGTAATCAATGAATAATTGTATACAGTGGCGAAAATAAGGGGGGGGGGGCCGACGGGCCTCGGCCCCCCCCAAGGCTAGTAGAATTAGCACAATTTTTATTCGTTTAGTCATATATTCAGCAGTCACTTCTAATGCTACAATTATTTACCCCAAAATATTTCAAAATAACTTTTTGCTTCTGTTTTTCATCTAATGTAAATAGTTTTTCTATTGTTGATCATTGTTATAATAATAATATTGTATTATATCATTTAAATTTTATTACTCTTCCTCTTTAAATAAAACAGCAACTTACGAAAAATATGACATAAATGCAAAAAAATTCAATAAATTGACAAATAAATTTATTTCAATACATTTACCTGCTAAACCAGAACGAGTTAGGAAAAAAGTTACTTAGCTGAAATGTAGCTAAAACATTGCTCGTATCTACTGAGTTTTTTCAGATTTTTTGGAGCAAGTTTTCGAAAAAAAAGTATTATTTTGAAAAACATACTTTTTAATGGTCTATCCGAATCTGCAATAAAAAATAGGGGATTCTATTTAAGATTTCAAAGTTGCCCCTCGTTCCCGCCTCCCAGGAGGTCCGAGGGGGGGGGGGGGGGGCAAGAGTCTCTGATTCAGATGTCCCGCTCGAAACCATTTACTTTTCATCCGGAACATTTTTTTGTCCGATGCACGATTTTAAAGTTATTGCAAGTGGCGTATTAAAATGGGACACCCAGTATATATATATATATATATATATATATATATATATATATATATATACAGTAGCGCAGCCAGGATTTTGTCTTGGGGGGGGCCCAAAAATTTTATCTTGGAGAAGCAAAAAAAAAGCAAATACTAACCAGATTTCCACTTTATCTTACATGAATCGAATAATTAATAATTTAAAATAATGAATGTTGGCTCAATATTTTGGGGTAAATAATTGTAGCATTGGAAGTGATGCTTGGTTGCGCCTCTGTATATATATATATATATATATATATATTTAATTGCTTATGAACAACTCACAAGACTCATAATAATCACGAAGCAACGGATTTCAATAATGGAACAAAAAATCATGTTTAACATTTGAATTATGAAAATTCATTCGTTTAGCAATGTTCTATGTTTAATGACATTATCCTAAATTAATAATTCATTATGTGTAATAATAATAATAATAACTTATATAAATTTTTTTTTTAAATAAACGACTTATAAATTATTAAAATCAGCGGATTTTAATAGCGAAAGAACGAATCATATTTGACATTTAAATAATTTTATTTACCAATATTTTACGTTTAATGACATTACCCTAAATTAATAATTCATTATATGTATTAATAATAATAATAACGACTTATATAAAATTAATTTTTTTTAAAATAAACAACTTATAATTATCTGAAATCAACGGATATCAATAGCGAAAGAATGAATCATATTTGACATTTAAATAATTTTATTTACCAATATTTTAGTTTGTAATCCAATAACTTTGGTGATATTTACGTGACGATGGGGGGCTAGCAACTCAAAACCACTTTTTAACCACGTTTTATCTTCATTAACTAATATTTCAATCACTATACAACGTATTTTGATTCCGAACTTGACCTAACCACACTTGACGTAAAACACATATATATTTAAATTCCGATCTGATACGTTTCTAATTCATTCAAAATTGATCTTTATATTCAAAATATTGTAATTTTGCAAGATTTAATTCCCTTCTCCTTCGATTAAATAGCACTATTATTAAATAAATCAACAAGCAATAAACAAACGTATACATATATCCGCCATTTTAAACAAACTGTTCAACTGTTTTTTGCCTACGATTTTGAGCTTTCGTGAAGACTTAAATCAAACTAAATAATATTTTAATTTGACTATTTTATTACTAATCATAATAATGACTTACTTATTTTTTTAACTTAAAACTATATGACTGCCATTTAAATTCAGTTCAATCCGGAGATTACAACAAATAACCCGGCTTGCCAAATTTTCCAAAAAATAATTACTAAAGTTTTTAAAATTTGATTATGGCTACATTGTTTATCCGTTATTAACCAAATTTTCGCAATAGATTTTTCTGTCGCCCACATAAATTATATAAATCTAGTAAAATAAAAAGTTGTCAACTTTCCGAGAAAACATTTCAAAATGTTTTAAAAATTCATTGTTATTTATCCGATTTAATCAAATTTTTACAAAAGATTTTCCTAGTGCCCACATAAATTATATATTTTAGTAAAATAGAGTGCTGCCAACTTTCCGAGAAAAAATTAGTAAATGTTTTAAAAATTCGTTTTGGCTACATTATGTATCCATTTTTAATCAAATTTCCGAAATAGTTTCCTATGGTGCTCAAAAAAATTATATAATTCTAGTAAAATACCGTGTTGCCAGTTTTCCGAGAGAAAATTACTAAAAGTTTTTATAAATAAATAATGGCTATATTATTTATCCGTAATTAACCAAATTTTCACAAATAATTGTCTTAGTGTCCACATAAATTATATAACTTTTCTAAAATATTTTTTTTTGATAATCAATAATTATAGCTACATTATTTATTCAAAATTACTGAAATTTTTATAAAATGTTTTTTTAGTACTTGCAAAAATTATATAATAATTTTATTGTTATACATATTTGCCAACTGATGATGTCCAAGTGGTCTATATATGAATTTACTCGTATCCAGTGGCGCAACCAAGGGGGGGGGGGGCGACGGGCCTCGCCCCCCCCCCCCCCAAGGCTAGCAAAATTAGCACAATTTTTATTCGTTTAGTCATATATTCAGCAGTCATTTCTAACGCTACAATTATTTACCCCAAAATATTGAGCCAACATTCATTATTTTAAACTATTAAATATTCGATTCATGTAAGATAAAGTGGAAATCTGGTTAGTATTTGCTTTTTTTTGATTCTTCAAGATAAAATCCTTGGGCCCCCCCCCCAAGACAAAATCCTGGCTGCGCTACTGATTGTATATATATATATATATATATATATATATATATATATATATATATATATATATATATATATACACCAATACCTCACTTTGCGTCGTGGTTACGTTCCAAAAAAACACGACGCAAATTGAAACGACGCAAAGTGAATTATGATTTTCTATAGCAAACCATGTAAAGATCGAAGATAGGTTCCAAGGTTACAAAAATACTACTTTTTAAAAAGAAAATTGAACAAAGTAAACATTTAAAAAACAAAGATAATATAAAATTTTATTACATACATACAAAAAACAAAAAAAAAACAAATTCAATTAAAACAAAATAAAATATTTAATTAATTTATAAAAACAAAATAAAAATTAATCACTGTCTAATGATGGCATGGCGCAATTAGAAACAAAAGTCGTGCCATCGTTTAGAAAAAAAAAGAAAATTTCAAAAAATTAAAAAAAAAAATTAAAGACTTGAACCCAAAACAACGCAACTTCGAAAATCTAACGACGCACAGTGAAAATTAGTACTAATTCAGCAGCGACGCAACTTATATATATATATATATATTAGGGTCTAATATAAAACGCTATATAAAAAAATTGTTAATGCTATATAAAAGTTATATAAACAGTTATATGAAAAATTAATAGTTATTCAGTTTTACATATTTCAGAAAGATGGCTGCTTTTGTCTCCCTGACACTGTGGCCCGGTGGTCTATTGTGTTGAAAGTGACATAATTACAAATAAATTAAGTGTAGATATGTTTCAAATGTTTATCCATATTTTCTGCATAATAGTATTACGTTCCATTATCATAGAATTACTTGTATTTTTCTAACCGTAAAGATAGACTATTTGTTGAGCACTAGAGCAAATTTGGTTTACCGACAATTTTATATATTTATTACGCATACATATTTTCGCGCGTCAGTTTTTGTTATTCTTTCTTTAGGCGTAGTATGGCACCAATATTCAAGTAAACGTTACAATTTAATACTTGGGCTATAATTTAGTTGAATTGGAATTAATTCTAATTACGCAATTTACGGATATACACGGATAATCGGTTAAGGATAGGATATTGATAAAATCCTTTAGCAACTATTCCGGATTCATTGCATACACACACACCAAATTAAAGCTCTCAATTTGATTCTAAATTGATTTATTTTCTTGTCATTATTTTATTTGATTCCTTGGTTGATATTTCAACACTGCATTACTGCATTATTATATCTTGACACTGGGTGTATATAAGTTGAATATTGTAGAAATACTATGTTGTATTTGTTGCCATAATTCACGCGAAATAAGTTAATTAATTTTTGGGTTTCTGTAATTACGATTGGGGATATTTGAAGCATAAAAGAGCTAAGACACTTTAGGATCTTATATTTAATCGCGAGCGCCAGCATTGTTTGTGCGTCAATTTTCACCATATAGTACGTTCGTATTTGCGTTATTAGCCCTCTCCCTGTCAGTCCATCTGAGGGTCAGTCAATCCGTCTGAGTGTCAGTCAGTCCATACGAATATCAGTCATTCTAGTCGAAGGTCGAAGGTCGAAGGTCTATCCGAGACTCAGTTAGTCCATCCGAAGATCAGTCAGTTTATCCGAGGGTCAGTCAGTTCATCCTACAGTCAGTCAATCCATCCAAAAGCCAGTCAATCCATCTAATATGATATATGTCTCAATGTAAATATTGATTCAGTTTAATAATTTTATGCAATAAATAGGCTTGAGTGTTAAACTGATATTTTTGTTTTATTTTGACTCATCTTCCTATCTTGTATAGTTTGTTATAGTTTTTATTTAGCTGATCACAAGACAATTAATTTTTATTCCTTAATTTACTTTGGCCAAACAGTTTAATTATTAAATATTTTTGTTGGTTAAATATTTTGAATATTTTAGATAGAAATATTAATAAAATAGATCCGACGCTTTATAGTTTATATAAAATAATTTTAATAAAAAATAAAGTATATATTGTATTATTATATAATACTACGGTATACTTATATGAAATATATATTTTACAAATACTATAAAATTTATAATTTACGGGGGCATTTACTTATTTTAAGCCTAAAAAATCTGTTTTTTGTGAATTTTTTTCAGGAATATGAATGAAGGTATAAACTCGTGGTTTTTAACATCTTATTTATTGACATTTGAAGTATTTTTTTTGGATTTTTTCATGTCACTATCACATATGTACGGCCACTTAAGTGGGTGAACGTCCGTGCGTGCAGGCCGGACATATATTCACGGGCGGGAGCGCACAGGTCATCACGGTCATATGAAACAAAATCGAGTAAAAACACATTAATCTACATGAAATTCTCTGAAGCTTGTGCTAAATTGAAATCAAAATGTTGAAAATTCACAAAATAGCGGCCACCTGAAAAAGTGGTCGATTTTTGACCACTTTTTTCAGATTTTCAAGTGCCCTAAAAATATTAAATGTTCACAGAAATGGCTGATTCTAGCACAAGCTCCAATAAATTTTGTCCTCTTTGGAGTAAAACAAACCGGATCAAAATCGGTTTATTAGTTTTTGAGTTCTGCTCCCGCCCAGTTCTAAAAATGTTATTTCGAGAAAAGCGCAAAAATTGAAGCTCTCGTTACAGTTCTGCGTATTTCCTCCTAGACAGCGGCGAAGCAAATCGTCATCGGATAGCGCCTCGTAGATTGGTGTGATGGGATCTTGAACTGCTGGAGAGAGTGCTGGTTTGTGTTGATATTTCTTCAACTGTCCTGAGGCCTGAGGCCTGAGGCCTCAGCGACGCGCCAAGTGCACCAACTATCAGAACCAGCGGGACAAAAGTCGTGCGCCGATCAGACGCGCGACTCATGACGCTCTAACACGAAATAAGTACAGAACGATTTTGAATTCAAGCAAATCGTTTTGCAGGGATAATCTACACAGTATAGAAAACCGAAAAATGCAAAAAAAATTCGATTTTTTTTTATTGAAAAATAATATGCTGCTGTTTAACCAGATGACAGTACCCACTTAAGATACTAAACGTATTTATTTATTTTTTTCTTTGTTAAGGTTAATATTTATTTTATATTTAAATTTAGTACATCTAGGAGAAATGTTTTGGTGTGCTTTAATTTAGCAGTTTACATGCATTCCCCTGCATTCTTTCTTTGTAGCCACTTCTTGACTGATTTCTTTGCGGTTCTATATGAAATCCCACACAGTATGTAAGCAATATCTTAGTTGAGCATAGTGCTTTTTTTTTGCAAGAATATCAGCTTTTTGGTTTTACTAATACTTTAATGACCCGGCACACACACACACACACACACACCATTATTACTGTTGTGATATTATCATGTTCCGCTAGTTCTTTTAGTGTTGGTAAGCATTATAGGCTGTTCTGATTTTGTTCTGGATGTGTCAGACGCTTTTATCTAAAATCTAAAAAAAAACTATGTTATAATATTATAACAATTGTATATTTCCAAGATTTCTACTTGGAATATGGTTTTTCGGTTTTAGATCCCTATATATAGCAGATTTCTTTTTTCAAACGGTTTTTTATACTTGCCCAATTCATTTTCACTATTATCAAATTTTCACAAAACATTCTCCTAGTCTCCATATAAATTATGTAATTTCAAAAAAATATGATGTTGCCAACTTTCCGAGTAAAAATTACTAAAAATTTTAATAATTTATTAACCGATTTTAATCCAATTTTCACAAAAGATTCTCCTAGTACTCACATAAATTATGTAATTTTAACAAAATACAATGTTGCCAACTTTCCGAAAAGAAATTAATACAATTTTAAAAATTCATTATGACCACTTTATTCAACCGATTTTAATTAAATTTTCACAAAAAAATTCTCTTAGCGCCTACAAAAACTATATAATTTCAGTAAAATACATTGTTACCAAATTTCTGAGCATTTATTTCTTATTTTTTAGCATTTATGTGATAATGTCAAAGTGGTCTATATATGGGTTTACCCATATACTTCTAATCTTGTTTTTAATAATAACATGTTTATAAAAACATCAGAGTCGAGTTTTCCATTACCGATATTTTTCTTGTTGTTGAGTTTTCCTATGTTTAAATTGTTCCGAAGTCAAGTTATTCTAATGGCAATTGGTTCAATAAAATTTTTAAAAAACCAAAATTTAGATTTTTTAGAACAAATATAAAAAGTATACTACTGCCTATACAAGACATGGAAAAGCTGCAAACTAATAATTTTCTCAAAATTATGTAAAATGTTTTGACCCATAAAAATTATAAATAAAATTGATTAATGATAACGAAAAGAGAAACAATGAAATAAAGATAAAGAAAATAAATTAGTATGCACAGAAGCAGCAAAGCCGTTGTGTCTAGCTAGTGAAACACCATACCCTAACTGGCAGCAAAATAAAGAATAAAAAAAATAAATTTAAAAATTTATTTACAATTATGAAAAGTATACCAGTTTGGTAAATTTCTAGGTTACAGTATATCAAAATTAAATGTATGAATTAAATATATCAAAATCTTTAAATGGAAAGTATAATTATTTTGATATCTATAATACCAACAATACATATATAAATAATCTCATACTTTGTGCACATATATTGGCTACAACAATTTATTTATTTAATTATTTTTAATAATTTGTTTACTTTAACAAATCCAAATATTAATAAATATTTTTGTAATTTATAACTGATGTTCAAATTCCATATAATTAAAAAACATTAAACAATTTAACAATTTCTAGAATTTTGTCTAGCATATTATCGATGCTACATAACAAAGTTCAAGAAATTTTTATGACACAAACAAATTGACATAATTAAATAAATATTTGGAATATGTATCAAGAGTTTTTAATTTATTTATTTTTAATTTTTTTAAATTCAATATTGTTGTCAATAAAATCGATTTAATATAATAACAAATTTATACGGAAGAACAGTAATTTGATATAGTCGATTAAAAGTCGATTACTGAGATCTCACCTCACTTCAGATAAACTCAGATCAACTCAAATAATTCTTATTCTTTTTATCTAACTGAGCTACGACAAACTGAGTTGGATACCTTCCCCCCTTATCGATTCTGCTGCACCCGAAAAATAATCTCAAAATGAAGTGAGATACTCAGTTAAGTAGCAGAGGTTAAGTTTGTGTCAATCTTGTTGTTTTTAAGGTTAGCGAAGAAAAATGTCATACGAAATTGAATGATTGAATGATATTGGACTTTTAAATTTGATTTTTAATCTTTAATTTTAATGTAAAATTTATCAAAAATGTATTTCTTGATTCACAAATTTATGGTTGATTAGAAAAACCAACATCAAAAAAGGTGTCAGTGTATTTCTGTCTTTGTCAGTTATTCGTATTCTCTTGCTAGAGTTTAAATATCTTGTTCTTTTATAAAGCAACTCAACTCACTTCACTTCGTTTCACCTCACTTCACTTGCCAACTGAGCTAAGTCAATTTTTCGATAAAAAGAATACAGCTATTATGTGTTGATAACTGTGACAGCGTGCATATAATAAAGCTAGTCTAGAAATGGAATAGAAAAATATAGTCATATGTATATTTCTATTCAATAAACTGTAATAAACTTCAATAAATTAGTAATTTTTATATTACAAAAATATTGGAAATTGTATTCATGCTTGAACTTATAATTACATTTTATGAATTATTCAAGTTGTTTAATATTTTCAAATATTTAAGATATTTCTTCTGGATATTTTTGCAGTAATATTTTCAGATGTTTTTTTAAATCGTCTAATTAGGCAAATTTTAAAGTTACAAATGATAAATTATAAACTAATAAATTTCGATTATTTTTTTCGTGCTGGAGATTTGTAAGTAATATTTTGCAGAGTTACATAAATATGTTTAATGTTTTTGTTAGTAAACATTTGATAGTATAATTTAATATTAACTAAGTTTGTGAGGTCCTTCCAAATGAAATAAATATTCTAAGCTAAAACTTATCTAACTTGCGTGTAAATTCTGCTTTATTTAATAGAATAATTTAGAAAAGTAAATAAATTGTACGGAAAATTGTAAACAATGATTAATTATATTTTTCAAAATTGTTAATTTAAGAATAGAATAGGAAAAAAATTAGATCTTTCCTTTAGATAAAATTAACAATATTTTGATAAATTATCCTTGAATATTTTAGTTTTTGACAAAGATTTTTGTGTCAGTTTTAAACAAATATATATATATATATATATATATATATATATATATATATATATATTTTGAAGTCTAGACATCGTTATCTTTTTAGCGATAATTATTAATTACTAATTATCAATATTTATTAAATTAATTATATACCAAATTACAATTTTTATAAAAAATATTTTTATTTAATATTTTAATGTTGCAATAAATTATAAATGAATTAAATTAACATATAATAATAACTAATTAAATTTAAAAAAAACTGATGTTGCAACTACATGACCTTTTATATTGCCAATTTTTAAAAATTTTGTTTTATAATTTATATTTATATATCTACAGGATATAAATTATGTATACTTAAAAATTTCTTGCAATAAGCGATTTGAAATCAGTTTATGCGTAAGCATTGATAACAAATCAATTCACACTTGAAACAAAATTGTTTTAATAGAAACGCGTTTTATAAGATCAGAGATTCAAAGGTGATATTCTTGTAGGAGCGCACCGCGCAACGCGATACGCTCACTCTACACGGCAACTCCCTTCACGCCAACTATCAAGTGGTCGAGTGACCCGTAAGTGTATTGTGGCTAACAGTGAGGGAAGTGCGAAGCAAGTTACGTAACTTAATTAGCTATATTAGCTTTATTAGCTATATTAGCTTTATTAGCTATCCTTAATTTTACTCATTTTATATATATGAAAATATAAGGTAGATAATTTAAAATTATTCAATTGTTTTTATTTATTACTTATAAATTATACAGAGTTGCTAAAAAGAATGGATACAATCAATGTTGAAATAGATAAAGAAAAAAAAAAGGAAAATACACTGGTTTTTATTATCTAGCTGAGAAAATAAATATCAGAACAAAAGTTTATCTAGATAGATTGACAGTTAATTTTTTCAAAATTTTATGCACAATTAATAGAAAGAACAAAAAAGTCAGAAAAATTTCCTTAATTTTTATTAAACTAAATTGGTTATAGATATTAAAAAAAAAAGTTTTATGCTTATATAAATTTCGATAAAACAAATAAAACAAAAAAATAATTACACGAAAATGTTTACGATATAATTTCATTTTTTGCCGAGATGAATTTTTCAAGTTACTCTAACCAACACAAATAGCGCTCGTACGTCGAAACGTTCTGAATACGTATACCGTCAAAAATTTTAAACCTTACGTTAGAAACGTCAATTGCCAGATGGCTGAACTAGGGTTGCCCGGTCTTGAGATATAAAAGGCAACACTCGTATTATTTAATTTTTAATTAATTAATTTTTATTTTTGTTACAATCTTTAAGAAAACAACAGCGATTGTTATAACTTATATGTTCCGCTCCCAACGTTTTTGTAATTTCTTAAGAAAACTAATAGATTGTAACACATATCTTTAAAAAAATATAAGATTTTTTAAGATAAAAATCTATTATGTTTTATTAAAAAAAATTGTGTTGTATCTCAAACGTGTATTTAAAAAAAAATTTTACATCACTGTTTAGATCGTATAATTATCTTTTTTATTTTCAACTTTTTTTAATTACTAAGTTTACTTCAAGAATTATTCAGAAGCAATGAAAATGACCAAATGGAACTTATGAAATATTTTGGCAATTAATGGTATATTTGAGATGATCATATAAATGTGCACAATAATTCTTATTTAACCGAAGTTGTAGATTATTATAGTGCTCGATATCCCAATGTTGGCACATAAAATACTTTTAAAAACGAACAAGCAGGCAGCAAGCAGTTGCAATTTGCAACCCAAGATCAGCTTACCGTACAATACTAACACCGTCACCAGCGCAGCGCCAACATCAGCGTCATGATGCCACGAAGCGGTGACTATACGAAACATGCCATTCCACTAATCGACCACTTTACAGTCTTGGCTAATGAAAATGCAGAAGATGACGAAGAAACAGCGAAATCTGTTACGTACTACATCATCATAGAATTTCTTATATTTTTCTGCCCGTAAAGGTAGACTATTTGTAGAGCACTAGAGCTAAGTTGGTTCACCGCCTATTGTTTATATTTATTGCGCATACATATTTGTGTGCATTTAGAACTGAGAAAAACTTCCTGTCGGACACAGAAGCAACAGATTATACAATTTGGAAAGCTACAAAAAAATAAATCATCCAACAAGAACAGTTCCACCTATTATAAAAATGAAAATGGAAAATGGGCAAGAAATAATAGAGAAGAAGCTAACGTAGTTGCTGAATATCTAGCACAAGTATTTAAACCTTATCCATCTGAATCATCAGAGGAATTTGAAAACGAAATCCAAAAATATCTAAAAGCCCTATTTCAGCTAGACATTCCAATAAAAAATGTACTTATGGTAAAATCGGATTAGTACAAGAAATAAACCCAGAAAAGTCACCTAGGCTTGATCTAGTATCCGAAAATGTACTGCAAGAAATAACACCTAAGCGTTTGAAACTGATTTCTTACATTGTTAACACAGTGCGGGGGTAGTCCCAGAAATACCCGATCTGACGTGCAGATGACGATTGTTGTTTGAAAAGAATGACTATGATAAAAAGTACCAGCTTTATAACCCTTAAGTTTGAAGTTTGACGATGCTACGTTGTTTAGTATTTGTTTGGCAGTTATCAATAGTAAACGCTTTCAGTGAATTTGTAAATATGGAAAAACATTAATTATCGTTATGTGATAGAATAGTTTCATTTAAAAGGCCTCATTGTCAGTCCAACCAATATCAATGTGCAGCTAGATTCCATTTTGGGAGAGTCTGCTTCACGAATTTTAATAAAAATAATGTTTTAGCCCTTCTAGACGTCGAAAACGTTGTCACCTAAAAAGTTATCTACAGACTAATTAATACACATTTTCCGCTTCTACTAATAAAACTAATATATTTATTTCAAACTAACAGATCCTTTATCATCAGTGTGAATAATTCTTATTTAAATCCACAACCAAACACAGCTGGCATAACTCAGGGTAGTATTTTAGGGCCAACCCTCTTTAATCTATATTTCAGCGATATAACTACTCTTTCAAAAACTAAAACTGCATAGTACGCAGATGGCACGTCTATATATGCCCATTTATTTTGTACACAAGTGGCAAATAATCAACTTCAAATACACATAAACTCGTTAACAGACTATTGAAAAAAGTAGAAAATCAAACCAAACACAAACAAAATCACAAACAAAATCACAAACAACCATATAATCACTCTACCTACTATCCTTCCATATCCATAAAATATATCTAAAATCACACATAAATTATCTAGGTGTCTCACTCGATAATAGATTAAATTTCCACAAACACGTAATACCCACAATAAAAAATCATACGCTTTAATAAAATTAATTTACCCTCTATTAAACAGCAACAACTCACTCAAATACAAAAACAAAAAGTTTCTATTCACATCAATTTGAGACTAATTATATCATATGCGGCTCTAATTTGGTGTTCTGCATCGTTATCACTCTTAATCCCAGCACATAGATTACGAAAGAAATGCTTACGATTTTTAAATAACGTAGATAAATACACCAAAATAACGGAACTTTACAAACATACAAATTATCATTCATATATGACTGCATACAAAACATGTCATAATATGTCTACATAAATCATAAATCAATATAACATTTTGTCACAACACATAACACAAAGAAAAAGGCACAACACCCCGTGTAAAATAAAACAAACTACTCTATCAAGCACTATACATCTTCAACCAATCATGAGCATCTAAAACACAGACAAAACAACACAAGTCATTTAAATAAAAACATAAAACCAACTAGAAAACAAAATTAAATACATCATTATTTATTTCGCCTCATTTCATACATTTTATCCACAAACACATTGATAATACCATCTCATGTCATCTCATTTAACAAATCATTCTACAGTTATGTATAATAAATAAAATACTTACATACATATATTCATACATAATCACGCCATGTACCCAAAAGGATGTGGTACAAACTCTTTCCACTATCCCGAAATTAGTTTCCTCCAAACATCCCTATCTAGACAAGTAACTTTAAACACTCTGAATTATACTACTACAGCTACTCATCGGACGTCCACGCAAACGTATACATTCCAAATTATTTATATAAATTCTTTTAATCAAAAGATCATTAGATCGCTCAAGATGACCGAACCATCTTAACTGACTATCACTAACTTTTGCAACAACAATTTCACACTTATAATACACTAATCAATTTTGTACCCGATTCTTTCTAGGGTACACCACATACCCCAAGTAAAAATCTTATTTTCAAACCGAGAAACTTACCACATTTTATACACATTAACGCATCACTCACATCACTTTCATCAATGTCAGATTCAACCTCAATGTAATTCAAAATTACAGTAACATAAGTAATTGCCTCATTTTTATTTCCACCGACTATTAAGAAATAGGTGGTGGTAATAAAAATTGGTGATTTATAATGGGATGAGTCGTATGTAAGAACATACGACACATCCCATTATAAATCACCACTTACACTCTTAACTGCCTTAAGAGTTTTCACATTACCACCTTTCATTCTTCTGCCAACAACAGTCGCCTATTCATCAGTTGTCAACTTGTAACTCATTCTCACTTCTATTTACTTTTCTTAATTATTAATTATTCTTTTAACATATTTTCTATTTACCTTAGTATTCACGATTACGTTCATCATATGAATTACCAGGCTTTTACACACAAATAACTCAAATTGGCTTCTTTTTCTCAGCAACTGCTTCTTTCATCTGATCATTTCACCATGAATTTTTCAGGCACGATTTCAATATTTTTTTGCCACACACTTCTACAGACTGAAAATTATTCGATCCTTAAATTTATTCCAAATTTCATTCACATCACTTTTATAATTAGTTTTACACGCAGGAAAATTATCATTATTTTTTTGCGCATACTCATCTCTGGCATTTTTACATTGAAGAATACAGGTTTTTACTCGAAACATTTACCATACATTTTTTTCCTTATACGCCAACCTATATTTAAACTAAATAGTCATCATTAGTACCAAGTTCAGTACCACGTTTAAAACGTGTGTCAATAACTAAACTTTTTAGTAGATTATCATACATAATAAAATCAATTACACTACGGCTATTTTTAAGAAAATTTTCCCAAGTATAAATATAAAAAAGTTTATATTTGAAATAATAATTAATGTAAACTAAAAATAATTGTATCTATAACAATTAAAACAGGAAAAACTTTGTAACTTTTTTCCATTTTTAAAAATAAAAATACATTAAATTAACATATATGTAAAATATAAATATTATCATTGTCAATATAAAATCAAACTGAAAAACTTAGCATATAAGGCCACTAAGCCAGGAAATGTTATAAACATTAAAAATTGCTTAGAACATACATTCTCTAAAGATTTATGAAAAATTTTCCAAAAAAATAAACATTTTTAAATTGATTTATCAGCTCTCTGACAAACTTTGACAGGTAAAAGCTGAGTCGATTTTGAGAAAAAATATTATATAAAAGTAATAGGAAATTTGACTGCTAAATGAAAATTGTTCGGGTATTTTCGAATACTTTCATACATCCTAAACTGTGATAAATTTGTAAAGGCTCATAACTTCCCTAATTAAGCGGAATCTAACAATTATCTAACATTTATCTGTCAAAGTTTATTATAGAGTAAATAAATTTCTGAATACATATTTACAATTGAAAATGGAGTTATTAATTGTGAATATATTATCATCGGTCTGTGACAAGACCAACATACTATAAAATATGAGGAAAATAAACAAATTATACATACTAATATTTGGAATGTATCAAATTATTCTGGGAGAAAAAGTTGCAAGTTCAGTCAACTTTCGGCCATTCCGGGTTGGTTGGAAATTAGGAAGCAAAATGAAAGAATCTAATTTTATTAAACATTATTTCAATGAAAACAACCCATTAATTATGTTATCGATAAGTGCATAAGTATCTGTAACATATTGTTTTTAGCAAATTGAATAATTAATATGTACAGCTTACATGTATTTTAGTTTATTAGTACAACAACGTTTTTAATAATATATGAAAACAAATGAATACAAATAATAACAAAAAGGTTGTAAATAAAAATATTTACTGTAGTTTGGTGATTAGAAAAAAATATATAAAAAATAAAATAACATGATAGAAAACAAAAAATGTATTGTAGAATTATAGAGGCTATCATTACAAAATTAATTGATAAGTTACTTTTAAAAAGCCGCTTACAATTTTATACGTTTTTCTGCTGATAAACATTTTAATACAGATTGTGTTATTATTACTTTTATCTAATATTGGTCTATTAAATATACTGTATTCTCTAGTTGTTGTTTTTTAATTTATAGAAGTATTTCTAAAAATAGCCTGTACTTTAAAAATTTGTATTCCATTCATAATTTAATTAGTATGATAATTGTAATTAATAAAATAGTAGATATATTTTTGAAAAAGGATTATTGTAATTTAAATAGTTTTTTTGTTTAACAAGACAAAAATTTACTGCTGTGGCATTAAAACAAATCGAGTCAGTAAATTCGTTTTTTATTATTACTTTTATTACTACAGCAGTTGTGTATAAAATTAGTCGTTTTAACCAAAATTGTGTGTGAATGTCCAACGGTTTCTAGCAAGATTATGGAGTCTACAAAAAATCGGTCAACGCCGACTTAAAAGTAAATATATCGAGATGTTACACGGCGATTTAAATGAGCTTCAGGTATTCAAGTAGAACACTAAAAACTAAGCAACATGTATTTTTTTATCGGCCACCGTCAAAGTTTTGGGAGTAAAAGTCATTTCCAAAATTTTGAGTAAAATTGGTTTCAATTTTTTTTTTTTTTCGGAAACTGCATTTTAGAACAAAAGTGTAAATGCACAACTGCCTTATTTTTTAAGAGCTATCCACCGATGGTATTAGGTTTTTTTTATATGATTTGTAAAGTTACCCTTTTGCACCTTTGACATATATTTTACTCCATATTTAATTGTTATGTAATTTATTTCAAAATTTTATTTTATATTAAGAGAGCCCAATTAAAAATAAAATTGATGGGTTTAGATTTTTTTAATTATATTGTTTTAAGGACATGTACCTTTTATGTAAACACTCGTATGTACTCATAAGTAAGTTCAATTATTTATAACTAGTTAATATTAAATAATAGAAAAAAGTATTAGTATTTTTTTATTTGTATAAGAAATTTTATAAAATATTTAAAAAAATTATTTATGAATTTTAATTATTTTCATAACTCATCAGTTTTTTATATTGATTATGTCGGCTGGTCGATTCAAGTGAAGACTTCAAAATATCTCAAAAAATAAACAATTAAAATTTCACACTTATAATTTCTAACTCGGTGGTATATAGTTTTTGAAAACATCATCTTATAGGAAATTTTTTGTCCGGCCTGATGGTGTGAAGATGCACTTTCTATTTCTTTGCATAATTTCAAAAGTCACTTTTTCTAAAAACTTAAAAATTTTAAATTTAATTATTTTTAACATTAACCGATCTTATCTTGATTATCAGACAAATTATTAGCATAATTCTCTTTTTATTTTATTTATTAACTATTTCTGTGTAAGTTTCCTGAAAAAATTGTTAATATAGTTATTAATTAATATAAAAACAAATAAAATAAAATAAATTAACTAATTAGTGAGCAATTCTTTTTTTCAATTTGAAAGCGAATTTTTTTCACAGTTAGAAACTTTTCGGCTTTAAGAAATAAATAGGTATAATATGCCACAAAGTTTTAGAGCAATGTCTAAAGAAATTTTTTTATTTAAAAATTTATTTATATTTTGTGCCATTTTCGAGTTATGTACTTAATTTATGAATTACGCGCAAATCTGCCGTATGTATGTATATAAATCAATATAACAATTTGCAATAATAAAAACTAATGGACAGACTTTATGGAAGGTGGCATTTAGTCATAAACTTATATATGTTTATTATATGTAAATTAATAACCATATTAATAATTTTTTTCAAGAACCACACAGAAATAGTTAATAAATAAAAAAAAAAAATTAAGCTAATTGTTTGTCTTGTAATCGAGACAAGATCGGTTACAGTTAAAAAATAATTAAATTTTAATTTTTAATTTTTCTGGAAAAATTGGATTTTTAAAATAATGCAAAAAAATAAAAAGTGCGTTTACCTACCATCAGATCGGGCATAAAATTTTCTATAAGGCAAGTTTTTTTTTTTAATTTAACTTAGATTCAGACTTCAACTTTTAGTTCTATTATGATTTTTATCATAAACAAAAGTAATGTTACTAATTATTTTAAATATTACAATGTGATAAATTTATTTAACAAAAAACATATATTTATAATAATATACCTTTGTTACATACGTATTATTAGCATAAATTTTAAATTTAGAACAATAAAAATTAAATAATATATTGATTTTTGCTCTAACGAAAAAGTTACATTCAAAATATTTGTATTTTTTTAAAATAATAATTTGTTAATTTTTTGCTTTAACAAAAATAAAGTTAAAGAAAGAACAAGAAATCGATTTCTATCCCGACTCCGACAAAATTCTTTGAATCCTCGACTCCGAAAATTCGACTTCACACAATTTTGGTCGGATTAAGGATTATTTTGTTAAGTTTCACACATTATGTTTTTCGACTAAAACGGAAAATGTTATTATCATTGCATATTCACTACCACAAATAAAAGATATATCACAATTTTTGGACAAATCCAGTGGCATAACTACATATTTCGGGCTTTTCCGCAAAAATTTTAAATATACATAGTTCAAATTCTGTAAAAAAATGTTTTGCTTATTTTGGAAAATTATGACAATGTCGTTTCAGATGTTTGAACATTTTTGAATTAACGAATCTGACATAGAAATCCGAACAAAATAATCATTTTAATATTTATTAAACTAAAAGTAGCATGCGGTATGGGCAAAAATAGGCAGGAAATAGCTAAAAATAACGTTTTTTTTTAATCTTCATTGCGTTTGAAGCACTAGTAAATAGTGACTAAAAAATGTTATATGGGTTTTTTTCTTATTTTCTCAAACGAAAAAATAATTTTCTGCCCGGTCTGCATTTTTTTTATAAGGATCACCTTAATATATATATATATATATATATATATATATATATATATATATATATATATATATATATATATATATATATATATATATATATATATATATATCCACGTTACCGAGCCTTTTGCTAGAACAAATTTTTCACCATAGTTTGAATCATATCGACATTCATAGAATTAATGTTTTAGAATATCGAAAAATTAAACAACCAGCTGATTTGGGTGTTGAAGTATATTAACGTTTGGTAAAAACACATTATTACTTTACCATGCACTAATGTACTTGTACGCCCGTGAAATTGATCCAAACCGGAAATGTTTTTATTTGGTCTGGACTAGAAGTAATCATGTGTTTAAAAAAAAGATATTTTATTTTACTATATGTACATGCCAAAACTATTGTTTTATAATACAAAATTATATCTACAAGCATTATCAGGTCTATAAATTAATTTATGTTTACATTTATATATTTTTAATAAAATTGGACGCCTAAACATGGTATAATTTAGTCAATAATTTTTTCTTTAAATTACTTGAATAAATATTCTAATAATTATCTACAATATGGCACTATTCCCGATTTTTATATCTATGAAAAGTACAAATAACATTTTTTTTAAATTGTTACTTTTAATTAAAGAGAGTCACACTTAAATTGGTTTCCAATGAACACACAAACCTGCGAATGCTAGTTTACAAAACATCTAAAATAAATGGTAATTAGCTCCGATGACAAAACAACCAACATTCGATATCTAGGTTTGTTATTAATACTCGACTTGTACAAGAGCATTCCGCATAACTGTTGAGAATAGAAATTGCCTAATATTAAATATTTGTAATGTATCTAAATTATTGTGAGAGCAAAATGTATGTTCTTAGGAGATGGGAAGTAACTTGCAATTTCAAGAGAATTGATTACTATAAATTAATGTGTATACACAACCGCAAGATCTAGGGATATTTTGATATATCTATTATTAACGACAAACTAAATATTTTACACACAAAAAATTAGAACGAAAAAATATTATATACATATGTACAAAAATAATATTTTCCAGGCTCTCTGAAAACTTGTATTTTTCATGAATCTTGGTAAATTTCCACACATATTTTTTATATTTTGGTTGAATGTCATATTTATTCTGCATAAATTACAATTGTTTTTGTGATTTTAGTCATTTTAAAGCAGAGTTTAATATTGTTTGATTCATAATTTTTCGGTGTACTTTGATTGTGATATTTATATATTCTTCTCCCTGTTTGAGGTAAGTGATTATTAAGTTTTTCAATAATTTTTGCACCAGATTCTGTAAAAATTAATTTATTATTGTCATTTCATGATAAAAATTTTAATAATATTGATTTTAACTGATTCCTAAGAAGAAATTTCAAATACGGTTATAATTTGCTTGTTCTTTTTCCAATATTCTTTACACTTTAACCAAATAATACAGTTATAATTTTAAAAAATTGTCTTTTCAATTTGAAAATTGTGAATATATTTAATATATAATCATTTCTATTACTTATTAAACTATAACAAATGCAAAATCACCTAAAATATATTATTCAAAAAACAGGAAAAAAATAGGTGGTATTAATAACAGATAATAAGTAAATTAAAATAAATTACATATATAATTGTAACATAAAATGCATTTAAATGACTTCTTTTTATATTTTAATAAATTTTTAGTTGTGCAGTCGTGTATATATTGTGCTCTAGGTATATATATATATATATATATATATATATCGCGCATAAACACAAAATATGCCAAAATTACTTTTTGGTATTTTCCAGTAGAGCATCTAGATTCGGCTAGATTCGGCCCGGCAGGTGATTTTATACGGACCGCGATATTTCGCTTGATATTTTAATCTAGGATTGAAAATAGATTGAGATAATTCGAACTTTCATTGCTAAAGAGAAAAATAAGTATATAAATATTTGTAAACTAAGAAAGAGAGATAGATATATTCTTAACTTTATGTCGTAAACATAACCTAATACTTGGTGTGTCATTTGATGACTTGTTTTTAAAATGGATTTTATATCAAACTATATGCAATGTTTGCATTCTGTAATATTATAATAAAGAAACGATTAAAAAAAAGACGTATACTTTTATATTTTTATACTTTTAGGTTTGTTTATCTTAAATATCCTCCATAACTCCTGCTTTTGTAGAGAATGGCCTTAAACATTTGAAGGCGGTTAAATTCTCAATCATCGTAATTGTTTATCTTGAAAATAGGAAAAGGATTTGTCAATTTTTGAGCGGCTTAAAATGCCAATATAAACATAGTTTATACATATTTTATTAAAATCCCAAGTAAGAACTAAATAAAACAGAGAAAAATTTATAAAATTATCCAAACAAGCAACTTTCGCTTCATCCACATTCATAATTCCTCTCATACATGCTCTTTTGACGTACTCAACGTACATCATTATCAGGAAAAATGATATAAATGACATTTACAGTAAATAAACAGAATATAGAAACAAGTTATTAAGTAACAAAATAAGTAACTAGATAATAAAATTTATATATTTTTAATTAAAGAAAGCTAAATTTTATTTAAATCACACTAACAGTAGATTGATAAAACAAGCAACAGAAAATAAAGAAAAAAATCAGTGTGAATGGGCACTGATTTAAATAAAATTTGACTTTCTTTAATTAAAAATTTATAAATGTTATGATCTAGTTACTTATTTTGTTACCCAGTAACTTGTTTCTATGTTCTGTTTATTTGCTGTGAATGTCATTTATATCATTTTTCCTGATGAAGATGTACGTCGTAGCCCACAAAAATTTTTTTTGGTAAAAATTTGCTATTACTATTATCGCAATCCTAATGCTGATTAAACTCAAATAAAGAAGTTTAGAAGTTTATTCTATCTTTTGTAAAATAATGGTTTTGTGGCTTACAACATATTGTTGTTGCATGGACGATATATATATATATATATATATATATATATATATATATATATATATATATATATATATATATATTAGGGTGCATCGAAAAAAATCGAAATTGCTGGCTAGGGTCTCAAACGATAGTTTTTCATCTAAAAACATGCGGAACACCAAAAATCCGGTAAAAAAAATTTTTTTAGAGGGCGCGCGGGGCCCTCAAAAGTGCCATTTTTAGCATGTTTTTAGATAAAAAAAACTATCGGTTATCATCTTATTACCTTAAATGACCTTCTTACCTTCATCTTATTACCTTAAAAGATCGCACATTTCCGAAAAAATGAAAAGTGGCAAAAAATGTGCTTTTTAAGTTAAGTATAGTTTATCAGCATATTATCTCCATATCTGTCGCATGTAATCACATTGTAGGGTATAGTTCTGGGTACAATATATCCAAAATTCAGCCATTTTTAACCATTTCCTGAGGAGATATAGCCTCAAAACTGAAAAAAGTGCTAAAAATGGCATTTTTGAGGGCCCCGCGCGCCCTCTAAAAAAATTTTTTTTACCGTTTTGGTGTTCCGCATGTTTTTAGATGAAAAACTATCGTTTGAGACCCTAGCCAGCAATTTCGATTTTTTTCGATGCACCCTAATATATATATATATATATATATATATATATATATATATATATATATATATACAGTGGAACCTCGCATACCGAGCAAAATTCGTTCCGGAGTCTTACTCGTAATGCGAAACACTCGTTAAATGAAACAATTTGTACCATATAAAATAATGTAAAATACGATAATGCGTTCCATGCCGAAAAAATACTCAAAAAATAAAATTAAAAAAAAAAACTCAAAACAACGTTATGTGTAACGTTTATTCCAAGAAAATTATATATAAATTGTTAAGGAGCGTGATTCATCTTCATTTTTTCTTCTATCGCGGATTGAACCAACCTGGAATGAGAATTCGATTTGCAGAAAACAAAAAATCGAAATAATTAGTAACATACCTAATTTCTTTTTACTAGAAAGCTGTCTAGAGACATTTGTTTTTGCTACATTTTGTTCTAATCACAGGCTGATGTAGCAATGGCAAGGAAAGTTTTATCGCACAATTCAGGGATTTTCCTATCCACGTCACTCATTATGCGAAACGTCGCTCGTTAAACGAGTCATTTTTTTACAATTTATTTTGCTCGTTATGCGAATTACTCGTTATGTGAAGTGCTCGTTAAGCGAGGTTCCACTGTATATATATATATATTAGTATATATATATATATATATTAGTTTTAATGACTGGAAATAATTTATATTTATTTGTTTCTTGTTTGTTTCTATTCATTATGCAACCTTTCAGAAATATTTTATTTCCTTCCTCAGGCCCTGTATTATAACACAAATAAATAAAATATAATTGTAAAAAGAAATTAACTTACAATGGCAGAGTTATCTGCAATGTACTATGAAACCATGTGAATAAAAATGTCCTAATTTATCAATATTAATGTAATATTATTGTAAATGTAACAAATTTAATTGCATAATGAATTGAGTTGTTTTTATTCTGACTGACTAAAAATCCCAAAAAACAAATAAATAGATAAATAAATATAAAACAGTGCATGCCACTTAATACAAAAACATGAATGTGAATTAAAACGCTTCAGTTCACTTTACATTCACTAATACTGTACTAGACTTAAGCCGCTTCTACAGGGTGTAACAGAATAACTATTCCTAATTTTAACTGGAGTATCCTGGGCTCAGAATATGAAGATTTAATGCAAATCACTGAGATAAAATGTGGCTCCTTACTGAGCTATAGGGTGTTTTATATAAAAATTTAAAAACGATTTTTGCCCAGTACTTTAAAACTATTTGACGTATCCTTATCATACTTGGCAGGAAATCTAGGTACCATACACCATACTAAATTATGTTAAATAAAAGTTTCTGGCTACTGCCAGTGGCGTACAACAGGGGCAAGTGAGAGGTTGATCCTTCCTAAATTCTACGCCACTGGCGGAATTGTCATTTTAGCACAATTTTTCGATTCTCCAATACTTGCTGTGTAAAAAACATACTCTTCCTTTGTAACGATAAAGTCACTGTTTTTCGAGATATGTAAAGTTAAACATAAGCTGCACCCTTGCGATTTTTTCAAAATTTGCTTAAAAAAATCTGAAAAAATTCAGTAAAATAGAGAAAAAAATTAGCTACATAATAATTAAGTAACTTTTTTCTCTAACTCATTCTGATTTGGCTGTAAAAATTATTCAACCTAAAAAAAAAAAATGCAAAAAATATTAATTTTCAATAATTTTTCCAGCCAAACCAAAATTAGTTACAGAAAAAAGTTACTTATTTTTTATGTAGCTAATTTTTTTCTCTATTTTACTGAATTTTTTCAGATTTTTTTTAGCAAATTTTGAAAAAATCCCAAGGGTGCAGCTTATGTTTAACTTTAAATATCTCGAAAAACAGTGACTTTATCGTTACAAAGAAAGAGTATGTTTTTTACACAGCAAGTATTGGAGAATCGAAAAATTGTGCTAAAATGACAATTCCGCCAGTGGCGTAGAATTTAGGAAGGATCAACCTCTCACTTGCCCCTGTTGTACGCCACTGGCAGTAACTAGAAACTTTTATTTAACATAATTTAGTATGGTGTACGGTACCTACATTTCCTGCCAAGTATGATAAGGATACGTCAAATAGTTTTAAAGTACTGGGCAAAAATCGTTTTTAAATTTTTATATAAAACACCCTATAGCTCAGTAAGGAGCCACATTTTATCTCAGTGATTTGCATTAAATCTTCATATTCTGAGCCCAGGATATTCCAGTTAAAATTAGGAATAGTTATTCTGTTACATCCTGTATATTAGTAAAAATTTATAATGTGCATCAAATATAGATACCTACATCACAAATATTTGCGCCACAAATATGACATAGTTTTTGACATCGCAATCAACACGTACTTGTATATTTATTTGTTTATTTACGAACATTTATTACACAATACTACTTGTAAGTACTTTTTTTTATTATTACAATACATCAAACATAATTGCAGCATATTAGTAAAGGGTTTAAGTGTACTTTGATCATATGGCATAAATTTTATCGCCTAGATGTCTACTTGACTTTACTGGTCTGCTTAGAATACCAGCATTATGTCGCGTAATTAGCGTCAAAGTTCTTTAACTTACGGCAAACACAAACAAACAAATATACACAGATTAAATTTTATTCAATAAATGAAATCACAGAGTTCACAAGTGATTACGTTTCATTTTTATACCGGCGCAAAGAAACTTTCCATTTATTTATATTGTCAATATGTTTAGTTAATATTTTAATAATATAAATTATCTATTAAATTTCTGTCTGTGCATGTGTGTGTGTGTGTGTGTGCGTGTGTGTGTATGTGTGTGCGTGTGTGTGTGTGTGTATTTTAACTAAATAAAATAACTGTTCTTGCAATTGTGACAAAAGTCCCAAGGTAAAATTATCTATTAGGAAAAATGATCGTAACTTTAAAAACATATATTAGTTCACAGTTTCTGTCAAAAAATCTAAATCATATAAGAAAATTAGTATATTATGTTACGAGAAGCAGAAAGCGATCAAAAAGAACATTCTGCTCCGAGTAACGTGTGCAATTTTTTCTTCAAACGTTCCAAACGAAACTAAACTAAAAATAAATAAGAAAAAAATTAATGCAAATAAACATATCAAGTAACATTAATCTTACTAGAAGTTGTAAAATAGTATATATATATATATATATATATATATTATATTTTATCCTATCGGTTAGGAGGTACGCTTAGCTACAGTTTAGTGTGCGCCAATATAATATTCGCCAGTTTCTGCAGAACGAAATGCCTAATAATAATTTTAATTGCATGTGTAGTTAATCATGACAGGTTATTTTAATAAGTAAATGGAGGTAAAAGAAAAGTTTGAATTAAAATAAATGTATATATATATATATATATATATATATATATATATAAATCTTTGCTGGGAAAAAATAGTATAGTGATCAGTACGGTGTCTGTAACATTTTCAAAAATTAAAAAATTTGTTTGGAAATCTTTCATGAAGCATCTAGATGACGAATTTGAACTTATTGTTAGCTTATGAGGATGTATGAATGTACATGGTTCGCATGCTCGGTTGTCCAAATTTTGGGATCGCTTCTCTTCCTAAACAATTCATCCGATTTGCACTAAATTTTCAAATTTTCACAAAAGATTCTTCTAGTGCTCAAATAAATTATATAATTTGAGTAAAATACAGTGTTGCCTACTTTCCGAGATAAAGTTACTAGAATTTAAAAAAAATTATTATGGCTACATTATTTATCGGCTTTTAATCAAATTTTCGCAAAAGATTGTCTTAGTGTCCACATAAATTAAATAACTTAACTAAAATACAATGATGCCAGCTTTCCTAAAAAAAACTTACAAAACATTTTTTTAGTATTCGCTAAAATATTATAATTTTATTGTTATATAGTGTTGCCAACTGATGTTGTCAAAGTTGTCTGTCTATATATCGGTTTATCCATATATTTCTAGTCTTGTTTATATTTGTTACGTGATTTGAGAGAATTAACGTTTTTTTTTTGCCAAATATGCAGTTTCTGACAAATCTGACGGTTTACATTTCATTTCTTGCACTTCTTCACACATTTTCAATTATGAAGTTCATATTCGGTGTCGTGTCACTTGCGTACGTGTCAGATGCGTACAAACATTATTTAGTATAATTTGCGTACAAATAAGGGTCGTCTCAAGCCCAGGTAGTGAAGGTACTTAGGCTAAGTGTCAGATGCGTACAGAAGTTTGGGAAATGTCGAGTTGTCATTTGCGTCAATAGTAGTATATCATTTGCGCCACGAAACCCTATTATCTGCGCCACTGTTGGCTTAGGGTAGGTTAGGTTAAAGTTTAGTTATGTTATTATTCAATATAGGCGCTTATCTCATCGGCGCAAATGACGACTCTCTAGCAGAATTAGCACAATTTTTATTCGTCTAGTCATATGTTCAGCAGTTAATTCTAACGCTCCAATTATTTACCTCAAAATATTGAGCCATCATTTATTATTTTAAACTATTAATTATTCAATTCATATAAGATAAAGTGGAAATCTGGCTCCATTATAACGTTCAGAATGTAATTACAATTAAAACGGCACTTCAAATGTGAAACACAGTAGAAAAATAGTAAAATGTTTTGTAATGTTCAGTTACATTTAAATTTATATCCTGAGAAGTTTTTCATATCTAAATTTAGAGATAAATTGCCTAAATCGTACCTTTTTGATCTAACACTGTTTATATGAAATTTTCGTACAAATTGCCCTTTCCCTCAATAAAATTACAGTTTGAAAACATTACTATATTGCTTCAAGGTAATTGCCGTTTTGCTTTTTTTTTGTTTTTCCAAGATAAAATTTCTGCACCCCCCCCCCCCCGGATTAAATTCTGGTTGCGCCATTAATTACAGGACTTTTTTCTTGTCAAAAAATTATAGTTGCACTAGCTGGAAGTACTAATATTACTTCTGGTATAGGTCAAATTAAACAATGATGAAAAGAATTTGGTTAGCTTATTTTTTGTAAAAATTTTGAAAAAAGTATTAAAATATAATATAATTATATAATATATATATATATATATATATATATATATATATATATATATATATATATATATATATACAGGGTGTTTCATTGGTAAACGGAAATACTTAAACGGTGAATAGAGGTCACCGAGGCGGTTCTAGAAATACCCCATTTATTGGACCTGACGGTTTTTGTAATCGAGATACAGGGTGTTTTATCGATTTTGCTTATTTCTTCCTGAGGTCATAACTCTCGAACCACCCCGTATATTTTTTTGATATTTGGTACACATGTTTTTCATTCAGAGCCCAAATGAGTCACTTACTATTCACAAGAAAAATTCAGGTCCGAATTAACAAAAAAATAGATAGCAACTGTGACCTTGAAACAACACCCTGTATATTGAAATTTTCAAAATCCGTTTGCATATTTGGAAAGAGCATAAAAAACTAAATTAAAATGTGCACTTTCAATTTTTCCGCAGAAAATCTAACTATTCACATTTTGAACTTAAAGAAAATTTTTTAAGAACTTAGAGCCAAAAAAATAGTTATTATTAACTTTTAATAATAAATTATAAAACTTTTGAATCCATACTCATTTTAAAATTATTGAATAACTATTAAATACATTGGTTTTTATTTTTATTTATTTTTTTTATTTATTTTTTTTTTATTTTTTTTTTTATTTTTTTTACTGTTTTTTATTTTTTTATTATTTTTTTTTTTAACTCTAAAAATAGAAACCAATATATTTAATAGTTATTCAATAATTTTAAAATAAGTATGGATTCAAAAGTTTTATAATTTATTATTAAAAGTTAATAATAACTATTTTTTTGGCTATAAGTTCTTAAAAAATTTATTTTAAGTTCAAAATGTAAATAGTTAAATTTTCTGCGGAAAAATTTAAAGTGCACATTTTAATTTAGTTTTTTGTGCTCTTTTCAAAAATGCAAACGGATTTTGAAAATTTCAATATACAGGGTGTTGTTTCAAGATCACAATTGCTATATATTTTTTTGTTAATCCGGACCTGGATTTTTTTTGTGAATAGTAAGTGGCTCATTTGGGCTTTGAATGAGAAACACGTGTACCAAATATCAAAAAAATATACTGGGTGGTTCGAGAGTTATGACCTCAGGAAGAAATAAGCAAAATCGATAAAACACCCTGTATCTCGATTACAAAGACCGTCAGGTCCAATAAATGGGGTATTCCTAGAACCGCCTCGGTGACCTCTATTCACTGTTTAAGTATTTCCGTTTACCAATGAAACACCCTGTATATATATATATATATATATATATATATATATATATATAATTAAAATTCAACTAAATGTGTCAAATTTGTAACGCTAATAATCTAAAAATATCAATAGAGTTTAGTTAAATATTTATTATTTCTATTTAAATTTAAATTTTTTTTTTCATATGACATAAATTTTGTATTAAATATGATGAAATTTAGAAAATATAACAACTTTGCATCAAACGGGGAAAGACCTATATTTTGAAAAATTACTAAAATTTTCAATAACATGGAACTGTAAATTATAAATTTATGATAAAATTTATAAATTTTAAGTTATAACACATTTAAACGAGTGATATTTTCGTCAAATAATAATTAAATTATCTATTAAAAACACATAATACATTAAAAATTACAAATAAAAATTGTAAACAAGATTAGAAACATATGGGTAAACCCATATATAGACATACTTTGACATTATGATATAAATACTATATTTTACTTCAAAAGTTGGCAAAACTATTCAAAAATAAAATAATAATTTTGTGGGTACTAAAAAAATTCTTTATAAAATTTTTATTAATCTTGGATAAACAATGAAACCGAATTTTTTTTTTTAATTTTAGTATTTTTTTTCTCGGAAAGTTAATAACACTGTAGAATATTAAAATTATATAACTTATAAGGGTACTAATAGAATGTTTTGTAAAAATTTGGTTAATCTCTGATAAGTAATAGTAAAGCCAAAATAAAATTTTATTAATTTTTTCTCGAAAAGTTGGAAACTCGGTCTATTAGTAAATTTATATAATTTATATGGACGCTAGAAAAATCTTTTGTTAAAATTTGATTAAAATTGAATAAATAATGTAGCCATAATAAATTTTTCAAAATTTAGCCATATTTTTCTTGGAAAGTTGGCATCGGTTGAACTACCTAGGAAAAGTTGCGTTCACAAAATTTTGACTGACAACCGAGCGTGCAAGCTGAGTACTCGGCTAAAAACACTGAATTTCATATTTTTGTTCTTTAAGCCTCGGAGTACTATAAGTGAGTCAATTGTGACCCAAAATGTGCATTATTTACTGTATTTCTTAGAATTATTTTTTTACGTTCTTGATTTTTTTCAAGTTCTCCTATTATGTTATCTTCTATTATTTTTGATGTCATTTGTATGAATATAAATTTTAATTCTTCTGATATTTCATAAAATGTCTGTTAGGTCACGTCAGATCCGTTTTCGGAATTAGTGTAACTATCGAATACATGTTGTTAATTTGTCGAGCTGTGCAAGTTTATACTTGTTTCGCGCTATTCGAGAGATTTCAGATTTATTTGCACAAAACAATTATTATTATATTTTGTTTTGTAAAAATATGTTTGTATTACAGATATATTATAAATATTTATCTAGAAAATAAAAAATAATTTTTTGTTTGTTTTTTCTTATTTGTATCAATATAAATAAAAAAAAAAATGAAAAATAAATAATTTATGCTATTAGTTTATTCAAATTAACCACAAAAGCAAAAAAATATGTAAAAAAATTACCTAGACTGTACGGGTCACTGTTGACCCGTTTTCGGAAACAATGTTTGTCAAATTTTTTCCGTACTCGAGGGTTAATCGTCAGTATATTGATATAGGTATTAGTTTTTGGATATTTAAAAACAAAACCAATGTATTCAAAAACAATTAACTCTTGCAGATATATTTGAATATATTAAATCTCATTTGAATATAATTTAATTCGTAATTAAATATATGTTTAAATTGTTAATATTCAAAATTTCTTCGTGATAAAACAAACGAAAACAAAAAAAATATCATATAAATAGAATATATATATATATATATATATATATATATATATATATATATATATATATATATATATATATATATATATATATAAGAATATTTTCTGACTTCTATTTCGCCCGTAAGCTTACGTATCTATATATACCTTTTTAATCAAAGATAAAACTTATATTATGAGTATATATTTAAAAGCATAATAAAATCTATCAAATATGTTCATTTAAAATTAATATAAAAATTTATATATATATATACAGAGTGTCCAAGGTAACTCCGTATGCATGGGGATCTCCGGAACTGTTGGAGATACGACCTCGGTTAAATTAGATGAAAGTTGCCTCATTAGTAGGCGAGTTTAGTCATCTTTTGTTTTTTCCAAAAAAATCCATAGGTTACTAGATATAGACAAAAATGCAAATTTTGCTGTTTTATATTTTCGCTTATAACTCTCGTATGCAAAACGATACATTATTTTGGTTTGCACTTTCTTAAGACATTTTTTTACACAGAATTTTCAGGAGTAAGCAAAATTTTTTTATCATGTACCGTTTTAGAGATTTATGATGCAACTTAGATTTTTCTTATGTAACTAGTATTTCAATGTAGTGTCATTAAAAAGATCTTTTTTTTTGTTTTCCAGTGATATAACATAGTCCTACTTTATTTTAAATAATAACATGAAAAATTAAAAAAATCTATTTTGCAAAGTAATAATTCATTTATTTAGTTGAAAACCGAGTAGGCCATATCAAAACAAATGAAACATGAGAAATAGGCATTGTTTTCCTTATTATTAGAATTTTGGTTTTGCTTTTCTTCTGATTATTGTCTTAGTTAGTTAGTTAGTTTTATTGGAGTGCTTATTGAAAGAATATTAATTCATAGAGCGGTTTGAAAATTTAGAGAAGTTTGAAATGCTTTATTGTTACATTCGTTGTCAAAGTAACGCAGTATTAGCCGCGAAAATGTATTTAAATTTATATCCTTAAAAAAGGCAACCCAGTGTAGGGATGTATAGGATATTAAACATAAATTTGATTGAGTACGGTATTAAATACCTAAAACTAACCTAACACAAGCTATTCTTAAGAGAACACTTATGTTCATTCAAGAAAACGGTGGTTTATTTGAACACTTAATGTAATTTTACTGTTATAGTTATTAGTTATTACGAATGTAAAATATGGCATTAGTATTTAATAAATTGTTTTTTTTTTTATTACAATTCTATATTATTGTTTAAAATAAGGTAGGGCTCATGTTTCATTTATTTTAACATGGCCTACTTAGTTTTCAACTAAAAAAATTAATTATTACTTTGCAAAATAGATTTTTTTTCAATTTTCTATGTTATTATTTAAAATAAAGTAGGACAATGTTATATCACTGGAAAGAGAAAAAAAAGGTCTTTTTAATTACACTACATTGAAATACTAATTACATAAGAAAAATGAAAGTTGCATCATAAATCTCGAAAACAGTACATGGCACAAAAATTTTGGTAACTTCTGGAAATTCTGTGTAAAAAAAGTGTCTTAAGAAAGTGCAAACCAAAATAATGTATCGTTTTGCATACGAAAGTTATAAGCAAAAATATAAAACAGCAAAATTTGCATTTTTGTCTATATCTAGTAACCTAAAGAATTTTTTGGAAAAAACAAAAGATGACTAAACTCGCCTACTAATGAGGCAACTTTCATCTAATTTAACCGAGGTCGTATCTCTAACAGTTCCGGAGATCCCCATGCATACGGAGTTATCTTGGACACTCTGTATATATATATATATATATATATATATATATATATATATATATATATATATATATATATATATATATATATATATATATATATATATAGATTTTTATATTAATTTTAAATGGACATATTTGATAGACTTTATTATGCTTTTAAATATATACCCATAATATAAGTTTTATATGGTTTTATACAACTACCTAAACACAAAAATTTTCATAATTTTAGCATAAAATTGTATTTCACTTTTATGGTGTTTTATAAAGGAATTTATTTTCGAGAAAAAAAAAATATAACAGAAAAAAATTTTTTTTTTTTGTATTTATTTATTTTTTGAATTACCATTCAAAGATTATTTAATTTTTATGATCATATTATTTTTTAAAAGTACATTTAAAATTAAAGTTATTTCTGAAAAATTTAAATAATTTGGAATGTTGCAATAAAATTTAAAAACTATATGTCAACATATTGACAATTAAAGAAATAATTGTTTTGTATTTTTAACTCAAAAATTGCATAGGAGCCTAAAATGTCATTCTATAACTTTTTTCAAATAAATTTTTCAACATTTTTTTTTGTTGATCATTTTTTTTAATAACTGTCTAATTTATTCTATACCGGAAGTACTTCCTGTTGGTGCATTTTTAGTTTTTATACAAGCTCCAAATAACTCTGAAATAATAATTTTAAAAAAACAATTAATGAAAAGTTTCTCATATAATTTATAATTCAGAGTTTTTGGCGGACACTATAGAATACATATTTTCCATTGTTTTTAATCACCCTATATATAAAGTTCGATTTCGTTCATATTTATAATATAAAAAAAATCGATTAGTTTATCTTATCTACATAAAAAAACACATGTTTGGAAAAATACTACGGGGTTCCCGAGAATATTTCTTATCATTTCACATATATATATAAACCTTGATACTATAATTCAAATAATTTTTGATAACATAAATCAATGGAATACTGTATTAACATTAATTTTCAGAAATGACATAAACTACATAATTTCATAGAAAATATAGAAATTTTATGAATCTACTTATCGATATCAATTTTTTTAATAATTTTCTGTAAATAATATTTTCTATTGAAGTATTTAAGTGTGGAAAGTTAAAATTCTTAAAAAAAATTTTAAAATTTTTATAGAATTTCTTATGTAAAACAAATAAAAAAATACTAATACATCAATTTTATTTTTAATTGGGCTATCTTAATATAAAATAAAATTTTGAAAAAAAAATACATAACAATTAAATATGGGGTAAAATATGTGTAAGGGGTGCAAAAGAGTAACTTACAAATCGTATAGAAAAAACTAATACCACTGGTGGATAGCTCTTAAAAAAAGAAGGTATTCGTACATTTACACTTTTGTTCTAGGATGCATAGTTTCCGAGAAAAAAAATAAAAACCAATTTTACTCTAAATTTGGGGAGTGATTTTCATCCCCTAAACCTTGATTACAGCCGATAAAAAAAAATACGTGTCGCTTAGTTTTTAGTGTTTTACTTGATACCTGAAGCTCATTTAAATCGGCGTGTAACACCTCGATATGTTTGCTTGTAAGCATCTATTGTTTGATCGTCTTGTCTTCGCTACTGAATTCATTTGTGTAAGAAAAAAGTATGTTTGTATACAATCATAAAATTACAAGATATCAAATTAAATATAACTTCGTTATATTTTAATCTCAAATAAGAAATTATATGTATTATTAAAATACATTAACATATAAACATATATTAATAATGACATTATAAACAAATAATAATAACATATAAACATTATATAATTTTTCAATATTTAGTTTTAAAATAATAAATTTTACTGAGTGTAACTAGCCCATTAAACAAGGATGACAATAGCAGAATAAACTATAGGCTTTTTTGATTTTTTTATTTTAAATTAAATACTTATATTATTTCGAAATAAAACATATATTAAATTCTATTACATATTTATTTCACTAAATAATGTACATTCTAAATTAAAAAAGTGTTTAGCATAAGTTCTGTTAAAAATGGTATCTACTAATTTTTCAATCTGCAAAATTCAAACATTTTAAATTCGAATTAGTAGGTACAATATTAGTTACAGTAACATTAAAATTTTGCCTCAAATTTAAATCGGAAATCGTTTGGAAACTTACTTAAATGATTTGAAAGAAAATTAAAAATCTTTGATATATTTTTAAAAATATTTGATAAAGTATGATTGTGCAAGATAATTATTACCATTAACTAAAGTTTATCGAATACCCAGTGGCGTGCGGTGGGTTATCAGGCACGGTGTGCGGAGAATAATAATAAAACAATAAAAGTGTACATACAGTATTTGCAAAATGCGCCGACAAAACGACCGTCTATTGCATGTACAGAGTCTGCAGTGCAGACAGTTTTATTGCACGTAGACCAAATAAAACGAAGTGTTTCTTGTGTTTGGTCAGCTGATTAAATGAAATTTATTAAGAAATTTATTTTTAAACTTTTTAAAACATTTGGAATTTATAAGTTTAACTAATTTTAGGGAACTCAGATTTTCAAAACGAACGTGCAAAATTTTTCCTGCACATCATGACGATTATAGTGCTTTTTTTTAAAAAAAAAAAAAACCGGCCATATGGTTTTACAGGTTAATTTCTATACTTTCTGTAAGACACATTTAGAGTTAAAATTTGAAAACTATATTTGCAGTAACTTATAATAACTCGTGTTTGTTGATAGTAGGCTACTGTTAACTGAAATTGTTCTATTAAAATTCGTTTACTCTTTGTCTCACACAACAAATTGTTTTTCAGTTTATTATTTCGAACATCTTTATAAAACATCACCATAGTTAGTCACAAAGATATTACATTTTCATAGATATTTCTATGGTTAATTAACAAATAACTCAATTTAAATCACACTAAATATTGTCCCTTGATATTAGTGAAAAAATGTATTTCAAACTGCCGGAATATAGACAAACGAATTGGCACAATATCTGAATGTGTTATATAAAAATACATAGGTGTAGAAAATTATTGTCTCTTTCTCAATTTTAATTTTTGCAGGGTGTGCAGTGCACACCCTGCACATATGGACCTCACTACACTGCGAATACTTGTATATTAATTAAATAATAAAAATATATTAGACTTTTTATGCCATCTCTAACATTTTTAAAAATAAAAAAATTAATTAATTAATTATCATAATTAATTATTCAAAACTGATGCAAATAGAAAATGACAAATTTATTAACTTCATCTTATTTAAAAAGATTTGCAAAATTACATACAAATTTATATGTATATGATATAAATTAGTAACATCAAGAAATATTTCTTGTCTGTGTAATAAAATCTTATTTATATTAAACGCTAAATGTTAATAAATAATTTTCACATCTATAACAAATGTAATTTTACAAATTTTTATTTGTACTATTATGTAATTTTACATTATTTTTTAAAACTTTTAAAATTGAAATCTTTTAATGCTAGATTCTCTAACATGACTTCCGTTAAATTTAAAGTTCAATTGACAACTTTAAATCAAAACAAAAATTATAAATTACATAACTTTCATCAGGAATTTTTTCTACTTTGTTGTGAAAATATTGCTAGATTTAAATCCAAAATATAAACATGTGGCGCATTGGTGATGGCGCCACGGACTTTTCTACATTTCGAATTTGAACTAAAACGATGTTCTGACAATTCGTATCTAATAAAAGCATAAATGGCCCGGTTATTTTATTTATATTCTTGTTCTCTTATTAGAAAAAAAATAAAAAGGTAATTGATGCAACTTAACAACACAATTAATTTACTAGTATAAAAATTTATGTATTTACCGGAAGCGTATAGAAACAATACAATATATCATTACCTTAATTACATATATACAATAAAAAAATATATATATAGAAATTATTAAAAAGTTTATTGCACATTTTCAAACAATTTAGAAACAAATTTAGAAATAATGGTTGGATGTTAAATTTTAACAAAAATGTGCAAATCTTGATTAATATCTTTTCCAGAGAATAAAAAGAAAATTTCCGGGAAAAAAAGTTATCAAATAAAGTGGCTACAGATAAAGAAGCAGGAAAGGAGGTTTATATTATGAACTAAAACCTGTTACTCGATTACATAAAACATGATTAACTTAATCAATGAGTTAACTAGACAACAAGTAACAAGATTGTCAACTATCTTCAAACTACCTTATTGATTACTAGCAGTGTATGCAAAAAATTGGAAACCTACAAGTAAATTTGTAGGACTTACTGCAATTTTACTGTCTTACCAGTAATGGCCATTATAAGAAAGTGTTACTATCTCAGTATTGCTGTTTTCACGCCGCGCCGGTTACAAAATGTACTAGACACTTAAATAAACAATTGAATAAAATATAAGATAAATTGAATTACTAGAATTTGATCGTTATTCCAACGAAAAGTTGTTTTTCGTAGAATACACCAGATTTTTCGTCGTAATCTTATCTAAAATAAATATTTCCGTTGATAAAAATAAACTCACTTAAACATATTTCAACAAAAAAATCAACCACACACTTTATACATTAGGTAAGATATGATAATACATATATGTATATATATATATATATATATATATATATATATGCTTTTAATTATTTTTTGTATTATTTTAATTATTATTATAAAAAAAAATATCTTTAAAATTATGAAGTAAATGTTTTTACAGTAAATGTAATTAAAGTTTTATAATGTCATAATTTCTAAAATAAACCTTTTAATGAAAAAGAAAAATACTGAAACGAAACTCATCACCAATAACTAGAAATTTAAACAATACGTTAAAATTTTGTAAAAAAGACTAGAAGTAGATGTACCAAATGGCTATATATTTTCGCTTAAACTAAATTCCATATTTTACCCAATATAAACAATAGATTTGATATATACGCATTTAATTATGCTGCTTTTAAAGAAAGTTCAATATTTTTTTAGAAGTATAATTTGCCTATATAATTTGACTGTTAAATATGACCTTTTCAAAATCTTATTATTCCCTTAACTTAAAAGGAAAAATACTGCATTTTTATTTTTTGAACAAAACGTATTTCTTCAGATTTCAAATAAATTTTTACCTAAAAAAAACTTTAAATATATATTCAGGTGACATCATTGGAATCTCAAGAATTAAAACACATTCCAGTTGTTCAATTTGCCAAAACAATCCTATAGATTATATTCCATAATTATATAGATCAGCGTTTCTCAACCTTTTTTGGCACGCGGATCAGTAAAATTTTGTAAAAAAAATTCGCGGACCAGTGATATTTTTTTAACTACAAAATTTTACTAGATATTAAAGAACTACTACATAAGTTAATTGTAACATTTTTATTATCATTTACTTACAATAATATTTAAATGTAAAGATATGTAATTATATATAGGTACATATAAAAATTGAGTATATAAAGCTTTAACAAAAATCACCGAAAATTTTAAAAAAAATCACAAACTCATGGACATAGGAACACAACAAAAAATATCACTCTTACGATTATTATTATTATTATTTTGATAGGTAAATTTTTTTTGCGGATAGAAAAAATTGTCCGCGGACTAGTAAAATTTCTCCGCGGACCACTGGTGGTCCGCCGGACCAGCGGTTGAGAATAGCTGATATAGATCACTATATATTTGAAAAAAATTAATTTTGGTCATTTTTTTGCTTCCGATAAACTCATAAATTATAGTTTGAATAGAAAAAAGTTTCAAATAAAAAAATTGATAGTAACTAAATCTTAAAGGAACCAGAAAAAAGTCCCGTAATAATAATTTTCAAAAAACAAATAATGAATTTTTTTCCATATGATGCAGACTTTCTGGCGGATACTGTAATTACACGAAATTTAAATTTAAAATACGTGTTACAATCGAAAGTTGAATATGAAAAACAATATTTTATATAAAAAAAAAACAACCACAATTTTCCAGTTCATTTTTAATTAATAATTGAAAATAAGTATATATTTTCAAATAATTTAAAAAATAATATACGAGCCTTGTATCAATAGACCTAGAATATGACGTTCGACTACCTGATTGACCAATAAAATTTGCCACCAAAAGTCAGAAATAAACAGTATATTCTATATATTCTACCTTATTATATTGCATTTAAAATATATATATATATATATATATATATATATATATACAGGGTGATTTATTAGTAATTGGAAATATTTTAACTGGAGTATCCTGGGCTCAGAATATGAAGATTTAACGCAAATCACTTAGATAAAATGTGGCTCCTTACTGAGCTACAGGCTGTTTTATTTAAAAATTTAAAAACGATTTTTGCCCAGTATTTAAAAACTATTTGACGTATCCTTATCATACTTGGCAGAAAGTGTAGGTACCGTACACCATACTAAATTATGTTAAATTAAAGTTTCTGGCTACTGCCGGTGGCGTACAACAAGGGCAAGTGAGAGGTTGATCCTTCCTAAATTCTACGCCACTGGCGGAATTGTCATTTTAGCACAATTTTCGATTCTCCAATACTTTCTGTGTAATAAACATGCTCTTCCTTCATAACGATAAAGTCACTATTTTTCAAGATATTTAAAGTTAAACATAAGCTGCACCCTTGGGATTGTTTCAAAATTTGCTCAAAAAAATCTGAAAAAATTCAGTAAAATAGAGAAAAAAATTAGCTACATAATAAATAAGTCACTTTTTTTTCTAACTCATTCTGGTTTGGCAGAAAAAATTATAGAAAATAAAAAATTAGCCCGAAGTTCAAACAACAGTAAAAAAAGCAAAAGTTACAACTTTGCAACCAATTTTTGTATTTATATTTATTTTTGTATTTGCAGTGCATAGTTTTAATTTTTAACAGGTAAAATTTATTTAAAAAATATATATGTATCATATAAAAACATATAAATATGTAAAAATACAAAATAGAATTGAACAAATATTTGAACAGATGTACATTCAAAAATCAAATCTCATGATCATACATTGTCGAATTATATCATTTGACGTGCAATTGAAAATATCTATCCCGTCTTCAACAGTCTGATAAGCATCCACCATTTGGTATATCGACGGGGATAGTATGCAATTTGTGCTTGCTGCAGGACTTTCGAAAGCACTTTCTTTACGAAAACTCTTTCGTGAAATCCGAAATTGAAGTAAACTAAGTACAGAATTGCAATTAATTTTGTTATTTAATATTTTGAAAGAAAAAATTACAAATTGAGAGGATCTTCTTGTTTCAAGCGAGAATAACCAATTATAAAGATAAAAAAAATTGAACGACAGATATTAATAATAAGCGAAAAATATCCACATCACCGAACTCTTTACAGTTTCGTAAAATAAAACCGTCTTTTTAAACCTACTATTAACAAACATTGTCGATGTGTTGGCTGAATATCAACTTTACATCAAAATAAACACCTATATCATTAATAAGTTGTGTTCCGTTAAGGGGGGAAATACATGTAACGACCTAAAAAAATAAGGTTATTTAGGATTTTTTTTAGCTGAATGAAACAAGTTACAATACTGAAATTTCTTTTATTCTATGTGACATACAATCAACTACACTTATGAATTTTTTTAACTTTCTGTGACCTCTGGGTGATCTCGGAACCAATTTTAATTGATGTCGCGTCCGCCTTGCCCGGTCTTATGGCGGGAATTCCTGGATCCGGAAAAAAATATTTTTTTTGACTTTTAGTGACTGATCATGATTCTCTGATGTATTTTGTTCTATATGAACCTTTAAAACTACAAAAAAACGGATATTTTATCATTTTAACTCATTGTGAAAAAAAAAGTCAAATTTTCAGCATTTTTTTTTACTTTAGACACCCCTAAAAATAATTTAATGTTAATATTTTCGTTATATCAGAATTTCATATAGAATAAAATTCTATTTTCTTTCAAGCACACAAAGTTTCAACTCATTTGCATGAAAATTGCTCGACTTATCACACCCGCCATTTATAAAAATACCAATTCGAGAAAAACTCATTTAAAGTCGCCGGTTAGCCAAAGCGGCTACCGAGGCGCAAGTAGAAAAATGCCTTTTTCTCGGTAAATACATTTTTGATCGGTTAGATATTTTGCTGGATAAATCTTCGATGTATAAGCAATTAATTTATTTAAAAAAAAAATCGAAAAAACATTTTTTTTACTTGTATTTTCCCCCTTAAATTCGCCGGTTAGTCAAAGCGGCTACCGAGGCGCAAGTAGAAAAATGCCTTTTTCTCGGTAAATACATTTCTGATTGGTTAGATATTTTGCTGGATAAATCTTCGATGTATAAGCAATTAATTTATGTAAAAAAAAAAATCGAAAAAAAAAAAGTTTTTTTACATGTATTTCCCCCCTTAAGAGATGCATTGCACAAAGCATAACTGAATACAAGAGGTTCATGTTTAAAAGTATGAGATACTATATTGCACATACATAAATGTATGTTATAATGTTTCACAATCTTAAATTTAAATACCATATTTGCCCGAATATATAACGCAATATTTTTTGACTAATTATTTCCCGTTAAAAAATTGACTCGCGCTAAATACGAAATCTAGGTAATAGAATGTAACAACTCTTGAATTATATTTTCTTTGAATTCTTTTATAAAAAACGAATGGATCGCATTAAATTCGGACTATTTTTTTTCTAAATATCTTTATAAAAAATTTTGGGTGTCGTGTTAAATTCGAGATCGCTTTATATTCGGGCAAATACGGTACATCTTATATTTGTATCAGAGTAAATCAAATCATTAATTTTCTATGACTAATGTTTTCCGAATAGTAGGTATATTCCTGAAAAAATTTCTTACACATAATATATTCCAGGGATGGCCAACAAGTCGATCGGGATCGACCGGTCGATCGCAAAGCCAATTTTGGTCGATCGCTCGCGATGTCTTGACTTAATATGCATTTTCGGTTCGCTTTGGTTGGTTCGGTTTTGGTTAGCTGAGCGGTTTGCTAAACGTCATAATAATGACGCCACGGATTATTCGGATTTATTGTTTCGTTTAACTGGTTTGACAAACTTGGGCCCAGTTTGATTTCGAGTAAAGAAAATTTGAAATATTGTTAGTTTCTGTTATAGTTGGTTTATTATTTATTAGTGAAAGTTATTACTATTATTATTTTCACGAACTGTAAGTACTTACAGCCATACTAATAAAAAAAATTGATTTTTTTTTAAAATTTAGTTTAAAATTTAGAAAAAAATGAGGCATTAACAACGTTTCTATTTATAAATATAAAAAGTTGTTAATATATATACAAGTATACGAGGTACACATCAGCGAGCTATTGATAGATTAGCAAAAATAAGTCCAAAAAAATTATATTATCCTGCCATGATTAATTTTCCTGGTCCAAAAAAATTGCAAAAGTCAAATCTTAAAATTAAATTATTAGCCATACTGTGCATTTTTATAACAACTTTGCCATATTTACGAACAAATAGTACCACAACTTATATATTGCAATTGATAAAAAATATATATATATATATATTAAGTTACTAAAAAAATGTATTTTGAAAAAGTGTCAAAAAATCGAATTTTTTAGGTACCGCCTGTACTGAATGAACTCGTAGCTGCAAATATCAAAAGTTGTATCTGAAAATTGATTTTCTTTATGAGCCTATATTTCGAAAACTTAATAGTGATTTAAAAAATAAAAAATAGTTTTGAAATAATAGTTTTACGGGAGTACACCTCGTACTGAAACAAAGTGTCTAAACCTAAAGTACGTACATATTTCACACCTGCCCTTCTCCATTTTGACTACGACTTGATATATTCAATAAAAATTCATTATCAACCTTCTATAATTTTCATTATTAAAATTATGAATAAAATTTTTTTTTTAAACATATTTTTTAATTAAATAATAAAAAACTCTTACTGTATAATATATCAATATATGGGATATAAATTTATTATGTGCAAATTTAAAAATAAAATATTGACAATGAAAATAAATACAAAAATTAAGTATCTGACAATATACAAAACTTATATTCTGCTATTTTTGCTATTTTTGTATTTTAAGTTTATAATACACATGTTATTAAATATTTGTAATTATTTATATTTTTATTAGATTTGTTTATTCACTACTTTTATCACATGCGTAATAAAAAGCATTATCAGTGCAAATATATATAAGAATTACGTTTCATTTAATTTATCATTTTAAAAATTTGATAATACAAAAGAACCAGTAGGTAATATAATACAGTAATATAATACAGTAATATAATACCCATATCATACAGTGTTAGGCAACATACGGAATAAATGTTTTATTAATGCATTTATCAATTATGAAAAATTCTTCTTAAAGTAATTGTTAGTGCATGTTAAAAAAATTTATTTTGTTATAAAGAAATCAAATGATTGTAATTCTGGTATATGAAAAACTATATATAAACTATATATATACCGTGTGTTGACTTGGACCGTCGTACATAGGGATTTAGCATGTAAAATCAGACATGTGCGATTTCCTGCTTCCCAAATTATTTTACAAAAAAAACCTTATGATAAATGTTTTAGGGCATACTTTTCTGCCTGTAAATCAATTACTAAAATTTTTTTTGGAACCTTCCTAACGTCAAGAATTAGGTCTAAAGTTCTTAAGAAATTGACTGGAAAATGGCATTAGCCGTGAAATTGGAACAAAAAATCAAACAAATGCTAATGCACGGCCGACTAATGCCATTTTCAGTCAATTTCTTGACAACTTTAGGGCTAATTCCTGACGTTGGGATGGTTCCAAAAAAAAATTTGTTGATTGATTTACATGTAAAAAAGTGTTTCCTAAAACATTTATTACAAAGTTTTTTTTGTAAAATAATTTGGGAAGCAGGAAATCGCACATGTCTGATTTTTTATGCTAAATCCCTATGTACGACGGTCCAAGTCAACACACGGTATATATATATATATTTAATTGCTCCGTTTTAGCTTTATTTCTTTATTTGTTAGAATATCGAAAAGTTGTTTATTATACAATTTTACGCTAATATACAAAATTTCCAGCGCAAAATTCAAATCAAAATATATTTGATGTTTTTTTTCTAAATATGTACTTTAAAAATCTTGACTACGATTTCATTTTAAATGACACCACATCACTTAAAAATCACTCACTTTTTTTAATAGATATGTTATTTATATCAAGTTTTATCATTAACGATTATTATTATTATTATTATTATTATTCCTATAAGATCCTTTGAGGATCATAGGGCACCATTTGGTGTTTCTATAGCAAAAGCTTTAGATAGCCAGGTTGCTAGCCTTACTATCTTTAACGATTGGTTTCTTTAAATTAAACTTTTTCTTCAGAATTACATTGTAAATTTTTTTGCAAAATTGTCTTCATTTTTGATAAATTAATATATTTTGCTATATAACTTCATAATTTATTAGATATTTATTTAAACAGGCAGTTTGGAGGTCACCGGCAATATGGGTGATTTATCATATTTTTCAAATTCACACCACTCCGTTAATAATCATCGGAATGGCATGAATTTTGGATTACTAAAAAGCATATTTCATAAAATTTTGGTGATTATTTTAAAATATTTTTAAAGTAAATACAATAAAAGTTATATCCCAAAATGTCTAAAAAGGTGATTTCCCCATTTAAGCTAAATGCAAATTTTGAGCCTTCAACAGGAACGGGTTAATATCATCTGACAGGTCTGAGAAGTGTATGGACATTTTTTTTTATTTATTTGGAGTAATTTTGGCGGGTGGGAGCAACAAATTTCCGACTTTGCCAAAATAAGAACCACCCTAATATATATATAGCCGAAGCATTTAGTATTTTCAAGAGCCTCCAGTTCATCAAAAACACATCCAACCCACAAAAGTACTATATAATATTTTCGAAATCATTAAGCGTCATAAAATTTATAAATAAACTATATTTCTAAAGTTCTAAAGTATTTTTTTTTTCAATGTTACTCATTTTTTTGTTTTTTTTTTTGTTTTGATAAATTTCTAGTTGCGCAGTCGTGTAAAACCTAAGCTAAGGGCGTTTCTGTCGACCAAAACTACAAAGGCTTTTAGCCAGTAACGAAGTTAATGAGTTTTCAAATATTATTCAGACAACAAAGACCTAAATCCGAGCCTTGCGCCACTTGATAAAATAATATCAGAAAAACCGAGATTCGTTTGTTCAAAAAAAAACTGGATCCATTAATAAGCTAAGAATTGCTAATTTAGTTGTGTATATAATTTTGAGATGACCCATGTTATTTATATGTTTACTGTTTTCTCACATCATTTGTTTGATTTGATTTCGAATTTAAACTCCTTCAAATAATTCTGTTATTGCTTTCAAAGAATTAAAAATTTTAACGCATACATCAAAATTTGTCGTTTGACTTGTTTTAAAAATTAGGTTTATTTTGCAGGGTTGGACTGGTCCAGCGAAGCACCAGGCTTTCCTCGATGGGCCGTCATTATTGTGGGCAATGATCGGCGATTGTCAAATAATTAAACCGATCTCTCAGTTTTACAAAAATTTCAGAACAGATATGTATTGAATGACGGTATATATGAATGATGTTTATTGGTTAGATCCTAACAACTTTCCCAAAATCAGTAGTGGTAATATTTTTGATAAAACTTTTGAAATAATGACAAATTTAATTGATAGAAAATTAAACATAAATATTAAAAAGAACAATTTAAAATCTGAGTTATAATTTTTTTTCAATAAAATGGGACACATTCATTAACATCTTAAATGATGAAAATGAATATTTTATTTATAATAAATCCGATGACGAACAAACTGAAACCGGAGAAGAAGATGAAATCAATGTAACAAACAGTAGTAATACTTATAGAAATTGCATTGTCTGTTGTTTTTCAATTTTACAAAAATTTAATCTCCACACATTGACATACGCTAACTTATTCATTGCTTATAAATTAATGCTAACATTATCTTACACTCAAGTATCATGCGAATGAACATTTTCAAAATTAAAGTACATTGTAAACAGATTGTGAAATTGTTAAGTAAGGATAATTTCGAGGAGCTTTCATGCTCATGTCATGCGAGAAGGATATTTTGGAATAATTAGATATCTAATAATGATATAATTAAAAAAAATTACGAAAATCGTCTATTAACTTAGATTTAAATAAAGAACTATATTTAATTTCAGATAGATGTATATATCATTTTTACAATTCATCTTTATTTATTATTTTTCTGTAATATCATTTCCATGTTTATTAGAATAAAAAAATATAAAAACATAACATATTTGAACAATTTTGGGATGTAAGATGGGCCTATGCCTATTATTCAGTACAAAATTGATATAATTCACGACAGGAAAATTTTTCTTCACAAAAAATTTAAATGCACTACGAAATATTTTTCTTACGATAATAACCGATAAAATATTTGTTCTAACTACTAATATACTAATTTTGTCATAAATATCTCCACGTCTGTTTTGTCATAATTTCCGATTAAAATACCAATTTTGTCGTGCAATTATACCTATATTTCTCCTAAAATAATACCTACCTACTATATGTAAAAGTTCTAAATCAGCGATGGCAAATTTGTGACCCGTGGGTCACAGAGTAACCTGCAAGACAATATTACGATTCCCGGGTGAAAGTTCAATAATTTTAACTGATGTTTTGTAACAAAAATAAAACATAATAATAATTGAGATTTAAAATTTTTTGCAAAACACAATTTTGAGAATGCAATCAATTATTTGTCAAATGTTAATTATTGAAAAAATAAGAAGTTTTTTCAGAAAGATTTAATCAATATGAATAATTAGAAATCTGTTTACAATAATTTATCATGTCTCTCATAAAATTTAATTTGAAAATTTGGAGTTAAGTTCTAAAGTTTCTTTAGTTGAATGAACATTAGTAATTTATAAATAGAATTAGTAAAAATTCGAAATAGCTTTTATAGAGAAAAAAAATATGCTTACAAGTAAGTTTTTATAAACCAGCAGAAAAATAATTGTAAATAATGTTTGTAACAATAATAATTGTAAAAAAATGTATTATTACAAAAATGGAATTCTTTACCTAACGCAATTATTTGCATCAAAAATTTATCTTTTTAATAATATTCAGAAAGGCATATTTCTACGAGCAAATTTTTTTCGCAATAAATTTGCATAATATTGCCAAAAAGAAACCAATTTAAAAATAAAAATGAAATATGGCATTTGCGAGATTAAAGGCAACAACTTACAATCCGAATATAGAAAAAATTATCATCTCAAAAGTAGCAGCAAATTTTGCACTGATTTTTATTTTGTATATTTTTTGGTACCTACTATGAATTAGTTAAAAGTTAAATGTAAAAATTATTTTTATTTTTCAAATCACTCAATTCAAATTTATAATACAAAAAAATATCATCGCTGTTCTAAATCAAATTAAACCTATAAAAATTAAATTATTAATAACCGTATTCAAGAACAAAATTTTGAATGTCTTATCTATAATGATGTAGTTTGTAGTATTACAGTTAGTCATCTGAAATTAATATCTCAAGATGCAAAATTTGTTCAGCATCCAATTACAAATAAGTATGTCAGTAAAGAAAACTTTTCAATGAAAATTGTTTTCTGTAGCTCCATACACCCAGCATTGTTTTTTTAAATAGCGAACAGTATTCAAATAAATTCATTATACCACATAAATTATAAATGTCTATAAACAGAATTATAACTAGCCATGGAAGATACTATCATTTACTACATATGAAAATTAAAAAAACGGTTGGAATTAACTGCACTATAATTTAGAATATATTCACTTCAATTTAGAGCATATTCCCTTTGATAAAAACAATTTGCACTATAAACAAATATATTGCACGAAAAAAAAAATTATTCCACTATAATTAAATTTATTCAACTTTAAATAAAAATTTAACTTTGAAAAAACATAATGCTAAAAAAAATATTATCACTATAAAACGGATACTTTCCACTATAAAAATGGATACTTTCCGCTTTGAGGGCTGTCAATCATTTACGCCAGTCCAATACCTATCATTTGCGCCGATGAGATAAGCGCCTACATATATTGAATAATTACATAATTAAACAACCTAACCTAACCTACCCTAAGATAATAGTGGCGCAGCGATGATAGGGTTTCGTAGCGTTTATAGTGCAAATTATTCAAATTAAAGTTTAAGTTGTACCAAGTGCAAAGTATCCAAACTAACCAAGTGCATTCTATTTTAATTCAAGTACATTTATATATTTCCTTTAAAAACAAAGTCAAAACTCAAATTTCAATTGTGATAATTCCCCAATTGCAATAAATAAATAAATTATAATTTTATATTATGTATAATTTAATGACTATATATTTTTGTTATATAATAATTCGTCATTTTATTGTAAAATTCAATAAATAAATATTTGATTTCGTATGAAACACACATAAACACTTATAAAATTTCTCCGGAAATAACAACTTAACAAGTGTGGATATATATCAACATTGGAAATAAAATTATTTTTAAATGTGCAAGATAGCTAGCTATCTATTTTATCTACGCAAACTCCTCCCTTTAAGTAAACCACGCCTATTTTATATAAAATACTTTAAATTAATAATCGTTATTGGTGAAAAATAATGTGCTGTTTCTATTTGTTAGATCATTTTTACTATTTACTTATATATAAAAAATAAATGCTGTAATTATTTTGTTACAAAACATTTTACAAATATAATAATAAAGTTTATTTAGAATTTATCATTTATTGCACAAATATACTTTTTTAAAATTTTAATATAAAAAATGGCACTCTAATACATAAAAATTAAAATATAATATTCTTTAATGTTCATTAAATTTTTTTATATTTTTTCAAGAATTTTAACAAATATGAGAAATTTTGTTATAAAAAATAATATTTCTACTTTTAATAAAAAAAATAATGATTAATTTACATATAAATTTATTTTGTTACATATTTAAAAATATACATACGCGCCACCATGAAAAATGGTTCGAATATTGACCAAAAGATGACACCAGTATATTTCATATTTATATTTTAGTGTTATATTAATTCCTACAAATATTTATAAAATTACATACTTATAAAATATACTGACATTTTTGTTTCAAAATTTCGAAAATATTTTATTATTTAATTTTTAGACTATATAACCATAAATGCATGCTTTTTATTATATTTCTACGATCAAAAATACCAATTCATTTATAAATAGTTTTAAACAGTTGATGTACGACCTATTTTATTTCTCAAACATTGCAATATTATCAAATAAATAAATATATTTACTCGTTGACAAGAAAAGGACAAACAATATCAGTACGTGCTCAATAACATGTTACCCACAGTGAACTCTATCCAATTGGTTTTCATTTCACTGGTTACCCATAATACCCTGTTTGTACAGAACTGTCAGTTTAGTTAGTAAATTTCAAAGTGAATAGGGGAATTCCCACTAAACTAAAATATGTTGTAAATATTAAACAACAACATAGTGCGTAGTTTGTTTTCAAGATAAATAATTAAACATACACGTGCACTCAGTAAGTACATTATCAATTTTATAAATATTTTATTTATTATGAAGATTTATTATTTCTATTGTGATTATAACCTGTAATATTGCTTATATCAATATACATATATATGTATATTATTTGATACATTAAAGTTTTAGTTATGATTATTTTCTTATTTATATTTATTATATCACTATATTTATATATATATATATATATATATATATATATATATATATATATATATATATATATATATATATATATAAGGTAAATGATACAATGAAATAAAGGGGAAGTCCCCACCTGTAAAAAGACTATGATTCAAGTTATTTATATCTACTTAAATATACTCACAAGTACTTTTGATTTTGACGTTTATATTTTTATTATAGAATACAATACAATGGAATTATCAAAACATAAAGCATTAATGCAATATCATGAAATTTTGCATGAAGCAAGCAATAGTAACGATATGTCAGAACTGCTGGTTTTTCATAATGGTGAAATGTCTTCTAAAAATAATTCAAAGTCATCAAATATAATAGTATCAGCTGACAAATTTAGTAAATTTGAAGATGAAAAATTAATAAATCAGAATGTTACAAAACAAGTTGGCATATCGGCTGATGCCTTCAATTTTTTCGAAGAAGAAATGATCAAAAATGTTTTACCTTTTAATAATAATGTAAGCGCAAGCAAAACTGATATGGGTAAATCACATGATATAAATGATAGCGACATTAAAGTAGAAGGGGGAATCCCGGATGATAATAAATCTATATTGGATACGCTCAGTTTGCAATCGACTTCGTCAACGCTTAAACATAAAATTGTCATCAAAAATTTATCGGGCAAAACAGTTACGATTGTGCCGAAAACTACGCCAATGTTAATCAATAAAAACAAATTGAATACAAAAAATATTAAAACAATCATTTCCACGCCTAACATCAATATTTTGCCTCAAGTTAATGCCAAAAGTTTTAAAAATTTGAAATCGATTTTAAAGAACAATTTAAATTTTTCAACAAAATTTAGTGCTGCTGAAGTATTGATAACACAGCCAGATTTTAAGAAAAATGAAACAAATGCTTTGTCGAGTTGCAGTAAGCAAACTAGTGCTAATATTTCAAATTGTGTGAATATTAAAACATATACGCGAAATGTGAAGAACGCGTTTACGACAACTGATATTAACGCCATGCCAATGTATGTAGACAATCACACTCAGACAGACTTTGAGAACGGACAAGAAAAAAACGTTAAAAGTTTTGTGGAATGCGGAATACAAACAGATAGTTCTTCTAATGCAAGCCAAACTGAAAATTCGACGTATGATGAATTGCCAAATATTACAGGGTTACTGGAATATTTATTTGAGACGCCGCAGTATTCGTACGGCATTGATGAAATGAAGAAATCAAGTATGCTGAATATGTCAAAGAATATTGCGATCAAAACTAAAAATATGTCGCCCAATAGTTCTTCAGCAACAACAAATCTGCAAATGCAAACTTCAAGAGAAAATATTAAAATGCAATTTTTTTTGGATCTTAAAAATTGTCTCAAACCCGATTTTCTCGGAAACATGTAAGTTTTTATTTTTTTTATAATTTCTTTTTTAAATCAATATAACAGTAATATTTTTAAAATTATTCGTATATTTATAAGATTATTTTTATATTCAAAATTTTACTGATATATTAATTCAGTGTATAATTAAATTAAAAAAAAAATGATCAAAAATAACAAAGAGTAAAGTACTTTAATTTCTTAAAACAAATGTTTATACTTTCTTATAGAATGTAAATCAAACGTTCTGTTTTATTTAATGCTTTTAATATTCTATTGTAATTTCTGTAGACAAAATAAGTAAATTCGTTTGAAATATATTAAAATATAATTTTACAAATATGATTATATCCTGTTTATCAAATACAAATTTTTCAATATGTTTCAACTGTAATTTAAGTTTTCCAGTCCAGTATTCCTTGAAACGTTACCTAAGATAAGTTGACTTCAAAGATATTGATTGTAAATAAGCATTTTTTTTTTACTATTACCTAACAATTTTTTTTAATTTGTAATTTAAAAACAGAATATAATCAAACGACAAATTTTTATTTAAAATATCTTATCTGTATTAATTTTATTTTTTAATTTAAATTACAAAAAATATTTTAAATAATATTTTAAGAAATTGAAATGTTTTAATCTTTGTCATTTTTAATAATTATAAAATTTTGGTCACGCTATAATATATGGATCAAGCAAGTTTAGATTAAACAGAGTTAGTTCTTCGAATTATAGTTGAAATTCGATAAAAATATTCTTTTTTTTTAACTTACGTTATATATAAAACTATATTGTTATGATTCATTGTTGTCTTAATTGGCAAAAAATAAACTGTATTTAAAGAAGACTGATTCATTTTATAAAAATATAAATAGTTTCGATTTATTACACCATATGTCGTCATGATTTAATATTTAAAATTAAATTCGTTCTAAATTAATTTAAGATTAACTATCATTGCATAATACACTATACAGGTTGTAACAGAATAACTATTCCTAATTTTCAGAAATGATAGAGGGCACATAAAGAAACATTTTTTATTAATAAACTAGTGTCCGGAAATTTTTTTTTTTTCGGTAGTTGATTGTACATCGTTACAACTTGTGTATCGAAAATGGTGGTCGTAACTTCGAACAATTTTTATAAAGTTTAATGCACTATTATTTCTAATAAAATGTTCCTTAACTTAACTACTCTTTGATGTTTTGATTAAGATTGTTTTTAACGATATCAGTGTATCTTGACACCGAGAAATTTCCAGACACTAGTTTATTAATAAAAAATGTTTCTCTAAGTGCACTCTATCATTGCTGAAAATTAGGAATAGTTATTCTGTTACATCCTGCATAAGTATATGTTTTTTATTACAGTCATAGATGATACTTTATATAAATAATTATTGAAATTATTTATCCATGTAAAAACTCTAAATTATCATAACTGTATAAAATTTTGTCAAAATTATAACAAATATTAACTAAAAGAAAACTTTATTGAATATTTTATTTGTACACGGTGAAAGTTGTGTATGTATCAGAAGAAGAGAAATGTTTGAAGTGGAATGATTGCTAATTAAATGCGGACAGAATTTCTGCTGTATCCTATGGATACATAGTGTGATTATGTATGTATGTTTCTAATTTTTAATTAAAATATAGTGCAATTAATTACAATCAGGGTCTTGAACCCAACTGTTCATTCAAAAAATGATAAACTACTTTTTAAAGGCCGGAACCGGTACAAATTGTTTCGATTTGTTTTATTTACTTATACCATAGAAAAATATAGTTGTTAGTTACTAGTGACTCATTTATTATAATTGTAAATATTTAATTTTTATTGAATTTTTCGTATTTATTTTTGAATAAAATAATTGTGGTATTCTAGTTTTTTTTTTTTATATATGAATACGACTTTTATTTATAAACAAGATTAGAAGTATAAGCTTTGGCATTATCACATAAATACTAAGAGATAGGAATAAAATTTTTATATTTTTTACCAAAAGTTGGCAACTCTGTTCAATAATTAAATTTTGCAATTATGCAAATAAAAGAATTTATTATAAAAATTTGTTTTAAATCGTACAAACAATATGCTTAAAATAAATTTTTAATAGAGTTTCTCGAAAATTGCCAACATTGTATAATAATTACATACATACACAAAAGTGGATAAAATATAGCCAAAATAAAACATTAATATTTTGTTAAAAGTTGGCAACACTGTGCAAAAATTAAATTATGTAATTATTATTGAAATTAGTAAAATCTGTCCGAAAAATTTGATTAAAATAAAATGTTAAGAAATTTTAATAAATTTTTATTCCAAAAATTAGTAACACTATATCGAAACCGAAAATCGGAACCGAACCGTTTTGTCTGAAACCGGTTATCGGTTTACTGAATTTTAATTATTTGAACCGAAACGTAACCGAACCAAATTTAAATGTTTGAACCGTTTTCTTAATTTTTATTTTTATATTTTCATAGTTTAGAGTTTAGATTATTATAGTTTTAAGACTCATATAATTCTAATGATAATCTATTGTCTTTAACTGTAAAAAAAATCATACCAGACATATTTCAACAAATTTTAACTTTTTATAAAATATATTTAAATAAACAATATATACGAAAATTAACAAAATAAAAACGTTTGATTAAAAAGATTTATATGAATGATTTTGATGGTATACGTTTACGTGGACGTCCGATGAGTAGTTGGAGTTGTGTGATTGAGAGTGTTTTGCGAGAGCAGAAGTTTCCAAATAGTAGGAATAGAAGAGCATGTATGAGAGGAATTATGAATGTGGATGAAGCGAAAGTAGCTTATCTGGATAGGAATGTTTGAAGGAGGCTGCGTGATTGTGTATGTATGTATTTGTACGTATCATAGAATTCTTAGAACTTTCGAAACACTTTTCGTAAAAACACTGTTAAATTTACGTATATTGTATTAAAACTTTTTTTAAGTATAATAAAATGTTTGATGTAAATTTTACTTTTAAATAATTATAACATTTGATATGAAACTATCTGTAATTTTTAAAAATATTTCTTTAATTTGTGTCATTCTTATTTCAGGCCAATACATAACGCCATTGTAGAAAATAATATTTCATTATTAAAACGAACTTGCTACGTATTGAGGTTAAGAAAAGTGTCAATTGATATAGAAAACAGTCAAAGACAGGTATATATATATATATATATATATTATTGGTTGATACTATAATCTCGGTTTTTACTTTAATTCAATTGTATATTAATTAAACTGATCTTATAGTAGCAGCCATTGTTTTTAAAAATTTGCAAATAATTTTCATTAATTTTGAAAATATTTTAGACGCCATTACAACTTGCCATTTTACATAAATCTGATTTTACATTAATTTCTGTATTATTATCAAATGGAGCGAATACGAGTGTCAAAGATTCGGAAGGCAATACAATCTTACATATGGCTGTCATGCATAGTACTGATTATAATTTGAATATAATTTTACATCATTCATCATATAGTAGGTACAATATTGATGACAAAAATGATGACGGTAAGTTAATTTTTTTTTTTTACATATTTCATATATTATCGATTTTTTCTACGTGATATAAACTATAATATTGTGAAAGATTACAATTTTAATATTTTATTTCTTCAAAATTTACTAATTATTTTAATATAAAGTATTTAAGGTTTTTTTTTTTAATTAATTTAGAAACTGACAGTTACACTTTTAATTTGTTTTAAATTGTTAATGTTTAATCTTTCGTAATATTTTTGAAATGGGTTTAAAAAATTAGATTAATGTTATTTTAAGTTAGACATTCCATTAAAAATTCTTTTAGCAATGGTATGTCACTTATTTGAAATACATTATAATACATTGACTGTATTATAACACCATTTTTTATTATTATTAATGCCGGTCGGCATGGCCGAGCGGTTAAGACGTGTCTCTGGCACCGCTCGTATCTGTGTTTGAATCCCGCTTGCAGCATGAATGTTCGTGATGTCTTTGTAATGTTCCAATACATTTTAAAAAGTGATATCTAAACATCTACTGGTTGATGATCTTCGCTACCGAATCCATGTGTAAAAAAATAAATATTATTAATTATAATATATATATATATATATATATATAAATCATTAAATAATTTATGTATAAAGTATATATTTATAAATACTAATGTTTTTATCAAAATCAGTCATGTAAAAAAGAGATCAAAAAACAATTTAGACGTACCTACGAATAGTATAATTTTTTTTTAACAAATTAAAATTGGTTTTAAATTCAGTGTGATCAATAAAGTCCGCACATATGGAAAAAAAAATTAATATATATATTTTTTTAAGTATAATTAGGCCAATCTTTTTGCTTGTAAATTAGCAATGATCAATGTGATAACTTAACTTTCGCTAAATGGCAAAATTATTTTGAAATTCAACTTTTTTGTTAAAATATCGACAAAAGTTATTACAATTTTTTTTTTAATTTTTAGTGAAAAAAATGGCAAAATTTAAACATTTATAAAATGCACTTTTGGTATATGTATTGAAAAAATAACCTGTGTTTTATATTAATACGTTGCTTTAAATATTAATAATTAGTGAATACCATAAATTTGAAGTGCTTTTTATAAAATAAAAATTAAATTTATAAAAATTTATATTTATAAAAATGGTTGTTTAACAAGGAAGTAATTACGCTTACTTATGTTATATTACACAACTATTTAGCAACAGAAAATGGTACCAGCTCTACAGATACCTTATCACAAAATTTAATTAGAATTGGAGCAGGTGAAAGTTATTCAAATACTAATACTAGAAATGAAATAATAACTATTTTTTAATATCATTAGATTAAATTTATTCCATCTTTTTAATATAAAAATCTACAGAGTAAATACATTTACTACTGAAGTAAATTTAACTTGCGTTTATGAAAGTAGGCCTTAAAAAATTATATTAATGTTATTTTAAGTTGGACATTCCATTAAAATTTATAATGATAAAATAAAAAATAGATTATTTTATTCGGTTAAACCGGAAGTGACATCTTATTGCTAATATATGACTGCAATTGAGCATATCGGAATCCCTCTATACACATACCAAATTTTGTAACATAATATTATATTGTTTTTAAAATATGGATAGCGTTAGCGCGTATTATTTGCTCGTTTAAGGTGAAAAATATTTACATTTCTATCGTGTATATAACATTAACATCTGAAGTTTAAACAAGGGTGTAAGTCACCTAAAAATAAATAAATAAAATAAAATTTATCTAAAATTGCTATACTTTATATATTTTGTATTTAAAAATATGAATTAAAAGTTAATTTTAAAAAAATGAATTCCGTATTAAAATAAATTTAAATATAAATTATTCGTTTTAGTATTTAATAATATAAATTAATCTATAGTACAAACTTACTTCGAATTTAATTTATATTTTTGTTTTACAGGTGTAACGCCATTAATGTTAGCTTCAATCGAATCAAAAGCAGATATGGTAGAAGTACTTCTAAAAAATGGTGCCGATCCAAATATACGAGATGAAAAATCAGGACGTACTGCACTATTTCATGCTGTTGAAATTAATTCAAATATTATTATAAATCTATTACTCAAATATAAAGCTGATCCGAAGATAAGAAACTTTTTCGGTTTAACAGCTTTAGATGCAGCAAAAGATTTAGATGTGCCTCAAGTTAGAATGTTAGAATCACACGAAGAAAATATTTCTCCAGCCAGTAATATGAATTTGATTAAAAGACCAATTAATTACGCCAATATAAATTCAAAACAAAGTACAACAAAAAAACCAAAACTTTGTTTCGTACCATCTTTACAAAAAGTGGAATTGAGTGAATTGAGTTCTATACACACGTATGTGAAGAAAAAAAAACATTAGAAATTATTCTATATTAATTTATTGCTAATATTATTTAATTGAATTTTTGAAAATTTTCGAAATTTGCTCGTTTGTTTTCTAAAGATTGCATATGATTTATATTATATTTTTGTGTGTTTCTAAAGTTAATTCGAATATTATAAAACTTTTAAATCAGTAATACTGAACAAAAAGACAGTATAACACATTAAGTACTCCTATCAAATTTTTATTAATGTTATTTTCTAGAAATTTACAGTAAATTAAATTTCTTCGTTTTATTCTCTTACAAAGTACAAATCACAGATAAAAATGATTTATGCATCATATTCAGTTCCTTCGAACTCTTCATTGAAAACGTGCATATGCTATTAAATACTTTAAGGTTATAATAATTACCAACTAAGAAAATAAAGCATCACCACTCCCCAAATAAGGATTATGAGATACTTAATGGGTTAATTCATTTATCATAATTTGGAATTAATTAAATTTGAAATATATAATTCCAATAAGCAACTATAATATAATAGGCATTTTCAGTTGTCTTTGATTTGTAATGTTTTAGGATTTACTTTATAACTTTGAAATTGTTGTTGACATATCCTAACTCTATAAAATTGAGTTTTATTTTATTTTTTTTATTTGTATTTTTATTTGTATTTTTATTTGTATTATTTGTATTTTTTTTCAATTATTAATTAATATAAAGATTTGAGTTTAAATACATAAATATTAAACTAAATATGAATTCGAAAATAAACTATTATGCAAATTGTTTCGTTAACTACAGCAACTAACTAAAGATTTGTATATCTTATGAATTATGAATTATGAATAAATAATTTTTGAATTTTTATTAAATATTTTACAAATAAAATTATATTTTGTGTGTACGTGTTGTAAAGAAACACTGTAATTCGATATGCCCATTTCAAAATTAATGTAAAATTATTTTCACAAAGTTTTTGTGCGTTAATAATTTTATTTTATATCTACTTCAGTATTTTATTAATTTTTAAATAATTATAATAGATAACTCTGGTGAAGACATATGGAAATAAGTACTGAAACTAGTCGTATGCATACAAACTAGTGAGTGGTTTGTTCATATGCAAAATTTTGATATTTAATTAGATAAAAAAACAATTACAGAGTTTATAATACAATTAAAAATTTAATAAAATTAAAAATTGGTACTTGTAATTCAAAATTGTATGTAAGAAAAAAAGCATGTCAATGAAACCTACAAAAAAGTTATCTAAAGAAAGAATTAATTAATAATTACTATAATATTTCTAATGTGTTTATTACATAATGTTGCACTAGTTAAAGTTTATTATATCTAAATATATTAAATTGAACATATATAAAAATATATAAATATATATAAAATATATGTTTGTTTATGGAGTTTCTGTTTTATACAGTTAGGATATTCAGATATTTATTAACAGGAAATTTAATTAACATCACACTAATTATAAAATATTCTAAATAACATTTTATTTTGCCATTACATGTAAAAAGTTTATTTAACACAGTTGATTATTTTTCTGGTAACATATATATTTTGTATTAATCATTTTACTAGAAAATTGATATACTAATTTTCTTCTTATAACCTTAAACTATATGACCAAGAAAACAATTGATCAACTGTTTTATAAATAAATTTAATATAAAAATGAACTGTTAAAATTATATTTTATTTACAACTTTGTAAGAAATACATATGAATATCCTAATCAACTATTCTGTATAATTTCACATAATTTCTATCTATCAAATAATAATAATCATGTAACTGCGAAGTTAATATAACAACAAACATTGCCGCAGCAGTTTACAAGTAGACGCAAGTTTGCGAATCGAATAAGACTTCCTCGTTTTTTATTACATCACATTTAACAAGTTTGACTTCTACTATATAATTTATAGTTATAGTTTGTAATTTTTGTTATACCCGTTAAGAATTTGTTACTGTAATTTATATATTCAAATGAAAAATGTAGAAATATGTAACTAATAGAAATATTCTCATTTATATACATATACTAAACGTATTTTTGAATGATTGCTCACTTACTGTTTAATTTATATGATTTCATCATATATCATCTCTTTTCCATTGAAATAAATTTTTCTTTCAGAAAGTAACTACTAATATGTCGGTTTCTGTTATATACTAGAAAATATTGATATTTTAATCTATATCTGTATATGTAATTGGACCGTCTCGTAATATTTAAATTCGTATTTTAATTATAAAGTTTATAAATAAATACAATTTTATTTTTAAAATTATATTTATATAAAATACAACTAATTATATAACTTTTAAGGTCTTGGTATTTCAGTTCTGCATTTAATTCATAAATTACGAAGGCTAAAAGGATAATTTTACATTCAATTTATTCGTTTAATACTACATATTTATGGTAACTAATTAGAAAAATTAGCTAATTTATGTACACTTAATAATTTAATAACTATTTTTATATATTCAGACAGAATTAGCATATAAAAAAAATTAATCAAATATTGAATTGTCAATATTTTCTTTGCTTATTATTTTGATTTCCAAAAAATATATATGTTGTTAATTATATATATCAGAGGTGGCCAACAAGTCGATTTCGGAAAGTTGGCATCACTGGAAAAAAATAAAACCATCTTGGCCACTAGAAAAATTTATCCTGAAAATTTCATTAAAATCGGTTGAACCGTCTAGGAGGAGTTGCGGCCACAAAATTTTGACTTACGACCGAGCGAGCTGACGACGCACACACATACACCCACATAAACTAAGTTCAGATTCGTCATCTAGGGACTATATGAAGAATTTCTATACACAAATTTTTTTTTTTAAATGTTACAGACACCGTTCCAAACGCTATACCACTTTTCCTTGCAGTCAAAGTGGTAAAAAGTGAGGTAAGAATATGTATTTATACGTGGCCATCTTTGGTTACTAAACTAACAGATAACACTGTTCAGAAAGTAACCTGTGCTTTTTTTTTTTCGTATTTTGTTTTCTAAACAATGATTTGTAAAATTTTCGTGTTGGAAATTATCAGAAAGTATTTTTATGTTAAATGATTACTTCGGGTATGTGATATATAGTTGGAAGCTATACTACGTAATGGTATAGTATTTGGTATACCATTACTGTTATGTTATGTTAAATAGTTCTCTGCCAAGATGGGTCAAAAGTAAGTACTTTTTAATTGCCTATATCTATCAAGAAACTACTAAAATGTCAAAATCTGACAATATTTTCAAATCACGTTTGCATTTCTAGATAATGCATTTCTGATAATTTAGATAATGTAAAATTTATATTTTGTATTATGCCATTAGATTGCTTTTTGTTTGAATTTATTATAATAAGTGATATAAATTACGTGTTTTTATGAGTATGAACACATTTTTAAAATGTGCTTTTATTTTTTTGTTTTCAAATAAATTTTTACTTCTATCTCTTCTATAAGTATTTTTAAGTAAATGTCAAGATTTTTTTGACAAAAATCCCTCTTAAAAGTGAAGTGAGAATTCGGATCAATTTCCATTTGTTTTTGAAAAAGTGTTTTTATTATTGCTTTAAAATAAATTTTTACTTCTAGTAAATCTTATCAAATATCTAATATTATAAAATTCAAATAAACTAAATAAGATTGCTTAATAAGTAATTTTAAATTCTACGTCAAAAGTATTTTTGACAAAAATCACTTTTAAAAGTGAGGTAAGAATATGTATTTATATGTGCTTATCCTTGGTTACTAAACTAACAGATATAATGACATAACACTGTTCAGAAAGTAACCTGTGCTTTTTTGTCGTATTTTGTTTTTCTATATAAAACAATGATTTGTAAAAATTTTGTGTTAGAAATTATAACGAAGTATTTTTATGTTAAATGATTAGTTCGGGTATGTGATCAATTTATTCGGCAATGTAAAACACTAAATTTTCGATCCGTATATCAATCTATTTCATTTATCGCCTATTTTCAAAATGTTCTCGTCACAAAATCATCTATCGATTGTTGGTAACGACATTCTGTTCGATTATCTATCAACGAGAATGAGTTTAACATGATTTTTATTTTGCAGATATGCAACAGAAAAATCGTCGTCATCTGATTCCAATACATTGATACCATTACGGATTACAACTACTTACCAACTATATGTCAAATAGTTCTCTGCCAAGATGGGCTAAAGTCAAAAGTAAGTACTCTGTTTATTGCCTATATCTATCAAGAAACTATTAAAATGTCAAAATTTGACAAATACAATATTTTCAAATCTCGTTTGCATTTCTAGATATATACAGAACAATCCGAATTGGGAATTTTCTCATATGGTCGATGAATATCGTAAAATAATCCGCTTCAACCGATACAATATCTGATGAAATTGAAGAAAATCTAATAAATGGTGCGAAAAAACCGTTAAATCGAAGAGAAAAAACGAAAAAGGATATTGATGTTAATCATCAATTGCATTTTTCGTATTTTCACTTCGATTTAACGGTCTCGTCCGCACGCAAACAGTTCACTGTTTGCGTTCGAAAGAGAACGTTAAATGGCAGAGAAAATACAAAAAATGAAATTGATGTCATTAACATCAATATCCTTTTTCATTTTTTCTTTTCGATTTAACGCTTCTTTTCGCTCCAGTTATTCGATTTTCTTTGATTTCATCATATATTTGTATCGGTTGAACGCTGATCATTTTACGATATTCATCGAGAAGAACGTTAAATGGCAGAGAAAAAACGAAAAAGGAAATTGATGTTATTACAGTACCTAACAAAGATACAACTAAATATTTAGAGAATCAGTTATTTAGATTCGATTATACATTTGATGAAAATTGTACCAATGATATCGTTTATCATTTCACTGCTAAACCGTTGATAAAAACTATTTTTGAAGGCGGTATGGCAATCTGCTTTGCATATGGTCAAACCGGAGCTGGTAAAACACATACAATGGACGGAGAATTTCGTGGTAAAACACAAAAATTCCAAAATGGTATCTATGGTTTAGCTGCAGCTGGTGTTGTCAAGCTACGACATAAATTAAAATCTGTACGGTTACCATAACAAGCTTCTTTGAAATATATGGTACAAAAGTATACGATCTTTTAACACAACGAAATCCACTACAAGTATTAGAAGGTGAAAAAGGCAAACCATCAGCAAATACCAAATTCATCGCGTTCGCATGCCGTATTTGCAATTCCATTTCGACAACAGTCAAACGAAAAAGCTTCACGGAAAATTCTCATTGATTGATCTCGCGGGCAATAAACGAGGTGCTGATACAATGACAGCCAATAAACTTAGAAGAAAAGAAGGAGCTGATAGATCAATACGTCACTGTTGGCGGCACTCAATGAATGCATTCGTGCGTTTGGTTTCAAACAGGCTCATTTACCTTTTCGAACATACATGATTGCAATGATTTCCACCGGAGCGGTGTCAGTTCCTGTGAGCATTCGTTAAACACGCTTCGCTATCCGGATAGAGTTAAAGAAGATTACAGATGGTAAATACTCATATCAGACCGATATTCAACAGAGTTTTTATCGTATACAATAAATTTAATTATTTTAATTAATATCCGGTAGCAACCTCTGTATACTATACAGAGATACCTAGCGGATATTAATGAACAATATAGTAATATTTCTCTTCAAACTATCAATTCCATATCATTGGAAGTGGTTGAAACTGTTGTAATAACAAGCCAGAAGAAAATGCTGAATTATTTGAAAGAAGTGCGATTGACAACAAATACGCTTATCGCTTCCACGAAGAATTTGAATTTCGATAAAACGGAAGTTGCTACTAAATGGCATAGCTTAATTACGCAGTCATCATTACAATCATTATATGAAGTTACTCGGCATTGAGAATGCGGAAAACGATTAAAATTTAATAATACAAGTATATGGGTAAACCCATATATTACACCGTTTTTATGGTGCAGGACTGCCTGATTCTGAACTAAACATTTCCGAATTTATTGACATTATACTGGTCAAGTAGCTACTAAAATTAATTTTCAGTAAAGTATACAAAAAATATAAAAATGATATTTTTTATATTAACTTTCTGTTTCGTTATCAGAAAATTCTGCGTCATCCAATTTAATTTGTATGGTTACGCCCTTGTTGCTGAACCAAATAAAATCAAGTAAAACATCTCCACTAATTTCATATTTGTGTTCATCATAATATTGTACCATTCTAGTATCAGGGATATTAAAATATTGCCGAACTGAAAATTATATATGTACATAACAATAAATTTATTTTTCAATTTTAAACGTGTATTTTACTTAATAATTGAAAACTGTTGGGAGTGGTATATTAGCACATGTGTATTTTATTTATGTTTGTGTTTCATTAAAAATAATTAATTTTTATATATTATTAAAATTAAATCATTATATTACTAATTTTTAATAATTATAATGAGTAGAAAATCAAAAAAGCCGTGTAAACTATTAAGTTTACTTATTTTATTTAAAATGGACATTTCGGCGAAACTCAATTTATGCTTCTGAATAATCAGTTAAAACAGTTAAAATTGACTATATACATAATCATAATACTCGGCACAAGAATAAATTAATAGTACACAAAATTTATAGTAAAAAAAAAAGGACAGAACACATTACTATTTAAAGGAGTGCAAATATATAACAAGATTAGAAGTATATGGGTAAACTTTGACATTTCTTGGAAAGTTGGCAACACAATATCTTTAATAAAATTATAATTTATGTGGGCACTAGAAGAAACTTTCCTGAAAATTTTATGAAAATCGGATAAATAATGTAGCCACAATGAATTAAAAAAAAAAATGTGATTTTTTTCTCGATAAGTTGGCAACATTGTATTTTTGTTAAAATTGCATAATTTATTTAGGCACTAGGAGAATTTTTTATGAAAATGTTACAGACACCGTACCAAACGCTATACTACTTTTCCTTGCAGTCAAAGTAGTAACAATATAATTATGTTATTTATATACACGAAAATGTATTTATTTACTATTTATGTACACTGTATTTATATATTTATTTAAACTTCTTTACTATAAATTTTGACAGACCGTGACCAAGCTTACTGTCCAAAAACGCGTTCTCTACATAATTGTCATTTCTAAACAACTACTTCGTCCCGCCGCCCAAATAATACTCTTTTTAAACATTTGCCGAGCACAGCAAACCACAAAACTCAATGTGCAACAAGTACTTTTCGTTACAATAATAATAATAATAATTTAGTATATTCTGAAATTTTGTCTGAATTAAAATTGTTCAATGTCAAAAGGTTTTCAAAAAATTATTAGTTATAACATCAACTGGTACGGCAGGAAATAGTGAAGACACATTAAAATATACCAAAATTTTTTTTTTCTGATCTTAAATTTTTAATTTTGTTAATAACTTCAAATGAGTTTGTTTTTTACTGAAAAACTGTTTTGTTTAATTTCTAAATTTTTAAACTTTTTTTGATAGCTAAATTATTGATAATTTATGTGTTGGAGAATCTATACTTGACCCTACTGGCCGCATAAAATTACCTGTTTGTAAATTTTAGGTAAACAATGCATTCTAGATACAATTATATTAAATATCAATTTTGAGTTTGAAATATTGTTCCAATTTTTAATCGTCAATTTTGTGTAACTGATTATGCTAGGTAAGAGATTCTTGTAAGTTCTCCGCAAAAGATACGTCAGAAATTATGTGTTCAACTCAGGATATGTATTTGTTTTTATCCAAAATTACACTTTTTTATCTGCTTTTTAATTTTTTTATTGTTTAATGTACCGAATAATAATATTTATTTGTGCTTTCAGAAATATTGTTTTTAAATTATACCTTTCATGCATTCCTGACGAATTCTTTTATAGTGTCAATTATATATTTTTTTTTTTTTGAAATTTAAAAATAATTATTTCAAAAATTTCTCTTTGTTTATTTAGCCAAAATTGAATGAATGCATGAATCAAATCTTTTTCCAAATTAACAATAAATTATATAAACAAATTTATGGTACTAGTATGAGTATAGCAACTTTATTTATGAGTACATTTGAAACAGAATTACCATATTTTTTAAGAATTTGTTTAGTTATCAAAAATAAAAAATCATTACAGTTTGATATTTACAGAAAACTAACAAGTACCAACAGATATATTTCATTTGATGTGTATATGCTGTGTTTATTGCGCAGGTTAGTTTAAAATTTCGGGCTGAGTACGGACTAAGTGAAATTTGAAGTCGATAGATTTTGTGCACTTGAAACAGAGCATATGTGTGTGTGTGACTGTTGCAGTTCATTTGCATCGATGCAATATCACTGAATTGTTACCCCATAAAACCGCATTAGCAATTCTTTTGCACAACGCGGGTTGTCAACGCATTCTGCACGAAATTTACTCGCGATTTACCGGTAAAGGACTTGATACAGTTAGTTTTTGTCAGATATATGTTTTCTGTTCGACTGAATGCAACGTTTTTCTTTTTTTTTTTGTTAAAGCTGAATATTTCACAGAAAATTTGTTTTACAGATTATTGGTTGCATTTGAAATCTAGCAATACAATTTCAAACGGTATTACCGGATTAAAATATACAGAATTCAAATAAACAGCTCAAAGTAATGTACGAACGCATGACATATTTTTAGTATTAAACATAATTTGAAGTTTTAAGCCTTCTTTTCTCTTTTCTTTTTCTTCTCTTGTTTTATTCTTCTTCAGCTTCACCAACTCAATCTTGGGATTCGTTTGATGGGACTAACACATCACGTATCACACAGCTAATTGTAAGATAATTTTACTTGTATAATAGCAATCAACATATAGTTTTGTTTCCGATTGTGATTAATATAATTGTTGTATTGGTCAATTGTGAGTTGTATCTTATTGCGTGTTAAATACATTATACGTTTTAACGTTATTAATTATATTCGTTGATATTTTTATTATTTAAACATATTGTAACGTAATTTGTTTTGCAATATTCGGATTGTAATTCGAAGTTTGGTTAGAGTATTTGCTGAATGAGATTATATAACTTGATTAATTTTAGTAATACTTAACTGCGTTTAATACTTGTGTTTAATTATTTAACAATTTGGTTACGTTGGTTATTGATTATTAATTTACAATAATTGTAACTAGACGATTAATTGATATTGCGATTATTTATCATATTTTGTGTATAATGAATTATTATTATGGTAGGCTAGTGGCTAGTATCTTATTACATGTGAACTGAGTTAGATCCAAATAGGACTAAATAGGGATTATTTTATTGTCATAGAAGAAGGACAGACAAATTTGGCTACAGACGATTAAAATAATAAGCTATATATTTTGATATCCGTGTTTAGTAACAACTGAGAACATAAAAATGTGTAATTTTATTTAGCCAATTAGTTATAAAATAAGTATCAGAATTTAAAGCATGTCTTCTAATTCATTCACTAATATATAAAATAACTTTTTTGATAATTTTTTGTTAGCTTTATTTGTCATTATTATCATCACTCGCATAAAATTTAAATTTACTAAACTACATCAAACAATACAGATTTTCTTGAAACTGCTAACCACATCAAACTTATAACGTCAGTGTTGAACTCTCCTCAATATAGTTAACTATGGTATTTATCGCGAAAACACGCCTTATACGTTGTAATATTACTTCCCAAAATTTTAAATTAAAACGAAAGTAGACACTTGATATGACACCAGATTTGAATCGACAAGTGAGTATCTTTTGTTACTATATTTTAAATATCTTATTATTCATTTAGGATTTATTTTAACGATATACTTTTTATTTTTCTGTATGTCTATTACAATATTTTATCAGAAATTTATTGTTATTTTTATTAAAAAAATAAATAAAAATTAAAAACAATATCAAAAAAATTTACTACAAAAGGTACCTACTTTTTTACACTTTTCCATAGATTCCTATTCGCGACTTTCTCCTCCCTGTTTCTTAAATTCATTCCTTTAATTCTTTTAGAATTGCACTGTACCACTTTTCCCTAGAGCGCCTTCTTCTCGTTTTGGACACTTTACCACTATTAAATACTGATTTAGCAACCTTGTCCTCCAACATTTGCATAAATTACCCAACCAACTAAGTTTTTGGGCTTTAATCACTCCCGTTAACTATGAAAGGTACGAATTTTAAAAATATTATAAAAAGTTGTTTTTTTATTTATCCTGCCTAAATTTTGAAATATAATTTTAAAGTAACATTTGACACATTTTCTTTACTCAAAATATAATATATATCCTATACAACCTCATATGTTGATTATATATATATATAATATTAATACAAAATATTATAATGTGAATTATCTTTGAAGTAACAAATACAACATTGAATTATAATCTATGTACAAAATTTAAGTTTGTGAAACAAAAAAGAAAAAATATTCCTAAAAAAAATTGTACTGTTATTATTTTGTACTTTTTACAAGTCAGTTTGATTTTTAGTACTTCATTTTTATTGTAATTATAAGTCTGCTGTTGTATGTAATGCCTTCTTGAATTAATAATAAACTTATAATCTAATTATTATGAACGCCAAATATATCTCATGAACATTATTAACGAAAATATTTGTAGCATTTTTTTAATCCAGTAAAACCTGAAACATACAATTTAATTAGAATTACATATTATAAATACAAAAACTATATATACATATATATATATATATATATATATATATATATATATATATATATATATATATATATAACTAATGCGTTTAAATAATTTTGCGCATATTTATGAATAAATACTAATGCAATATTATCTTTTTTTATTTTAGTTTTGTATCAACTAATTGTATTTGAAATAATAGCTGGATTTCATAGTAAAATCTTAATCTAGTTCGAAACCGAGCAGAAAAGTGAAATGTTTAGACAATGCGAATACAACTAAGACCTCATTCAGACTGCCAAATTAGTTTTATGATTTAGTTTTAGTTTCATATTTTAACACAGGACAAAAACTTGATCATTTACATTACATATTTGTTTTGACGAATATTCAGTTGCGTTTGAGCGCTGATGACAATTTAAATGCTGTTAAAAATCATTTTTTTGTTCACTTTTTTATATGTTAAACAGTTTTTGGTTATCTTCAGTAATTTTTTACAGTTTAAATTGTTTTGATGTGTTAAATATGTTTGAAGAATTTATTATGGGTATACAAAATAAACCTGTACAATCATTTTAAAAATACGAATGTGAATGTGAATTTGGAATAGCATAGAACATAAATATACTGCAATAGGTTTATAGGATGAATCTACCATCTTTTTCGTTTTCGCTAATTTTTCTTTTGATATTAATACTTTACTAAATTTTTATAAAGTTAATTATAATTACAGTTTTTTAACAAGTATAAAAAATGAGTTTAAACAAGCACTGCGAAGATTTATCATGCATGCATGCAGTACTCTCCCTGCATTTAAATGACGTCATATATCTCTCTCGTACGTCACAAAATGAACGTCGTTAGTTTTGGAGAATCGGTTTGGCGCGCAAATCTTTTTGTTAATTACGGCTATAATAATGCAAAACACAAAATGTTGTTTATATCCATATAAACATAAGATCTTCCGATTTAAGTAATACAAAAACTATGTAATGACCCTTTTTACCTTCTTAATTTGGCTTTTGCTGGTTCCAAGGTAGATTCATCGTCTTTGAGTACATATCTTCGTATTCCTAACATATATCCTTTAACGTAGGGATCCCATTGGAAACTTGATGTTTCCGAATTAATATCGAGGGTCAAGAAATCATTGCCATCTTCAGCACCTTTGACAGCATTTACGAGTTGTTTTAAACTGCTATTTGTAAAATTCCATTGATTTATTGCAAAAAATGTTCCTTGACGCGCTGCTTGAGCAAATTTATTGCATATACGCAGCATTCTAAAATAGAAAATGTTTACTATATTTTATGCAGAAATAAAATATTCTATTACTTAATATATATATATATATATATATATATATATATATATATATATATATATATATATATATATATATATATATATATATATATATATTATGAATCGAATTCTTTTAAAATAATATTAAAAAACCGTAATGATAATTTAAAGTTGAATTATAATTTGTTTAAATATTACTAAAATGTAGATAAATAACAGTTTAATTAGTGTTTTTTTTAAGTATTTTGTTTATTTAATATTTAATACAGATATAATGTACTCTAAAATAAAAAGGCTTTATGATTAAATTCTGCATAATTTTTAATTAAAATTCGGCGTTTCGATATACTCCACGTATATCAGGGAAAATACAAATTATATAAATAATAAACAAATAAAACATAAAAACAAGTTACTAAATAACTAGTAAGTAGATTATAAAAATTTATAAATTATTAATTAAAGGAAACCAAATGTTATTTAAATCAGTGCTTTCACACAGATTGATGTTATCTTTTTCTTTGTAATTTTCATATGATGACTTCTGAAAGATTCTATTGCATAATTATTTGTAATGTTGTTGATAACATAAATAAAAAAATATTTGCTAATTCAGTATTTAAAACAAATTTGGATTACGTTGGACTGTTTCGGGTTCAGTGTAAATGTTCTGCATTAAGAACTGTTCCGAGAAATATAAATTTTTAAAATTTTTTCAAAGATCTAAGTATTTTGCTGGAATTGTGTTACAAATTTAAATCTAAATTGTAAATATACTTATTAGTATATTTCTTATTTACTAACACAATAAATATTTTGCTATGACATTTATCTAGTATTTTTTCATACACAGCGTGGAAATGAAATAAATACAGCTATTTTCAGGGGTTATATAGTATGCAATTTGGAATATATTTTTTTCAATTCACTTGTGGTTGCTAACGCCTCATTACGTCAAGAAAAGCAATTTTTTGTGCCGTATGTTCGGAAAACCATTGGGTTTGACATGTTTTTAATGAGGGAAAACGCTGGGCGTGTATTTTTTTTTTTTTTTATCCTACAGATAGGTATTATTTTTTTTGTAAAGTGTTGATTTAATACGTTGAGCTAAATGGTTTGCCTACCCATCAGGCGTAAGAGAAATGATGTCAGCGACCACAAGTGTACATATTGACAATAGATATTTCTTACTGCATGCTCTACAACTCCTGAAAATAATATACCTTGTATAAAAGTTTAACGAAAATTATTTTTATATTTGAAAAAAAATATTTCGTTTGTACTGAATTAGAAATTTTGCTTAATCTGGCTTTAGTTACAACTATATATGGAACATACTTTTAATAAATATTATTTCAGTTTACAGTAAGCACCTGTTATTATTATTTATTAAACGTTACCATTACATAAAACTTGCAAAACTATTTTATTTAGTAAATATAAGTAATGACTTTGAAACTTTTTAATTCGATGACCTAACGTAAATGTATATTTTTAAAAATTTAAAAAAAAAACTAAGTTTCAAATTGGAATATAGTATTTACAAAATACAAGTACAGTGAAACCTCGCGCTTAACCAGTACCTCGCATAACGAGTAGTTCGTAAAACGAGCAAAATAAATTGTAAAAAAATGACTCGCTTAACGAGCGACGTTTCGCATAACGAGTGACGTGGATAGGGGAATCCCCGAATTGTGCGATGGAACTTTCCGTGCCATTGTTAAATCAAAACAAAATGTAACAAAAACAAATGTCTCTAGACAGCTTTCTAGTAAAAAGAAATTAGGCATGTTATTAATTATTTCGATTTTTTTGTTTTCTGCAAATCGAATTCTCATTCCAGGTTGGTTCATTCCGCGATAGAAGAAAAGATAAATATGAATCACGCTCCTTAACAATTTATATGTAATTTTCTTTGAATAAACGTTACATATAACGTTTTTTTCGGTATTCTTTTTTTTTTTAATTTCAATTTTTGAGTATTTTTTCCGCATGGAACGCATTATCGTATTTTACATTAATTTATATGGTAAAAATTGTTTCGCTTAACGAGTGTTTCGCATTACGAATAAGACTCCGGAACGAATTATGCTCGTTATGCGATGTTCCACTGTATTCGAGTTTTGAAACTATAAAATTTTATATAAAAATTATTTCAAAACTGAAGTATTTAAGTAATAGTAATTATATTGTGCTTCAACAAAAAATTGCAATAATACATGTTAAGTTAAAGCAATGCTTTCTGCGATTACACTAAAAGCATGGCTAGTCACTAACAATATAATTGGAAAAATGTTCGAATCCTGGCGAGGTAAATACATTTTTCCAAATTTATTAAATTTTCTAATTTTATATTAGTTCACTGCAATTAAGTGGAAATTAAAAGATTTGTTAAATACATTATATTTATAAATTTTTGTTTATTTTATTTCTACTGCAAGAAATTTTCTTTCAAAAATGTTTCAATTTTAAACATAAATTTAATTTTATATAATTTATGAAGTGTTTTTCAGTTTAATTTAGCTATAGTAACTTTAGTTCTTTGTCCACCGAGAAAATGAGCGTACGCCTTTTTTTATTAATTGGCTATGTTATAAAGAAATTTAAAATATGATAAAATTTTCAAAAAATGATATTTTAAAAACTAAACAGTTTTGGACGAGAAACAAAAATTAATATTAATCAGTTTTACATGAAATAAATGATCATAATATGATAAAAATTTTCATTATAATTTCCTACTTACATAGGTTTATGTCTGGTGCAATAAAGTAATGTATCGAGTACAGCAGCTGGTAGAACATGTAAGAAAGAGTGACATAACCAATGCACTAGACGATTTGTACGAAATTTGAATCCTGGATACCATGCGGTATATTTGCTTGGATATTTAATTGCATATTTTAATGTTAAATCACCAAAATGTTCCCATTTTATTCCATTTAATTGACCGGTTGTACAATTATATACGCGCAAAGAATTATTTCTGAAAGATAAAATAACAAACTCAAATATTTACAACAATTAAAGAATATTAAATAATGTGACTCTAATAAAATTATAGATTCTAAATTAGTTTTTATATTTTTGATATTTAAATAATGAAATATTATAAAATACACAATATAAAATAATAGTACTGCGACTAAGAATAATAAAAAATGGCAAAAGAATGATGGTTATTATTGTAGTCAATAAATTGTTGGAAAATGTCAATTAATAAATCCTATTTAAGATTCTACTGCCCAGCTGAAGTATTCCAGGGCTATGATTTTAAGAGACTGGAAACAATGTTAAAATTAAACATTTAATTATGTAGAAAAACTTTTAACATAAGAAATATTGTAAAAGAGTGATGTTATTAATTATTATGGAATACATATGTATTATTAATAAATAAAAATTAAAAAAAATAAAGTTAATGCAAATAAAATTGATAATAACCTAACCAAAACTAAAAATTATAATGTATGTAAATTTTTGATAAACTAATTACTTAATTATATGAACAAAAAGTCTATTCAATAAAACTAAAAACAACCTATTATTTTTATAAATAGTAATTGACTGTTCGCTTATAAAAATGTATTCTAAAAATGAACAAACAAACCTATTAACGCCATTATGCCATGCAGCAGTAATAAGTGTGTTTGCAACAACATCGACTGGTACGACATCTATTGTATAGGTTTTTTCACAAATAATACTTCGAATTGTTCCGCGACCAATTTCCATCATTATACCACTAATACCACTTATGTTGTCTACCCAACCTGGAAAAGGTTCCTTCCATGCTGCTGTCACTATAAATAAAAAAAGATTTACATTCACTTATTTAAAATATCGCAAATTATCATAAAATGATTGTCGATAATTTAGTGATTTAACTAGGAGACACAAAACCCCCTCGCATCTTCAGAGATTCCATTTTTTTTTTTCAAAGTCATGTAATATGTATAATAAATATAATATTTTATATTAGTAGAACCACGAAGTATAATAAAAGGCATATTTTATCTTTTTGTATTAAAATAACTAAATAATAATACATAACTGATTATTTACAAAACAAAATTTTTGCTATTATTTTAATATTATTAATATTTTATTTTAGGTTTCCCAATATGTAAATATAAATAATTTTTCGAATATTAAGGTAACAATTGTATAAAAAAATACTTTTTTGGCCATCGAACACAGGTGTAGGCTACAATTTGATTTAGGGATTCCCCATTTTTTTTTCGGGGAAAGCTTTACTTTGAAGAAAGGGGCAAATCGTAGTTACGGTATTATATCGATTATATCCTGCCGATATCAAAGTTAGTAAAATTATAGAAGGAATTATTAAATTCATTATTTATAATTTTGTCTAGTAAACGACAGTATAATTAACATTTCATGTCATATATATTTTGGCCGAGTGACATTGCATTGTTTTCATTTAATATACTTATATATATATATATATATATATACAGTGGCGCAACCAAGGGGGGGGGCCGACGGGCCTCGGCCCCCCCCAAGGCTAGCACAATTTTTATTCGTTTAGTTATATATTCAGCAGTCACTTCTAACGCTACAATTATTTACCCCAAAATATTGAGCCAAAATTCATTATTTTAAACTATTAATTATTCGATTCATGTAAGATAAAGTGAAAATCTGGTTAGTATTTGCTTTTTTTTGCTTCTCCAAGATAAAATTCTTGGGCCCCCCCAAGACAAAATCCTGCCTGCGCTACTGTATATATATACTTATATATATATATATATATATATATATATATATATATATATATATAATTGAAAAGAATTTAAGTTTACGTTTCGTTATATCTACATATATTTATAAAAAATCCGACCTAAAGCCTTTTCGAATTAAAATAATGAGTTTTAAATTTTTTCTCTTATTTTGTTATTTATATATGTATATAGAAAGAGAGAGAGAGCTGGGTAAATTACAGAAAAAATTAATTAATAACTAATTAAGAAATTACTAATTACCTTTCGAAAAACGTCTTTAAATTACTGACATAAAAAAATAACTGATTTACTAATTACTAGTAATTGAAAATGTAAAACATATATGAGATAATAGTTATAATTTACATAGGTATGACAAAATTATATATTTTTGAATAAAAAAAAAACAAACAAAAAACATATTGAAAGTGGCAAATAGTTATATCTTGTTTAAACATTACTGCATTAAAAAAGAGAAAAATAACAGCATATCAAGGATAAAAATCGGAACTTTTAAATTTTTTTAAATTAGTTAACTGACAAAACTGTCCACCGAGATGCATTGTAATTCAATTACAAATAAGGTCGCAAAAATTGTAAAAAAAAATTGAGAAAAATTAAAACATTAACAGTAACAACTAACTAACTAAAAGTAATTTAATTATTCTAAAAAATTGTAATTGTAAAAAACCAATTACTTTTATCAATTACTCTTTTAAAATTTTTCTGAAATTACAAAATACAATTACTTTGTTTTGAAAATGATTCAATTACAAAATGCAGAAAAGTAATTGAATATTACTTAACGAATTAATTACAGTCTAGCTCTGTATATACGATATTATATGGATGTAACTACCTATTTTACGAAAATTGATTACTTATATTAGTTCATTTTTAATAAATATCCAGAAAATTATCTTATACGTATAAAAGAAAAACTTACCTATTGAAGGCCTAACTATAGCAATTGGTAAGTCTGCGGAATATTCTAAGACAAGATGCTCTGTCATAGCTTTCGTTAATGTATAAGTATTTGGATGTTTACCCTATAATATGGTATAATTGATAAAGAAAATGTATAATTATATTACAATTAAAAGTCAAAATCAAAATATACATACCTGTATTTTTTCAGCAATAATATTAATAGTTTCAAGTGGTAATGTTTCAACACATTTTATTATAACTTCTGGATCATATGGAGCGGGATAAACAATTTCTTCTACATCTCTTTTGTCTGCATTACTATAGGCTGTTGAGACATGAACAAAACTCTATAACAATAGTTTTAATAATTAAAATACTTTTAAAATGTACACAAATAATTTGAAATTTTATATGATGTTTTAATAGGTAACAGTAATAACATTCTACAATTTTGTATTTTTTATAGGTGTATGTTCAACTGGAGTTAAAAATAAGAGACCTACATTATTTTACTGCTCCATGTGGGTGAACATTGTGAACAAATACAGAAAAACAAGCAGTGCTTACAAATGATTAATGTATTCTGTATCATTTTCGTTAAAAATAAAAGTAAAATAAAAATTCTGAGATTCCGTAAAAAATCTTGCTGCTATATAGCAAGATTTCTTAAGGTAATTCGGTCGTGCCCATTATGTATGGAATATAGTATATATCTCGGTAAATTTCGACTTTATTAAAAAAAATTGTATATAAAAGTTGTTTAACATTTTATTTTCCATAATGAGACAGCATTCAATTTTTTGTATTTCAGAAAACAAATGAGTAACAAATAACACTTTAATTTTTTTAAATAGCAATGTACCCTTTCATTAGGCTCATTTGATAGAGATTTTTTTTCTCTTTTCGATGACATAAAATCTTAGTACCCTTATACCAGAAATTTTTTGAAAAAAATGTAAAAACTGTTATAAAGTTAATTTCACAAATAACATGAATCTAGATATCCGAGATCGTCAAGTATCTCATGCAATAACGGTCACCAGTTAGAGTACCACGAATAAAGAAAGGTCCAATTATGTGATCTACACAAACTCCCACTCATACGTTTAATTTTTGTGGTGTTTGGGTATGATTTTGGATCATCCAGTGGGGATTTTCAGCGGCCCAATATCGACAATTATGCCTATTTACATTTCTATTTAAACAAAACGTAGCCTCGTCAGAAAAAACAATATTATTGAGAAAATTTGGATTGTTGTTGATTCGCTCCATCATAAATTCACAAAACTCAACACGTCGATCGTAGTCATATTCGGATAATTCTTGCAATAAAGTCGGTTTGTACGGATGTAATTTTTCTTAATGTAATATTTTGTGTATTGAAACTTTACTTACGGCATGGTTTAAACATACTGACGAGTTGAAGTGTTTGGATTTGCTTCGATTTCTAGTAAAACATCGAGCTTTTTATCTTCATTTGTCGCAGATCTCTGCGGACCAGCCTTCGGCAGATCTTTAACATTACCAGTTTCCCTAAACCATTTCAAAGTGTTGCTAACTACTGACTTTTGAACTTAAGCTTTTATTTATAAAAGAACTTTTACATTTATACAGAAAAGAAAAACGTGGTTTGATTTTGACAACTGACTTTTTAACCTCTGATACACATGAAAACAGCTTAACATTACAAACAGATACAACCTGCTTTACTCCTGTGTTTCTCCACTAGCATATCTCAACACTGACTGGGTAATAGGTTCTCGATTTGGATAACGCTCATTAAAAATTTCACATACTTCTAATTGTGTTCGTTTGCGATCCCCAAAACCGACCATAATTAAAATTTCTATGAGTTCAGTTTCTGTTAAATGAACCATTTTTGTTTTTCGATGTACCAACTTATTTAAATAAACAAGATTCTGTCACATTTATGCCCTACATTCAATTGTTAAGACAAATAAAAAAGATCTCGGATAACTAGATTCATGTTATTGGTGAAATTAACTTTATAACAGTTTTTACATTTTTTTAAAAAATTTTCTGGTACAAGGGTACTAAGATTTTATGTCATCGAAAAGAGAAAAAAAATCTCTATCAAATGAGCCTAGTGAAAGGGTACATTGCTATTTAAAAGAATTAAAGTGGTATTTGTTACCCATTTGTTTTCTGAAACACAAAAAATTTAATACTGTCTTATAGAAAATAAAATGCTAAACAACTTTTATATACAATTTTTTTTAATAAAGTCGATATTTACCGAGATGATATATACTATATTCCATACATAATGGGCACCCTATATATATATATATATATATATATATATATATATATATATATATATATATATATATATATATATACAATATATTTGTATATTTTTCATTTTCAGATTATTCCTTTATGATTATATTTGCATATTAACTGTATTTAAATGATATATCTATCAACTAACCAGATTAATGAATTATATATATTTTATATATATATATATATTTATATATATTTATATATATATATATATATATATATTTTATATATATATATATATATTTTATATATATATATATATATATATATATATTTTATATATATATATATATATATATATATATATATATATAATAATATGCAAAATTAAATATAATCCTCTTAGGCATCTAATTAAACACAAAACAAAAAAGTGTTTTAACAGTGACCCTAAATATTTTTGGAATTTTGTAAAAAATAAAAAATCAATGTCTTTCTGTTTGATACCTATGACCTATAACGAAATTATTTTTAATAATAATTCAGCGGAAGATAACAGATAACAAATAACAGAAAACGATGTTAAATTAACTATAAAAAATTAAATAATTTCTCATCAAAGGATGTTCGGAGACTTTAGCTTATCCATTAACTCAGATTTTTAATTTATCTTTGAAAAATGGTGCTTTCCATCTTTGTGGAAATTAGGTAAAATCCGTCCAATATTTAAAACTGGTTCGAAGTCTAAATGAAACATTGCTAATTATCGACCTATATCCTTATTATTTAATTTTGGGAAAGTGTTTGAAAATATTATTCACTATCATATATTTAATCAAGTCAAACAAACATACAACTAGTCAAAAACAACATGACTTTCTAGAAAAGAGTAGGTAATCACTGTAATTTTGTTAACTACGTTGCACGTGCTATGAATGAAAACAAACAAGTCGATGTTATTTATTTTGATTTTGCAAAAGCATTTGATAGAGTTGATCATACGTGCACATGGTTTCAGTCCGTGTTTCTTAAAATTTCTAGAGTCCTATTTAAATAATAGAAAGCAGTATGTTGAAAGTGACAAAGAGATCTCAAAATTCGTTCCGTTCCTTGTCCATAGTGAAGTTCCTCAAGGATCCATTCTTACTTTGTTCATAAATGATATGCCAAACTATATAATATGTCATGCAGAAATTCTATTATGTGCAGATGATATAAAAACTTATTGTATTGTTGATTCGAATGACGATTGTATAAAATTGCAAAGTGACATTAATAATATGTTAATTTGGTCACAACAAAATAAATTAGAATTTAAGTGTAGTAAATACCAATATTGCTATAAAAATTAATTTGCATTCGTATGATTATAATATTGATAATGTGAATTTGAAAAAACTTGTAGAGGTTAAGGATTTAGGTATTATTTTTGATTATAAATTAACATTCAAAAATCATAGTAATTATGTGGCCCTTAGCTGTATGTAAGTTCCTTGGATTTATAATAAGGAACTGCCATGATTTTAATAACCCTACATCACTTGTAACATTGTTTAATACTTTAATTTCATATGTTCTAAATTGGAATAGTGCTGGCATTGTTCTTTAAAATATTTAAATAAAAATATAGAGGCAATACAGTACAAATTTTTAAAGAATTGTTTCTTCAGAATAACCCACACAGTTACTTCTTACGGCTATGAACAATTATTAGATGAATTTAATCGTGTATTAACAGGAACACGTAAAAATCAAAATATAATTTTATTGTAATGATCTGTTACAATTAATTAATATATTCTGTACATGTACGTCATACATTAACATCCAAAGTTAATTTTACTAGAACAAATTCATACTTGCATTCAACAATTTTGTATATGTGCCACCTGCACAACGAAAACCAACGAAATTTAGATATTTTTGCAATGTCTTACAATGCTTCTACTACGTACAATACTTCTATAATATAAGAAAACTAGTATTTAATCAAATTAATTTCATGCATTTTTGTTTTAACTGTGCTTATGTACATCTTGGCCAAAAAATAGAATTAAATCGTGAACATTTTTGTGCGATTATATTTTACAACTTTCGACGTGAATTAACTCAACAGCAGTGCATCGACGAACTTAATTCGACTTTTAGCGATGAAGCACCGTCAAGAACCAGTATTTATCGATGGTCTACCGAATTTAATCGTGGCCGTACTTCGTTCAATGAGGAATTTCGTGAAGGTCGTTCAAAATCGGTTGTTGTTCCGAAAAACATTGCTGCTATACCTGAATTGATATTCCAAGATCGTCAGGTGACCTATCGTGAAATTAATGCATCCTTGGGTATTAGTTGGACCAACATACATTCAATATTGCATAAACATTGGCTGTCAAAAAGATTTTTTCGCGTTGGATTCCACATAATTTGACAATCACTCAAGAAAAGGCTCATGTCAATTGGTCAAAAAAAATGCACAAAAAATACTATCGCGGTGCTCCAAAACATGTCTATGACATCGTGACAGGTGACGAATCGTGGATCTATGCGTATGAGCCCTAAAATAAACAGGGTTTTTCAAGATGAGCCAAATTCAACAAAAGTTATTCGCGCACGAAGCACTTTGAAGCAAATAGTCGCATGTTTTCTTCGGAAAAACTGGACATGTCGCAATCGTATTATTAGTGCACCGTAAAACGGTCAATTCTGAATCTGTTTGCCAGAAGTCTTCGGAGAAATAAGGAAACCAACCGCCGAAAATGGATCATTCTCTACCAGGAAAATGCGAGCTCTCACACATCCGCTCGAACAAGTATAGTCCTGATTTGGTACCCAGTGACTTCTATTTATTCCCGCACATCAAAAATAAATGGCGATGTCAACATTTTTCATCACCTGAAGAAACGGTTATTGCGTGCAAAATGCATGTTTTATAGTTACCTCACTCGGAGTGGAAAAAATGCTTCGTAAATTGGTTCAAACGCATGCAAAAGTATCTATTGATCTTCATGGAGAATATTTTGAAAAACAATAAAGCCATTTTTGATAATAAATATTTGTTTTTGTTCTCTAATTCCAAAATATAAAAGGGAACCCTCGTATTATTTATAAAATTTTATGTTTAGAAATATTTTTAAAGCAGAATTATGTAATATATCAACTACAATTAAATTTGACAGCAACATATATAAATCCTTCATCTAGCCTCTAGACGACAATTTTGAACTTAGTTTATGAGGGTGTATGTGTGTGCGTCGTGCGCTTGCTCGCTCATTTGTTTTTTGTGATCGCATCACCTATACCATTCATACGATTTATACCAAATTTTCAGGGCACAGTTATTGCCCAAAGTGGGCATGTGGTTTTATTTTTTCGTGTTGTCAACTCTCCGAAAAAAATTTGTAAAATTTTATAAAATTCATTATCATTTATTCGATTTCAATCAAATTTTCAAAAAATGTATTCCTAGTGCTCACATAAATTATATAATTTTAGTAAAATACAGTGTTGCCAGTGTTCCGAGTAAAAAATTACTAAAATTAAAAAAAATTAATTTTAGCTTTACTGTTTATCCAAATTTAATAAAAATTTCATTAAAAATTTTTCTAGTGTTCATAAAAATTATATAATATTACCACCGTACAGCGTTTTCAAATTTCCGAAAAAAAAAACACTAAAAATTTAAAAAAATTAGTTTTGGCTTTACTATTTATTCGGAAGTAATCAAATTTTCACAAAAGATTTTTCTAGTGTCTATAAAAATTATACCATTTTAATACCCTAACAGGGTTGCAAAAAAGCAAACATTAGTAAAAAATTTAAAATTTAATTTTGGCTTTACTATTAATCCGAAATTAATCAAATTTTCACAAAAGAATTTCCTGGTACCCACAAAAATTAAATAATTTTACTATCGTACAAAGCTGCGAATTTTTCGACAAAAAAATTATTAAAATTTTTTAAATTTACATATATACACATACACAATCACGCAATGAACCCAAAATAGTGTGGCACAAACTCTTTTAATTATCTCGAAATTAGTTTCCTCCAAAAATCCCTATCCAAACAAGCAACTATAGCTTCATCCACATTCATAATTCCTATCATAGCATGCTCTTCTATTCCTACTACTTGAAAATATTGGCTTTACTGTTTTACTATCCGAAATTAATCAAATTTTCACAAGAAAATTCCTAGTGCCTACAAAAATTATATATTTTTTAATAAATTTTTAAAATTTTATTTTAGTTTTACTATTTATTCTAGATAAAGTGCCAATCTAAACGGGCTTGACAAACTATTCCGCTCAGAGGCCACCACTATCAATAAACAAAGTTTCAACAAGTTTTCGTTATCAGTTTATTTTCAATTATATACAGTGTGTCCCCGGATTGAGTTCACTATAGATGTAAGCGACAAAAAATTTAAGAATTTCATTTTTATGTTTTTAGAATCCGCCCTGCTTTGTCTGATATATATATATATATATATATATATATATATATATATATATATATATATATATATATATATATATATATATATGTATATATATATATATATATCAATATTTTTTTAAATAAATGGGGTACCTGCCAAACACTCTTTTTGACAGTTTGTATTTTATACAATGCATTTTTTTACAAATAGGATTTCTGATATTGGCAATGTTGTGCACTACTTTTTATTTTAGCTACATTAAATCCATTAAATATGTATGCTTGAAAGAATTTAATTATTGTACAATATTGCCAATTTTCCAAAAAAAACTATTCAAAATATATTTTAAGCATACTGTTTTTACGATTTAAAACAAATTTTCAGGATAGATTCTTTTATATGCATAATAATTACAAAATTTAATTTTTGAACAGTGTGGCCAACTTTCTGTAAAATATTTGAAATTTTTAATCCTTTTTCTTAGTATTTATGTGATAATGTTAAAGTGGTCTATGTATGGGGTTTACCCATGTTCTTCTAATCTCATTTTTCTAAATACAACTTTATAAATACTTAATCTAATTGAAGCAAATAAATTTTTATTTTATTTTCTAGGTATAACCATACCTAATATCATATCAACTTGCTATTCAAAATTTTATCCTTTTGGTTCATACATTTTTAATTATATGACAGAATTTCAATTTACTTCAAATTATAAAACATGTTTTTCATAAACATAAAATCATATGAATTAGAAAAAAAAAACAATAAATACCTTTAACTGTTTCATTTCTTTACATAATTTCAATACACGATTTGTACCAGCTGTATTCAGGATAACTGCATCTTTTAAACTTTCATTAAATCTGCAAAATATACAAAAATTTAATTTATTTTTTTATCATATTTCTAAAATATTTTATTAATTAAAAATTCAATTATTATTTTAGAATATTGATTTTGTTAACAGAAAGTTTTCACAAGTTTTTGCAAGTCTCCGTTAAAGTTAAGATAATGCTAAAACCATTGCTAAAACCATATAATCATGTAATTTTATCGTTGGATGATCGTTTAACATAAAACGTTCAAAAACTCCGTAATAATAGGATAAATGTATGCTCATTTCTATTTTGTATATTACATTATTCAAATCAACACAAATTGCTATTATTTTGCCGAAAATTAAACTTGAAATGAACCGCTAAATTAAAAAAAAAAAACAGATTTAAGAAATCGAACTGCTAGCCGGAATCGATTCAAATACTTTATATTTTTAAACACAGTAAATTTGTAACTACAATTTTGTTAAACAAAAATAATTATACAAAATCAGTAATTAGAAGTATATTTATTTCTTTAATAATTTTTTGTATTTGTCGATGTGATGTAACTAAATTTGATTCAGGTCCACTGAAATTACGGCTTCATTCGAAAGATGAAATTACTGTAATATTTAAAAACTTAGATAACATTAAAACTAAAAAAACATACAATAAACTATCTATTACCCGTAAAAGAACAAACATATGATCGTAAGGGGGAAGATAATATTAAAATTAAATATATAAGTGGTATTCCCAAAATAACAAATTCGGAAAACTAAGAAAGCCCAACAGTTATTCAAATGTCCTTCGTTATTATTATCAAAATATCAGAGGCCTCAATAGTAAATCGCATACTTTTTATGTTAATTTGTGTTCATCAAATTTTGATATTATGTTAACAGAAACTTAGTTGAATTGTTCGTTCAATAATTCTGAATTATTTCATTAAAATTGTACATTCTAAAGGAGGTGGTGTTTTGAATGCACTAGCCAATTATATATACTATAACATTGTGGATACAAGAATTTTGAATGCTCTTGTTCCAATAATTTATCTAGTTTCTTGTAAATGTTTCTTCGATAACAAAACAGTTGTAATATATGCGGTATATAATCCTCCTGACATGATCTGAAAATATTTACAGATGCTCTGGAAAGCATCTTTATTAATAAAAACATTCTTCTAATTGATGACTTTAATTTACCTTCTTTGCATAATGTGTCAACTAATTGTACAAAATCTAAATGCTTTCGAAATCTATATGACACTTTAGATTTAACGCAACATAATACTGTAAGTTATACACATGGCGATAAACTAGATCTTGTTCTGTCTAATTTTAATTGCATAAATAAAATTTAAAAAAAATCCGAATTTTTATTAGTTCCAGAAGATAATTATCATATTTCACTTATATGGAATATGGAGTTTCTGCTTTCATCAAAATCATTGGCTTGGTCATGTTTAAATCAATATGATGATGATAATGATGCAGTCGATAAATTCTATGATATCATTAATGAAAATTTTAATCGTTTGGTACTTTCATATAAACCAAGTAAATCCAAATATTCCCCGTGTTTACACGCGATATTAAAGGGATAAATGGGCCAAATGCAAAACTAAAAAATATTTTAATGAATTTAAAAGCCTCAGAACTCTTTTTAAAAATCAGATAAATAAAACTTTTGCTTTGCTGAAAATAGCATAAAAAGTAATCCAGTAATTCGTCCATTTGAAGCAAGGCACAACCCGTATTTCTTGAACCTTTTCAGTCGATACCGTTGCATATGATAAACCAAAAGATATTTGTTTTCTAAATTCCACCATCATAGTTCCCAATACGAATCCGAATCCAATACATACATCCAATTCAGTCAATGATATTTCATTTACAATAAATTCTATAGAAGAAAAAGATTTAATTCTATTGCTAGCGTCTCTTTTAAATAAAAATACTGTTGGAGAAAATAAAATACCAAGCTATATAATTAAAGATGCAAGATATGTTTTTACTGCACCATAATCAATTATTATTAATATGACATTGCTCCATGCATCTTTTCTGAGTGATGCAATACAACGAGAAATACGCCTATATATATTAGGGTGGCCCTTATTTAGGTCAAAAAATTAAATTTGTTTGACGCCCCCTAAAAAACTTCTAAATATTTTTAAAATGGCCGGCAGAACCCCCTTGAGCGTTTATTTCAACATTAAACCGTGCTCCACTTCACTTTTGTGTTATTTTATTGCCATTTTTTCCTGAAAATTGGAAGCAATTCATTTCGACGCGGCTGTTTTGTATTTACTGGGTCTGATTTGATTTAAAATTACTCATAAGGATTCACATTTATGTACCGTCACATTTATGAACTTTAACATTATAACATGCCCCACTTCACTTTTGGTTTTGTTCCATTTAATAGACTCTTTTTTTGAAAATTTGACTCGGTTGTTTTGTATTTATTGGGTTTGATTCGTTCCAAAAGGATGCAAAATGTTTTAAAAATGGTCTAAATCCAAAATATAGCTGAATTCCAGCGTATGTCTGATTTCATCATTATTAAAAGTTACTTAAAGAGTCTTGTATTTTTAGTTATAATTGTCTAGGCTAAGACAGTTTCAATATATTGAACTTTGAAGAATTTTTTTCTTTCAGTGTTACGTGTTTTTGGCAAAGTTTACTTGTCGACATAAAGGCCTAATAATGTTATAGCAGACATTCGTAAATCATTTTGAGTCATTTTGCATTAAATCAAACGCAATAAATACAAAGCAACCGAGTTTAAATTAATTTATTGGAATTTGCAAACAAAGACGCTATTAAATGGAATAAAAGTATATATATATAAAAGATGACAATTTCTGTATTAAAAACTATCATCCCATCTCAATATTGAACAGTTTTGCAAAAATCTGGTAAATAGTAATAGTATATAACCATTACTATTATAGACAAAAACACATGTTCAATTATTTCAGTGAATCAGTATGGTTTTATGCAGGGTCTTTCGACTAATACAAATTTAGCATCTTTTTCACAATTTGTCTCTGAAGTTATTGTAGCTAAAGAACATGCTGATGCAATTTACACGCATTTTTCTCGTGTATTTGATTCCACTGATCATGAAAATATCTTGTATTTCATTATATCATTATATTTTTCTTATGTTATTAGTTTGGTATCTTTATTATGCTTATCAAAGTTTAGCTCTAGACAGGATACAGCGTATATTTTTCAAATATCTCTCCTTTAAAATTGATCATGTTTATTCTGTACGAGGAATTTCGCAAGATGTGATATCACTAGTTAAACGATATGGAATGACATGTTTAATAACAAGGAGAGAAAGAATTACAGCAAAATTTTTGTTGATGTTGCTGTATAATAAATGATTATCGCAGATTTCATTTTGTATTCTGAGAATCACAACAAAATACTCCATAGCCTTTTACCTGCTGCCTTCACATACAGATGTTATGCAATGCTCGGTATTATGGTCAAAAATGCAGACATATTATGATGATATTTTGATGTAAAAAGTTATATATACCTATATAACTTTTAAAATAATTGATATCTGTACCAGCTTTTTACATACATACATACATACACAATCACGCCATGTACCCAAAAGGGTGTGGCACAAACTCTTTTCAGCTTTTTAATAATAATAATATAATAATAACTTTATTACCATTCAGTCATACCATTTACAGAGTAAAATAACAATAATTTTGCATACAGTTTGCATAAAGTTGCAAACACAACGACAATAATTATGCTGTGCAATGTGTGTGTTATAAATCATATATCTATTGGAATTTATAAACATAATTATTGTCATTATGTCATATATATATATATATATATATATATATATATATATATAAAATTATTATTATTATTATTATTAAAAGGCTGATACAGATATCAATTATTTTAAAATTTATGGCTAGTAATACAAGCTTGGTTTTAAAATTGGTTTCAACTAATACCTGTTTTAAACCAATAGAACTGTCATAACAGGGGGACTAATGAAATTAACTAAAACACCCAAAAACTGAGCTTGTATAGTACCAAATAATACAATATGTATATAATCAATTTTCATATTGTTGTTCAGTGTTAATTATAATAGAAGTAAATTATTGTTTTGAAATATTTTTCCTTACCTAACAGTTGCAGCAGAATGAAAAGCAACTGTAACAGATGATATAAGAATTTGCCTTTCTTCTTCACAGATACCCAAATTTGAATGCGATACATCTCCTGAAACCGCTTTTATTTTCTCAAAATATTCAGGTGTTTTATCTCTTATGCGATCGAAAACCTAAAAATATTCTATTAGCAATTTATTTTCATACATTTTTTTTACTTACTGAACATTTGCAATACATTTATTTTGTATTAGATAAATTGTTTAAATTTTTGAAAATTAATTTTGTATCTCGAAACAAAAACAACTAATGTATTTAAGTAAAGAAATAACGACTGTAAGCCGAAATAATGAACAAATATGTGAGTATTCAAATATAAGCATAAATTAAACTAATAATCCGAAAATAAAGAAACTCATACTTGTATCACCACGACCTGGGCTCGAATCAGGGTCACTCCACTTGTCGGGAGGCTGCTGTATCACTGAGCTACCGAGAAGACGACACCAGCTCAAGTGAGAGAAATTATTGGAATGACCCTGGTTCGATCCCAAGTCCAAGTGATATAAGTTTTTTCATTTTCAGATTATTAGTTTCATTTATGCTAATATTTAAAACCTCAGAAACAACTAATGTTTTACAATGTTGTATATGACATTGGTTGTACTTATTTAAAGATACAGAATTATAACAATAATTATTGCATACGAAAGCAAATCCATAAGTAAAAGGGTTTTTGTGTTGTTTTATCGAACAAGTGGTTTGTAACAAAGATTTTTCTTTGATTTATCACAATTTCAAAATTTGCATAAATTATTTGCAGAGGTATGATGAAAGTTGTCAAAGTTGCTGTAAGGTAATCTATGAGTAGAAAGTTAAGAGTTGTCGGATTTCTATATGCATTTAGGAGCGTTCAGACAGATCATTTAGTTTAAAAATTAATACGAACATAAAGACAGATAATGGGCAAGTCAAAATTGATAACATTGCAAAGAACTGAATATTAGCCAGAATATAGCATTTTTTATTATCAACAAATCACAAAAGTTTCGAAAAGTAAGATTTATAATAACGCTATACCTTATATAGGGCGAATAAAATGACCTGACTTAATTGCATTCAGAATTCTGGTTTTGAGCTTTTAGACTACCCACCATATAATCCTAATTTGTAAGGTGACCAATTTTTTGACATTGAAGAGGACGAGAAAATTGAAGAAAAAGTACAACGTAAATAAATGAAACATTTTATTAATTCAAACAGAAATACACTAATTATGCTTACATCCCTTTTAATTATTTAATTAAACGAGTATTTTTCCAGTGAATGAATATTTCTTGACAATATATCATTTTCAAACAATATATTGGAAATTTCGGAGCAAGAAATATTATTCATATTGAATTTTACAGTAAGCGGCATCTCTGAATACAGATATTAACAGATTAGTTTTAAAATATCGAAAAGGAGGACACTTTTCGAGAAAGGACAGAACCTATAAAAGAAGGACTGTCCTCCCTAAAGGAGGACGATTGGTCACCTTATAATTTGGAACCGAATAATTTTCTTTTTTTTGTGATTGTTAAGAAAAATTCTGTATGATCAAAGAATGAATTGTTGCAAAAGCGGTTTATTAATAAATTGACTAATATATATATATTAGGGTGTCCCTTAAGAGGGGTCAAAATTTTTTTTTCTTTTTTCACCCTTTAAATCGTTTCCAAATATGCTAAAAAAATTATAAAAATACTCCCACATTTTTACTCGTTGGTTAAGTGGCCCCCCTAAGCCCATATGTATTTTGATAATCGAGCTTATAAGTGAATATTTTCATTAAATTAATGTTTTCACTAAATCAAGCCAAAAAAAATATAAAGGTATTTCACTTCGCTGAGTACAAATTTGAGGTCATAATTGAGTTTTAACCATTTCTAGATGGCGCCACTATGACAAAAAATGAATATTTACCGAGCCCCATCTAGAAATGGTTAAAACTCAATTTTGACCTCAGATTTGTACTGAGCGAGGTGAAATACCTTTATATTTTTTCTGGCGTGATTTAGTGAAAACATTAATTTAATGAAAATGTTCACTTATAAGCACGATTATCAAAATACATATGGACTTAGGGGGGGCCACTTAACCAACGAGTAAAAATGTGGGAGTATTTTTATAATTTTTTTTAGCATATTTGGAGACGATTTAAGGGTTGAGAAGAGTAAAAAAAATTTTGACCCCTCTTAAGGGACACCCTAATATATATATATATATATATATATATATATATATATATATATATATATATATATATATATATATATATATATATATATATATATGTTAACTTGGCCAAAACATTTTCAGTAAAAAACGGAAATGCTATTGAAATATATTTTATTTAAAAAATATATATATAATTGAATAGAAAATGCAAAGTCGACTAATTTAAAATACGGAACTTAATATCACTTCCATTTTAAACAAAATATTTGTTTTATTTGTTGCAATATTTGTTTATTTTATATTTATGATAATTAATAATTAGTTTCTATCCACTGTATGTTTTACGCAAGATTTTATGAAAATAATTCGATAAACAATAAAACACAAAAAAGAGGTGTTTATTACATATTTTCAAGTAGAACTAACCGGTTATCTTCTTATTTTATTAATTGTATGTAATAATATATTTTGTATAAGTTGAGTTTAATATGATATTTTAATTATTAAAGATAGAAAAAAAAACTATATCAGCTTTATTTACGATTTTTGATTGATCCAATTAAGACCATTGATATATGATAGTTATTAGAATCGAATGAAAATCATTAGAATATTTTTAATTTTTATCATTACAATACATAGTATTTTCTTTCAAAAAATATGCAACTACCTATTTTTGTTTTTTTGTTTTTGATATTATTGCGATTTTTATGACATATTCTTTTGTTTTAGAAATGAATCTTACTTTAAAATTAATGTTTTGAAATTTTCACACAATTTTTAAATGTATATCTATTTTAAAAATCTGTAAATTTATTTTTATTTTAAAAATTTGTAAAATTTTTGTTTTAAAAATGAGTTGAACTTTTATTATACAAGCAAGGAATAATTACGCATATAAATAATTCATATACATGTCATATTTAGGTTACAATTAAAATCGCATTACGATATATTACTTGTTGTTTGTGTTGTTCATGTATTAACAAAAATTGTGATTTTATATTAGGTATGTATTCAATATTAATAAATAGACAAAAAAGTGTTCTTATGAAAAATATAGCAATAAAATTATGATAAATATTTGCTTATTAAAATTGTTTTTTTTTTAATTTGAATTTAATTTTGTTATAGTGAATATAATGTAAGATATTATTTAAATCAGAAAATAGTTTGCTCTTAACTGAATAAATATCAGTTAAGTGTTACTAATAAAATTAAAAATTGGTAATTGGTCTAATTTCAAAATAATAAGTTACTGAAATTTATATGAAAAATAATAAATTACATAAAATTTAGTTTTTTTACTAAAATTTAGCCGTGATCTTCTGGTATGTCTAGTTAAGGCTATATTTATATTATGATATTAAATTGCAATATAGACACTTTAACTAGTAATTAGTAATAGTATGCACGTACTACTATATGTTAGTAATAATTTACATTGCAAAATTCACGTAGCGTTTAATGTTTTATTATAAATAAAATTATAAAATTACGTAAGAATATAATTTAAATTCGTATAAAATAAATCCAGTTGAAAACATACTAAATCAAAAAATTTTAGACCCACATTTAATATAAAATATTTTATTGTATTGAGAATGTTAAATGAAATTTAATAATCAAATAATAAGAAAGTTGATTTATTTAAATCATTATATGTCATTTAAAGTATCTTTGTTTCAAAATTTGTGTGGACTATTTTTATGTTATTTTTATAATAAAATTTCCACAAATTGTTATACATAACGAATCAAAACTTGCCTATTTCTATATTTTCATTAACAAAACAAAAAACCCACTCAATATCGTACTAATAAAAAATTTGTAAATATAATTTAATTTTAATAATTTGCTTCCCATAACAATAATAAAGAAATTTACAATTGCTTTAAATAGAAAAATAAAAAGAATGAAATGTCAAAATAAAACGATATTTAAATTTTTTTTAATATTAGGATGGTATTAACTTAAATTTTCTGTTAATGTAAATTAAAATATTCAGATCTAGTTATTGTGAAGAATAATTTGTAAGTATAATTTGTAATAATTTTAAGTAAAATCGATAACGAATTTTCGAAAAATATTTTATTTGCGTGTTAAAGAATTTATATGAATGATTTTGTAGATATACGTTTGCGTGGACGTTCGATGAATAATTGGAGTTGTATGATTGAGAGTGTTTGCGTGAGCGAAAGTTTCCTAGTAGTAGGAATATAAGAGTATGTATGAGAGGAATTATGAATGTGGATGAAACTAGAGTTACTTATCTAGATACAGATGTTTGGAGGAAACTGATTTCGCGATAGTGAAAAGAGTTTGTGCCACATAATTTTTTGGTACAACGAAAATATTTATATCGCGTTAGCCCGTCCACACCAATAACTTTAATTTCTTTTCACTGTATCCATTTGTGTGCGCCGCGCCGTATGTGAAATTTACTTGGGACTGTGCTTGTCTATCCTATCTATAGTTGGTATTTTTTTAAACTAGAGATCTGATTAAATTAACGAGCTTTGCAGAAAATTAAACTAATGTCCAATTGTTCTGTCAATAAATAATGTCTGAAACAATTTCGCTCTATCGTTGTGGTTTCTATATTTAAAAAAACGCACAACGCACACAGAAATATACACATACCTAATTAATTCAAACTGGCACTACCGTTCGCCACAAATCTTTTTGGAGTCAGCTAAACACCGACAAGTAGGTGGATAGATTATGTTGTTTAACGCAAACAAATTTATTTGCGTTTTTGTTTGCCGAACAGAAAAATTATATCACTAAAATACAAATTTCGGCGCACACGCACACCTTTTTTTCGAATACAATGCACAATGCAAATATTTATTAGTGTGGACCTGACTTTACTATTTTTATTTAATGAAAAATCAATAACAGATCAATCAATATTTTTATATGATTTTTTTTTAAATTATTTTGATAAGTAAAATCTGTTCTATACGATGAACCTATACATAAAAAATACTTATAAATAAGTAATTTTAAAACTTACTGGATTTTTAATTAAATCTTTCAGCCTCTGTTCAATTCCTTGCCCTCTCTTTGGTCTGATTAAAACGTAAATCGTCTGAATACCTGTGCATGATCTTAATAATTTTTCTACAAGTGCTTTTCCCAAAAATCCAGTAGCACCGGTTATAAAAATAACAGCACCAGCGTAAAATGCTCCAATATTATTGTGTTCTGTATTATTTAACTGATTTGCATCAATTGACATTGCTAATGGACTGTTTAAAAGTGGCAATTTGACCTTTGTTTGAACTGGCTTCGGTTGTTTGTTAAAAGTTACCATTTTCTGGAAAAAAAAATACAAATTTGTGAGAAGTTTCCTTTATATACTAAATATACTAAGTTTTTTAATACTCGGTGGTGATGTTATAAACAATTACAGTTAACACTCTAACATTTCTAAATGATTTTAAACGTCACAATGAACTAATTTAAATTAAAAAATGTCAATGGCGAAGTCAATACATTTTTCAATTTGTAACTAATTTAAATTAGTTCATTGTGACGTTTAAAATCATTTAGAAATGTTATCTGTAATTGTTTCCTTTATATTTTTATATTTGGATTATCATGTAGAAGAAAAAATTATGGTAATATAGGTTTATATTATATAAGTGCACTGCAGTTTATTTTATTATTAACACATTGGTGATGGGAAGTTCCGATTACAGCTTTGAGTGAGTTAAATAGTCAGCTGTTTTATTTGTAATAATTTTCTATTTTATTTTAATTTTTTATTATGTTTTTATAAAATAATAGATGATTTTTGGTTAAATGAATTGGCACTATTGGCAGAAATATTCAGGGAAAATTTAAGACAAAAAATTCAAATTATTTAGTGGAGATAATTCTCCAGTATTTTGAAAACATTTTTGTGAAACATTTTAGAGATAATGGTAAAGATTTCAAAAGGTTTTGTTCAAAGTAATTATTATATAGTATAAACTTAGACAGTAAATTATATTGCGTATTCTGACTTTTACGTTAATGTGAACTAAATGAAAATAATAGGGAGTTATCGCAAACACAACGTTAAAGTTCCGTTAACGCTAAAATCACGTGACGTTATACGTTTAATTTGTATGGTAATTTGTATGGTAAATGACACTTTAGAGTTATCGCACGCCGATATTTTACCGTACGCTAAAATTGGAGGAATATCTAAATGTAATCTAATAATTTAATATAGGTTTGATACAAGTATTTATTCAAGAAAAAAACAATTTTTTATATATATATATATATATATATATATATATATATATATATATATATATATATACATTAGTTTTTATTGGAATTGAGCTGATTTATTAAAATCATCAGGATTTGTTGTTGCTGTTCCATAAAATCTCTATTATATTTATTTCACAACAACTTAACCTAACTGCATAAAATAACAAGTTTATAAACACAAGAACATAACATCACCACTCAAAATAACATATGAGAGAATGCTCCGCTATTTTGCGAAAATAGCGGACCGCGGTTATTTCTTTACCGTACGCTAAATCCATCCGCATGCGCATTCTTTCGCTTGTAGGTAAATAACGTACGCTAAATTTGTCGTTGTACTTGCGATAACTCCCTAATGTCTTTTGCAATAATCAATATAAAAAAAAAATGGCTGACATACGTCATCACAACAAATATTATAAATTCGATATGTACGCGGAAATGTAATTACAAACTAGATTGAAAATCTGTTACAACAAGAATCAGTCAAGAAACGGATTACAAATGATCCAGAAGTCACGCATGTCAAATAATAATTTATAAATTAATCCATCATTGATTTCTTGTTGGATCAAACCTCTAAATATAAAATATTTAAAGTAAAAGTATATTTCTTTAAATCAATAATATATTATGAACGTAAAATTGATTTAACATTTACATTTACTGCTCGAATTGTCTACTACGCATTTAAAGTTAGTACGAACGAAATTCTTATACAATATATTAAGTAGCATAATATTAAATTTTGTAAAATATGTTACTCATTAGATATTTTAAACCTAAGACAATTTAATATTTAGGTTTCAACATTTTTTTTTTTAATTTTACATTATAAAGCTAGAATCAAAGTTTATACAGGATGTTTCATTGGTAAACGGAAATACTTAAAAGGTGAATAGAGGTCACCGAGGCGGTTCTAGAAATACCGCATTTATTGGACCTGACGGTCTTTGTAATCGAGATACAGGGTGTTTTATCGATTTTGCTTATTTCTTCCTGAGGTCATAACTCTCGAACCACCCCGTATATTTTTTTGATATTTGGTACACATGTTTCTCATTCAGAGCCCAAATGAGCCACTTACTATTCACAAGAAAAATCCAGGTCCGGATTAACAAAAAAATAGATAGCAATTTTGACTTTGAAACAACACCCTGTATATTGAAATTTTCAAAATCCGTTTGCATATTTGGAAAGAGCACAAAAAACTAAATTAAAATGTGCACTTTAAATTTTTCCGCAGAAAATTTAACTATTCACATTTTGAACTTAAAGTAAAATTTTTAAGAACTTAGATCCAAAAAAATAGTTATTATTAACTTTTAATAATAAATTATAAAACTTTTGAATCCATACTCATTTTAAAATTATTGAATAACTATTAAATACATTGGTTTTTATTTTTATTTATTTTTTTTATATTTTTTTTTTTATTTTTTTTTTTTTTATTTTTTTTTCTATTTTTTTTTTACTATTTTTTATTTTTTTATATTTTTTTTTAACTATAAAAATAGAAACCATTGTATTTAATATTTATTCAATAATTTTAAAATGAGTATGGATTCAAAAGTTTTATAATTTATTATTAAAAGTTAATAATAACTATTTTTTTGGCTCTAAGTTCTTAAAAATTTTACTTTAAGTTCAAAATGTGAATAGTTAAATTTTCTGCGGAAAAATTTAAAGTGCACATTTTAATTTAATTTTTCGTGCTCTTTCCAAATATGCAAACGGATTTTGAAAATTTCAATATACAGGGTGTTGTTTCAAGGTCACAATTGCTATCTATTTTTTTGTTAATCCGGACCTGGATTTTTCTTGTGAATAGTAAGTGGCTCATTTGGGCTCTGAATGAGAAACATGTGTACCAAATATCAAAAAAAATATACGGGGTGGTTCGAGAGTTATGATCTCAGGAAGAAATAAGCAAAATCGATAAAACACCCTGTATCTCAATTACAAAGACCGTCAGGCCCAATAAATGGGGTATTTCCAGAACCGCCTCGGTGACCTCTATTCACCGTTTAAGTATTTCCGTTTACCAATGAATCACCCTGTATAAAAACTACATATACACACTCTTATCATATTAAGTTATTTATGGAAAAAGTATGATAGAGACAAATATTTTTATTTCAGAAATAGCTTTAATTTCTACCACTATTTAATTTCAAATTATACTGTTTTTTGCGAAAATATTCTGTATATACATATATGTATATGATATATTGCTTTCATAAAAAAATATCCTAAATTTTTAAATGTGAAAATGTGATATAAGGATATAACTGATTTGATGTCTAATGATTTAAGCTTTACAATTAGTGATATAGATTAGTTTTTAACTTTTTAATATGTCATCATTGGTTTTTTTTTTTTTTGAAATGACCAAACCCAATTTTTTTTTGCTGGTTTTCATAGATGGTCCAACTACTTAAATGATGGCGTAAAAAAATTAGTACCTTAGATAACCATTTTTTTGAGAAAATAACATACTTAAAAATTTTAAAAATATGTATCTATAAAACATAGATTGCTTTGAAAAAAATGAATAATTATTTTTTTCGTTGAAATATTGAAAAAAATGTCAAAATCATATATGAAAATGATGAAAATTTATCTCGTATAGCATTCTCGTAGTAAAATCTATAGATTTTTCATCATTTTCATATATGATTTTGACATTGTTTTCAATATTTCAACAAAAAAAATAATTATTCATTTTTTCAAAGCAATCTATCTTTTATAGATACATATTTTTCTAAATTTTTAAGTGTATTTTCTCAAAAAAATGGTTATTTAAGGTGGTAATTTTTTTACGCCATCATTTAAGTAGTTGGACCATCTATGAAAACCAACAAAAAGAATTGGGGTTGTCATTTAAAAAAACCAATGATGACGTCATTGTGCAAAAATGCATGACGTTATAAGTAAAATTTGTATGCCATAAGGTGGCTAATTCAAAAATAAAATCGACGTGTCCGAGCGTTTGTCTTGAAAACATTAAATAACGAAATTATCAATTTTGTTCCTTACTTTATCAACACACTGTATGTATCACTCAGTGGCGTAGCTACAGGGAAGCAACTGGAAGCAACGCTTTTGGGCCCCCGGCTTTAGGGGGCCCCTTTAAAAATTTATTTATTTATTATTTATATATAAAAAATTATCTATTTAATTAACTTTGTTTTTGTTTTTTTGTTTATAAATATCGTTTAGAAATATTAAAATATCAAATATATTTATTTATTTAAAATTAAATTATAACCAGGCCTATGCAACTGTGAGTTTCAGCGTGCCACGGTTTGTCTAAAAATTTGGGGTGGCGCCACTAGTATACTAGTCCGGCCAGTCTTTTCGGTGTGTTTCCGTATTGTACTTTTAATTTCAAATACATGATTATGGAAAAAAAATAGAACGATTGACAATGAAACTGAAGACCAAATAAGGAATTATGAACATTTCTGGAGAAAAGTTTTAAAACGTTTATTTGATATAACAATGAAACTTGCGAGAAATTCTTCATCATTTCGTGGACATAATGAGTTAATTGGAGATGTTTACAATGGAAATTTTTTGTCTAAAGTTGAACTTTTAGCCAAATATGATGACGTTTTAAAAAACGTATAAGAAATGCCAACTGGTTTGATTAAATATTTAAGTCTAACAATCCAAAATGAAATAATTCAATGTATTGGAGAAAATTTGCTGGAAAAATTAATTACTAATATTAAATTAAGCACGTCCTACTCAATTTTACTTAATTCTACTCAAGATATTACAAAAGTTGACCAATTAAGCATTGTTATTAGATATGTACAAATTACAAGAAATCATAGATCGGAACTAATTGGTTTTGAAATAAAATAAACCTTTTTGGGATTTTTTTCAATGGAAGATCATTCTGCAGAAGGAATGAAATATCAAAAATTTAAAAAATTTGATTTAGGAATTGAAAATTGTGTTGGTCAGGGGTATGATGGTGCTAATGTGATAAAAGGGGTATATAATAAATTGCAACAAAAAATTAAAAAAATTCATCCAAATGCTGAATACATTCATTGTGTCAGCCAAAATTTAAATCTGGTCGTTAAAGATGCAGTAGAAAGATGTAAAGAAATTGCAAATTTTTTTACAACAATTCAAGAAATTTATACATTTTTTGGCAATAGCGTAAAAAGATGGGACCTACTTCCCAAATTTACAGGAGAATCACAAGTAACCTTAAAGAAACTTAATCCAACCCGATGGTCTTTCATTAGTAGCCATCAAAGTACGATATACCGATATCATTATGTATTTAACTCAAATTATATTAACAAAAAAATAAATAGAAATGATGCTCAAAATATTAAAAATAAAATTGAAAATTTTGAATTTATTTTTATAACTGTGTTTATGGAAAAAATATTAACAGAAGTAAATTTTGCTTCAAAAGTTTTACAAAAAAATAATATAAATTTAAATAAAGCAAAAAGCATTTTAAATCGTGTGTACAACAATATAACTAAAATTAGATCTATTTATAATGAAATTGAAAATGAAGAAATAGAGTTATCAAAATCCTGGAGAATAAGACCTAATTTTGAGAAAAAAGACAACCAAAAATAAAAAAAAAACATTATGATGAGCTAGCCACAGATCATAGATTCGAAACAAAAAAAAAAATTTTAAAATTCAAGTTTATAATTTTGTAATTGATATTGTCATAAATCAAATAAAAAGAAGATTTGAAGGTATGGATAATGTTGTGAATTATTTTGGTTTTTTAGAACTCAAAGAATTGTTAAAATTGTCAACAAAAGAAATAAGTTCTAAATGTGACAAATTACAAAAAAAATACTCAAAATTACTAACAGATATATTTGCTATACAATTTACAAACATAACTACTTTGTTGAAAAGCGATTTAAATGAATCTATGTCAATAAAAGACTTTGCAAATATTATAATTGAAAAATTTAGTTGCTTGGAAAGTGATTTATCTGAAGTATATACGATGTTTATTATATTTTTTACTGTGCCAGTGACTGTTGCGACAGTAGAAAGAACATTCAGCAAATTAAAAATTATAAAAGATTTTTAAAAGAAATTCAATTGGACAATCTCGTCTGAAATATTTAGCATTGATTGCTATTGAGATTAAAACAGCAAGTCAAATAAACACGAAGACTCTAATTGACAAATTTGCGGCTGCAAAATCTAATATATCTATTTCATTCTCCGCTTTTAAGTTAAAAAATAATTTTCCTTTGTATAAAGAGTTAAAATAAAAAAAATGTTAGTAGGGGCCCCGTAGTTAGAGTTTGCTTATGGGCCTAAAAAATCTAGTTACGCCACTGGACTATCACTGCATTTCTTCGCTTCTCAAATTTTTTAATAATTTATGCATGTAACTAAGAAAATCAAGGCTGTAAATTGTTCTAAAAATTGAACTTGACCGGTTTGCGATTTTCATTATTTTACCAATTTAATTTTCTTTCTGGTTTAACAGAAAAGTTAAATGAATTGGTTTACTTTTAAATGGTTTAGTTGTATTACAATAAATTTATACCAAAAAATTTAATTACACTGCTCATCTTCTGTTCATGAGTTTAGAAAAAATCGTATTTTTTGATTAGGATTATTTCAAATAATATTTATATTTAAATTTAAAATCAGGTACATAATTCTTTTTGAATTAAATTTTATGCTGATATTTATACGTAAATTAATATAAGATAAGCAAATTGATTTGCTACCGCGATAAAAACAGAAGGAAATGTTACAAATATATTTACAACGAAAATCGAATACAAAGCAAAATTTTAATAAATTATTAAATTCAGAAAAGGTTTAAAAGTTTATATTAACCAAATTACAAAAGCTAATATAATCCAATACAAAATATTATACCGTTATACAAATTGTATACAGTGATTTTTTTTATTAATACTGTAATAATAAAAATAAAATAACAATAGCTAGTTTTGAAATACTTATTTTATTCTTATAAAAATATTAATTGAAATACTAACTTTATCTTAAAATTTGAAATTGACATTGTAAATAATTATAATTTATTAACTGTTTAATTATATATTAAATTGAAAATGTTAAAAAACCGTAATAACTTATTGATTGTTGAACATAAGAATAAATTGATATTTATATTACTCTCTAATGTTATCAAATATTTTTATTAAATTTTTAATTTATTAAGAAAGTATAATAAGAGTCTCCTACATATTTTATGTACTCTATTTCTCAAAGAAAGCAATTTATTATTTAACGAATTAGTGGCGTGATATCGTCTAAAATTCAAATCAAGTATATTTGTCATTTATTATTAATGAATATCAAAACGTTAAAAATGTTACTATTAATAAACACGAACTAAAAGTGTGTGAATTGAATTAATAACATTACTTAACAGTCATTAGTATTTAAAACAAAATTGTCAAAAGATACGAGTATTAAAAAATTCGAAATGGTTAGGGATTACTACAATCCTTGCAAAATTCTATAAAAATCTGTTATGTTGTAGTAGGTAATAAAAGGAGATAATGATTTAAAATATACGTATAAATAGTGTTTATTTAATTCAACAAGCAAAAATTTAAAATTGCATAAACTTATTAAAATAACTTGGGATTCTATTGAGAACTAACATTACGTGATTATTAAAAACAGTTATGATGATGTTGCGTTGTATTTAAATTCACGATTTGAATGCAAACTGAAATTTGCTTTTGGTGACAATCTATTATAATAGATCTTATTTATATAACGCAGTAAGCATACACGTTTGTACGGGCGGAAAATCTGCAACTTGCAAGAATGAACAGGAAGAAAATCGTTTGTCGCTACTGCTAAATGAATCTAGCTCGTTCAGAAATTAATGCGTACATACTCTTTCGCATACTCTTTTTGTATCAGATGCAACTTAAAAATAATGTTTCTATATTTAAAAATTACAGCATAAATTTTAGGTTTAAAACTGAATCTTGAATTAGAGTTTGAAATGTTCTGGTTGGTTGAAAAACTATGGATATTTTGTTTAGAATTATAAATGATTTTTTAAATAAAAAAATGGAATGAAATATACCTGTACATTGAGAAAGTAATGTAATCAAGAAAATCAGTATTAAACGCTGTTTATTAACACGTTCTTATTAACTTGCTTTCTTGTCTGTCTGTTTGGTAAAAATTTTGCAATCGATTTTAAACTAACTCCCCGATGAGCTAGAGACTTGAAACTGTAAACATAGCTCAAAACTGCGGATGATAATGCAATATTAACTAATTAATTAATAATATTAGAAATGTAATAATGTAATGTATATATTGACGGTGTACGTTTAGAGCAGATAGATGAATTTGTGTATTTGGGTAGTTTGTTGTCTAGAGATGGCCGTTTTGATCGTGAAATTGAAAGGAGAGTAAATGCTGGTTGTAAGGTTTTGGGTGCTTTGGGAACTTTTGCTAGGAATGTAAATGTTTCAAAAGAAGCCCGTTTAAGTATATACAATGCAGTTTTGGTGGCTACGTTGATGTATGGTAGTGAATGTTGGGTTTGGTTGCAAAAGCATAAAAGATGACTGCTGTGGAAATGAGATTTTTACGTGGGGTATGTGGTGTAAATAGAAGAGATCGGGTACGAAATAGATTAGTGTATGATGAGTGTGAAATTGAAAGAAATGTTGTAGCAAAAGTTGGTGTTAGTCAGTTAAGATGGTTCGGACATGTTGAGCGAATGTCTAATGAACGTTTGGTTAAAAAGATTTATTTGAATGATTTTGATGGTATACGTTTGCGTGGACGTCCGATGAGTAGTTGGAGTGATATGATTGAGAGTGTTTTGCGTGAGCGAAAGTTTCCAAGTAGTAGAAATAGAAGAGCATGTATGAGAGGAATTATGAATGTGGATGAAGCGAAAGTTGCTTGTTTGGATAAGAGTGTTTGGAGGCGACTGATTTCGGAATAATGAAAAGAGTTTGTGCCACACCCTTTTGGGTACATGGTGTAATGGTGTGTATGTATGTATATTAGAAATATTAATTTTTATCTTGTGCCATATTCGCGAATTCCGCACATTCCTGTATTTAGCAAATATTTTTTTCAAAATACAGAAACTACAGAAAATACAGAACACACACACACAAGACTAAAAAAACCAGAAAATAATTTATTAATTAATATACCACATTTTTAAAACGGGCTAAAAAGTATAAAAATAATTTCTCCTAGCCCCATACAGATTTCTGACAGATTGTCCTGAAAATTTGTGATCGTCAATTTTTAATAGCTATAACAATACTTGTAAGATTTAAAACGAAAAACATAGAGCGCATGCAATAGATAATAGTAAGGAATGTAGGGAGTAGCTGTCGTTGAGCCCCACGTTTTTCGTTTTAAATGTTACAAGTATTGTCATAGCTATTAAAAATTCACAATCACAAATTTTCAGGACAATCTGTATGGTGTCAGGAATCTGTATGGGGTTAGAAATTTCTTTGGAGCTCGGAGAAATTATTTATTTTTACTTTTTAGTCCGTTTTAAAGACGTGGTATATTTTTTTTTTTTAATTTTTAATTTAAATAATTATTTTAACTTTGATTTATACAGGGTATATTAAATGAAATGTATAGTATAAGTGTTATGGTTTAATCGGCATATTTGAGGAGCAGACTTTCAAAATGCATTTTGTCCAAAATGTAAAATTTTTAGTTAGTGATGGTATTACGTTCTATGCGCAAACACGCATCTTTTAAGACAAATTCGACATTTAAAACGCATATTGCCCCGTCTGAAATAAATATTGAAAGTTACTTGGACATTCAAAACGCGTTTTGTCCAATGGGCACGTAATATACTTTCAGATTTAGTCAAAAACGTTTTGCCTCTTTCTGAAAATTATGGAATTTGGACAAAACGCATTTTGAAAGTCTGCTCCTCATTTGTACGCGGAGAAGTTATAATGTATAAATTATTATTCCTATGCCCCTGTCATTATTCCTATGGCCTATGGGCATTATAGACTAGTACATATGTTTTATTTGATACATTATAGCAGATACATAATAACAGCTAACCAAATAAAATATTCCCCTTTTTATACACATTTTCAATAATCAAATTAAATTACACGCAAAAATAAACAATGCAACTGTTAATTAACTTAACTTTATTATTTGATTATGGTCGCCGGAGGCAGTGCTGGATTATAGCATAAGCTGACTAAGCTATAGCTTAGGGCCCCAAAATTTTGGGGGCCCCGCGAAAATTGTAAAAAATTAAAAATTAAAAAAACTAATAGTGTAAATTTTTCTGAAAAAAAAATAACGAAGTGAAGAAACTAAAACATAAAAGTTTGCGTATGTCTAACGACTGGTGTTAATAAAAGTTATGATTTGTCAGTCACACATATTCTCCAACATTCATAGAATGTCGGAAAGGTCGGTTTATAGTAAAATTATTATTAGTTCATTTTTTATTAACAAAGACACTAACTTTGTTACAGCAGACTTTCGACATCACCATAAGAAGACGTACTAATGGTGTCAATATTCATTTACTTATTTTCCTGGCAATAACCTTCTCTACGAATCAGAGAATTTGATTACTCTACAAAATACTTTATTTTATAATAAAATTTGTACAAAAGGGGGGGCCCAAAATCTTTTGTGCTTAGGGCCCCTCATAGTGTTAATCCGGCCCTGGCCGGAGGTGTCAGATTAAATACACTTGACCGTGTTTCTTTGGTTGAATATGTAGCCATATGATAAGTATGGGGCGGTTTGCATTTTATAATAATCAAATTCAAATTAAAGCCAAAATCAACAATACACGACTGTCAATTAACCTAACCTAGTTTAACTTAATAATATACAATATGTTTGTTGGAGATGTCAAATTAAATACACTTGAGATCATGTAGTCATATTTAGTGCTGCCACCAGTGGTGTATATAGTAAATAACTACTGTACAATAATGTAAATTTTAATACGCTTGAAGAAATATTATATTACGAGAAGAAGAAAGCGATTTTTATTTTATTGAGCTTAGACACTTGCAGCCGAGGCAAACTCGAGACTTAGCAATCGGGGAGAAACATAAAAGAGCATTCTGCTCCGAGTGTCATTATGTTATTGTTTTCTTCAAGCGTTCTAAACAAAACTAAACTAAAAATAAATAAAAATACATACCAAGTAACAGCTGTAAAATTGTATGTACATATATATATATATATTGTTACGTGATTCGTTATATGATTTGTAAGAATTAATGGTCGAATATGTAATTTCTAACAAATCTGACGCTTCTTCACACATTTTCAATAATCAAATTTAAGTTCAAGCGCAAATAAACAATGCAATTGTCAATTAACTTAGCTTGATTCATTAATTTCTAATAAAGCTGTCGGAGTTGTCCAATTAAATACACTTAACGGTATTGCTTTGGTTCGAATATGCAGTTTCTCCCACCCCCTGGGGGGCGGGGGTAGAGAAACAAATGTAGTATCATTGGATAGCTTTATCAAAAATATTGAAGACGTATTTTTTATTTTTTCGATCTGATGTATATTTCTCGAGATATTTACTTGGTTCCACACTTTTGCCCATCACTGTATCTAGGGGCGCAATTGAAGCAAATCCACCTCTGTATACTATAATTTCATATGTATTCTATTTATCATATTTTATTGAAAAATTATAAAAACATACTTTTTGTTTATTTTATTTACTTTGATTCAAAATATAAAAAAATTCAGAAACCGTTTTGTTCGTAAATTTACAAATGATTTTTTTACTATTGTTATAATATTTCATAAATTTATTAGATGTGATTTTTTTATTATTTTTTTATTATAATAAAACATACATTTACAAAGAAATTAACATTAATATAATAACAATGTTGATGTTATCAGTAACATTTATTGTTCAAGGTCAATAGCTTTTGATAACATCATAATATTTAAAAAAATTTAGAATGAATGAAAATTTCTATTAATGTAAATATTCAGAAGAATGCTTTGAGCAAAATATTTATTAATAAAATAATTTCACATTCAATAAATAAATAAAATTGAAATATTTTATTTACATATTTTATTATGCTTATTGATCAATTGAAAATCATTTAGTATTTGTTAATTTTCTACGTATATTTCGTCAGTTTTAATGCCAACATTTTCAACAAGAGAGTTTAGCGGCATGATTGTGAATATGTTTGTGAACATTTACATATTTTATAATTATTGATATTGTTACCAATAACGCATTTAAATTAGTTTAATTCACTTTTATTTTCTTAATTTAAAGTAGATTTTATGAAAATAATAAAAAAGCTTCAGGAATAATTTCTATATAATTTTTAATTAAAATTCGATGTTTCGATATATACTCCATGTATATCAATCATCATCAGGAAAACTATACAAATAACATAAATAATAAACATACAAAACATAAAACAAGTTGCTAGGTAACAAAATACAAGTAACTATAGATTATAAAATTTATAAATTATTAATTAAAAAATGTTGCCTCATTGTTTACAGAAGTTTAAATTCAAAATACTATGAAGTTTTTAGAACCTCATTTTTCTAGAGATATTATTCAATTATTTCATCATTGCTTGACTTAGAGTTTCTTTATCTTAATAATGAGTATTATAATGAAATTGATGGAGTTACAATGGGTTCACCAATATCTCCGTCTATTGTTAATTATTTTATGAAATACTTTGAAGAGTTGAATTTAGAATCCTCTTCACTGAAACTGTTTCTATGGTTACTTAGTCACTATGTTTATGTTGATTATGTTGATGATATCTTCGTTATTTGGCCACATAGACGAGACAATTTAAATGATTTTCTGTATCATTTGAACAATATTAATGTAAATATTCGGATTTACTATAAAAGTTGAAAAAATTGTTTTTTTTTCTGTATGTTTTATAGGAAAGGAAAAATGATGTAACTTTTCTTCATTCTGTATATAGGAAACCTACGCGCAGTAACCAGTATATTCCAAACCAACGGTTATGATAAATATTTTATCAAGAAAGCAATACAACCGAGAAAACTTAGAGTTGTTGAAGATTTGCCTGATAATGAAAACAAAATTTATGCTTCCTTGTTTTTGTGGAAAATATTACCGATAAAATAAGCAGAATTTATATATATATATATATATATATATATATATATATATATATATATATACAGGGTGTAACAGAATAACTATTCCTAATTTTCAGAAATTATAGAGTGCACTTAGAGAAACATTTTTTATTAATAAACTAGTGTCCGAAAATTTCTCGGTGTCAAGATACACTATATATCGTTAAAATCAATTTTAATTATTACAACGTCAAAGAGTAGTTAAGTTAAGGAATATTTTATTAGAAATAATAGTGCATTAAACTTCATAAAAATTGTTCGAAGTTACGACCACCATTTTCGATACACAAGTTGTAACGATGTACAAAGTGGGTAAATTTGGACGTTTTCATAAGGGAACTCGGAAACTATAAGAGATATGGAAAAATAGACCGCGCATCCTCGATCGCTTTTTTTGAGAGAAACTCAATTATGAAAACAAAAATTAGCTATCGTCTTTTGTTTTCGAGTTATGGCGAAAAGTTCGCTTTTGCCGTATTTTGATAAATGGCGATATCTCGATGGTTTTTTAAATTAGATGAAAATAATTTTCACATTCTTAAGGCACTTTTTTGAGTAGAATGAAATAGTCTTAACGGATATTATAAATCTCCGTTAATTCTCGGGTTATAACATAAAGTTGTGTTTTTTACAATCGACTGCCGAAAAAAAAAAATCCGGACACTAGTTTATTAATAAAAAATGTTTCTTTATGTGCCCTCTATCATTTCTGAAAATTAGGAATAGTTATTCTGTTACACCCTGTATATATATATATATATATATATATATATATATATATATATATATATATATATACAGTGTGTTGACTTGGACCGTCGTAAATAGGGATTTAGCATGTAAAATCAGACATGTGCGATTTCCTGCTTCCCAAATTATTTTACAAAAAAAAACGTTATGATAAATGTTTTAGGGCATACTTTTCTGCATATAAATCAATTACTAAAATATTTTTTTGGAACCTTCCTAACGTCAAGAATTAGGTCTAAAGTTGTTAAGAAATTGACTGGAAAATGGCAGTAGCCGTGAAATAGCATATAGCATTTAGCATTTGTTTTATTTTTGTTCCAATTTCACGGCTAATGCCATTTTCTAATTCCTGACATTGGGATGGTTCCAAAAAAAAATTTGTTGATTGATTTACATGCAGAGAAGTATGCCCTAAAATATTTATGCTAAATCCCTATGTACGACGGTCCAAGTCAACACACGGTATATATATATAATTATATATATATATATATATATATATATATACTTATATATATATATATATATACTTATATATATATATATATATATATATATATATATATATATATATATATATATATATATATATGTGTTCGTGCAAATGCGGCAACTTTTATGTTTGACAAACAGGTAAAACTGTTTATTAGATTGTCAGAACATAAGAAGTCAATAAGTCTAAGCCATCTAGATCCAGATACATCAGCTATCGCACAACATGCATTAAAAAATCTTCATGATGTAAAATTTGAAGATACTAAACTAATTGCATGAGCCAACAACATTAATAGTAGATTGATAAGAGAAGCAATAGAAATTTACAAAAAACAAAATAACATCAAGCAATGTGGAGGCACTGATTTAAATAAAATTTAGCTTCCTTTAATTAATAATTTATAAATTTTATAATCTAGTTCCTTGTATTTTGTTACCTAGTAACTTGTTTCTAGGTTTTTGTTTGTTTATTATTTATGTCATTTGCATATTTTTTCCTGATGATGATATACGTAGAATATATCGAAATATACATACATACATACATACACAATCACGCCATGTACCCAAAAGGGTGTGGCACAAACTCTTTTCATCATTCCGAAATCAGTCGCCTCCAAACATTCCTATCCAAACAAGCAACTTTCGCTTCATCCACATTCATAATTCCTCTCATACATGCTCTTTTATTCCTACTACTTGGAAACTTTCGCTCACGCAAAACACTCTCAATCATACCATTCCAACTACTCATCGGACGTCCACGCAAACGTATATCGAATTTTAATTTAAGATTATATAAAACTTGATCCTAAAGCTTTTATATTTTAATATAATAAGTTCTGAAAGAGTCTTTACTATGTTAGATTTTATTAACAAAAACTTGTTATAACCCAAATTGTACATGTCAATCTGTTAAAATTGACACGTGTGCAGTAGTGAGTTGCTTATAAAAAGTTGCTCGAAATTTCTTAAAATAGCTGCATGAATAGGATTGACCAAAAATTTTCCGAAATCACTAGTTTTCTTTTGTCTTTTGTAAACATAAATTTTTCTCCAGAAATAATATCACATACTATAAATACTTATATGTTATTTACTGTGTGTTCCAAATTTAGATGTCACTATTGCAACAACTGCAACTTCGGCTAAATAAAACTTATTGCGCACATTTATATGGTCATCTCAGATGTACTTATTACTTGCTAAAAAAAAATCCGTAGCTCGCTAGATAATTGAAAATACTAAATTTAATCATTTTCTATGCTATTTTAATAGAAAAATGTTTCAAATGAAAAAGACAAATAATTATAAAATAGTACAAAATTCTCCTGATAGAGTGGTTTAAAAATATTGAACAAATTAGACATAATAATATAAACAAACAAACATAATCTGTATAAGTTTCTATTAAACAATAAATTTTATGCATTATTTTAATACGTAATTTGTATATTTGTGACAATTTCTACACGCATGTATTTTGTGTCGAAAGAAATAATTCAATTATTATTTTTATTATTATTTTTTAAATTGAATTAAGCCGCGCAACATCGAGGTCATATGCGGAAAGTACTATTATTATTATTACTATTATTATTATCCATTGGCGTAGAAAATTATTTTATAATTAACACATTTATTGTATATGATTTATTATGATTTTTTAAAACAGAATTTTTAACTTAAAAAATTAGATATTTTTTCACTCTTTCTAATTAAGTATATAAAACATAATACATTTGAAATCTAAAACAAATTTTTAAAAATATATTTTTGGTTCTAAATAGTATCAATTTCTAATATAGTGAACCAATTTTAATACCGAATAATGGAAAATAAAAAATAATTAGTTTAATTGTATTTAGTTATTTTCAATTTTTGTAAAAATAAGAACAAATAATATTTTTAATTGCCATAATAAGAATAAATAAATAAATACAATAAAAGTTATAATTAAGTATATTTTATTTTTGATTGTCATTTAAATTTTTAATTGTTCAGCATTAAAATTGCTTTAATATATTATAAATTGACAATTTTTAAATGAGAAATATTTGATTTTTACAAAAAATTCTTTTTTAAAATTGATTTTACCTTGAAAACGTATCATTAACAGGACAAAAATTTGGATTTTTCAAGCTAAAAATTTATTATATATTGTATTTAAAAAAAATCAAAAGTTTGTGTTAATGTGTTAATAAAAAAAAAATATTTTCTAGATATTATAATTATCTATCTTTTTTGTTTGTAACTTTTTTCTATTAAAATAAAATGTCCAAATTTAGTCCATACAAATGTGCACAATAAGTCCCGATGTCGTAGCAATATTGTAGCTATTATAGTTCTCGAAGTCACAATAGTGGCATCTGAATTTGGAACACACAGAATATTAGATTTTTATATGTTGCACTCGACGCTTAAAAAACAATACCTCTTATCTCCAAATTAGCAATGTACAAAATGCCAAAGAAACTAATTCTTTTTTTAATATAACTGAAACTAATATGTTATACGAGGTATTTTTAAGCAGAATTTCAGACATTAATATTAATTTTTAAGTTGTAAGATTTTGGATTATAATCAAAAACCATATTTATTAGGAAAAAATGGAGTTAAGAGGTATTGTTTCTTAACCGTCATACAATATGTCATATTGTATTATATTTACATTTATTGATTTTGTCTTTCTTTTTAATCATATTTTATTTATATAAGTATAACAGATTTTTGGTGTGATTTAAAAAATAGATATAATAAAAATAACTAAATATATCGTCTTGTTATTTTTATATAATTGACATATTAATTAAATATATTAATTTAATTTAAATAAATGCCATTTTTTATAATAAGTTAAAATACATTAATTTTAGTTTAGTTTTGTGTGCATAAAAAAATTCATATGTGTTTGTGTCGCGCCAACGTCTTATCGCGTCAGCGTCTTACAGCGCGCATCCCCAGACATCTAAACAAAACTCAAGTGGTGCAGAACAGATGCTTAAATGTGCGCTCTCAGCATCAGTTATCGCACTGCGCTTCAACCCCTAGCCCATATATTGCCGCTTGTACACCGCTAACCCTCTTATCTACATGCAAATCGTATATAACCAGGAGAATTCGAGCACAAATCATCAGTTCTCTCCGAGCTGATCAAAGGCATTGCCTTAGTGGCGGTCTATATCCTCAACAACCCAGGCAGGCCCTAGTGGCGGTCGAACACCTAAGCAAGCCCCAGTGACGATCAAACTCCTAAGGCAGGCCCTAGCGGCGATCTTTGTATCTACAACGCACCTTCCGGATGTTACAGCACAACACAGACTGGATTATTCAACGTCTCCAACGACATTCCATTTCAAAGCCAGAACCATCAGACGTTCTGCACCTCGTCTCCAAACGACGAACCAACTCAAAGCCAGGACTCAGCCGATGTTCTGCACATCGTCTCCGACGACGATCACATCACGACACGCTATCCTAATCAACGACCATTCTCCGTTCAACGGCCATTTTACAAACTCTAAACTAAAACCTTATGCACACATATAATTTACTTATTCGCATTATATCCTTTTTTTACTATTTTTAAATAAAACTCTATTTAAAATATACCTCATACTTTAATTTAATCCTACAATATAAAATATATTCCTTCTATTATTAATAAAATTGAAACAATCCTAATGATGCATTACTACATCAAAAACCTTTACTGTATAAAAAACCTTTTATTGTATCAATTTGTTGTATGACTTATAAAATAGTTTTGAAATATGGTATAAAGCAAGGGTGGGCAACCTTTTTAATAACATGAGCCAGAATAAATTTTACGTTTTTTCCGCGGGCCGTAGTAGATAATTGACACCATCTTGTGACCTGTAATTTTTTAGTCTGCAAATATTAAATAAATAAAAAAAAAATTACTACATTTATTTCTCTTATCGTCTTCGAAAAATTACAAAGAATTAGAAAAAATAACTATTAATCATAAAACAATAAATATACATATATAAGTGAAAAAAGTATTTATTTAATGTGACAACTGGTGCTGCAAAGATTTTGTTAGCATGAACTAGACGAATTACATCAAAAAAATATTTATTATAATTTCTTCTGAAAATCTCGCGGGCCGGATAGAAACTTTTCGCGGGCCGTAGTTGGCTCGCGGGCCGGGGGTTGCCCACCGTTGGTATAAAGGGCTCCTAAACAATTTGCAGGCCAGGGCCTTCCTCTAACGACATAGATCGGCCATTGCCCAGAAACAATATTTAACCTTTTGGCAACACTATGCATGAGCTATAATAATTTTCGTTAAAAAATGGATTAGCACACAGATTTTGTCTGTGATATAAACCGAAATTGCCATTAAACATCTTATTAGTTATTAGCAACTTGCGTTGAATTGCCATGGATTTTTTTTGTTATTTTATAATTTATAGTTTCACAAGGTATAGTAAGTAATTAATCTGTTATCTAATATTATATAAGAAGTTATTCTATAAATTATAAAAAATATAGATGTTGCAGAACCTAGAGAATCAAGTTCCCATGACGACGACTTATTCGAGAGATAGTCTACCACAGTATTGGAACCAAATTTTTACATCTTTATCTTACTGTATAATGGAGTTATATTCGTAAAAATCTATATGTAGAAACATATTTTACTTTTTACCACAATAAAACAATCCAATAATCTGTTACTTATAGCGCATACCGCATACGATACATATAAAACAATTTGCAGTTCATATGCGTAAATATAGTTTATCTACTAACCGTTGACATCAATTTCGCACCATAGACATCATCTTTATGAATATAATAGACATCATCTTCAAAGAGGTTTCTGCACCAAATGGTGTAAATACGAGTATTAATTTAACAATAATATGACACCCAGAACACCACATACTCGTACTTAACAAATAACTATAGATAATGTGTGCATATTAGTTGGTAAATATAATAGTAGCTAAATTAAGTATCATTAAAAGTATATTACGCCACTTATAAATTTTAATCTCACTAAAAAAAAACTTGATTTTAAACAGATACGAGTATATACGTACAATAAAAATCATTTGATAAATATATTATTTCGCACAATGAATATGCAAATCATAATTTTATAACAAAAAAGTTTTTTGTTTGTTTTGGTAATTTTGTTACATACATACATACACAATCACGCCATGTACCCAAAAGGGTGTGGCATATGTATATAAATTAGTAACTGGCTATAATTTTTAAAATTACAAATATCTAAAGTAATCATAAATATTAGATAACCAAATTACAATATCAGCATTGCAATTTTTCTTGCATTTACTTTATAATATTTACGATGTGCTGTTTGATAGGAGAAATACAAGAAAAATTTCATTTAAATTATAAATATGTGCATATACTTTAAAAAAATAAATAAAGTAAATATTATTGAAATATATAAAATATAATCAAATAAATAATATTCTAATATCTTCAGTCTGGTATCATTTATAAATTTTAAATATAATTTTTAAAAATTTTACATTATGTAATAATAATAGGAAACTTAAATAAACCTCCAAAATATTAAATAATTACACACACACACTCATATACCATATATAGTAGTAGTAGTAGAAATAGATAAATAATAATACAACAACCATACTATTTCAAATATTACAATATTATAAGTACACAAAAAATATATTAGCGCAAGCTATAATAAATAAATATATTATATTATTATTATACAATATTACAGGGGTGTTAGGTTTAGCTGAATGCGTGGTTTCGGCGGTTTTGGCGTTGCTAACTTGTACACATGCTGTATGTATAAATAGCCAATTACGTATACATACTGTATGTATAAATAGCCAATTGCGTATACATACCGTATGTATAAATAGCCACTTTCAAAATTATAACGGACACGTGGCAATCGCGAGATCCAGCTTGATCGCACATCTACGAAATATTCTAATCAGCACGAGGACTTACGTACCCAATTATTATGATTTTTACATGACAAATTTGTAATACTTATATTATGTGTAAACCGCATTTTTATTATTTTTTTTTTTAAGATACATTTGTACATATTTATAATTTAAATGACATTTTATATGTTTAATTTTTTTTAAAGCAAAATAAATTTTGTTTGTCTTTTATTTCTCCTATCGAACAGTGTATATTATAATTATAAAATGAATGTAAAAAATATTTTGCATTTTTGGTATAGTAATTTGGTTATTTAATTTAATCAACGAATGAACGGATTCACTTGATTATTTGTGCACTAGACCAGAAAATTTAATTTATGAAGCCATATTTTTTCTTGTTCGTTAAGGAAAATAACAGTGCAAAAAATGGGCCTTTCATCAAATGGCTGCCATTTTGTTATCAAGGGTTTAAAAAAAAAAAAAAAACGGCATGCCCCTCCCCCCTCTCAAATTTAATGTAAATTACTAATTTTTAATGTTTTTCTGATTCAGACACACAAGAAAAGCTGTGGAATCCATTGCGCACAAAATAAACGCGTCGCGAAGATATATGGTTGGTGAGAGCTGGAACCGCCATTTTTTCTTTTTACGAAAAAATTGGATTTTATTGCAATTTAACTAAAGAATAAAACTAGTTAAACCCCATTCTAACAGAAAAACATTTTTTCTATGAGAAAAAAATTCCCAAAGTTAAAATAGAGCAACCTCCACTTAACGTAAAGAATTAACTGTCTGTTTTACATGCATTTTCTGATCAGGTCTATATAACTCGGAATACATTTTTTTTTTATATTTTATTTTTAAAATTTGAAATTTAGACATTTGCTTTTCATAGTTTCTCGTACTCATTAAACGATAAGATTTTTTTAATAATTTATTTAATAAATCAATTTTTACACAACTTCACTGAGAAAAATAGATATTTAACAAATTGGATAACAATAAGTAGATATTTATTTGAAATATACGAGTATGTTTACTGTATTCACAAAATACATTTTTAAAATCTACTCACATATATATTTTAATACTATATTAAGAATTCACACTGTAATACTGTATACAAATTGATGGTATTAAATTTTTGTTTTTATTATATTTATAGTTAATTTTTAAATATACTTATTTTGTTATTTTTAATATCTTGTGTTTGTGTCACCTTTTTAAATATAAATAGCGTTACGGTAACTATCCATTTTTCTCAGTGTTGTCACTAGGGTTAATATTTTTTTATTTCATCATGACATTTGAATGTAGGTTAAACTGAATGATAAAAATGTTAAAATATAACATTAAATGAAATAATTTTTTTGAAATAATCTAATTTCATCAAATTCATAGTAAAAACATGAATAATTTGAACAGTATTTTCTACTGGTACTTGTACTGCTAATGTGTCTTTTTTTTCTCACTAACATGAACTGAATATATTTCATTTAAAATATCAGTGCTCTCTGCACTATACAACTGTTTAACTGGTGATCAAGTTTAACAATGAAAAAGCTTGCATTTTGGCAAAACTTAGTGTAAAATACTTCAAATATGACAGTTATTATTCGTACTAAATGTTTTCAAAAATAATCTACCGATCAAATAGACAGAATTTTATTAAGAAAATGTATTAAAGTTTCTTATTTTCTACACATGAAATTGCAACGCATGTGGAAGAGTGTTAAAGATATTATTTCTCTTCAATCTTCGGGAATATATACATTTCCATGCGAATGCGGTAAGGTTTATGTTGGCCGGACAGGCAGAAACTGTTTTATAAAGTAAAAGATAACATCAAACAGTGTGAATGCACTGATTAAAGTAAAATTTGACTTCTTTTAATTAAAAATTTATAAATTTTATCATCTACTACCTACTTAGTTTGTTCTGTTTATTTACTATAAATTAATTTGTTTCTTTTTTCTTGATGAAGATGTACGTTGAATACATCGAAACATCGATTATTATTAAAGCCGTTTTATTTTAATAATAATTATATTTACATAGATATATATATATATATATATATATATATATATATATATATAATTTTTTTCTTTTGTTTTTTGTAGTTTTATATTTTCTATTTGTAAATAAAATAAAAATTCTTATTATTTTTATTAAAATCACTCACATTTTCCATAATAATGAAATTAAAACCATTAAATATTGTATAATATATAAATCAAGTGTTTATTATTTAGATAATTATAATTAATAATTCTGTTAATCAACATTAATACAAAATAAAATAAAATTATAATAAAATATCTTAATATGTTTGGTGACTAATCTAAAATTAGAATAAATTACAAATTATATATACATACCTACATTTAACAAGATTAGAAGTATATGGATAAACCCATATATAGACTACTTTGACATTTCTCGGAAAGTTGGCAACACTGTATTTTAATAATATTATAATTTATGTGGGCATTAGGAGATACTTTTCTGAAAATTTGATCAGAATCGAATAAATAATGTAGCCACAATAAATTTTTAAAAAAATTTGTGATTTTTTTCTCAATAAGTTGGCAACACTGTATTTTGTTAAAATTGCATAATTTATTTAGGCACTAAAAAAAAATTATGAAAATTTGATTAAAATCGGTTAAATAAAATGATTATAATAAATTTTTAAAAATTTTACTAATATTTTTCTCGGAAAGTTGGCAACACTGTATTTTGTTAAAATTACATAAATTATATGAATACTAGGAAAATCTTTTGTGAAAATTTGAGTAAAATCCTTTGAATAACATGGCCATAATAAAAATTTTAAAACTTTAGTAATTTTTTTCTCGAAAAGTTGGCAACACTGAATATTAATAAAATTATGTAATTAATAGGAGCATTAGGGAAATCTTTTCTGAAAATTTGATCAAAATCGGATAAATAATGTAGCCACAATGAATTTTTGAAAACTATAGTAATTTTTTTCTCGGAAAGTTGGCATCACTGAAAAAAACCAAAACCACATGACCATCTTGGGCACTAGGCAAATTTATCCTGAAAATTTCATTATAATCGGTTGAACCGTCTAGGAGGAGTTGCGATCACAAAATTTTGTCTGACGACCGAGCGAGCGAGTGAGCGAACGAGCGAGCGAGCGAGCGAGCGAGCGAGCTGACGACGCACATCCATACACCCACATAAACTAAGTTCAGATTCGTCATCTAGAGGCTATATGAAGGATTTCTATACAAGTTTTTTTTTTTTTTGAAAATGTTACAGACACCGTACCAAACACTATACTACTTTTTTCCTTGCAGTCAAAGTAGTAAAAATGAGGTATACATAGTAATAACGATTTTTTACTCTATTTCTAGTCTATAAGCACATATATACCATTGATTTGATTTATTATTAATGCCCTTATCTCCCATTAATGCTTAAATTATTCATAACATAATATAAATTTATCTGAAACATATTAAATTCAAAATGTTATACTCGTAATGATTAAGAATTTGAGTGATATGAATTTTTTTTACTTGATAATATTTTATATATTCACATTGTTTTTTGGTGCAATAGTAATGTAATAATATTTATTATATAGTAATTGAAATAAAAAAATCTTATTTATAAAAAATATAATTAAACAGAACTTGAACCTAAGCTATTTCATTTATTTTTTTAAATTTAATCTTAATATAATTAGTTCTGAATTTTTTTACTTATTAAATAGTGATTACTTTTAAAAAAATTTTAACTTATTTTATATTCATCTGCATTTTGTGCCTTTTTACAAATCTAGTGACTCAATAAATGCGCGCCTTCGACAAATGCGCCCAAAAAATTCAAGTAATTATTAAAAAAACATAATTATAACTTAATATTTTTATTATTATAATATATATTAAATTAGTTATATTTAATTGTAAATAATTAGGTTTTGATAATTGCTTGAATTTTTTTAGCGTGTTTTTGGTTGCTCTTTTGCCGGTGCGCGGCGGTGTACCGTGTGCGGCATATAAAGGCCCGGTTTAATTGAGGTGTCGAAAGTGTGAAACAGTGATATGATCCATGGATTTGTTTCCCGTTCACACTCCAGTGTGGTGTTGAAAGTCTAATGTTAATACTTTAAAAAAATTAACTTTCAACCCTACACTTCCCGGCACGCATACGTATTTATCGAGCAATTGTTATCGCAAGTATGTATGCAGGGCCGGCCTTAGCAATTCTGGCGCCCCGGGCGAGATTTTTTCGCCGCCCTTTACCCCCCCTCAAAAAAAGAAAAAAGTTTTATTAAATACTGCTTTATTTTATTAATAAAAAAAATATGTTATATTTGAATTATAGTATAAGTATATACAAAAGAAACAATTAAAATTTAACTTTTCGTGCCTTTTTATCTGCAAAATCTTTTATTACATTGGAGAAATCTAAGCTTTCAGCAATATCACTTTCAATTGGTAGGGTCGCTAGACTGGTTAGCCTTGTATATTATGCTCTTTGATAAAATTTAGCCCTTGAACAGGGGTTACCACTTCAACCCGGAGAAAAGCTTGAAAACTTAACAGTTCGTCACAGAGTAAATTTCCATCTATATCTGATTTTGAGCCAACTGTGAGTGTTATTTACAAATCACTACAGTGTTTAATGAGTTTCTCTTTCTGGGGTATATTTTTTAAATTATATAAAAAAAAACACGTCGCAGTAAAACGTCACCATCCGCTCTACCCGAAGACACGCGAAGCAAAGCGCGGTAACAGTTATACTAGTATACTTTAAGTACTCGAAATGGCAGTATGCTGTGGCAGTATGCCACAAGCTATTGACATGAGAAAGTGTCGCAAGTATTTGTTCTAAGTTCTTTAATTCTAAGAAGTTACTTTCTGTTTGTTTATTATTAATAAATCATATTATTACTATTACACTTACACGTCTTGACTATTCAATTAAGCAACCATCCTAAACGCGTACCTATTGAGATTGCAACATTCTCCGAAGATAGTGTTTCTGGATTGAAAGTTTGTTGTTGGATTTGTCTCGAAATCACTAGCTACTCGCGAATCTAGATCATTTACAGTAATAAACGATGTTTCGCTATCACTCATCACTAATTGTATCACTGTTACCAGTTAATGTTAAGTTGGACTAGGTTAGTTTAAAGTTTAAGTCGCGTGATCGCGGGGTAGCCACCCGGGCCGTGTGATCACGGGTGGACTCACTTTAAGTGTTCTTTAAGATTATGAGAACTTTTTTTTATCGAATATACACATATAAAATTTTTTATCTACAACTGCTTTGTTATATGGTCATTAAATATATATATATATATATATATATATATATATATATATATATATATATAATCAGATAAATAATATTAGTCTTTATAGCCCAAGGGAAATAAAATACTAGTCTTTATTAACCAAGGTTAATAAAATATTAGTCATTATTAACCAAGGGAAATAAAAAAACGATCTTTATAAACTTGATACGCTTTGTTGCTAGGCAACATCAACAAACTAAATATCTCTCCGCCAGATGGCTGGCATAGTCTGTTTACAAACAGTACATCCAGTCAATATGGTGGACTCGTGTCAGTCAACGTCGTACAAAGAAATTAGTGATATTCTTGAAATAAGTGAAATACAATATACACCGCCCGAAATCCGAGAAGAAGCAAAAATAGCAAATATATAAGCAGTTGTAGATAAAGTATATATAGTATTTGACTTGCAAATAATGCCTACAATGTACTCGGATGATTTATACCCCTCGCTTCGCTCGTGGTATAAACAACATCCTCGTACATTATAGGTGCCATTATTTGCTCGTTAAATAATATACTATTATTTTAAGTTTATATACTTAACACAATTTAATTTGCAGGTATGTTCAAAAATATGTCTTTACGCTACGGCGGTTAAGACAAGACTCCCACAAAATAAATAAATTTCTAAAAATAGAATGTTTCAAATAATTTTTGTTTTGTTTTATTCTTTTTGAACCACAAGTTTGTCGGTACATGTACGTATATATATATATATATATATATATAGATACACTGTTACAGCTAAACACTTGTTTACATATCATTTAATTAATTCATCGCAATTTTTAATATTTTATTATTTGTACATCATACTACTAACAATAAACGGACAATTATTTACTAAAAAATATATTTCGATATCTTAATTAGGATAAAAGATATGACACATGTGGTTGAAGTAAAATAAAATCTGTAAGCATACTATAATATTTACTCGTAATATGCATGTGTTGTGCTGGTCGCTATAATTTTTTCTGAAATGGTTAAGTTTAGCCCAATCGTAAATCAACAATAATCTATATCGTACGTTTTAATTTCTTGAATAGAATATAATTACAACAATATAAACTTTATACTATACTTTTTATTGCAATTTATTACAGATTTTCAGATTTAAGCAAATTATCTTATCTATGTATATAAAATGTAATAAAATTTTATAAACAAATTTTATTAGTATAATATATATTAAAGTTGTTATCACTTATGTGTATGAGGATTTCTATAACTAGGTAATTTATTTTTATAACTAATTTTTTAGTGTATATCAAATTCTAAAAAATATTTATAAATGTTTTCATTTTATAGTATTTTGTTTATCATAGTTTTGAAAGTTTGTTTTTAAATTAAAAATATTTATATATTTTAGAGTTAATTACAAGTAAATGCCAGTAAATTAAAAATTATCATTAAGATTTTAAATATGATCTGTATAATAACAATATATTTAACCTGGAAAAAGTCCCTAGCCTAGCTTAACACGAAACTACATTTCTCATGAATTTTCAATTTTTATCCTTATGTAGAAAAAAAATATGTTTCAGCAACTATTTAATGATTTTTTATGAAAGTTTTGTATATTGCATGTTGTGTAGTTTCACTGTGGGCTGTGGGCGACACTTATAGCTCGGGAATAGAATAAATAACACACGGAAGGGTAGTAACTCTCTGTCGGTGTCTTTGATGTTTTTAGTCAAAAAATTTCGGCCTTGAATCAAGACAGCCATGTTCTTAGATGTAACGGATAGGACAGGTTTGATTTCAGAAATATTAAAAAAGCTAAAAAAAAAAAAGCTAAAACCAACCTTTTCTAACCTATCATGCATTGAGTTGGACAGAAATTTGCAAATAATGCTTGTGCTGTATTATTCAATACGTAGATATTTTAAAAAAAATACTTATTATTTTATTTTTTAATAAATTAGAGTCTTTATGCAAAACACAATTATACAAGGTATATAATAGATAGCATGACGTAATAGTATAATAAATAAACATACGGAAAAAAATTGTATACTAAAGAGAATAAAAGTTAATTTATTTACACAAAATATAAATTTCAATTAAAGAAATTAAATTTTGGAAAAATTATTATTTTGTTTCAGAACAATAGATATACAATTATTAGAGTTACTTAGCTAACTAAACTGACAGAACTAACTTCTTATCAGAAATACATATCTTATATTAACACTAGTAATCCAGAAATAATAACGTCTTATGACGATGAGTCGTTTCGAACATATGTTAATTCTAATAAGCTGACTGGTAATCTTATCATATGTACCTATATAAAGTGTTCTTTGTGTGTCTGACACCGAGTCTGACCTGTGCGGGACCGAGTTTGAATCCCGCTTGGAGCACGGATGTTTGTATGGTTCAAATACAATTTGAAAAGTGATATCCTAGCATCTATTGGTTAACGGTCTTCGCTACCCAATTCATTTGTGTAATAAAAAACAAATTTCCATATAATCATGTAATCAACAAAATAATATATTTTTTTTAAATAAATTTCATTAATTAAAATTTATATTTTGTGCAAATAAATTTATTTTTATTCTTTTAAGTGTGCAATTTTTATTTTATATGTATATTTATTACTATTACGGTGTATTACGTCATGTTATATATTAAATACCTTGTATAATTTATTGTATTTTAATGAATTATAGCTTTTCTAATATTTCTGAAAGTCAAACCTATCCCCGCTATGTCTAAGAACGTTGCTGTTTATATTCAAGACCGAAAAATTCTGACTAAATATCGACAGATTGTTGTTACCCTTCTGTATGTTATATTTTCTGTGGCTCGAATATAAACAACCATATTACAAAACAAAATAGAATATACACAATATGTTTTAAGTTGTAAGAAATAGCGTACAATAATATTTATTTAGTTCATGCAACTAACAGGCAGAAGCCCAATTATAAGGCGACAACAACAACTTTATATGTACAAAAATCAGAATTAATTAAACAATCTGACACAGTTACAATATTAATAGCCATATGTAGAGAATTGGAGTAAATGTCTACAGCAGTGGTTCTCAAAGTGGTTTCTACGGACCCCCAGGGGTCCCTGGAATCGCTGAGGGGGTCCGTGGCAAATTAATTTGAGGGTGCGTGGACAACACCAGGGAGTCCGCGAAAGGTTTATTATAAAGTAAAATAATTAAAGAAATCGACTAGAAATTAGTACCCGTGGAAACTTAACGAATGTTACTCACAAACATAGAGTCGAACATAAATAATCTTATATCATCCCATCATCATCATCATCCATCCCATTGAAATAATAATAATAATGTGTTTTTGTATTTTAAAACAAAAGTTAAAATTTCAATTACTACTTTATCAAAACGTTTCATTTATATTTTATTTTTACGTCACCATTTACCATTTAAGTTACATTGGTAATTTTTCTATTACGTAGTTATGTAGAGTTATTTCACTTGGGGTTCATGGTCAGGTTTTCGCTATAAGAAGGGGTCCGTGGGCATAATAAGTTTGGGAACCACTGGTCTATAGAAACACACAAGATATTATCTTCTCCTTCTGGTTCTCGGTGAACGACCTCGTCTGCGGACCAGGACCAGTATTCGATGGCAAAGGTTTTTGATATTTTCATGGTCGTCCTCATCTTTTCGTAGTATCAGTAAGTTCACAAGTGATAGAACTTACTTTTGCGTATGATTTCATATGGTCCATCTCTTTTTCTGAAATAGTTCAGCATTTACTTTCTTAGATGCGTTGCTAAGTAACTGAGTTTTCAAGAGTACTTTTTCTCCTTTAGCATATTCGTCATCAGATCGACGATGATTATCAGCTTTTATTTTAGGTATATCTTGTTGTTTCTCTACCTGTCCTCTGATTGCATACAATACTGTTGCAAAAGACTTTTCACAGGATTTTTTTCTGGGTGGTATAAGGTTTTGGTTCATTACGAGGCAGCAACAAACCTTCTGCATTACCTCCGATATAAATTGTACCCCATTGTCACTAGTAATTCTTCTCGGTGTTACATATTGTAGTACGATCTTTACAATGAGTATTTTTGAATAATTTATTTTATTGCAGTCAAAAAAAACAAAAATCTTAAAAATATTTACCGCGTAATCAACAAACAGCATCGAGAAATGTTTGAAGTGACTGGTTATTTTAAAAAACACTAGAATAAAATATACAACGCAAAGCACACCCTTTCGAATTTTGTCAGGCACTTTTGTCAGGCACTGATCTCGAAAAAACTATTGTAGTTAGTAAGGACTATTAACTTTATTTACAATTTGTGCCATAAATTTTTGTCGAAAAATAAAAAAGAAACAATAGAAAACATTTTTGTTGGGGTATGCCACACCCCAGTGTGGGAACAAAGGGTTAATCACTATAAAAATTAAAAACACATACAGGATGTGCAACGAAAAGTGGAACATAGGAGTTTAACATGGGATTTTTAAAATGTGCAGAAATTGGCTCTCCTGTACATTTTAGCGCAAAATTACAAGAATTAAAATTAGTTTAGAATTAATTTTTATTTTTATAAAGCCTAAATTTGATGCAATAGGATGTCTGTAGCACGAGATATTTAGAAAATAAAGTATGACACTTTCGTCAAAAATCAGATAGCCATGAAAATAAAAAACAAATAAAACAAATATGAATTAAAATCAAAAATATTTGAATATTGAATTCTGAATTATGACAGTGTAGGCACAATAATTCAAACAATTAAAATTAATAATACTGAACTGAATTGAGTTTTTGGTTTATATTATTATTTTTATTAAAATCAATAACAATGAACTGAACTGTCAGAACGGTTTTTTGTTTCATTTGTTTTTTTATTTTCATGGCTATCTGATTTTTGACGAAAATGTCATACATTATTTTCTAAATATCTCGTGCTACAGACATCCTATTGCATCAAATTTAGACTTTATAAAAATGAAAATTAATTCTAAACAAATTTTCATTCTTATAATTTTTCGCTAAAATGTACAGGAGAGCCAATTTCCGCACATTTTTAAAATCCCATGTTAAACTCCTATGTTCCACTTTTCGTTGCACACCCTGTATATAAGTAGAAATAAAAATTATAATTGGTATTTATCTTAAAATTAATAGAAAATAAAATTTTCAAATGATTATTACCATAAAAGAACTTGTCTTGAACATTATAGCAAATATTAAATTTTACATATTTTTTCTCTGAAAGTTGGCAACACTACAAAAGTAGAATTATATAATGGTTGTGGATACCAGAACTTTTAGTGAGTAGCAAAAATTTATACATGTACTTGTCATTTTATTAAATAATTATTGAATTCTGTCAGTTATTGTAAATTATTATTTTAATTGTAGTTAATCTTTAAACGTTGTGTGCATATTTCATTCTTTTGTGCAGAGATAATAGCCATAAATCTTTGTCTATATTATATTGAAAATAGTACAATCAAGCAAAATTTTGTAATTTTCAGTGATAGTAAAAACGTTTTACAAACATTAACATATTTAAAAAATTCTGACAAAAATTCTAAAACTCTATATGATATTGCAAATTTTATAAAAAAATTTAAAGTAAAACAATATTATTTAAAAAGAATTGGATAAAGGGGCACGAAAATATAAGCTACAATAATGAAGACGATTTACTTGCAAAACGGGTTAGCCTATAATGACAAAATTAAATGTTAACAACCAAATAACAGAACACAAAAAATTCTGCTAATAAAATAGAATCAAAATATTTATTTTAAATAAAACGACTCATTATGAATTAATCTATATCAAACGGCCAAATAAGACATACTCAAAGAATTCATTATTTTATTTGTCGCATGAACGTCAATAATAATTTTTCCAAAACATCACTTATATAAAATTACCATGTCTAGTATATATATATATATATATATATATATATATATATATATATATATATATATATTTGCGATTTTGACAATAAATCTATAGAAGATGGAAATCATATTATATTAGCATGTTCAAAATACAATAGTATACACACAAAACATTATACGAAATCTACTTCAAAAAGAATTATTTTTACCTACAAGTTCTTCTAAATACTAAAGACAGAAACATATGTAAAATACAATTTTGCGATTGAAAATAAAATAAAACTAAAACCAAAATGCCCAATCCAAAAATAAATTAAAACAATTATTTAATTCCGTTTGTTATATTTATTAAAATAATTTTGAAATATTATTTTATATATTCTGAAAGCCAATTTCTTTTATTCTTGTGGTTCGATGATAATAGTAAACAATACTTTACATATAGATACATATCCTATACTAGTAAACTAGTAATAATGGGGTCTTTGCACATTAAGAAACAAATGTATTAAAAATATACATTAAAATAACTACATAAACATATGTTTCAAAGTAAAGTTATTTATAATAAATAAGAAAGTAAATTTTAAAGTTTTAGGTCAAATTTGAATTTGCTCGTTGTGACATTATTTAGGCTTCAGCGACATTTGCGTGAAATCAACGTAATTTATTTTATATATTGTAAAAAATAAAATTAGAAATACTATTTATTAATTAAATTAATTTAAAAGTCATTTGATGAATTGTAAATAATTGATAAGTAATAAATAAAATATTTCCTCAATTTTTTCTTTTATGACATCACCAATTATTAACTACTTATCTACTAATTATTAATTAGATTAGGTACCACCTACCTACATTTTTATCGGCGCAAGTAAACTGGGCACAGATTTCAGGTAGCCGTAATTTGCACATCCAAATTGGGCACAACTAACCTTTATAATCCCCTTCAGTGCACAGGTACTAATCCTTTCGTACCTACACGAAGGGTGTATATATTTTGCTTTGAAATAAATATTCATTACTATTGATTTGATTCTTTTGACGTTAAGATCAGAGAGATTGTATTTTATTTAATGATGGAAGTGAAGTGTATGTTGATTTAAGTTGATATGTTATAAATATGCACCAACAAGTAAATTATAATTGTAATAAATGTAATATTTGCTATTGTATTTTTTTTTTCTACTCAAAGTATCAACATGTCATTTAGCATATTTAACTGCATTTTAATTTTTATTAGAAAAATTATGCTGTATTATTTCGATTCTTGTATTTAAGTAAGTATTTATACTGGCTACCTGGAATCTGTGCCCAGTTTGCATGCGTCTATTCTGGTACCTGTTTCGCACCTTGGCTGCTGAAGCGGATTATAAGGGTGTTGTGCCCAATTTGCATACGTCCATTTTTATAATTGGATTATTTTGCTTACTAATTATTAATAACTAATAGGTATATACTAACATTTTACGTTTTATGATTTATTTCTATCTATATTTTAAATAACAGTGAGATAATTAATTTTCTTTATCCTAATTTGACTAATAGAAATTAAATTTAAAGCTTAACTATGTATATGGTGTATAACTAAAAGTTAAGTATTAAAGAATATTAGAATATTTTGATATTTATTTCCAGCATTATCAATAATACTGATAAAAAAATACTGACAGTAATAGTGACTGACCATGTAGGGTCTGCTAATACGAGCACGGTCGAGTTGTCTCTCAAAATTTGAAATTGTACCTGAGACAAAAAAAGGTCATGACCGAGTTGTCTCCCAAGATTTACAGGTAACCTAACCTAACCTAGCCAATCATTTGCGCCAGCCGTCATTTGTGCCGATGAGATAAGCGCCTATATTGAATAATAACATAACTAAACAACATAAACCTAACATAATCTACCCTAAGCCAACAGTGGCGCAGATGATAGAGTTACGTGGCGAACCGAAAATGATATATAGATAAAGTCATATTGGCGCACGTTATTAAAAAAAAATCTATTTTTCTTTCTGTTATCAGGAGTGTTTTGTAGACGGGTACATCGATTTTAAATCTTGGGAAACAACTCGGACATGCCCGGGAAACAACTCGGTCACGAAAAATCTTTACCTGGCTATCACGGGAGACAACTCGACTCGTCCGGCTAATTGTAAGACAGATGTGCGTGATTGTGGCCATTGTGTAAGCAAATTATCAAATAGTATGAAGTTATATGGACACTACAAATGTATGGCCACTGGGTGTCACCAAAGAGTCGCACATGAGTTATGTAAACTTGCTTTGCCTGATAATGTAAATAAAAAATGATTGATAGACAAATTCATTGTTTCATCAATTAACCGATTATTTGCTTAATCTATTATTTGATTTATTTAATCAATTATTATTAAACGCTTATTTAAAATCATAATCGAACCTCCCCAATGGAAAGCATTATTTGATATATATTTCAAATTATTTATTATTATTTAGCTGTATAAACGCAATTTATAATAGATGTCAAACAGTATTCTCCAGTAATGTTTTGTTTTTATGTTTTCTTATTACCATTATACATAAAAAATTAATATGCAAATTATAAATATAGGTAATTATTTTTTTTAATACGTTTACTTCTTGAAAAAAATAATTAAAAAAAATAAAAAATTTTAATTCGCGGTGTTTGGTTTTTGTTTATTATAATAATAAATATGCACACATATAGTTAATAAACTAATTACATATTGTTGTTTTTTATGAAACCAGATAACAGCACATCGAAAGTCATATGCTAGCTATATCCATGTATTTTATCTTGTAACTAGAGGATCAAGTGCTTATATATATATATATATATATATATATATATATATATATATATATATATATATATATATATGTTTTGCTTTAGAATTCCGCGGACGTTATATGACGTATCTGGTTTCCGGGATTGGTTCCGCGTTGTCGGTTGTCGATTTTAATGACGACGTTTCGGCACACTCATGTGCCATCTTCAGGTCTTCTCAGTAGTGCTTTTGCTCTGCTTCGAGTTAGACGTGGAATTCCACGTATATATATATATATATATATATATATATATATATATATATATATATATATATATATATATATATATACAGTCGATTCCGCTTAATTAGGACACCGCTTAATTGGGACAGCCGCTTATTTGGGCCAAATCTCAAAGAACAGAAACCGAACCAAGGAACCAACAGTAAATTTACATGTTTAATTGGGACAACATTCCGCTTAATTGGGACAGTAAATTTAAGATCACAGTATATATTATGTTACAAATATGTATTCACAAGAAAAAATATTTACAAAAAATTTAATATGATACGCTTCATATCTTTTTAATTCACAACATGGAAAATTATATTTAAAAAACTAGCAAATATGTATCAATTAATTACATTAGTATCGCGCGCTGTAAACTTTTTTCCCAACACATTCATTCACGTATGAAGTACGGACCCACGCGCGCTCAAAGGTTAATGTTTACCCTCGCGTCGGCGTGGCGGGGCACCGGTCATTAAAGCTGTGAGAGTCTACCCTGCTATCTCAATCGTTACGTATTCAGTTATGATTTAGTTACCACTACACCTCGCGCGTGGAAGGTTTGTTAAACTTACATTTTGTCGATTTTATTTAAAAAAAATTGACTCTTGCCAAGATGCCAAGAAGTGATATGACAGTTTCTAGTAAAATTGCTTTGCTGGATAAGTGTAGAAGTGAAATGTTTCAAAAACAAAAGACAGACTACACTTAACACATTTTTGAATTGAATTAAAAATGTATGTATTTAATTATTATTTTATTTTGGAATTTATTATTATTTTTTCTTAAAAGTTTATATTTTTTTGGTTATATGTAGTTTATAGTTTTTTCCAAGAATTTATAAAATAAAATTATTGAAAGAAAAATATGGATTGCTTAATTTTATGTAAAATTCGGTTAATTGGGACAGCCGCTTAATTGGGACAAAATGCCCTAGTCCCGATGTGTCCCAATTAAGCGGAATCGACTGTATATATATATATATATAAATCACTAAAAATGAAATATATTTAAATTTTTCACAGAATCCATATTTGACAGATGCATACATTTTATCCACAATAACCGAAAATTTTTCTTTATAATAATAATTGAATATAACTGAGTTATGTGAAAGAGTCTATCAGTATTTTTTTAGAACATTTTAAAAATATTTTTGTGTACGAATTAATACTTGTTAAAGAAAAACTTAATAATATTTTTATTACACAAAATTTTATTAAAAAAAAAAACATTACAATCGAAAGTTGAATGTGAAATATAATTTTTTATAACAAAAAAATCACAATAGTTTGGTAATTAAATTTTAATTAGTTATTGAAAAATCATTAAAAAATAATGACGTACCCTTCTAACAATAGATCTAGAGTATGACGTTTTACTACCGGATTGGCCGACCAGTGGCGTAGTCAAATATTTTTGTGTAAAAAATGCCTTTTTTGTTCAGACGGTCGCCGTTTTATTTACAAGCAACATTAATTAATTTCCTTCGTTCAAGGGTACATTTATTCAATGTATTATTTTGTTCAATTGATTTCATTTGTTTCTGATAAGCGGTTTCCGAGTTATCGTGTCCACCGCACACCCCTTCCGCTAAGAGGAGCTCCCGAAGAACGGCTATACCTGCGCGATGTTTCAATATTTGTAAACATAAAAATTAGAAAACAATGTACATGAATAAAGCTATTAAACGTACTAATTGTTATTTTAATATATTGTATACTTTCGGAGAAAAAAATTGTCAAAAACCTCGATCCTGAGTGAAGGTAACCCCTTAACTTAAACGGAATCGGACACTTCAGTTTGATCAACTGCTTGTCTTAAAATATCAGAAGATTACTGGCCGAAACTCGTCCCTACTCTATTCGACCGCACAACTTGCACTTCCACTTTCAAATGATGTCTAAATGAATGATCACGGAACAAGTACTTAGTACTTGCGGTCAAGGCTCTCCTAGGGCTATTGTATCAAATATGATGTTATATATATATATATATATATATATATATATATATATATATATATATATATATAAGGGCTAATCAATTTAAACGTTTTAAATATTTTTTTAAAATTTTATTGTTGAAAATGTCAAAATTAATAATATTTTTTAAATAGTTTAGCAGCAGTAAAATATAATTTAATTAACTATTTTCATTCAATCTTAACATAATTCTAATTGTTCCTATTTCTTATTATTATTATTATTGTTATTTTTACACTCACCTATTTTTTGTATTTATTTACTGTATAAGTATTTATGGGAATGTTTATATTTGTAAATTTGTTACCTTTTATAATTGGGACTTTGTCTTGTAAAGTGGTATGTTAATAAATAAATAAACATTAAGAAATAAATTTTTACTGCATAAATTAAGGTACTCGTACTCCATAGCATAATTAAGTTGAGATTGATTTTTATATTTATTTCATAAACATTAATTAAAAGCGATATTTATATAAAAAAAAAAAACTAGTGTTAACGTAAAAATATATAAAAATTAAATATTTAAAAATATTAAAATTATGTTAGTTTTTAGTATCCCTCAGACTTTCACGGCCGGTATCCATTGAATTTATAGAATTTTTTGGACTGGTATACCGTGGTTGATCGTTTAAAGAGGAGAATATGTCCCCAATGCCCCCCCCCCTCCCCTCCGATATATATTTATAAAATTAATTATAATTACAAATTACTAAATAATATTAAATCTAAAATTTTTAAAAAGTTTATTTTTGTGGAAAAATTATAAATCTTGCAAACAAACGCACTTTGCTGTCACTTTTAGTTAAAATTAACCTATATGTACATATTTATTGTATGATTATTTGTATTATTTTTCTACATATACTTATGCACAATAGCTGAACATTTTCAAAAATGAGTTTTAAAAAGCACTGGGTAGCACAATTTATCATTCATGTATGCAGTACTCTCCGTGCCCTCTAAACTTTCCGAAAAAACCTATAAAACGACACGACGCGAAGTGATATTGCAATCACGTCATATACTCTATTGTTTAGATCATACGTCACAATATAGACGTCGTGTCGTCGATTTTTGAAAATCTGTTTAGCTGCCTTATCTTTTTCTTAATTACGAATGTAATAATGTAAAAGAAACATTGTTTGTCTATAAATTAAAAAAAACGTCCGTTTTAAGTAATAAAAAAAATGTATAATATATATATATATATATACGTAGCTATTTAACATTAATATATTGTAATAGAATTTTTGGAATATTATATTGATACGTAATTTAATGCTAAAATATCACTAATTGCACATTTATGATTTTTTTTTAATTAAAAAAATTATAATATAAAAACATTCAACAAAATTCCGAAATCTAACTAGATTTTAAATATTATTGCAATATTTCATTGTTAATTTTCTTAATATATGTTCAATGATACAAAATTATTTAGAATAAAACTTTCCAAAAAATTTTGAATAAATTTAGTAAAATTTTCTCTACGTTATTTATAATTTAGGGTAATTTTGATATAATTTTAATAAACAATATAAAAAAATTTTAAAAAAAGATTATTAAAATAATTCTTTTTATATGTAGTTAATATTTTAATTTACTAATTCCTGCACTTTTCAATTTGTGCATTCTTTGTAGTATTAATTTGGTGAAAAATTTCAAGAACGAAATTCACCGTCTAATTATCCATTTTGTTGTCACATAGGTTATATGATAATGCAAAATATACGATTTACATAAAAATAGAAGAGTGTAACAGAGCAATATTAGTATTCATTTTATTATTAGTTTTACGAACATTTTATAATAACCATATAAAAATTACAGTGGTTGGTAATACAAGCTCAATTTTCAAATTGGTTTTAAGACGAGACACTGTAAAAATCAAAGGAACTAAACACTCCAAACAAAAAAAACAACAGATTATAGTACCAGCCACTTGTTTAAACAAAATAATAAAATAAAATATGAAATATTTTAAATACTCCAAGTAAATTAATTTCTAAATAAAGTCAAATAAAATAAGTAAAATTTCTAACGAAAATAACTTGTAAACATAAAATAGCAAAGCTACGAACTGCAAATATATTATTTAATCAATTTCAAATATAAAACTCCATAACAACATTTTCAAACACTTTCATTTTCTTACTTATTTATTTTCTTTGCAAATATAAACTCCAGTCAGTATATAGGTATATATAGTATATAGGTATATATATATATATATATATATATATATATATATATATATATAATTTATATTTATTAATATTAGAGTAAAAACAATATTAAATAAATAAATTACTCATTCACTTATAAAATTACTTTAATTTTAAAATAATGAAAAATAAAGTAAATTTTCAAAAAGTTATTACCAAATTATGTGTTCTTTCAAAAACATGTTTATCATAAAATTTTGTAAAAGTACAAAAGTAGTTCAAAATACAATTATTAATATTCTTTTTTTAATTAGTATTATATTCATAAAATTTTGTGCTAACTAATTAAAGTAAAATTACTATAAAATATTTAGTTTTTCAAAATATGACGTTATGATGACTAAGAACTCAATTGAATTGGAGGTAACTTTAATATAAAATTTTGAATTCATTTATTGCATATATTATCAAAATGATGATTAAAAGCATTTTATTACATTTAATTCTAATACTATAAAAATTTTCTTCAAAATATTTTATTAAATCAAAAAAAAAAGTTTACTAATACGATATGATTTTAGTTCAAAATATTTTAAATATAAACCGAAACAAAAAATTATAAAATCGCAGCAATTTTGTCAAACAATTGTTATGCTGAAAAATCATTCAGAATTCTTGTAATTAAATTATAAAACGTTCTTGTAATTATAATAAAAATTAATCTTAAAATTTACTTACAAATTTTTGTTGCCAACGTATTAACTATTTTCGAATTACACAAACCACCAAAAACTTCCAATTAATAATAAAATTTCGACTACACTTTACCAAGTCTGTTCATAATCTGAGTCAAAATGTAAGTGTGTAGTCAAATAAATACTGTACAAAGCCATTTCACCTAAATGCAATACAGCATTGCCTATCTTTATCTTGCGCTATGCATCTACCTAATGCATTAGACAAAGACAAATATTTCTATTGCAGGTCGATAATGACAACGTAGCATATAGTTTATGATCCGTACGTAAACCTGGATGAATGTTTGTGCAATTACGTGTGGGTGTTAGAAAAAGATAACGAGAGTTGCGTTTGTCGGAAATAGTCGAGAAATTTCCGTAGAAAATATGTAGTACGAAGGGATGATACTTTCTGTGTGTGTGTCTATTGATTTAAACTGAAACAAATTGGCATGCGGATATTACTTAATTATTTAGTTTTTTAACAGATGTTTGATTTAATAAATTTATATGAGAAATAATACAACCGGTTCTATTAGTACCGAGACCGAGAAGGGCTCGAATGATATACCTACGTATATTATTATGGATTTTTTTATGTTATACTTAAAATGTTATGGCTCGCGTTTCTCACTTTACTTTTAAAGCTGATTTTTGTCGAAATTACTTTTGACATTTGTTTAAAATGATATTAAGTAAATGATTTATTTAAATTTTGTATTATAATAAATGAACAGAAGTACAAATTTATTTAGAAATGAATTATCGAAGCACTTTTTTACAAAAAAATAAGGTAACATTATGTTTACATGTTTATTATTGGAATAAGTGTCTGTAATATTTTCAACTTTACTTTTCAAAAATAAAAATTGTATTTTAAGATAAAAATAAATTAGTTAAATCTAAATCAGCATCTAAGTTGCATAAAACGTTGTTTAAATTGAGTTAACTAAGCAAATTGTGTGTCAACTATTTTTAAAACGACTTATTGATTGAAGATTATATGATTAGATATATGTATGCACAGTATATATATATATATATATATATATATATATATATATATATATATATATATATATATATATATATATATAAAACACTTCATATTCTTCAATTTTGAATGAAAAATATTGATATATGTATATGAAAATTATTGAATAATACCAAATAAAATCAAATAAATTGTTTATTTCTGTTCTTTTTTATATTTTGACACTTCAATATTTCTTAGCAACGCCACCTATAGCCATTGCATCACTGAGGATTATACATCACACTTTATTTTTTAACTTTAATTTACTAATTAATAAAATCATATATAAACATTTAAAAAAATATGTATTACCAATATTAAGCATTAAGTTACGATTTACATTGTATGCGTCGAGCCCTAAGTATAACGTTTAATGTTAAAATAAAAGTACTCAAGAATATTGAGATTTTATATTTTTCCCAAAATTTCACAAGATACTCAGTCATTGAATCGGCTGTTAAGCTATGCATCAATGAATGGCCAGTTTAACCGTAGACACGTGTTTCGGTCTTTAGGACCTCATCAGTACGGTGCTTTGATCAGTTGCTGTAAGGCAACTGATGAGATCCTAAAGACCGAAACACGTGTCTACGGTTAAATTGGCCATTCATTGATGCATAGCTTAACAGCCGATTCAATGACTGAGTATCTTGTGAAATTTTGGGAAAAATATAAAATCTCAATATTCTTGAGTATTATTATATTAAATTTCACAATGACAATACGAACATTTATTTGTTCAAGGTCTATTATTAAAATAAAAGGTCAAATAAAACTTTACTTGGATCAAAAAAAAAAACAAATGTAATCTTGTAAATTTTCTATTAAAAATAGATCTAATTTTCTACAACTACTTGTGTATAATAATTTACGGCAATTTTAATTTAATATGCTGCAGATTTCTAATATTAATGGCATATCAAATATACATTTCGTATAAATGGGAAAATAAAATACTTATTCTATATTAAATTTCAATATGTCAACATAATTTATTGTAATTTCTACATAATACTTACACAAAAAAAATAAAATTGCTATTGTTTCTTTAAATTCATATTATATGACTAAATTTTCGATGATTTGTTTATTTGATTAGATAATATTTTCTATAACATTAGTTAAAGTTTAGATCAATAATCGAAAACTTAGATAAATCGACAAAAACGAATAGATAAATGTATGATATTTAAAAAAATTTAATTACATTAGATTATTTTATTTAAAAAAAAAATTCTGTTGAAAATATATATCAATTTCAAATTTTTTATATTTATTGTAAATAGTTTACTTTAATTTTTTGTTAATATCCGCCAAAAAACACACAGAATGTGGAGATATTTTTTAATAATAAATATGTTTACGGCAATTGTATTTACTTATTGTAAGATTTTATATTACAGAGCAAAGAAAATTTATCAATATATCTAAAAGGCATGTTCCATAGTGTATTTCTGTTTTAATAGCAAACTTAGAAGCATATGGGTAAACCCATATATATGCCACTTTGATATTATCACATAAATACTAAAAAATAGAAATATTCTTTTTTTCCAAAAGTTGTCAACACCATTCAAAAATAAAATTTTTAAATTATTGTGCATATACAAGAATCTATCCTTACAATTTGTTCGAAATCGTATAAACAGTATATTTAAAATACATTTTGAATAGCTTTCCGAAAAATTGATAAACTACATAATATATAATAATTATCTATCCTTTTTTTCAGGCATTTTAAAATTCTGTTTAAATATTTACTTAAAATTGGATGAAATGTAGCTAAAATAAAAGTAGCACTGTGCAAAAATAAAATTTTTTATTTGAAAAGTATTTATTTGTTAAATATATATGTATTTATTAAATATGTATATATTTGTTAAAATAAAGATATGTATTTGTCAGAAAAATCTATTTTGAAAATTTCATTAAAATCGGATAAATAACGTAGCCAAAATAAAATATTGAAAATTTAATTAATTTTTTCTCCAAAATTTGGCAACACGATATAGAATTAAAATTTTATAATCCTTATAAATACTGGATAAATATTTTTTAAAAATTGGATTAAATTCTGATAAATAGTATAACCACAATAATTTTTTTTAATTTAATAAATTTTTTTTTTAATTTGGCAACGTTGTACAATAGTGAAATTATATAATGTTTATGGGCATTAGGAGAATTTCTTTTAAATATGTGATTAATCTCGAATAAATAGTGAAACTAAAATTTAAATTTTTTTCAGAAAATTGACCACACTGTGTATAGTAATAAAATTATATAATTTTTGTGAGCACTACAAAAAAAATTATGAAAATTTTATTTTATTTTGGAATTTTACTCCTATATCTTTAAATTTGTGTTCTTGTTTTTACAGATAAAATTATTAATTAGTCAAAGAAGAAATGTAGACAATATAGTGTTGAATACTTAAAATATGACTTTATTTCGTTACTTTATCTATGTGTCTTCTATTCAATAATATTTTGTCAAACAAAGCAATAAAAAAATTTAAGCTTTAAGGATTATTTGACAAATATATATATATATATATATATATATATATATATATATATATATATATATATATATATATGAGGTAATAACGCATCATGCTGCATAAACTAGCTTCCCATATTATAAGAAAAATTATACTGAGTAATAATACAGTAAAAGAAGGATTGTCGAAATGGCTCAGGACGTAGAAAATTCTTTATGTGAGTACAGGTAAATGTCGTTTTACGCCGGGGTTCCGTTCCGAGAGACACCGGCGTAAAAAAAAAATCGGCGTAAAATGAACACAAATATAATAGACGATATAAGGTTAGGTTCGATGTCAAAATTCTAAGAACAATCTAACATGTTTATCTAATACATATCTTATATCACATCTTCGGTTGTTACGTCTTCGAATCCACATTCGCGTGTAAGCCTGATAATCTCTTCGTTTATGTTAATGTTATCTACCTCTTCTACACTTGCACTTTGTATAAATCCAGGCAGAAGTTTACGTCAAATGCCGTTTAAACAATTGGTTGTCACTTCGTCCCAAGCAGACTTTAGATTTTTGATTTCTTTTAAAATGTCGTATGACCGCCAATAATCTTTAACGATCTGATTGGAATTAGAATCTATCGCCTTAATCATTGCTTTTAATGTTATGCGCAAATAATACGCTTTAAAGATAGAAATTACCCCCTGAACCGGGAAATCCCACGCCGGCACCAACCGGCGTAATTGTGAATCGGCGTAAATCGAACCGGCGCAAAACGACGTTTACCTGTACTTAAAAACATTTGAATTCTCTATACAGCTTGGCGAGTTAACTTTACCAGGAAACACAGCTTTAGCTTATGTGAGATTTGTAAAAGAAGGAAAATTGTTATTTTCCACATATTTGAAAACTGATAAGAAAAGTGAAGCAATATTCAATGAATTAAAAGAATTTTTCGATGCAAAAGATATAACCTTAAGTAATATCTTCTCCGTTGCTAATGACGGTTCTCTGACAATGGTAAGGTGACACTAAGGCTTTCTAGTATACTTAAAACAAGCTATACCGAATATATGAGTCGAATAGATGCAAAACTCACTATTTGGCAAATTTTATGTCCTAAGATATTTGCAAAAAACGGTTATAGCTGGGTGTAATTGTATTTTGGTGATAAAATCTTGTTACTAGATAAGTAGATACTTAAATAAGTAATGCCATCTAGTAACAAGATTTTATCACCAAAATACAATTACACCCAGCTATAACAGTTTTTGCAAATACCTTAGAACATAAAATTTGCCAAATAGTGAGTTTTGCATCTATACGACTCATATTATCTGTACATTGTGTAATTTATCGACAACATTTAGTTGCCAACGCAATGCCTTAAATGACAAATTATTTGCTCACCTTTGTTTGATCAATGATGAAGATTACAATACCTTACTACTTAACACGGAAGTTCGTTGGTTATCTAAAGCTGTATGTTTTGATCGATTTTATGAACTGTTTTATTCTGTGTTGGAATTTCTGTAGAGCAAAGACATTGGTTTGCGGCTCAATTTAAATAATATAAAATAAATAACATAGCTTATATAACTGACATATTTGTCAAATTTAACAATACTAATTTGAAGTTACAAGATAATCAATTAAATTTAATCAAAACTGAAAGTATAATATCTGCGTTTGCTGCAAAACTTTTTTTGTACAAACAAAACTAGAGGAAAATTCTCTTAGTTTCCAAATCTTTACAAAGTGCAAGAATTTGGTGAAGATTTGCAGATTTAAAGATTTTTCACTTGGTAATGACTAACTGGTATTAGGTCCTTTTGCACGAAGACCCACATACTCAAATGAATCCATATTCATGCTAATACTTATTGAAATATCCATAAACGAAGTGCTGAAAACAAAAATGCCATAAATTTTGGTTACTAAAGCAGATATAGTGCTGGTCAAATTATTTGGAATTGACTACGTTGACTATTTTACAGAAAAGAGAATGATTTACAACACTTTTTGAAAAACATGTTTAAAATTACAGGGACGTATTTTGCATTTTTACATATATATATATATATATATATATATATATATATATATATATATATATATATATATATATATATATATGTAAAAATGCAAAATATATATATATATATATATATTTCAAAACTCTCGAATACTTGGGGAAAGAATTATCATAAAAATTTGTTTTGATTTTTTGTATTTAAAAAGTGTTTTAATATTAAAAATTCGAATATAAGATTGAAACAAAATATCTTTTATCAATAGAACAAATATAATGCCAATAATAATAAAAATTTTATTGTAACAAAATATAAAGAATAATAAAATTAAAAAGAAATTCAAATAATAATAGTAATAATAATAATAAAAAATCTAAAAAAATTAATTAAAATAGAGAAAAAAATTAGCTACATAATAACTAAGTAACTTTTTTCTGTAACTCATTGTGGTTTGGCAGAAAAAATTATTGAAAATTAAAAATTAAAATACAAAAAATATTAATATTCAATAATTTTTCTTGCCAAACCAGAATGAGTTAAAGAAAAAAGTTACTTAGTTATTATGTAGCTAATTTTTTTTTGTATTTTACCGATTTTTTTCAGATTTTTTTGAGCCAATTTTGAAAAAATCCCAAGGATGCAGGTTATGTTTAACTTTAAATATCTCGAAATACATAAAGTATTGGAGAATCGAAAAAGTGTGCTAAAATGACAATTCCGCCAGTGGCGTAGAATTTAGGAAGGATCAACCTCTTATTTGCCCCTGTTGTACGCCACTGGCAGTAGCCAGAAATTTTTATTTAACATAATTTAGTATGGTGCACGGTACCTACATTTCCTGCCAAGTATGATAAAGATACGTCAAATAGTTTTAAAGTACTGGGCAAAAATCGTTTTTAAATTTTTAAATAAAACACCCTGTAGCTCAGTAAGGAGCCACATTTTATCTAAGTGATTTGCGTTAAATCTTCATATTCTGAGCCAGGATACTCCAGTTAAAATATTTCCAATTACTAATAAATCAGCCTGTATATATATATATATATATATATATATATATATATATATATATATATATATATATATATAGGGTGTGCAACGAAAAGTGGAACATAGGAGTTTAACATGGGATTTTTAAAATGTGCAGAAATTGGCTCTCCTGTACATTTTATCGCAAAATTACAAGAATGAAAATTTGTTTAGAATTAATTTTCATTTTTATATAGTCTAAATTTGATGCAATAGGATGTCTGTAGCACGAGATATTTAGAAAATAAAGTACGACATTTTCGTCAAAAATCAGATAGCCATGAAAATAAAAAACAAATAAAACAAATATGAATTAAAATCAAAAATATTTGAATATTGAATTCTGAATTATGACAGTGTAGGCACAATAATTAAAACAATTAAGATTAATAATACTGAACTGAATTCAGTTTTCGGTTTATATTATTATTTTTATTAAAATCAATAACAATGAACTGAACTGTCAGAACGGTTTTTTGTTTCATTTGTTTTTTATTTTCACGGCTATCTGATTTTTGACGAAAATGTCATACGTTATTTTCTAAATATCTCGTGCTACAGACATTTTATTGCATCAAATTTAGACTTTATAAAAATGAAAATTAATTCTAAACAAATTTTCATTCTTATAATTTTTCGCTAAAATGTACAGGAGAGCCAATTTCCGCACATTTTTAAAATCCCATGTTAAACTCCTATGTTCCACCTTTCGTTGCACACCCTGTATATATATATATATATATATATATATATATATATATATATATATATTCAAAAATCTCTAATACTTCTTAACAGAATTAAACAAAACAATGGGTACGTACATGTTACTTACGAGTATCACTAACATAAAGTAATAACTGATCTTATTTTTATGTAAACAATAAAATAGCAATATTAATATGGCACACTAATTTAATGATAATTTTTTATAATGTTTATTTGATTACATTTTATATATGTATTTTGATAATATTTTTTAATTTGTGTAAACCGCCTTCTTTATTAATTTATATGCACATATTTATAAATTAAACAAAAATTTTCTTTTGTTTCTTCTATCAAACAACACATCGTAAATATTATAATTATGGAATAAATGTAAGAAAAATTGCAATGCTGGTATGGTAATTTCGTTATCTAATATTTTTGATTAGTTTTAGGTATTTGTATTTTTCAAAATTTATATCCAGTTACTAAATTATATACATATTTAACAAAGTTACCAAAACAAACAAAAAATTTTTTTGTTACAAAATTATGATTTGCATATTCATTGTGCGAAATAATATATTTATCAAATGATTTTTATTGTACGTTTATTTATCGTATCTGTTTACTTTGCATTATAAAGGGTTCGGCAAGAGTTACGCAGCACTACTTTTTACAAAAAAACAAATAAAAAAATTGATATCATTTAAGGCAAGATAGACATTATATTTAAAAATGTATGTTATGAATACATTTTGAAAAATTTCCAAAAGATTTGATTGATAAACATATATTATATGTATATATATATATATATATATATATATATATATATATATATATATATACATATATTATATGCGCGTGTATCATTATTACATTTATATGTATATACCACATTACATATACTACAACAAACTCGTATACGAGTGTAAATTGACTGGTAGACGCACGCACGTATGCGCCCCATTAATTATGTATGTATATGAATTATGATAAACGTATTTTCTTTCTTTTCTTTTACATATAACTTGTTCCTGTAATTCCTAATCGGAATATGGAACCATATGCTCGAAATACTGATCATATAATTTCATTAACAATTTTTACTTGCATTGTCAATGTTGCGGATCGTTATCCCACAGTCAAGCAATACACCTATAGCTTATATCGAATTTTGAATTACTCAGATTCAATCGATATCAGTACCTTGACACAAGTTTTTATATCATAAATACTATTTTATTTAAATTCCCGAGTCCCACATACTGACCTACGACTGCCTGTGTAATTATAAGTGAAATTTAAAATCTCCAAACGTTTTGACAATAGTAGATGATTGCATCTACAGTTTTAGTAAACTTTATCTATATTTATAAAACTATTATTTTCGTCTAATAATAATAATAAGATCAATTTCATATTGCTTAAGTTACAGTATGAATATTGGAATCGAACATAACCTGAAATAGTAAAAGTTTGGATTAAAGTTGATTCACATTATCAGTTTAGCTATAAATTATATCCTATAATAGAACAAAAAATTGTAAAATATTTACATTCAGATTAACATTTTTAAATTTCTTTTGTAAGCGCTCATAAATAATTTAATGGATTTAAATATACTTCATTCTTCCGACAGTTTTCACAGAATATTATACTTGTATTCTAATAGTTTATAATTTGAAAAATTAATAGAATTTGAAAACAAAAACCCATATTGAAACATTCTAAATATGAAATGTAATAGGGCAGGTATAAGCCATGTGCTTATTGTAATCTGATACATATTTCTAAAGACTAAGTAATTTTATATCTGTTAGAATTGACCTAGTGACAGATTTATATTATATATTAGGGTTCGCGGCAAACCACTTGAATATATTTCTTGGAAATATTTTGAGTGTTTTATTTTTTGTTGTAATATTTGAAAAGTTACAATTTTAGTTTTTTGAGAAAAGTAGGTTTTCTCTCTGTTGCATCATCAGTTCACGCTCGCCTTCGCTTTAGTTAAGTTCTCTTTAAGTTAAGTCCGCTTCGAGTGCCAGAGGCCTCGAGATCGCTTTAGTTGCTAGATTCGCTTAATTGTTTATTAGTTTAATTCGTAGTTTATATTTGTAATTTATATTTCGCTCTGTGTTTTTTGTATAGTCCTGTAATTTGTTTTTGTGTCGTATGTCGTTATCATTTAATAAAAGATTAAATTAATAATTGTTTATAAATATATGCTAACCGCTTGTTATGTTACAGAAACACTGACGTCGTTTTCGTTGTTCTTCATCTAATACCACATTTTACCATATAAAATTATAATGAATAGATAGAACATTCCAAATCCTTCTTATAATTTCATAAGTCAAATGCAATCAAAAATTGAAAAATCCAATCCAGATTATTTGAAAGTTCAAACTACCGGTATTAAAATTAACAACATTGTTACGAAAGATGTTCTTAAAATTCTAGAAATTATATTGTCGGTTGCAAATAATAATCGAACAATTAGTACTATCATACATGCATAATTATTGATATATTTGCATACATATCTTAAAAAGCATTTGGAAACACCACTACGCTTGATATGTGAATGTGACACTCTGTCTTAAAAAAGATACAATAAGTTTGGACTAGATGAGATAGAGAGAGAGAGACTTCTTTCATAAGATAAACCAAAGAAACAGTACAATAGGCTGTAGTACTACTTGGACCCCAGGGTATCTTCCCTATTTTAGATAGATAGATAATAGATATATTTTATTGCCATCACAATTAAAGTCTTGATCTGAAACTTATTAGTTTCAGTATTTTATATTACAGTATATTTTCATACGAAGTTAGGCTAGGTTTTGAGCTGACAAGTCAGATGTGTTTCATACTATGAAAATTTTAAATCATATATTATATTAGATGTAGTTTAAGTTCATGTATATAGAATATATTTTCAATATAGTAAAATTTAGTGACAAATTATATTACCAGACAGTAGCGAATGTAAATACGGGAAATATCCTGCTTTTATTCTCGTTTTCGTTACCATTACCGAATAATTACAAAGCAAAAATATAAACAATCCAGGCGTCCGTTACGTAGTGCGCATACCGCATACAATACATATAAAATGATTTGCGTTCATATGTTCATAATTCGAATAGCTAGTCAAGCATACACTAGTCAGGTATAACTACTTAACAGTTCATATTTCGGATAACAGTTCATAATTTAACCCTACTCGATCCGGCGCGATCCGACTAGATTCGTTATCCTAAAAATGAACTGTTACCCGTACAGGTATCCACAATAGTGTTAATTTCTCGAATAACGGGTCAGTCCGAGTGAAAAAATTTATTTTCCTCTTTTTGGTGCATTAAAATATAAGCGTGGTTTTTAAAAAAGTTTTTTTTATATATTTTATTTTCTGCTTTTTAGTCTTATTATCTGTTATTTACATTATTCAATTGAACAAAAAAAATAGTTCATGTGACAGATGTCATTAGTTGTATTAAAAAAATAAATATAAATAAAAAAAAGATTTTTTTAAATCAGTGGTATTATTTTTGTATATGGCTTACTTTAAAAAGTAAATTAATTGAAAAACAATCCAATATAGCTAACTGAAGTAGTGTTGTTCAAATAATATTTAAAAAATTAGTAATTTTTGTTGAAAAACATGTATATACAAAATGTATATCATTGAATTCAGAAAAAAAAATTTCTTAAAATATATTTATAAAATACCATACTATTTAAAATAAGAAAGTTATATTCAATAATTTGAAAAGCACTGGTTGAAAAAAATATTCTATTTTATAATTTATATTTTAATATCATTTGGAGCATTTTGTTTATTTTAATCGACATTGTATCTCATCAAATAGAAAAGGTAGCAATAGCGACAGCCCATATAATAAATTATTTTTAAATAAAAATATATTTATAATTCATTTGTTTGTTTATTGAATTGAAAACATTAACCCTAGTTTATTATTTTCTTATTATTTATTCTAGGAATAATCTATTCTATTAACATTGATGGATATATATATATATATATATATATCAAAGTAAAATATAAATAATATACAAATCCGTACATAGAATAAATTATGTGATACATTCATGCACGTTTTAGCAAATTATTAAAATTCTAGTTAATAAAATTCTCTTCTTACTCATTCATTTAGAAATAGGATAGTTTTTGAAATAAATTGTGTCAATTTCAGTTCTAGAATATAGTTATGTTTATTGCGTTACACCTATGACTAACTGAAAATTCGAGAAAAATGTTATATATTTACTGTTGTTACATCATACTAGTATAACTTCATAATAATTTAACAGTAGTTATATAAAAAAATTAATAAATTCTTATTAATAACATAAATATACATAATCAATTAATTTTCTATAATTTATTTATTTAATATTATTTACAAATAACTAGAATAATAATTGATATTGTTTGTAGATATTATTATTTTATATTCGTATAATAATAAATTTTATTTTTATAGTATAAATTATAAATTTGTTATAATTATAAGAAGTCGATCTGTATAGTTGAGTCTGCATAGATGTTTGCTTGATATCGCTCGTACCTTGAAGGCCTGACTTTGAAACACGCTATGGCCAATACGTGTATTAAAAAAAAATAATTATAAGTTATTTATATATTTTAATTTGATTGTATAATATTATTTTTTAATTATTTTACATATTTAAATTTTATTTCATTACGAGTATTTAATTATCTAAATTTTTTTGATAACATTTTAAGTTTTTTAAAAAATACTTATATTTGTTGTTCTAAAGTATAAACATTTTTCTCTACCGATAGTATGGCGCGATATATTAAATATTTATTTGTAATAGGTATTGTTATATAATCTATATACATATATACATATTTATTTTTTTTGATAATATTTTAAGTTTTTTAAAAAATACCTATACCTATTTGTTGTTCAAAAGTATAAACATTTTTCTCTACCGATAGTATGGCGCGATATATTAAATATTATTTGTAATAGGTATTGTTATATAATCTAAATACATATATATATATATATATATATATATATATATATATATATATATATATATGGGCGTGTTGAGGAAGCGCATATGGCCTTTTTAAAAAACGCATCTTGATTATATTGAATAACATAACTAAACTAACCTAACTTACCCTAAGGCAACCTAATATTTTAATGCGCTTATTCAATGTTTTTAAATGCGCTTATTCAATGCTGATTTTCTGAGCTTATCTAACGTTTTTGGTACCCAAAATGCGCATTCTCCACTCTCCGATATATATATATATATATATATATATATATATATATATATATACAGGGTGTTTCACAACTTAGAGCAAAAAATTAAAGGGTATATTCTGTACGACGTGCTGATCATGAAACAAAAAGAATTTTTTTAAAATTCGCAAAGTAAAGGGTAGTTTACTTGAAGTAGACATTTTTTGAACCACTGGAGTAGCATACGTCATAGAAAGAAATATTAAATGAAATTAATTATCAAAGAAACATTATGTAATGTTAGTTTTATTTAGAGACAATAATTGTTTTGAATACAAAATAATTTATAATATTAATGCATTGTATTATTTAATATCAAGATAATTTGGGAAATAACATACCTGAAGCGCAAAACTACAAATACTGTTCAAAATTTGCACCATTCATCCCTACACACATTGCAGCACGTTGAATTAATGACCTAGTACAGTCTTGACACGAATTTTGTTCTCGTATTATTTCTGCTGAATTTTCTATTCTCTGCCTAAGTTCTTCTTCGTTTTCCGGCGCATTTTGGTTGTCGTAGACGAGGGATTTAAAATGACCCCAAAAATAAAAATCCAGCGGATTTAGGTCAGGGGATCTAGCAGGCCAAGCTACAGGTCCACCGCGACCAATCCACCTGTCCTCAAACACTTGGTTTAAATGTTCTCTTACATTTAGAGCATAGTGTGATGGCGCACCATCGTGCTGAAACCATGTCTGCTGACGCACATTTAAAGGCACATTTTCAAGAAGTTCTGGCAAAGTATTTTGTAAAAACAATAAATAATTAGCTCCAGTCATCCTATTTGGTAGAATGTACGGCCCAAGTAATATTCCATTAACAATACCTGCCCAAACATTTATCGAAAAACGATGCTGAAAACTGCCCCGTACAACAACGTGTGGATTTACTTGACTCCAATAATGAGAGTTATGATAGTTATGAACTCCCTCCCTCGTAAAAGTAGCCTCATCAGAAAATATGATGTACGAGGGGTAATTCGGATTTTCAGTGTGTTTTTGTAAAAGCCAGTTGCAAAATCGTACTCTAAATTGATAGTCAGGTTGGTGGTAATTTTTATCTCTTAAAATTCGCCATACTGAACTATGTGATACTCCTAATTGTTGAGACGCTCTTCGGGTACTAATAGTTGGTTCAGCATGTACAGCATCTAAGATATCATTAACCATATTGTCGTGTTGATGCTGGCGGCCACCACCTCTCCCACGATTAGGTTGCACATATCCTGTGTCTCGAAGGCGCTGGACTATCCTCACAAACGAACGGGGAGTGGGTAATCGGCGTAAAGGATAACGTTCAGCATACAGACGTCGTGCCAATAACGAATTTTGCCGTGCTTCGCCATAAATTAACATCATGTCCACTAATTCACTGTTACTAAATGCATTCATTTTAACAAAAACTACACTACACTGCTATTCACTGTAAAATGAGAACAGTGCACCAGCAAAGATAATCATAATTAACAGCAATGTCGACGAAAGACTACCTACCCACTACCTATCAAATTAAATTAAATTATTAATTAAACTATTACACATTTTATTAGTATTAGATATTACGTAAACAATTACTTTCATTGTAGACGATTTGAAAACAATTATTAAAAATAACTATCGACCAGTGGCAAAAAAAATGTTTGCTTGAAATACGATGCAATTTTTTTTGCAAATTTTAAAAAAATTCTTTTTGTTTCATGATCAGCACGTCGTACAGAATATACCTTTTAATTTTTTGCTCTAAGTTGTGAAACACCCTGTATATATATATATATATATATATATATATATATATATATATATATATATATATATAATAATATTGTTTGTCTAATCTTATAAACAAGACATACGATAAGTCAATAATATGAATGCATTAACAAATTTATTTTACAAATTTCTTTTTTAAATATTTTTTAATTTTTAATATTTTCAAGCACGTTTGTTAATTTATAATACATATAGCATGAAATATCAGAAGCATTACATGGACATTTGCTGGTTCGGAATTTTGAAATAAGTAACTTTTATTATGAACTATGTTTATGAAATTTTGATGTATTAGTCTTTGCATAGATAAAATACTAATAAATAAAAACAGATGAAAGTTAAAAGTATTTCTAACTTTTTTTAACAAAGATTTGCATAAGGTTTAAAAATATAACAAATATGTACACACCTTTTTTTATTTATACGATGAATGTTATTATTGTATATGTTTTAATAAAGATTTATTATGATTTTTTATAAAACTAAGTGTTGCCAATTTTCCGGAAACACTATTTATTTTTATATAATTTATTATTATTATTAGCTTAAATAAACATTTAATTTTACTATGTTAACTTGTACTAATAAAGCCCAAAGTGTGTGACATAAATTCTATCCAAAAAAATAAATTTTTCTTAAATAAAAGAATTTATGCTATCAAGTATAACTCTTAATAATAAAGAAAATTCCAAATAACAAAAATATCACTATTTAAAACATCAATATCTGGAAATTTAATTTAAAAGAATGTGCGTCCATTTATATGATCAAATATGTTACCATATGGAATTTATATTTGAAAAATTAGTTTATATATATATATATATATATATATATATATATATATATAAACTAATTTGATATTAAAATTTCGTACTAATGTTAAAAATTTACAATTTTGAAATTATTAAAGTATATTGGAAAAATTATACGTACCCCAAAATTATATAAATTTCTTCTATCACTATTCTATCACTTATTTTAAGACATTAAAAACTTTACAAAATTTTTCATAATTATTATCATTATTTTATTAAATAAGTGAACCAACCAATCAAAAATTAAAATAATGTCTCACATAAAAAATGAACTGTATGGCAAACGAAACAGTAACAAACTAAAATAGAATTTCAAATCAATTGCAATACTAAAATCTGCATGTAGTAATAAATAACTTATTTTCTTTTCTACAAGATCTTAAGTGAAAGTTTCCAAGAAGAAAGTCGTAAGTGCATCGTTATGCAATTCTAACTGCAGTTCGAATTGCATTTGTGCAACAACATACTCGACAAGGAAGAATAATTTTGTGTTCTTTCTACATTTTCCTCAATCTTGTTTTGAAACTTGTTTTGAAGGTTGACACAGATTTTTCTTTGTTTTCTAATTTGTTGTTTTTGTAGCTAAATTAAAAAATATTTGCGCAATTTTTCTCTTTTAATAAAACAATTAAATTATTTGCGAATCTAGATCGTAAAGATTATTATTAGAAATTCTATAGAATGTTCCATTTGCATTGTTTAAATATTACATTAGCTCCCGTAATTTCACTAAAATTATCTAAAAATTTCATTTGGGAATGTACTGTAAAATTCATAAAAAGAAATTGACAAATCATAGACATATTTAAATTATATTTAATAAAATAAGTATGTAAGTTAAAGTTATTTTGTTTCTTTCTATTGTCAATTGTTACGAGTACATTTATGTGATTTATCTTTGTCATTTCCCGTAATTTCAAAATCGAATAACATAGACGTAGCTATCAGTGCACTATTACACGGTTTTAATACCAGAAATAAATATTTTAATTTAAATTTTGAAGTGTGAGCGGCAAACCAAGCACTTTTGGAGTCAAGCTAATATGTATTAAGCAATTTTTTTTTCAATAATTACTGTAAAACAGGGCTTTCCAAACTTGTATAGCTTGCAATCCAATTTCAAAAATACAATTTTTTGCGACCTACTCGATTGTCATACATCTTTTAAAAAGGGAAGAAATTGCATAAAATACAGAAGTTTTACTACTTTTAATTTAACATAGTTAAAAAAATTTTAGAACTCATTATTTAAATAAAACGACATTAGGTTTAAGTTCTATATTAATATTTATTAATAACCGACGTTTCGACGAACTCAATGTCCGACTTTTTCAGGAAAACATTTATATATACATATATATATATATATATATATATACCGGGTGTTCGTTCGTTAAGTTCGTATGGGCGTTTACCATGTAATTTCGATAAATTGCGATATACTATTTTCTCGAGTAAAATTCAAAGAAATACTAAGAATACTTTTCGATAGGGCATAAAAGGTTCTATTATTTGGTTTTAGTTTTAATTTGCTAGCATGTGCCGTTTGGGCGCTAGATTTTTTTTTTGATTTTTTGGTTTTTATTTTTTTTCTCAAAAAATATGAGGTGTAGGAAAATAAGCATGACATGGAAAAATGCGGAATAATGAGTACGATAATTGAGTGAAGAAACCATTATTTTACAATGAATCGTTTAGCAGAAAAAAATTAAAAACATGCTTTACCCTGCAGCAAACACAAATGCACGCTTACAAAAAATTTCACAAAAATAAATAAACTAACAAAATACGAATGTGTTGCTATAGTTGCTGAAAAAAAAAACAATATATTTATTATATACAGGGAAAAAAAATTAAAAACGTTTATGAAGTTAAATATTTTCAATTTTGTAGAAGAAAATACAGACATAATTATGTTAAGTTAAATTTAAAATATAACAAATATTTTTAATAAATACTAGCATATTATAAATAAGATGAAATAAACATAAAAAGATAAATTTTTCGGGTGTGTTCACTGTTCAGTTAGTGCCAAAATTTTCACAAAAGATTCTCCCAAGGTTCCACATAAATTAAATAATTTTAATAAAATATAGTGTGTCAATTTTCCGAGAAAAAAAATACTAAACTTATTAAAAATTTATTATGACTACATTATTTATCCACATTAATAATTTAATTTTACTAAAGTTTAAAAAAAAAAATGTTTTGTATTTTTAACTTAAAATTTGTATCAGAATCTAAAACATCATTTTAAAACTCGTTTTAATAATTATAATAATACTGTATTTAGACTGCAAGTTTAATGATACATCCAATTACAAAACTACAGTGAAATTATTGCATTTACAAATTGAATTTTCTATTGCACACTTTTTAAACAACTAAATAATGATAAACTTGATTCTTTCAATTCAAATATCATAAATCTAAATCACAATTTTATATCAGGTACATGTAAAGGTAACAAGAATAATAAATCGAAACATCTCGTTTATATTTCAAAAATATATTTAGATTATTAGAAAAATAATTACACCACAATTTACATAACAGAATATCAAATAGTTACATCTTCAATTTCAAGTTGTTCTTGAGTTTTGGGATCAGCAAAATTAATTTGGTACAATTTATTTTCTTGTATCAACCAAACTGAAGCAGATTCTCCATGTTTCAGTGTATAAACAGCTGCACGACCCACAGCAACTGGTCTAAAATTATAGATGTTTTTTTTTTTTTAAATTAAATCTAAATTAAAATAAAACATCATTGGTTCCATCGGTTTAATCAAGTTTAGAATATTAATCTAGTAATCAATTATTACAAATAATGCAAGTTAAACTGGAATAATTATGTTTTCATTAACCGTTTGAGTGCCAAGCAGCGATTTTGCGATTTTGTTCGGTTTACGGCTGCCCTTCCGTTTTAGGTAAAAATAAAATTGGAGTAATATTACACTTTGTAGGTGTATTCTTATAAACAACGATTACTATAATAATATAATGAACCAAACAATGTAAAATAGGGAATAAGACAAGCGCAAAAGCGCTTTTTGGCACTTTTAAGCTTGAATTAGGTCCATTATACTTTTTTCGTCTAGATTCATACTAGGTTTCAAAACTCCTGGAAAAAATTAAAGCACCATTTCATTTAACTTAAATAATTTCATTTATGACAATGAAATTAAACTAAATTATAATGAAAACTTACAAATTCAACAACAATACAAACTCAAGTATGATGTTTTCCAGGTAATAATCCGCATTCATAGACCTCGCACGTATAGGGACCAACTCTGTGCGAGCGCCGAAGCAGATGCCACCCCAAAACATTACAGAGCCGCAAAAATTATTGAAAATTAATATTTTTTGCATTTTATTTTTTTTATTTTCAATAATTTTTACAGCCAAATCAAAATGAGTTAGAGAAAAAGTTACTTAGTTATTATGTAGCTAATTTTTTTCTCTATTTTACTGAATTTTTTCAAATTTTTTTGAGCAAATTTTGAAAAAATCCCAAGGGTGCAGCTTATGTTTAACTTTAAATATCTCGAAAAACAGTGACTTTATCGTTACAAAGGAAGAGTATGTTTTTTACACAGCTAGTATTGGAGAATCGAAAAATAGTGCTAAAATAACAATTCCGCCAGTGGCGTAGAATTT